>CM055116.1:1283953256-1284559638 GCA_029206835.1 Rana muscosa | reverse complement strand
GACTGCTGCGGATAGGAAACTGGGTGGTTGTGGAAAGCGGGACCAGAGGAGCACAACCGGGATCCTAACGGAAGCTAGAGCCAAGATTCTCCAGGGCCTCTAGTGGTGAGGATGTTATGCTGCAGGCTGGGACCAGGTCGCGGCCCCTGGAGTTTCCTAGCTCACGCCCCGTAGGATAAGGGGAAAAGAGGGGAAGCAGCAGCACAAGATATGAGAGAACCAAATAACAAGCTGAAGGTCAGGGGCCACAAGCAGACAAGGATAACGAGAGAACGAGCCGAAGGTCAAGGGTCACGAGCAGACAGGGATAGTCGGGGACAAGCCAAATATGTAACAGAGCGACAGACGAAGCACACGGCAGGCAGGAACCCAAACACACAATGCCTAACAAACACGTTGATCAGCAAAGCAGGCTTGCAGTGCACAGGTTAATATAGTGTTCTGTGATAGGGCCTGGGGTGGAGTCAGGCTGGGAGGAGATTATAAAGGAAGCCAGGTGAAAGGGTTCTGGCCTCTAAGATGAACACATGGGAAGGAAGGTAAGCTGACAGACAAACACTACTGCATATCCATGACAATGGCCCAATTATAGAATTTATTACATCTCTATAAATATAAAATGTATAACACATTAAAACACTTTGGTAAGATTGTTCAGGTAACTAAGCATTGGGCTGACTCAGAGCAGTTATGCAAGTATCAAAATTCCTTGAATGGGTACATATCTGTCTGGAGGAGGGGGCATTCCTAGACAGGCTGTATTTGTATGTAGCCAGTCCTAGATAATGACCACATGTTATTTTTTTTTTCATAGGTCAAAGAATGGCTTTGAAGTTCTTGGATAAAAGCAGAAACAGTCAGGAGTCTTTCCTCCGCGAGTTCAGCATTTCATCCTTTCTTTCGTCTCATCCCAACATCATCGGATGCTTTGAGGTTTTCTTCAAAACCACTTTCAACTTGGTGTTTGCCCAGGAACTGGCTCCTGTTGGTGATCTGTTCTCTCTTATTATACCACATGTAAGTACAGTTCATTAAGCTATACGTATGGCGGAATTAGTATTTCTCTTAGGGTTGGATAGAAGTACAGTATGAGGAGTTAAAGGATAAGTTCACCTTTTCAGGAAAAATAATAAATGCACATTTTTCTGCAGGTAAATTTAAAAAATAGTTTTGACAGCTGGCGGGTGTAAAAGATTTTCCGCTAGCTGATACATTGGGGATCAGGGAGGTGTGGGGCTGGTGCATTCATAACATGATACACCCTGATAATTGGTGTAACATGTAACATGTTGTGAAAGGCGAACTTATCCTTTAAAAGTTAAAACTCCTGTCAGTCATTTTGGGGAGATTTCCTTTCACTTCCCCTCCCAGAGATGTAACAGAAAGTGAGAGAAAGCTTTTTTTTAGTGGACATTAGTACAGGTGTCCATGTTGGAAGATTTACACTTAACTTTTGTTCTGACAACTTTAATATTTAGACATTTCTATCACTTATATAAGGAAAATACAGATATGCCAAAAAATTAATCTCTAGACTAAACCTAAAAAAAGTTATGCCTATACATACACTTTACCTGTTTCTGGATATGTATTTTGAAGGTCTCTTTATATTCCCCCTACTGTATTTAACATCTATTGTGTTTTGATCTTATTTATTTAATTTTTAGGTGGGAATTCCAGAAGATGCTGTAAAGAGATGTGCTGTTCAGATCTCCAATGCCCTCAAATTCATAGCGGAGGAAGGACTTGTGCACATGGATCTGAAGCCAGAAAATATTTTGGTGTTTGATAAGGAGTGTCATTGCATCAAGATCACAGACTTTGGCCTTGCTAAGGTCAGAGGGACAGTGATAAAATCTAGGTGTGGCAGCCAATCCTACATGGCCCCAGAAATGCGTGACATGACCGTTTCAGGTGGATTGGTTGTAGATGGCAGCCTCGATGTGTGGGCGTTTGGTGTCATCATCTACTGCTTACTTACAGGAGAGTCTCCATGGCGGATGGCCATCCTTGATGATGATGGATATAAATGTTTTGTTGAATGGCAAAACAATTTAAAGAAGGATAACCCTCCTAAAGCATGGAGAAAGGTTCCCACTAAGATACGAAGGATGTTTAATGGTCTTTTGGCAATTGATTACTCCAGAAGAAGTCCAAGTACCGAAGTCCTTAAATATACAAGTCAAAGCTGGAAAGAAGAAATTGCGGATTCAACTACACGAGAAGAGGATGAAGATCCTATTGAAAGGAATTCTGCACAATCTGAGGACTCATTGGCTTCTCACCTGAGCACTTCAGAGAGCTCCAAAGTTTCCATCACATCTACTCTCAACTCCATGTCTTCTTCCCTTTTGACAACAAACACTTCTGGATCTCAGTCTGAGATGTCTCCAGAGGCAGAGGTAGACATTGGGTAAAGAAAATTGGTGAGAGATGACATGTCTGAAACAACATCACATTTACTCAGGTATGTGACTTTCTTGAGGAAATATATAGCTCATTATATTTTATGGGCATTTTGGTGTAGTCAACTTCACAGTTCAAACCATTCAGGCCATGTCACACTAGCAGTTCTGCACTAAGTGTGTAGTCATTACTCTTTGCCTTGCCATAGCCATCACTGATTTTACTTTCTTACTAAAGACATAGTATCTCCATCCAAAGCATATAGACAGATTACCCTCTTTTTTGAATGAAAAACCTCTGCTCTCGTTAGTTGTCCCTCTTCTGATGTTCAGATCTCTATAAAATTGTATTATTTCACTACCGAGAATGTTGTAACACACTAAACCTTTCATCCAGCCTCTAAACTATTGCAAGCATGGCATGACCACATTCTATGTCTACATACTTTGTGTCCTTCCTTTTCATTTCAGAAAGTTGGGAGGTATGCCAATGGTATAACTTTTGTTAGCCACTCCCAGACTGGTGGGGCTAAGCCTTGTAGTTAATAGTATTAAAGTGAAACTAGATTCAAGGAGGTTGATATGAAAGGTCTTCTAGCTTACAATGGTAATAGAGGGACTCTTGTTGGATACGCTGTTAACATTTTGCTTTTAACATTAAATTATTTTAAATGATTTACTGATTAATTTTAATATGACATTGCCAAGAACAATCATTACCTGTTTTTGCAGTAACTCGTAGGAACCTGAGTTTGTTGTTTATCAATTTAGAGTAAAGAGTAAAACCAGTAAGGCCCCTTTCACACGGGCGGACCGTATGTCCGTTTTTCACCCATCCGTTTTCGGATGAAAAACGGACATACATGTATCCCTATGGGACAGCGGATGTCAGCGGATGAACATCCGCTGACACCCGATCTCACCCGTGTCCGCTACGCTCCGTTTTTCAGGATAGAAAAATTTCTATTTTTCTATCCGTCTGCGGAGCGGATCGGATGAACACGGACAGACGGTCCGTGTTCATCCGATCCCTCCATAGGGGAGAGCGGAGATCTGACAGGGCTGTCCCTGCACAGTGTGCGGGGACCGCCCAGTCATCAGCCGACTCAGCGGGGATCAACGGAGCGATCCCCGCTAAGCAAGCGGAGGTTCACGGGGCGGATCATGACTGATCCGTCCCGTGTGAAAGAAGCCTAAAGGAGGGTTTCTTTTTGGACGATTTAGTTCTCTTTTGCTTTGATTGTTGTCTTATTAACTAAGATTAGCTATTCTAGGGCTCTTTTCTAATTTACACAAATCACCTATGTAGTCAGTGTTTGTAACTTGGTATATGTGTACATGAAATGCTAAACATTTACAGTATAATTATTTACTGCAGGATAGTCATTATAGAAGGAAGGAATCTTTCAGAACTGATGATGTGCAGTTTATTATTATTAATTTCATATTCATGTTTGCTGTTCACAGATATGTTTCTTTATTTTGCTCCAACAATATTTCTTTATATTTTTTAGATAACAAGTCTGGACTATCCTCAGGGGTTGAACAAGAGCCCGGCCTGGTACATGGTGGATGTAACTTGTATATATATAAGTAGTTACTCCTTCTGTGCACTGGGTGGGGCTCTTGAATTTTCTCCATACAGAAAAATACCTGCTGATCCTGCCAAAAATCCAGGAAGCTCCTAAATTCCTGTTTGATCTGACCACACTGAAAGAGTTATGCAAATATCCAAATGTTTTGATGGATGAATGTCTGCTGGGAGGAGTGGGTGTAATTAAACGCTTGCCGACCGCCGCACGAACATTTACATTGGCAGAATGGCACGGACAGGCACATAGGCGTACAGGTACGTCCCTTTAAATTTTTTCGCCGTGTGGGTGCGCTCTCCTGCCACGAGCTCCGTGCCCATGACCATGTCTCTCGATTGTGTCACAGAGCTGCAGAACGGGGGAATGCCTGTGTAAACAATGCATCTCCCTGTTCTGCCTAGTGACAGGATACTCTCCTCAGGAGCAGCGATCAGTGTTGTGTCACAGTAAGACCCTCTCCCACACAGTTAGAACTCATCCCTAGGACACACTTAACCCCTTCCTAGCCCCCTAGTGGTTAACCCCTTCCCTGCCAGTCACATTTATACAGTAATCAGGGCATTTTTATAGCATTGACTGCTGTATAAATGTGAATGGTCCCAAAGTAGCGTCAAAAGTGTCCGATGTGTCCGCCATAATGTCGCAGTCATGATAAAAATCGCTGATCACCACCATTACTAGTAAAAAATTATAATAATAATAAAAATGCCATAAAACTATCCCCTATTTTGTAGATGCTATAACTTTTGCGCAAACCAATTAATAAACGCTTATTGTGCTTTTTTACCAAAAATATGTAGAAAAATACTTAACCTAAACTGAGGAAAAAATTATATATTTTTTGGGGATATTTATTATAGCAAAAATAAAAAATATTGCTTTTTTTTCAAAATTCTCGCTCTCTTTTTGTTTATAGCGCAAAAAATAAAAAATGCAGAGGTGATCAAATACCACGAAAAGAAAGCTCTATTTGTGGGAAAAAAAGGACGTCAATTTTGTTTGGGAGCCACGTCAACCTATTGTCCCTGAAGAAGACTTTCACTTTATACTTGCTGTTGAAACACGTTGGTTTCATCTGTCCTATCACCATGACAGTTGATCCATAGGTTATCCATTGGTTTGATTCAATGATATCATATATGCTATGTGTTTGTTTTTATTGGATCCTAACTTTTCATTGTATGTTCTACCAATAAACTGATATTTTTACAATACACTTACTGTTTCCGACCCGTTAAAATCCCACCACTTGAGGATTTCTTTTGTTCATTGTCTGTACTAGGGATGTGGGCCCTAAAAAGTTCATCCAGTTAGTTGGCAAATCTATTTTTCAATTAAAATAGAAGAGGAGGCAACATGAACCAAAATCCCAGTCTACGCCATAAGGCCAACAAATGTATATCTGCTCTTCATCCAAATTACCACCCCGAGTTCATAAAAGTAAAAAAAAAGTAAGAGGTGGTGGTTAATGATGAACCAACCCAACCTGGACTTTCTTTGAACAGGGTTCGGTAAACAATTTCATGTGTAATTGGAACCTCTTTGATACCAATGGGAGGCAAATGTTAAAATCATAAATTCTGCCATGGTATGTAAACTTATGAGCACAACTGTACATTGAAAAGAAAAATACAGTTCTGGCCATTTTCAGAGCTATTTGGGAAGGGAATGTCAAACAAATAAAATGGGGGTTGGGCACTGACCTTGAAGACATGTACCAAAGCATTTTTTTTATATATTTTATTTGGTGGGGAACGAGGCACTGCCCTTGGTGACATATAACAAAGCCCAAAAAATATAAAAACTCCTTTTGCCTGGGAAGAGTTTTAGTTAAACATTAAAGATGCAAACCTCCATTACAAAAAAAATACCTGGGGGTGACCTGCCCATTCTTGTGAAGTGGTGCATCTGTACAATCTACTACAGGAACATTTAAAAAGTGTGTTTTAGTTGCAGAAAAATGACAGCTCCCTAACCATGCTTGAAGATGGCTGCCTGAAGCGAGAGCTCTAATATCTACCTGTTACACAGCTAACCTCCCTATAGGGACCCCCTTCTACCCGGGGGCCCCATAGCAGACACCTGCACTGCTTTGGCTATTGTTACACCACTGACCGTCTTATTGCCGTATGAATGTACAGGTCAGTCTCTGGGGACATGGTCAGTTTCACCCTGTAAAAGTTCTCTCTATTCTTTAATTAGATTAAAAGTGTCCAAGTTTTTAGTTTGTAATTGGATTCATCATCATCTTTGCTACAAATATATAAACGAATAAAAAAAGTTTACGTTTAACAATTTAAAGCAAATTGTGTGTGCATGCCTACAAAGCAATGTCACGATGTAGACCTCAATTTTATTATCAATCAAAGAAACTGAATAAAGTTTCAGATATTTGTTCTTCACTTGAACTTCTTGTAAACTTGTTTATTTTTTTTATTTTTTTATCAGTTTTTCTTTTTGAAATGTGTATTCCTTTTACATAACAAACATATAGAAATAAACATAACAACCCAAAAAAGTTAACCTCAGAACAAGAAATTCCTTTCCCCTTTTTATCTTCCTCTCCTTTCTCTTTTTGTCTCTCGTTTCCTTCCTTATAAAACTTTACCAACAACACATTTATTTAATTATTATTAAGTATACGAAAAATTCCAGAAATATTCCAGGGAAACCAATAGACTGTATAAAATGTAAAATAAAACAGGCCAACTCGATCTTCAAACACTACCTCTCTTTGTTATGCATTGAGGCTGGAGCATGAAGCATCTATCCATTTTTTACATATTTTTATTAACTTCAAGGATGCGTTTTCATTGAACATAGGTGTGTTTTTCAAACATAACATGTTTATCCATTTCCCAGATCCAGTCCCCCAGGGTAGGAGGGTTGGGAGAGACCCAACGAGAGGCAATCAACTTACAGGCCATAAATAGTGATCTTATAATGGCCACTACCTGATCATGGACCAGATTGTTGGGATTTATATACCCTAATAGGCATAGAACGGGATATGGAAACGGGATATGAAAATAATGCAGTCTTATAAATAGAGTTTATCACAAATATTACATCCTGCCCATATTGGTGTAATTTTGGACATCTCCAAAACAAGTGAATAAAAGTAAAAGAGCCAGGAGATTGTTTAAAAATTTTAAGTAAAAAAAAATTATATAGTATGCACTTTTCTCTTTAACCACTTCCCTCCCGCCCATAATCAAATAACGTCCACAGATGGGATCTCCCATCCTGGGTGGACGTCATATGACTAGACATGTGCATTTCGTTTCGTTCCGAATCGAAATTCGGACGAATTTTTCATTATTCGGACATTCGGATGCATCCGAATTACCGAATTACAATACTAACGAATTTAACCGAATCCGAATTTTTTCGAATCTAAAAATATTTTTGACCCGACTTTGGGTCCATGTATCTCGGGGTTACTTGGTGATAGAAACCCTAAATTTGGAGATGTTGTAGTGCTAGTTCTTCTGTGTTTGCATACCAAATATGGGGTTTCTATAACTAAGTGACCCCGAGATACGTGGACCCAAAATCGGTTCGCAAAATGTCAAGCACTTTACTGGAGCAGAGAATTACATTTTGCGACCCGAATTTGGGGCCACATATCTCGGGGCCACTTGTAGCTAGAAACCCCAAATTTGGTATGCAAACACAGTAGAACTAGCACTATAACATCTCCAAATTTTGGGTTTCTATCACCAAGTAACCCTAAAATACATGGACCCAAAGTCGGGTCGCAAAATATTTTCGAATCCGGTTGAAATAGTATCAACATGATTCGAAATTATTTCAACTGCATTTGAAACTATTTCAACCGGATTCGAAAATATTTTGTGACCCGAATTTGGGTCCATGTATCTCGGGGTTACTTGGTGATAGAAACCCCAAATTTGGGGTTATTGTTTTTCTAGTCTATTTTCTATTTTATTATAATCTTTTCTATCCAAAGTTAAAATTAATTAATTAAAAAATTTGAATTCATACTATTCGAAATTCAAATTTATTCTATTCGAAATTCGAATTTCAGAAGATGGTTGTATATTCTTTCTATTTTATTCTTCTAAATTATATTTTTTTTTCTATTCTGTTCTAATCTTTTCTATTTGAATTATAAATTTTGGAAGAAGGTTATTTACTTACTTATATACATCTGTCACATAAAAAAAAAGATGTGAAATGGCTGTCACGGATGTCGATCGCAAGGCAAGTACATATGCTGTATGTCATTGTCCACTTGCCACAACACCTGCCACGAGTGTCACGTGACCTGCCACGAGTGCCACGTGACCGGCCACGAGTGCCACGTGACTGGCCACGAGTGTCACGTGACCTGCCACGAGTGCCACGTGACCTGCCACGAGTGCCACGTGAACGGCCACGAGTGCCACGTCACCTGCCACAAGTTATGGGGTTCCTAGCACCAAGTGACCCCCAGATATGGGCGATATGTCAAGTACTTTTCTGCAGCAGAGAATGACATTTTGTGACCCGACTTTGGGGCCACGTATCTCGGGGCCACTTATAGCTAGAAACCCCAAATTTGGTATGCAAACACAGTAGAACTAGCATTACAACGGGGTTACTTGGTGATAGAAACCCCAAATTTGGGGTTATTGTAGTGCCAGTTGTAATGTGTTTGCATACCAAATATTTTGGGATTTCTAGCTATAAGTGGCCCCGAGATACGTGGCCTCAAAGTCGGGTCACAAAATTTAATTCTCTGCTGCAGAAAAGCACTTGACAGATCGCCCATATCTGGGGGTCACTTGGTGCTAGGAACCCCATAACTTGTGGCAGGTGACGTGGCAAGTGGACAATCCACAACTTGGTCACGTGGCACTCGTGGCCAGTCACGTGGCACTCGGACAATGACATACAGCATATGTACTTGCCTTGCGATCGACATCCATGACAGCCATTTCACATCTTTTTTTTATGTGACAGATGTATATAAGTAAGTAACTAACCATCTTTCAAAATTTATAATTCAAATAGAAAAGATTAGAACAGAATAGAAAAAAAATATAATTTAATAGAATAAAATAGAAAGAATATGCAACCATCTTATGAAATTCGAATTTTGAATATAATACATTTTAATTTCGAACAGTAGGAATTAAAAAAAAAGTAATTAATTAATTTTAACTTTGGATAGAATAGATTAGAATAGAAATAGAGAATACACTAGAAAAACAATAGAATAGAATAGAATATAGATACTATCTATTTCATGTTTAATTTTTTTTGCAGATTACTATTTTTTACATAAGATCTCCTGCAGACTATTAGCATTTATTTTATTTTTTTAGCAGATCTCCTGTAGACTATTAACAGCCATTTCACTTCTTTTTTTTTGCAGATCTCCTGCAGACTGTTAGAATCAATTTCATTTTTTTTTCAAAGTCGGGTCGCAAAATATTTTCGAATCTGCTTTAAATAGTATCAACATGATTCGAAATTATTTCAACCGCATTTAAAACTATTTCAACCGCATTTGAAACTATTTCAACCGGATTCAAAAATATTTTGCGACCCGACTTTGGGTCCACGTATCTCGGGGTTAGTTGGCGATAGAAACCCCAAATTTGGGGATGTTGTAGTGCTAGTTCTCCTGTGTTTGCATACTAATTTTGGGGTTTCTATCACTAAGTGACCCCGAGAAACGTGGACCCAAAATCGGGTCGCAAAATGTCAAACACTTTTCTGCAGCAGAGAATGACATTTTGCGACCCGAATTTTGGGCCACATATCTCGGGGCCACTTGTAGCTAGAAACCCCAAATTTGGTATGCAAACACAGTAGAACTAGCACTATAACATCTCCAAATTTGGGGTTTCTATTACTAAGTGACCCTGAGATACGTGGACCCAAAGTCGGGTCGCAAAATATTTTCGAATCCGGTTGAAATAGTTTCAAATGCGTTTGAAATAATTTCGAATCATGTTGAAATAATTTCGAATCCGGTAGAAATATTTTCGAATTCGGTTGAAATATTTTCGAATGCGACCGATTTTCGAATTCGGTCGAAAACAAAACGAAATCCGAAAACGAATTTAACAAATTTAACGAATCTAACTAAACGAAATTAATTAATTAACGAATTAAAACGAAACGAAACTAATTTTTTCCTTTTGCACATGTCTACATATGACGTCCTGGGCTTTGTGGGGGGATATCTGAATGATGCCTGCAGCTAGAGGCATCATTCAGATATCCTTCTATTCTGCCAGCGATTCTGCGCACAATAAGAACGATCATATCGGCAGTTCCGCCGCTTGATCGCTCTTATAGGTGGTGGGAGGGGACATCCCCCCCTCCCGCCATCATCCGGTGCTTCTCCGGGCTGTCCCTTGCCATCAAGGGCCCGGAGAATGAATCTTTCAGCGCCGGATAGGAAGCATAGAGATGACTGGTGACCAGATGGTCACCAGTCATCTCTATGACCGTCGGAGGCCCGGGCGCGATGTGATGACGTCACGCCCGGGTTCTCAAACGTAAACAAAGCCGCCATTGCGGCTAGTAAGCATGAGATCGGTGAATTTTTTTTCACGATCTCATGCTTTCCAGCCTGGAGGAGAGATGTGGGGTCTTATTGACCCCGCATCTCTCCATAAAGAGGACCTGTCACACACTATTCCTATTACAAGGGATGTTTACATTCCTTGTAATAGGAATAAAAGTGATAAAAAAAATGTAAAAAAGTGTAAAAATAAAAAAAAATGAAGTAAAAAAATAAATAAAAATTAAAATTAAAATTAAAAACGCCCCTGTCCCCGGTAGTGTGCGATCAGAAGCGAACGCACACATAAGTCCCGCCCACATATGTAAACGCCATTCAAACCACATATGTGAGGTATCGCCGCGTGCGTTAGAGCGTGTGCAACAATTCTAGCACTAGACCTCCTCTGTAACTCTAAACTGGGAACCTGTAAAAAAAATCAAATCGTCGCCTATGGAGATTTTTAAGTACCGAAGTTTGGCGCCATTCCATGAGTGTGTGCAATTTTAAAGCGTGACATGTTATGTATCTATTTACTGTTTTGTTATTTTTTAATTCATGAAACCATTTTCTTTCCAAAAAAAGGCGTTTGAAAAATTATTGCGCAAATACCGTGAAAGAAAAAAAGTTGCAAAGACCATCATTTTATTCCCTAGGGTGTCTGCTAAAAAAACATATATAATGTTTGGGGGTTCTGAGTAATTTTCTAGCAAAAGAATGATGAAATCTCTATGCTCGTCATCCGGCGCCGGCCGATTCGTTCTCCGGGCCCCCGATGGCAGGAACCGCCGCTATGATCGTTCTTATGGTGCGCAGAATTGCCGGCCCGACAGAATGATATCTGAATGATGCCTGTAGCTGCAGGCATCATTCAGATATCCCACCTCAAAGTCAAGGACGTCATATGTCAATATTTCATTATACTAATTTTTCCAATTTCTCTAACATGGTGGCTGCATTAGGAGTGTTTAATAAAAGCTGAATTTCATTGTGCATTGAGACGCCCTACACCCCAAAAGCAAATATTTTGTAATGAAGTAAACCCCCCCCCCCCCACAAGACTGCAATTTATTGGTAAGGGATTTCTCTTGATGCTAAAAGGTGCCATAAACAGGTGTGCCTCTTCCAATAGTGAGATAATCATGCAAATCTGGCATTCCATGGGGACCATAGTTGGACACCACTAGTCCCAACAATGGAGGTTGGCTTCTATAAACATGGTCATTGTAATAGGAACAGTATTGTCAGTCACACCTCAGCCAGGTATTCTACCGCCTCTTAACTACTTCCCACCCATGCCACTGTATATATACAGCCGGGTGGGCGCTCTCTCCTTCTGAGTGGATGTTCAGGAACGTCCTTCAGAAGGGGGGGGATTGCGCGCGGGCTCGCGCAGCGGGTCGATCCCGATGCGCTTGTGTCACCTGGACACGGCGCATCTCCGGTCGGCAAAAGGGCTCTGTGATTGGCCCTCCTGATCACATGACGGCCGTGTCCAATCACAGCCATCGTGTTATGTAAATACAGAGCCGGTTGCTAGGGGATCGGCTCTCCTCTCCTCACACAGAAGTTGTCGGTGAGGAGAGGAGAGCGGATCGCTGCAGCCGGCTGATGATCAGTGAGTATGAGCTATTTTTTACTCACTTATCACCAGTCTAGTGTCCCTACAGTGTAAACACACAAAGTTAACACACATGTCCCCAAAACACATGTCCCCACATAGTAAAAACACCTTTCCCCCACATATGTAACAGTAAAATCATATGTCCCATTGATCATCTGCACACATATGTCCATGATCACCTGCGCACATCTGTACATGATCATTTGCGTACATATGTCCGTGATCACACAAACCAATTATTATACACTTAACTGATTTTTTTTTACCAAAAACATGTAGCAGAATACATTTTGGCTTAAATTTATGACAAAATTAGATTTTATTGAATTTCTTTTAAAATAGAAAGAAGAAAATATTGTTTTTTTTTTCAAATATCCGCTCTTTTTTCGGATATATATCGCAAAAAAACAAAACAAAAACATTATCGTGAATAAATACCACCAAAAGAAATCTCTATTTGTGTGAACAAAATGATAAAAAATGTAATTTGGGTACAGTGTAGCATGACCGCGCAATTATCATTGAAAGTGCAAGAGCACTGAAAGCTGAAAATTGGTCTGGGAAGGAAGGGGGCGAAAGTGCCCAGTATTGATGTGATTAAACATATCAATTCACAATCCAATCACCATAAAGAAGATCAGTTCTGTATTGGGTATAATGGCTCTCTATATTCTGTAGATAGATACACTTTGGTTTCGCTTTGCCAATTACTATTTTTAATAAATAACACAATCTCAGTTATAATATTACCTTTACCTAAATTTAAAGTTTTTTAAATTTCTTCTGTCAAATATTTTTCTCTACATTACATTTTTCCAGGCTCTTCTTTTAGTGGCCATCTCCATGCAGTAGGTATGTCTGATGATCATGGGACATACCGGTGAAGCTACATAGCAAGTGTATTGATATTAAAAACCGATTGTTGGGTCTATCCAGTTCATCTATTCAACATTTTTCCTCCAGTTCTGCTTTATCTCTCTCCGTCCTTCAGTCTCTCCATGTCATCTTTTCTTCTCTATTTGTAGTTGCTGGTGGCTATCATCAGAATTTGTCATAAAAGCTTTAGGGATTAAGGATTCTCTTTGCAATTTACTCCTGTGCCTGGTGCAATGGGCTTATACATTCCTCCATTACTATAGCTTTAGCAATCAAAGCACTTGCTTTACCGTTAGCAATCATGGCCATCAATTTCTATATGATGAACAAAACTTTCAGTAACTATACAACAGAAAACATCAAATCAAAATGTATCCCATAATAGTCTGAGAATGGAATATTCTGTACACAGGACTGAGACACAACATTTATAATAACAATGGTATCTACCCTGAATATTCTGAGCCTACACCCGGAAGACAATAGACAGAGGAGACACGGGTAATTGGATACGGTGTATATAGTAAACACAACAAACAATAGTAGAGGTGGACCCTCCAGGAAGAAAATATGAATACTAAACAACGGCAGTGTTATGTTAATGACAACCACAACCAATTCAACAGACAATGTTAGGGGGTAGAACACCTAGAAAATTAAACTCAACTAATAGACAGAGGGGACACAGGTAATTGGATACGGTGTGAATAGTAAACACAACAAACAATAGTACCAGTGGACCCTCCAGGAAGACAATAGACAGAGGAGACACGGGGAACAATAGTGATGGGATACGGTGTATATAGTAAACACAACAAACAATAGTACAGGTGGACCCTCCAGGAAGACAATATGAATACTAAACTCCGGCAGTGTTATGTTAATGACAACCACAACCAATTTAACAGACAATGTTAGGGGTGTAGAACACCTAGAAAATTTATCTCAACTAATAAAAAATAAAGTATGCTAGATGCAAGATATATTGCAAAACAATCCAATAAATCTTTATCTGATTCACTGACCACACATACACAGCTCCATACCCTGACAATTGGAAGTCACTTCTATAACTTTCCACTTTTCCAACACTAAAGCCCCCAAAACACTTTCTCCTATAACTCTTTGTTTCCCTTTCCTGAAAAACACAATGCATGTAGTAGACACAATATCTAAATAATAATTAAAAAAAATGTTAATTTTTTTAATTTATAAGGCAGAAAAATATTTACTTTTTTGTTTTTGGAAAAACCTTAAGTGATTTTTTGTTATTATTTATATTTTGTTATTATTATGGTTATTATTATTATTTCGATTTCCAGAAATAAAAAAGTCAAAATTTTAATCCCTAATAAAATAAAAACAAATCCAAGAGAAAAGCAACAAGCAAAAAATATAACACATTTTCTGTTCCATCACCAACAAAATACACAAATACAAGAAACTGAAGCAAGTTGAGCAAAAAAGATACAAATCAAATGTCTACATTAAAAAGTGGCCAATTTTTTTAATGGTTCTTCCAATTTACTCTTCTCATATAATTGCAGAATATCAAAATAATTTTTAAAATATTCAGTTGTGCATTCTTTCGTCTTTCTGCTAACACCCACTTATAAAACAAAATGTACCTAATTTATCAATATTGCACTGCAAACTCTCAGTCTAGTGTCCTGACAAAGTGGTCAGTAATTATGTTACCCAAAATGTATATACTTTACCAAATTATATTACTAGAGAAATCAGATCTCGGAAAGAATTCAAAGTCTAAAGCTGGTTTTAGATGGGAAGTGTCTAGAGATGAATCTCTAGAAAAAAGCTCAAACATGGCAGCCCTAAAATTCTTGCCCTGACAGGTCCCGTTAATTGTTCTTCAAACTATAAAATGTAATCAGCATAAAAATTATATATATATATATATATATATATATATATATATATATATATATATATATTTTCAATAAAGTCCTTTTTAAACTAAACCCATTGGTATACAATGTTACTGGAAATTAGTCATAATGGTATAAAAGAACCAGCAAGAACCTACAGCAGATGTTACAATGAGATGTTTTTTCTCAATAAATTATCTTGTTTGTACTCCCTTTTGTATTTCTTATTTAGTCTAGAATCAGGTAAAAAATGAATTTGATAAAACAAACAATTTTCCATTTCATGGTTATTATGGTGGAAAGTTACATTTTAGAACTCAGTAAAGTTTTTAAATATTTGGGTTTCAGGGTGATTAATCCTATCGCCTTTTCTCTAGAAAACCTGCTTATATGCAAATTGGCGGGCTTATTTACACAACATTTCCATTAAAAATTCAGCCAATGGAAAGTCTCCATTCTCTGCCTTTCCCATCCATCTCCCTTGTATAAAGAGGGCCTCTCTCTCTTCTGATCAGTGACTACTTCCAGAGATTCCGGTATCCTCATCTACTACAGCACAGCTAGAGATTTGGTGACGTTGTCCGGTGTTGATCTGCGGTGGAACCGAAAGCGTGGAGAAACAAAACTATTTTTGATTCCTTCATATCTGAATTCCCACCACATTATGGTAAGGTCACTTTCATCTAACTAATCAATGGATCCTTATTATATAATGAACATTCTGATAATAACACTGCAGAGGTGTATCTAAAAAATATATAAAAACCTGTATAGGGAATACTTATAAAAGGGACAATGGGTTGAGGTTAATTTCAGGATAATATCAAATACAATGTATACAGAAGACAGGATAGCCATTGGAGGCTTGCCATGATCAGTCTGATGAAAAAGTTGTTAACAATAAATTAAATGCAATAGAAGTTGAGGCAGTAATTTGTGGGAAACATATGTTTGGGTGGCTAAATATTGTATATTTTTATTTAAATCTCCTATTGCAAGTATATTCCAACTTTCCAATGTTCTTATAATGTTCTGAAATTTTTTGTATGATTTTTTATTATGACTTTTCCTAAAACAAAATCATTTTAAATTCTATCCATCTAAGGCCAGATTTAGCGACCTTCCAACAAAATATTTTTTGGAGGGAAAATTACATATGCGTAGGTGTGACAGGGTCTCCAAAGGTTAAGTTATGCATTCCTGAAAGGCTGTCCACCCTCATTGTATATATAACCAATCCTTTGATTTGGATATCTGGAAAACAAAGAGATTTTGATCCAATTGTCTAGGCCAGTGGTTCTCAACCCTGTCATCAAGTACCCCCAACAGGCCATGTTTTGGGAATTTGTCTTAGATAAAATAGCTGTCCAAAATACCAAGCCATTGACTCTGATTTAAAGCATCTGTCCAAGATAAAGGAAAACCTGCAAACATGGCTTGTTGGGGGTACTTGAGGATGGTTGAGAACCAGTGGTCTAGACACCAAAACAGTCTGTGATAAAACTCTCAGTCTAGCATACAGTATCACCTACAATTAATAGAAGATTCTCCATTAACTGCTTACATTCAAATTAAACAACTCCTATTTATCTTTATCTTATCTTATCTTATCTTTATCTTCAGAACATGGACATATAAGAAGACATTACCAACCACACTGATCAAACTAACTAAAATATATTTCTAATTATAAGATTATTTACATCTGTTAATAGAGATTTCACATAAACTCAAATTGATACATTTAGTTCCACATTAGGTTGAGCATTATAATCTATAAATCTAAATAGTTTAAAATTATACAGAGTGTCTATACCATCCATCCTAAAACATTTCAACATGGAGGAACCGAAGAAATAACTTTGAAGTCTCAGATTAATATACACAGAGCTGTAGATATAACTGAGATATAGTGTGGTGGTCAGTGGGAAGAATGTTCCTTACATTGGCGGTCATTAGGGAGAATTCCCCCTTACAGAGGGCTTAAAAATATCATTGGTGTCAGTTGCAACTTATTAAGGAACCCTTAGCAACCTCGGGAGGAACTTTAGGGTTCCATGGAGATCTGGTTGAGAGGTTGATCTTGACAAAAAATCTTCTCTTGGGAACTAAAATTTCCTGGCAGTAAAGGAAGGGCTAGTTTTGGCCAATTGGGAAATTTATCATTGGATTCTGTTGCATTATGGGATATGTATAATTTCCATTTAATCGCTGTAAAATATTGTAATTATGAATATATTTCAAATAGCTTGCTGTATAGATATTTCATTTAGCTAACTGAATATATTTCAATTAGCACCTATGAAAGCCCTTTTGTTAACAGCTAGACATTGCGGAGCCCAAAGCTTAGAGAGACAATTGTCTCCATTGTGTTAAACCCACCCTCGTCAATGAGTCCCATGCTGGGATTTACAATGGAGAGCGCCTCACCTATAATCCGGGGAAAATTCAATCAAATCTCCTTCCCAGATAGAGTCACCAGGATTTGCATGAAAGAGGGCTGACTTATGGAGTAAGCCCTCCAATTATGACCCAAGCTAGGCCAACCTATGGGGTATCAGGATAGAGAGATATACTCAGAGGGCAGGAGGAGGAAGCTCTCTCTTTATGGAAGAAAAGCCTGGAGGATGGGTCTAAAAGGGTAACTATGGTAAAAGTCTGTTTGACCTGTAACTACACATGCTTGTACCGTAATGTTTTAGAGGAATATGCTCTATGTTCCTCCATTTAAATACTTTGTATATTTTAACCTACTATTTCCTGCTTGTCTAAGACAATATATATAGTTTCTGTGTATTAGATTAGACTTTAACAAATACATAATAAATGTTCATTATGTTAAAGCTTTCACTTCTGGTCAAAAAAACTCTTATTTAACCCATATCATATCTTTGAGATATTAAATCTTAAATATAGATTTTATTCGGTTACAATTCCCACTTATAATACTAAGATTACGGTTTCCTGTATACCATGTCAAAATCTAGCGCTGTGCTTAGAATAATTATATCTTTTTATAATCTACTTTATTTTAGATTTTTTTTCCAATAAAACAAACATTTCTTATACATAAAAAAACACTGAGATATTTTCATCAAATATAAATTCATCCCATTACCCACCCACAACCCCTCCTTCCCCCATCCTACCTCCTGTCTCATTTAGAATAAAAATAATTTCCACCCAACTTATTTCAAACCTTTGTCCTCTCTGGCATTAAACCTGGAGTTTCTAGCCATTTCTTCCAATTCTTTTTTCAAATCTATCACTGTTTCCCTTCCTCATATAAGCCAATCTCTCCCTCCTTATTGTGTTATTGACTAAACTCTGCCATTCTGTTATTGATATAATAATTATATCTAACCAAGTTTTATTGTACAGTATTCAGAACAAGCAGTTTTAGTTAGTCACTGGCCTAGAACAATCATGTATATATTCAGTAATGTAAATTGTAAATATCATACTAACATAATGTTCTGGGTGAAGGACAAACCTAGTATTGAAGAAATGATCAGGATGTTTGGAGATGAATATCTAAAAAAAAAAAACATACATGGCAGCTCCAATATTTCTATCCTGACAGATTATTTTATTATTCTCCAAATTACATTTATGCTGATTACATTTTATATTCATTATATTTTTTTTTATTTTCAATGAAGTCCTTATTAAACTGAACTCATTGGTTTATAAGGTTACTGGAGATAAGACAGAATAGTAATAAAGCAAAAATATAAAAGAACCATCAAGAACCAACAGACAATGTTACAATGTTTTTTTTTCTTCTCAATAATTATACAGTTAGTATTAACTCTATTTTATTAGTTATTCAGTCTAGAATCATATTCTAAAACAAAAAGAATTTCCCATTTTATGGTTTATATGGTGGAAAGTTTAATTTCAGTAAAGTTTTAAAGTATCTGGGTTTCACCTTACTTAATCCTATCACCTATTCTCTAGAAAATCTGTTTATATGCAAATAAGCAAGAACAATGCAGGGTTGTTTACACAAAATTTCCTTTAGAAGTCAGCCAATGGAAAGCCTCCATTCTTTGCCTTTCCCGCCCATCTCCCTTGTAAAAAGGGACTTTCCCTCCTCTGATCAGTGACTACTTCCAGAGATTCCCGTATACTCATCTACTACAGCACAGCACAGATTTGGTGACGTGGTCTGGTGTTGATCTGCAGTGGAACCAAATACTCAGAGAAACTGATTTGATTTTTTTCACAGCTGAATCCTCCACCACATTAAGGTAAGGTAATTTCCATCTAACAATCAATGGATTGTTTGAACTGACCACACTGGTGGAGTTACTCTTTTCATGGCAGTATCTGCCAGAAATATTGGGGTCACCAAGATGCTGCTGGCTGCAGATACAACTTTCCATCAGTGCTGACCAATGTTTAATACATTTCCTTCCCGAAGGAATAAAAATCAGTCTTTTGGCCACCAGTTACTGAGAAGGCCACTGCACACAACTAAACTAGTAACTATTGGATATCTATCCTGCCATATATTTATGTATTGCTATATGTCTTTGGATATTTATAACAGTACTAATATTTGAATTTTATTTATAGTTTCTCTTTAAAGATATTATTTTCTGTAACCAATATTAACAATAATGTGACAAAAGCCTTTTTTTTTTCTTTCTCTAGGACACTATGGCCTCCAATGCCGATAATGTGGAACATCTTCTGGATAGAATGGTCTCCTTCTATTCGCAGAGACTACGGCAGGTAGATGTACAGAAGTACTTCCTCTTGGGGAAGGAGATTGGAAAAGGTGGATATGGAAGAGTATTCCTGGCAAACGACAAGAAAACAGGTCAGTGAATTAATCTAATCACCATTTTGATATCCTCTAAAAATATTTGTGTATATCTATGCAAATTTAATCTGCAATAGAATTTTTCCGAGAGGTCACTAATTGTAGACTCACTCTAAAATCTAAGGAGCAGTAAAGTAGAATCCTTGTGCAATGAATTATAACAGGTACAGTATGTAGCCAGTCCTAGATAATGACCACGTGTTCTTTTTTTTTTCACAGGTCAAAGAATGGCTTTGAAGTTCTTGGATAAAAGCAGAAACAGTCAGGAGTCTTTCCTCCGCGAGTTCAGCATTTCATCCTTTCTTTCATCTCATCCCAACATCATCGGATGCTTTGAGGTTTTCTTCAAAACCACTTTCAACTTGGTGTTTGCCCAGGAACTGGCTCCTGTTGGTGATCTGTTCTCTCTTATTATACCACATGTAAGTACAGTTCATTAAGCTATACGTATGGCGGAATTAGTATTTCTCTTAGGGTTGGATAGAAGTACAGTATGAGGAGTTAAAGGATAAGTTCACCTTTTCAGGAAAAATAATAAATGCACATTTTTTTGCAGGTAAATTTAAAAAAAAGTTTTGACAGCTGGCGGGTGTAAAAGATTCCCCGCTAGCTGACACAGTGGGGATCAGGGAGGTGTGGGGCTGGTGTATTCATAACATGATACACCCTGATAATGGGTGTAACATGTAACATGTTGTGAAAGGTGAACTTATCCTTTAAAAGTTAAAACTCCTGTCAGTCATTTTGGGGAGATTCCCTTTCACTTCCCCTCCCAGAGATGCAACAGGAAGTGAGAGGAAGCTTTTTTAGTGGACATTAGTACAGGTGTCCATGTTGGAAGATTTACACTTAACTTTTGTTCGTATAACTTTAATATTTAGAATTTTCTATCACTTATATAAGGCAAATATATACACATATGCCAAATAATTAATCTCTAGACTAAACCTAAAAAAAGTTATGGCTATACATACACTTTACCTGTTTCTGGATATGTATTCTGAATGTCTCTTTATATTCTCCCTACTGTACTTAACATCTATTGTGTTTTGATATTATTTATTTAATTTTTAGGTGGGAATTCCAGAAGATGCTGTAAAGAGATGTGCTGTTCAGATCTCTAATGCCCTCGAATTCATAACGGAGGAAGGACTTGTGCACATGGATCTGAAGCCAGAAAATATTTTGGTGTTTGATAAGGAGTGTCATTGCGTCAAGATCACAGACTTTGGCCTTGCTAAGGTCAGAGGGACAGTGATAAAATCTAGGTGTGGCAGCCAATCCTACATGGCCCCAGAAATGCGTGACATGACCGTTTCAGGTGGATTGGTTGTAGATGGCAGCCTCGATGTGTGGGCGTTTGGTGTCATCATCTACTGCTTACTTACAGGAAAGTCTCCATGGCGGGTGGCCATCCTTGATGATGATGGATATAAATGTTTTGTTGAATGGCAAAACAATTTAAAGAAGGATAACCCTCCTGAAGCATGGAGAAAGGTTCCCACTAAGATACGAAGGATGTTTAATGGTCTTTTGGCAATTGATTACTCCAAAAGAAGTCCAAGTACCGAAGTCCTTAAATATACAAGTCAAAGCTGGAAAGAAGAAACTGCGGATTCAGCTACACGAGAAGAGGATGAAGATCCTTTTGAAATTAGTTCTTCTGCACAATCTGAGGACTCATTGGCTTCTCACCTGAGCACTTCAGAGAGCTCCAAAGTTTCCATCACATCTACTCTCAACTCCATGTCTTCTTCCCTTTTGACAACAAACACTTCTGGATCTCAGTCTGAGATGTCTCCAGAGGCAGAGGTAGAAATTGGGTAAAGAAAATTGGTGAGAGATGACATGTCTGAAACAACATCACATTTACTCAGGTATGTGACTTTCTTGAGGAAATATATAGCTCATTATATTTTATGGGCATTTTGGTGTAGTCAACTTCACAGTTCAAACCATTCTGGCCATGTCACACTAGCAGTCCTGCAATAAGTGTGTAGTCATTACTCTTTGCCTTGCCATATCCATCACTGATTTTACTTTCTTACTAAAAGGCATAGTATCTCCATCCAAAGCATATAGACAGATTACCCTCTTTTTTGAATGAAAAACCTCTGCTCTCGTTAGTTGTCCCTCTTCTGATGTTCAGATCTCTATAAAATTGTATTATTTCACTACCGAGAATGTTGTAACACACTAAACCTTTCATCCAGCCTCTAAACTATTGCAAGCATGGCATGACCACATTCTATGTCTACATACTTTGTGTCCTTCCTTTTCATTTCAGAAAGTTGGGAGGTATGCCAATGGTATAACTTTTGTTAGCCACTCCCAGACTGGTGGGGCTAAGCCTTGTAGTTAGGAGTATTAAAGTGAAACTAGATTCAAGGAGGTTGATATGAAAGGTCTTCTAGCTTACAATGGTAATAGCAGGACTCTTGTTGGATGCGCTGTTAACATTTTGCCTTTAACATTAAAATATTTTAAATGATTTACTGATTAATTTTAATATGACATTGCCAAGAACAATCATTACCTGTTTTTGCAGTAACTCGTAGGAACCTGAGTTCATTGTTTTTTCAATTTAGAGTAAAGAGTAAAACCAGTGTAGCGGGGGGTTTAAATTTAGGGGGATACACCTGGGTGGTAGTATGACCCAGGTGTGTATAATTCATGAAGGAATTGGACCATTGTTAATTCATGGAGGACTGGGTGGTGTATTGTTCTCCTTGGCCTGTGGGTGGCGGGGTTCCCACAGGCCTAAGGTAGATTCACTGCTGTAGTGCTGACCTTTTTGTCCCTTTCCGGCGATGGTGCGGCGGGGGCGGGGAGCCTGCCGTGACGACGCGGGAGGAGATAAAGGGGAGAGACGCCCTCGCCACAAGGTCTTTTTCCTGCATCACGCGCCCAGGCACCTTTGGCCTGGGTCTGGGCGGTTTGGAGTTCCGGTCCAGGTGCCCTAGGCCTGGCCGGAGCGGAGTTGGCGTCCATCCCAGGCACCTTCAGCCTGGGGTGAGGTACTAAACCGGAGACCTGGGGCACAGTGACTTCGTCTGGGCCCCGCGAGGGCGGAGGAGTCCGAGGGTCCCTGAAGTGGATGGGGCCCAAGTCTGAGGTGAGGAGGCTGGAGAGGTCACCCGTCCGGAGAGTCCGGAGCAGCATCAACCCGGTGACGGATGGGCCTCCGGTAACTACCTTGGAGGGACATCTCCCCCTGACAGGGGCCACAACGCAGCGAAGGTACTCCTATCTACATTCTCTTGAGTCACTGGAAGAGACTCACAAGTTCTAAGTTCTCTCTCTAGCCAAGGCTATAGTAACCGCTGGTGAAACCACAGTGGTTTAGCGTACAATCAGGATAGTGCCTCGACCTGCTCACCCCACCGTATTGAACTGTTATTGGGTCTCAACCAGTTGGCTGGGAAAGAACTGTTTGATTGTGAGTGTGACAATAAAACAAGAGTTGGACCCTAATCAGTGTGTGGTACTCTGGTTAATGGGAGCAAAGGGGTGTGTCAGCACAGCAAGACTTGATCCTTAACTGAAACACACAGGCCCGAGGAAAATATCTGGTACTGGTCTTCACCTCACCCACTGCCATGGGGAGGACATGGGCCGTAGCATATCTCACCCTCACATACGAAATACCCCTAGACAAAGAAGAGAAGGTGAGGGCGCTACACCAGTAAAGGAGGGTTTCTTTTTGGATGATTTAGGTCTCTATTCCTTTGTTTATTGTCTTATTAACTAAGATTAGCTATTCTATGGCTGTTTTCTAATTTACACAAATGACCCATGTAGTCAGTGTTTAGTATTTCGTGTACACATATACCAACTTACAAACCTTTTTAATTATTTATTGAAGGATAGTCATTATATAAGGAAGACATTTTTCAGAACTTACCATGTGCAGTTTATTATTTATTTATTTTTTAACAAGAAAATGTGCAGTTTATTATTATTAATTTTTATATTTATGTTTGCTGTTCACAGATATATTTTTTTATTTTGCTCCAACAATATGTCTTTATATTTTTTAGGTGACAAGTCTGGACTATCCCAGGGGGTTGAACAAGAGCCCGGCCTGGTACATGGGGGATGTAACTTGTACATATATAAGTAGTTACTCCTCCTGTGCACTGGGTGGTGCTTTTGAATTTTCTCCATACAGAATAAAAATACCTGCTGATCCTGCCAGAAATTCAGCGAGCTCCTAAATTCCTGTTTGAACTGACCACACTGGAGGAGTTATGCAAATATCCAAATATCTTGACAGGTGAATGTCTGCCTGGAGGAGTGGGTGTAAGTAAATAGATACTTTTTTTCCAAAAGTTAATTGTGGAAAATATAAAAAAATCTTATGAAAAATTGTCAATTATAAAAAAATAAGCTGGCTTTTTACCATTTGTAAACACAAATTGTTCTCCACATTAAATTCTAAAGAATGATTCACCTTAGTCACCCAAAAAGGAATCGCCATAATTTTCAATCAAGATTCATTCCTCAGCAGTGGCATACAACATAATGGGAGAATCTTAGCATATTAATGGAATCTCTCTATCACATTTAAATTGCAGCAAGATTCACCCACTTGCCACATTACACATGGGGTGAATCCTCTTTGAAAATAAATGCAGTAAAATACAGCTGGGTGAGTGTCCAGGGAACAGTTGCTGTATAGATGACATCCTTTATAAATAGACCACTTAGTGTTTAATGTTGGACCCTGGGAAAAAAATAAAGCAGACCCCTTGACACACCGCCAACACTAATGAAATGTATTTAGTATAATAAGTTTACTTTCTTATAGTAACAACTTCTTCTTTAATGGTCTTACACTCTGCCACTGGTCTGTGCTTGCTGCCCATCGGTCTTCTCCCACACGGCCATTCTAAAAAGGCCATTATTGTTGGATGGCTTCCTTTTCCTGGTTCCCTGTGCCGGTACATCGATGACGTGTTTTTATAAAATATTTTTCAGTTTATTCAAATTAATGTTGTTAATTCTATCTTATAACACAATTAATAATATTTGTATGATTTCATAAAACTAGCAGACCCAACTTCTGCTGACTATGATTTTCTTCAAAATTATTTTAAATCCAAAAGCAAGAATGTAAAATATTTCATCATACCAATCCTTACAACCTTTCTAATGTGGGGGTTGCATTAGTAGTGTTTAATAAAAGGTGAATTTCATTGTGCATTGAGGCACCCTACACCCCAAAAGTGAATATTTTACAATTTACTAAAACCCCTCCCCCCACAGGACTACAATCGATTGGGAAGGATTTTCACTTGATGCTAAAAGGTGCCATAAACAGTTCGCCCCCTTCCAATACTGAGATAATCATGTAAATCTGGCATTCGCTGAGGGCCACAGTTGGGCACCACTAGTCCCAACAATGGAGGTTGGCTTCTATAAACATGGTCATTGTTATGTAAACCGTATCAAAAGTCACACCCCAGCCAGGCTTGTGAATGGATTGTCAATGGATATGTTAAAGAGGAGGTAGAATACCTCCTCTTTAACAAATCCATTCACAAGTCCATCACCAATGCTGCTTTCCAATGGTTTCTTCTTTACTACTTCATCCAGTGAGCACCTAAATTCCTGTTTGAACTGACCACACTGGAGGAGTTATGCAAATAGCCAAATGACTCTTGACGGGTGAATGTCTGCCTGGAGGAGTGGGTGTAATTAAATAGATACTTTTTTCCAAAAGTTAATTGTGAAGGTATTGTGTTTATTTGCTCTTTTCCTTTCCTCTTCTCCTTTTCTCTTTGCTTTATTAAATCATTTATTTTCCAGTGAATGATATTGTGAAAACCTCTTCTAGGTAAAAGAAAAAAAGCACCAAGGTCCTCAAAGGCCTATATGAAATCTAGAATGCTTAGTGAAAAAAACAACTGTAATTCCTCCTGAAGAACAATAGTGTAGGTTATGCCTTGTACACCAGTGTTAATTTTGTCAAACGTTTTCCTCAACGATTTCGTCAGCGGCAATTTTAAAGTGACGAAAACTTTAAAAAAATGTATTCATGGGTTTGTTCTTCTTAGGCAAAATTGTGAGTGCGCCCACCACACCGCACACTCCCTTGGCTGAGAAGAAGCAGCAGAGCCAACCGCGCACACATGAATGTCACGCAAAGTGTTCCTATTTTTTTATTTTTTTGGTATTTTATCCTTTCATGAAAACAGCAATATTCTTGACGAAAAGTTTTTACTTAAATAAAGATGTTATATAACGACCAAATCTGTGTCACACATTAATTTGTGTGTTTTATAGTCTCTTTATTCCTTTTAATTTATGTTGGTTTTGGTTATGTCATTCTTGACAGCATGAACTGTCTTGGGCATATATAGAGTTTATTTTGTATACGGAAACGACATATAGAATTCCATCTCGGAAGCCAATGTACACATAAGATTTATGGCCCATATTTCATCCGTATGTATATTGTGCTGTAGATGTAATATTGTATTGGCATTCATTGAGTGCATAAGTTTATGTGGGCATCATGGTATGTTCACACTAAGTCAGGATCCAACCCCAAGGGTTTTTTGTTAGCATGTTATTTTTCAATCTTTTTATGTAGACATTTGTTCCCGTGTGAATTGTTCCCATAGAATTATTTGTACATCTTTAATTGAACGGATGGTTTTCCATCGAGATGTCTATGGTTGGATGCACATCCCAGTTAATGCGCACAGTTTCGGAGCCATTATATATATACACATATATTTTCACATTGGGCTCCTCATGTGTGCGCATTTGGCTGAATGCTTGCATTCACACGGGGGCATTCTTTTATTTATCCATTTATTTACTTTCCTCATCCAACCTTTTCACACAGACATTCACCTTAATGTGAATTGTTCACGTAGAAAATCTCGTAGATACTTTGATTGGATGGATTGTTTTCCATCGAGATGTCTGTGGTTGGTTGGATTGGACGGAATGTTTTCCATCGAGATGTCTATGGTTGGACGTGCACTTCGGTTAATGCACACATTTTTGGAGCCACCATATACACGCATATACAGGTCCTTCTCAAAAAATTAGCATATTGTGATAAAGTTCATTATTTTCTGTAATGTACTGATAAACATTAGACTTTCATATATTTTAGATTCATTATACACAACTGAAGTAGTTCAAGCCTTTTCTTGTTTTAATATTGATGATTTTGGCATACAGCTCATGAAAACCCAAAAATCCTATCTCAAAAAATTAGCATATTTCATCCGACCAATAAAAGAAAAGTGTTTTTAATACAAAAAAGTCAACCTTCAAATAATTATGTTCAGTTATGCACTCAATACTTGGTCGGGAATCCTTTTGCAGAAATGACTGCTTCAATGCGGCGTGGCATGGAGGCAACCAGCCTGTGGCACTGCTGAGGTGTTATGGAGGCCCAGGATGCTTCGATAGCGGCCTTAAGCTCATCCAGAGTGTTGGGTCTTGCGTCTCTCAACTTTCTCTTCCCAATATCCCACAGATTCTCTATGGGGTTCAGGTCAGGAGAGTTGGCAGGCCAATTGAGCACAGTAATACCATGGTCAGTAAACCATTTACCAGTGGTTTTGGCACTGTGAGCAGGTGCCAGGTCGTGCTGAAAAATGAAATCTTCATCTCCATAAAGCTTTTCAGCAGATGGAAGCATGAAGTGCTCCAAAATCTCCTGATAGCTAGCTGCATTGACCCTGCCCTTGATAAAACACAGTGGACCAACACCAGCAGCTGACATGGCACCCCAGACCATCACTGACTGTGGGTACTTGACACTGGACTTCAGGCATTTTGGCATTTCCCTCTCCCCAGTCTTCCTCCAGACTCTGGCACCTTGATTTCCGAATGACATGCAAAATTTGCTTTCATCCGAAAAAAGTACTTTGGACCACTGAGCAACAGTCCAGTGCTGCTTCTCTGTAGCCCAGGTCAGGCGCTTCTGCCGCTGTTTCTGGTTCAAAAGTGGCTTGACCTGGGGAATGCGGCACCTGTAGCCCATTTCCTGCACACGCCTGTTCACGGTGGCTCTGGATGTTTCTACTCCAGACTCAGTCCACTGCTTCCGCAGGTCCTCCAAGGTCTGGAATCGGTCCTTCTCCACAATCTTCTTCAGGGTCCGGTCACCTCTTCTCGTTGTGCAGCGTTTTCTGCCACACTTTTTCCTTCCCACAGACTTCCCACTGAGGTGCCTTGATACAGCACTCTGGGAACAGCCTATTCGTTCAGAAATTTCTTTGTGTCTTACCCTCTTGCTTGAGGGTGTCAATGATGGCCTTCTGGACAGCAGTCAGTTCGGCAGTCTTACCCATGATTGTGGTTTTGAGTAATGAACCAGGCTGGGAGTTTTTAAAAGCCTCAGGAATCTTTTGCAGGTGTTTAGAGTTAATTAGTTGATTCAGATGATTAGGTTAATAGCTCGTTTAGAGAACCTTTTCATGATATGCTAATTTTTTGAGATAGGAATTTTGGGTTGTCATGAGCTGTATGCCAAAATCATCAATATTAAAACAAGAAAAGGCTTGAACTACTTCAGTTGTGTGTAATGAATCTAAAATATATGAAAGTCTAATGTTTATCAGTACATTACAGAAAATAATGAACTTTATCACAATATGCTAATTTTTTGAGAAGGACCTGTATATATATGTTTTTGCATTGGGCTCTTCGTGTGTGCGTGCTGAGCTGCATGTCTACATGTACACATGGGTACACCCTTAATCAACTCTTCACATGGACATTTGTCTTGATGTGAATCGTCCAGATAAAACCATCTTACAGACTTGTCGATTGGATGGATCGTTTTTGGATGTCCCAGTTGATGTGCGCATCACTGGAGCCATTATAAATTAATTTTTTAAATTTTTTATATATACATATATGCCTTTTTATCGGGCTCCCCATGTGTGTGCACCTAGCTGCATGCCGGTGTACACATATGGGTACATTTTTGTCTCATAATTACATACTTGGTGTTTTTAAATACGGTGACTTCAAGTATATTCAAACACATATGCTTTTACTGCATGTTTGTGTAATGGTTCATCTTCATGCACAATATACCTTCAGGAATGACTTCCATCCCAATAGACATATAGACTAATGCATTTTTTAAAGAGACATATACTCACATATTAATAAAAATCTGTTCAGATATTAGTTTAAATAGAACAATTGTTCTTTTATTCACATTAAGTTCACTGTATAAATTATCAATATCAATAATAAAATAATAAAATTTAAAAATAAATATATCTCAAAAGAGACATGCACATATCAGCACGGACTAAGTAATATTAATGCAAGCACTTCACAGTGCACCTAATCAATTTATAAGGTTGCTTTGCATTTTTTCATCTATACATGTCCAAATTTTATACATATGCACATATATATATATTCTTTCTCTTTTTTGCATTTACACACATGGTCACACATGTTTTGGATGCACATTTACATTATACCACTTTTTTAATTGGCAGTAATTTCATCCCTATTTTTTATTTATTTGATTTGATTTTTACAATTATTCTTATTGTTATTTTTTCATTTCCACTCCACACCATATCACTTATTTTTTATATATATTATACATTTTTAAAAATATATCTTTTACATATCTGCATAGATTGTTATATGGTGAGGCATTCCTATCCTCTTTTTTCATTGTGGTCAGTGAACCACACCCATTTCACTTGAATCACTTCATGTTTAATTAATTTTTAATTAACTAATTATTTTCACCTTGGGGTTGGATCACATGACTTCCCCTGTTTAGGGTATATCTTGGGTAGTATTTGTGTAATAACTAGCTATGAGTAAGCACTTTAAATAGTGTGAAACGCGTCAGCCAGACGAGATCAGTTTGTTGTGTTGTGCAGAGTGTTTTTGGTTTCCTGAACCTTTTTTGGAATAAAGGCTTTTTAACGGGAGTGCTGCGTCCAGAAGACCTTTCTTTCTTTCTTCAATTGCAAAATTGTGAGTGCGCCCACCACACCGCACACTCCCTTGGCTGAGAAGAAGCAGCAGAGCCAACCGCGCACACATGAATGTCACGCAAAGTGTTCCTATTTTTTTATTTTTTTGGTATTTTATCCTTTCATGAAAACAGCAATATTCTTGACGAAAAGTTTTTACTTAAATAAAGATGTTATATAACGACCAAATCTGTGTCTCTGTAGTGCATGTTCAAACCTAACCATTAAAAACAACATATTTGATTTTTCACTCCAGCAGCAGTAACTACGGTTTATAATAATGCGTTTGAAAATGGTAGAGAAATGCTTAAATGATGCATTACAATTACAATTTAACTACACCCATTAGATTTTAGACAACTAAAAGGAGTTTTAGTCGACTAAAACTCGACTAAAACAAATTGGAGTTTTAGTCAACTAAATACGACTAAAAGTAAAACTATTGCAGAAGACTAAAATGGGACTAAAACTAAAATGCCATTTTAGTCCCGAGACTAAAGTCCTGTACACGCGATCGGATATCCTATGGATTCTAATCCGATGTTTTTTTCCATCGGAAATCCGATGAAACTGTCTTCCATCAGTCTTGCCCACACACCATCAGTCAAAAAACCGACCGTTTCAAACACGGCGACGTAAAACACTCCGATGAGCCAAGAAAAATGAAGTTCAATGCTTCTGAGCATGCGTCGACTTGATTCTGAGCATGCGTGGGTTTTTTATCCGATGGAGTTCCCCACAGACGATAATAATTTGCTATCGGTTTTTTATCCATCGGAAAAATGTAAAACATGTTCTATTTTTTGACACCGATGGAAAAAAGACCGATGGGGCCCATACACGATCGGTTTGTCCGATGAAAAAAATCCATCGGACTGTTTTCATCGGTAAAACCGATCGTGTGTACGCGGCTTAAGACTAAAACTAAAACAAAATTTGCTGCCAAAATTAACACTGTTGTACACACGATCAGAATTTCCTATGAAAAACGTCTGACAGAATTCTTTCATTGGATATTCCGACCGTGTGTGGGCCTCATCAGACTTTTTTCCGTAGGATTTTAGAAATAGAACATGTTTTATTTTTTTTCCTGTGGAAAAAAGTCCTATGGGAAATTCTGATCGTCTGTGTGAAACTCCGACGGAGAAAAAAACATGCATGCTCAGAATCAAGTCGACGCATGCTCAGAATCAAGTCGACGCATGCTCGGAAGCATTGAACTTAATTTTTCTCGGCTCGTCGTAGTGTTTTACGTCACCGCATTTTGGACGGTCGGAATTTGGTCTGACAGTGTGTATGCAAGACAGCTTGAACGGAATTCTGATGGAAAATTCCATCAGATTTTATCCCATAGGAAATTCTGATCGTGTGTACAGGGCATTAGATGTGAGTTACATAGGGAGGTTAAATAAAATAGAATTATGGGTTTATTCCCAGTAATTGAATTATACTTTTGCCATCTTTAATATAGATGATGCTGATTACCATAGCCTGATGAACGTTCACACGGCTCTACCTAAGCAGTTTTTTCTCCCATCTGGGGACGAGTCTTATGTGGCAAAATATTGATAATCACAATTGATACTAATCCTTAGATATTTCTTTGCTTCACCACCATAGTATCTTTACATCTAGAAACCTTATGCAGTCCGCATGACCAAGGTATGTCCAAAGCCATAGCAATCCCCCTATTCTCTGATTTTGTGGTGCCTACTATTGCACTTTAATTGCTGTATATTCTTACTGATTAAACATATGTATTAATTTAGATGCCTGGAGCCTCTTTTGAGACATATCAATCTTTCTTTTGCTTTGGCCGCTTTTGGGGTTCTGTGGTATAGGACTGGGGCCCTTTTTTGGCAAGCTTCGCTTTCCATTGCATGACGGCACTTGTGCAACGGTTTCTCTCCTTCTGGTTTTGAGCCATGACTCCCATTTGTTGAGTCATTAGCACACAGGGGTCAGTATACAAAAATAAAAAAAGTTGCGCTACTAGGTGAACAAAGTAAAATCGTGGCTGCCAGCATCAGCAAATAGACATATTGCAAAAATAACATATAAAGACAAAAAATGCAGCGCCTAAAAAGTATATAATAGCCCAAACACACATAAGGATTGGGACAAACAACAAACGGTGAAAATATACGGCCTACAAAAAGGCCTAGGATAAATAAATCCAAATGTGCATCACTCCAAATTATACCTTCACATGTGTATAAAAACTCATATATTATATAGTACAGTGAACTAATAGTAAAGTCCAATAAGAATGACCAGTGTGTAGACTGGAAACGGATGACAGAAATGTTACATTATATAATGAAACATTAGAGCATTGTCCCCATAAAAGAAATCCAACGAAACTTCAAGATCATGGGAAACATGTGTTCATAGATCCATAGCACCCGGGGACGTGACTCCAACACCAGGGATGGGGGATAGAAATGGATACTCTTACCCCTATATGTGGACACACACACACCAGCGGTGGTGGGTCAAACAGGCAGAAGGTATAGGTATGGACTTCACTGGATCCGTCCTCTTGGAGCAGCAGCAGATGAAGCGAGCTCAAGGAATCCAATCCTCTCCAAGGTAATGGCACAAAATTCTAAGACGTCAGTGCATCAAAGATCATATAAAAAAATGGAACAAAGGAGGCTCCACATAGTGCAGGATCAGATGGCAAGATAAAAATCTCATTTATTCAGGAACAAAACACACATGGTGTAAAAAGTAAAACAAAAAATCATGCAGGCATCCATGCAGAGACTTGCAAAAATGGTGATCACAGAAATGGTATACAGTATGTTTATCCATTCATATGACTTTTGTATAATCACTATTGAATCATGTTCATGCTTATAATTGTGTATATTTTATAATTATAGATTCATCCTAAAAAAACTGTATAACCTATTGTCCCTGAAGAAGACTTTCACTTTATACTTGCTGTTGAAACGCGTTGTATTTCTTCTGTCCTATCACCATGGCAGTTGATTCATAGGTTATCCATTGGTTTGGTTCAATGTTGTCATATATGCTATGTGTTTGTTTTTATTGGATCCTAATTTTTTATTGTATGTTCTACCAATAAATTTATATTTTTACAATACACTAAAGCCCTGTACACACGATCAGATATCCTATGGATTTTCGTCTGATGGATTTGTCCATCAGAAATCCGATGAAACTGTTTTCCATCAGTCTTGCCCACACACCATCAGTCAAAAAACCGACCGTTCCAAACGTGGTGACGTAAAACACTCCGATGAGCTGAGAAAAATGAAATTCAATGCTACTGAGCATGCGTCGACTTGATTCTGAGCATGCTTGGGTTTTTTATCTGATGGATTTCCCCACAGACGATCGGAAATTGCCATCGGTTTTTTATCCATCAGATAATTTTAAAACATGTTCTATTTTTTAAGACCGATGGAAAAAAGACTGATGGGTCCCATACACTATCGGTTTGTCTGATGAAAACCATCCATCAGACGGTTTTCATCAGTCAAACTGATCGTGTGTACAGGGCTTTACTGTTTCCGGCCTGTTAAAATCCCACCACTTGAGGATTTCTTTTGTTCATTGTCTGTACTAGGGATGTGGGCCCCAAACAGTTCATCCAGTTAGTTGGCAAAATTATTTTTCAAATAAAATAGAAGAAGAGGAGGAAACAGAGAGCCTGATGAAGAAGCACGCATGCTTCGAACGCGCGCACCCTCCCGCTGACCCCACGACCCGGAAGCGATTGTTGCTGCTATGTTCCAGGGAAGTTGTCCCCCGTCACCGCTGCTGTGAATGTGTGGTTCCGCTCAATGCTGAGGACACTCGAGAGGACACCTAGAGACATCATCTCTCCCCAGCATCCGGAAATACAGCACCTCCTTCCTGGGAAGAGCGGATGATCTGTACTTTTATTCAGATAAGCTTTTCCAATTTATTCGTTTGTGAGTGTTTTACTTGCATCTGGTTTTATTTCCAATAAATTTACATTGATTGCTACGCTCAGTAGGCGCTGCTTTGTGTTTCCCTTTGTGCTATTTCAGATCTCTTCTATCTGTCAGCTGGCAGCCTTCTCTGCAGATGAGCTAAGCTATGTTGTAGAAACGTATGGACTTACATGTTATGGACTACAAACGTTTATTATTCCCCACATCACTTTGTCACTTTCCCTCTGTCCCTATATTGGTCTATTTACTTACTTGTATCTGGAGTGCGCTTGGTTAACCCCTTGTGCTTTACTGTTTCCGGCCTGTTAAAATCCCACCACTTGAGGATTTCTTTTGTTCATTGTCTGTACTAGGGATGTGGGCCCCAAACAGTTCATCCAGTTAGTTGGCAAAATTATTTTTCAAATAAAATAGAAGAGGAGGATCTATAAGACCAACAAATGTATATCTGCTCTTCATCCAAATTACCACCCCGAGTCCATAAAAGATTAAAAAAAAATGTAGGAGGTGGTGGTTAATGATGAACCAACCCAACCTGGATGTTCTTTAAACAGGGTTTGGTGAACAATTTCATGTGTAATTGGAACCTCTTTGATACCAATGGGAGGCAAATGTTAAAATCATAAATTCTGCCAGGGTATGTAAACTTATGAGCACAACTGTACATTGAAAAGAAAAATACAGTTCTGGCAATTTTCAGAGCTAATGGGCAAGGGAATGTCAAACAAATAGAATGGGGGTTGGGCACTGACCTTGAAGACATGTACCAAAGCATTTTTTTTTATATTTTATTTGGTGGAGAACGAGGCACTGCCCTTGGTGACATATAACAAAGCCCAACAAATCTAAAAACTCCTTTTGCCTGGGAAGAGTTTTAGTTAAATCTTAGTTAAACGTTAAAAATGCAAATCTCCATTACAATAAATACCTGGGGGTGACCTGCCCATTCTTGTGAAGTGGTTCATCTGTACAATGGGGCTGATTTACTAAGAACTATGCGTTGCGCCGGTTCATACCGTAATTGTTGCACCAGATAAATCATTGGTTACGCGTGTGAATCGGCGCCTGCAGATGCGCAAAACGATAATAATATATGTATATTATAATATATGTAAACGGCAACTGGTGCCAGGGTAACTGCTGTTTTCTCATTGATAATAGCGCACGCCCATCTTATTGGATGTGTCTTGTTAGGCAATTAGTAGGTGTTCTCACTTAATTAACCCTTTTGCAAAGTGTTTCTAAACCCAATAGATTTATATTTTCAGATCTTGATTTTTAAAGGTGACCATACACTGCAATCAGTTAGAGCCTAAAAAAAATAGATTTCGTGCAAGAGCCTGTTTGATTTCCTAAAATTTGAATTAATTGTTCAAGTGCGTCTTCCTATTACCTATTTTGCAGAAATATCGAGTTGTACAGAGATTGGCCAATCAGATTGCATAGTTTATGACCAACTTAAGTGCCAAATTTGGAATGTAGATGTGCCATTTATTTTTTAATTATTTATTTATTAAAATGCTTAACCCACGCAGTCTTACCCGAAAGCCTTGATGCGCAAAATAAAAGACATTAACATTAAAAGACCTTAGAAAAACCAACATACAGTACAAATTAACAACATACCGAGTAAAAACCTGGGGGTGTGTCCATCACACCCCATTAAAATTAGGTGACTCCAAAAGCTTGTGCAAAAGGTACGGTTTTCAGTTCCTTTCGGAATTTCAGAAGGTCATTCTCAAGTCTCAGTTTCAGAGGCAAGGAGTTCCAAAATTCAGCTCCTTGTACTTCACTCGTTCTCCCTCCGCATTTTTTCTTTTTGAATTTTGGGATCTTCAATTTGGCCAGATTCGCCGATCTCAAGGATCGGGTAGGCGCATACCTGATGAATTTTTCCTTCAGATACTCTGGGCCACATCCATGCAATGCCTTATGGACAAGACTTCCAGTTTTGAATAGAACCCGTTCTTTCACGGGCAGCCAATGTAGGGCTGTAAGAGATGGAGTGATGTGGTCATGACGACCAACACCCGTCAGTAACCGCTTTGCGGCATTCTGAATCAACTGGAGCTTGTAGATGGTACAAGCAGGCAAACCCAGGTACAGAGCATTGCAGTAGTCCAATCGACTGCTGATAATGGCATTGATCATGGTGATCTTATCAGAGTCTGCGATATAGCGAAAAGTCGACCTTATTTTTTAATTAAAAAACTTTTTTTTTCCAAAAAAAAGTGTGCTTGTAAGACCGCTGCGCAAATACAATATTGCAATGACCACCATTTTATTCTCTAGGGTGTTAGAATTTTTTTTAATAATATTTGGGGGTTTTAAGTAATTTTCTAGCAAAAAAACTTGTAAACACCGAGTCTGAAAAACAGGCCCGGTCCTAAAGTGGTTAATTTGCAAATAAGGATTATCTCTTCCTCAGATAACTTAGCAGCAGTACAAGCAACTTCCTGTAGGTGCGTGATGTCATTCTGGCCACCGCTTTCCGAGAACCACATATGCGCACACAGCAGTTGCACATCTAGCAGAAACCCAATTTTTATGGAAATTAATAGTAAACCAGATGCAGATTTCCAGGACTGGACTAACAAATGTTTCTAGCGAAAGGCAACTGGTGTTTTCTATTAACCACTTAACGACCGCTCACTGTATATATACGTCGGCAGAATGGCACCGACAGGCACAATCACGTAGAGCATACGTGATTGCCTTTGTACAGTTGGGGGGTCCAATCGGACCCCCCTCCTATACAGTGAGCGGTGGCTAAGTGTCCGGGAGCGTTCCGGGATGAGGGGGCAGCCATTCGTTTCTGGCCACCCCCTCGCGATCGCTCCCGGCGAATGGAAATGCCCCCTCTGTCTGTGTCAGACAGAGGGAGCAGGAGGAAGTGATGTCATCTCTGGTGCGGCGCTCACATATACCGAGCGCCGTACAAGAGAAGATATCAGGTCAGTGCACACAACACTACACTGACACCAGGACACATAGGGACATAAATCGCCCCCCCAGACACCCCAGATCACCCCCCCAGCCCCCAGTCACAGTGTCACTGATTGCAGTGACCATTTATTTAGTGATCACTGCAATCAGTGACATTTGTGACTGTAAAAGTGTCACCAAAGTTTAGTCTTAGGTCCAGTGTAGCCCCCTAACCCCCCCTAATAAAGGATTAACCCCCTGATCACCCCCCAGATAACCCTTTCACCGCCTATCACCACTGTCGCTTAGCGATCATTTTTCTGATCGCTGTCTTAGCGTCAGTGATGCCGATCGGCAGCCAGTAATTTTTTTTAGGTTCGCCGCAGGTTTTTATAGCGTCAGGTACCCCAATATATTATCTAATAAAGGTTTAACCCCCTTGATCGCCCCCCAGGTAACCCTTTCACCCCCTATCACCACTGTCGCTAAGCAATTGTTTTTCTAAACGCTGTCTTAGTGTCGGTGATGCAGATCGTAGCCAGTAATTTTTTTTAGGTTCGCCGCATGTTTTTATAGCGTCAGGTACCCCAATATATTATCTAATAAAGGTTTAACCCCCTTGATCGCCCCCCCAGGTAACCCTTTCACCCCCATCACCACTGTCGCTAAGCAATCGTTTTTCTAAACGCTGTCTTAGTGTCGGTGATGCAGATCGGTAGCTGGTAATTTTTTTTAGGTTCGCCGCAGGTTTTTATAGCGTCAGGTACCCCCATATATTATCTAATAAAGGTTTTAACCCCCTGATTGCCCCTAGTTAACCCTTTCACCAGTGATCACCATATAAGTGTTACGGGTGACGCTGGTTAGTTAGTTTGCTTTTTATAGTGTCAGGGCACCCGCCGTGTATATAACCCAATAAAGGTTTAACCCCCTGATCGCCCGGCGGGTGATATCAATTAGGTTTTAGCATCAGAGAGGGTCTGCGTCACACCCCAGGCAGCGTCAGGTTAGTGCCAGTAACGCTAACACCCACGCGTGAAGCATACACCCCCCTTAGTGGTATAGTATCTGAACAGATCAATATCTGATCTGATCAGATCTATACTAGCGTCCCCAGCAGTTTAGGGTTCCCAAAAACGCAGTGTTAGCGGGATCAGCCCAGATACCTGCTGGCACCTGCGTTTTGCCCCTCCGTCCAGCCCAGGCCACCCAAGTGCAGTATCGATCGATCACTGTCACTTACAAAACAAAAACACACATAACTGCAGCGTTCGCAGAGACAGGCCTGATCCCTGCGACTCCAGTCCTGTAGGAGGTGATTTCACCACCACAGTTAAAAAAAAAAAAGCAACTATGCCGAAGCATTGGGGCAGCAGGGGTGGAGGAGCGATTTTGCTCCTAATGCCGCGTACATACGGTCGAAATTCCGACGGAGGCTTGCCCGTGGAAAAGTCTGACCATGTGTGTGCGGCATAACTTTTTTGCGGGAGGATGCCCCCATGCTTCGGCATATATAAATGGTGCGTGTATGCCCATCATTGGAAGTGGGTGGATGAAGGGCGGTATTCTAATGGTGGGCATACCCACCGATCAATCTCTTTTTTCGTTCAGCCAACTGGCTGCATGAAATAAAAAGATTACAATACATGTCCAACAAGGACCAGCAACGTACTGGTATGTTGCTGGACTTTGAATGTTTATACCAGAATGATGCCTGCGGGTTTAGGTATCATCATAGGCAAATACGTTCATGAAAATATTAGCCCTCTGGGACTAAGGGTACAAGTCTATCCTTCTTTCCAGAATGCTACCCCAGAATTCAAACTGGCATGGGAAAACATATTGACCACTTGTAGCACAAATCTAATGCGGCTACTTATTGCCCAATACCAATCTGAACTGTTGTTATTAGATCAAGAAATTACATTATTGCAATCTAGTAATGAAAATATCAAAAAACATTCCCAATATGCCAAGCGGGGTCAAGATATAAAAGATTATGTCACTCGAATCACCAGAGACATAATCTATAAAAAACAAAATAAACTATCCAAAGATAGGACAGCATTTAGTGAGGGCTTTGCCTATAGATGGCAAATATCTACTCAGAACAAAGGATCTAGATCAAATTTTCGTAGGCCAAGAAATAAAAATAATGATCAATTCACCACTGACGATGATACTGAATCCGATTCTGCTTCTTTTTTTCCTTCACAGCATATGTCCAGAAAGAATAATCCAGCATCCTCTTCTCACAACCAGGGATCACGTAAGCGGGACTTTGGTGGTGGGTCTTTTTCACCTTACAAAAAACGCCCTCCCACTAGGGACACTACTCTTACCCTTCACTATCCTATACAAGGTAATGTACAATCTAATGGTGTTGGTGGACAATCACAAGTTAATTATCTGGGTGACACTGCCCTACAGGCTATACAAATACTTAGTGCTCAAACTTCCTCTCAAAACACTGGCAATATAGCCACAAACATCACCGATTTGATGGCCCCTACCAACATCACTGGTCCAGGACAAAATCAGTTGCTTCCTGGTACCCCAATGCACAATTTATTACCAATGACACAACGCTTATCTACTTCAAGACAAAGCACTCTTGATGCGCACATATCTTCACTTCCCACTTCCCTTCCAAATTTTCAATTACCCCTGAACACCACTCTCCCGACCTAAATCCTAAACTGGATGTAATTAATCTAACCCCATATACTTTTTCCTCTTTGGAATTGGAGGTTCTAAAGCTGGGACTCAATTTTTGTCCCTCAATGAAAATCGATAAATATGAGGCAATTAAAGATTTATAACTATTTGCACGGAACTTGACATATAAATTTCTTTTCGATGGGGATCGTCTTCGATCGCTTAAAGATAAACAGATTTCTGAACAAGTCAAAAATTACACAATGAAAGACTTTAGAGCTCTTCGGGACCTTATGTTGTTGTTGAATGAAAATGAATCAATAGAAACTGATGTCCAATCCACACAATCTCAATACACCTGCCCTTCCCAGAAAATTCCCCCAAAAAAATTTAAACCCAAATCGCAGCGATTTCCCGACTTGATGACAAACCCCAATGTTTGGGCCTTCTTGACTGGAGCGGTCAGTGATATCAAGAAAATGCCCTTGACCAACAAACCAAGTAACCTCTCTCCTGCAGAGAAACAAGCGATTATACGACTACAGAACCACCCTGATTTGGAAATAAAATCTGCGGATAAAGGGGGTAATATTGTCTTAATGACAAAAGAGGTCTACATTAAAATGGTCAAGGACATTTTATCCAATAAAGATTGGTATACAGTTATCAATGTTACCAATATTCAGAAATTTAAAGATGACTACCTGATAATTATTGGTTCCGCCCATCAAAAAGGCCTAATAGATCAAGACCTATACAACTACTTAAATGTCCGCTACCCCAGACTTGCCACATTTTACGCACTGCCTAAGATACACAAAAACCCGATATCACCACCTGGTAGACCCATAGTGTCTGGCATTGGTTCTCTCACTGAGAATGCTAGTCGGCTGATTGATTCGATTTTAATGCCACATGTCATGGCATTGCCATCATATACTAAAGATACTTTGGATTTATTGAAACACATTGAAGGAGTGTCCGTGCCTCCCGATGCCCTGCTCGTGACGCTGGATGTGGAGGCTCTCTACTCCAGCATACCTCACGAGCAGGGCATCGGGACAGTACGGACATTCCTCAGAGAGCAGGACCATCACCGATGGGAATATTGCGAGTTCATCCTCAGGCTGCTCCGGTTTGTGCTGACCCACAATGTCTTCACTTTTCAAGAGTCCCACTTCCTCCAGGTGCAGGGGGTGGCCATGGGCACTTGCTGTGCCCCGGCCTACGCCAACCTGTACCTGGGGGGGTGGGAACGATATGTGTTCTCCGATGATTCCCTGTCTGAATGTGTCAATCATGTAGCCTGTTGGCTACGCTATATTGATGATATATTCATCATATGGACCGGGACCCTCAACTCACTGGAGCAATTTACTGCCATGTTAAATGAGAACACTTTCAACTTGAAATTTACCATGTCGAACAGTAAGGACAAAGTTACGTTCCTGGACTTAATCATAACCAAGGACCCTGATGGACAACTGGCCTCAACCCTCTTTCGTAAAGAGACAGCGGGCAACACTTTATTACATGCAGATAGTGCCCATCCAAACACCCTAATACGTAGCATACCCTATGCACAATACCTCAGACTTCGCCGTAACTGCACATCTACTGCTGACTTCAAAATACAGGCGAATCTACTTCGCGATAGACTTAGAGCCAGGGGGTATACTAAATCCTTGTTGCGCAGCGCATTTAATAAAGCGCTGCGACAATCCAGGAACTCACTACTATACAAAACAAAGACAGCTAAACAGGAGCAGCCTGTGAGATTTATTACAAGATACTCGACTCATCATGTGGAACTTAGGAACATACTTTCCAATCATTGGTCCCTCCTATATGATGACCCCATACTCAACAAATACATTAAATCCAAACCAGACATAACCTTTAGAAGATCAAAATCATTACGCGACCAACTCACGTCTAGTCATTTCCACGATGATATACCGGCCAGATCTACCTCTAATGGGATGACACAATGTGGTAAATGTGCTTTTTGCCCGTGGATCTCCATAGGCACCAGATTCACACTTCCCAATGGCACCATTTACAACTTGAATTTCCATGCTGACTGTAACACACAGGGAGTAATCTACTTAATGACCTGTCGATGCGGCGCGTTTTACGTGGGAAAAACTATAAGACATTTCCGATCCCGCATTAAAGACCATGTATACTACTCAGGAAGTGGAAAAATGATTACTGCAGTAAGTAGACACTTGGATCTATATCATAAATTTAACACCTCGCTGGTAACATTTATAGCCCTCGCTGTGGTACCACGAGACCCACGAGGCGGCGACTGGGACAAGCAAATACTTCGTCAAGAAACCTACTGGATTGAGCGTCTTGATGCCACCCTTGCACCTGGCATCAATGAAGCTCACTCCTATAAAGCATTTCTTTAGACAAAACAATTCGTAGGGTAAATCGTTGTGTAGAAACTTAGTGCTTATTAAGCACAATTAACAATAGAATACTGTACTAATTAACTGAATAAAATGTCCATAGGGGGGCTCCTTTCATCTTTATTTTCCCCCTTCCCAGTTAATGAATCAAGAGCTATGTAAACATAGGCTACTCATAGAACCATTTATTCATGTCTTATATATTTTTAACAAATACACTTTGAGCTAAAATTGAAAGTGATTTATATCCCTATATTAGATCAAATGGGAATTACTTTTGGTTTTACATTGTAAAATTGAATACTAATAACTTGTTCTTCTATTATTGTTTTTTGATATACAAACTTAATGTATACTTTTATGGTTTTCTACTTTTGTTTTGCAATTCGGAGAATCCAGGACCTTTTTATGCCGGCCTCACATCTGGCAGGGTTTGGGTTAATGGACAGGACCATGTATGGCCACTGTGTGGCCACCCGAGCGCTGTAAGGCAATCGCCAGGCAGCGCATTAGCCGTCTCCGGGTGACGGAATTCCTGTCTCCCTTTGAGATGGCTTGACTCAGCTTCACGCCGCTGCAACCAATCACGCATCACGTTCGGAAATTCTTTCCGATACGTGGGCGTGCCTTAGTGTTGCACGCGGCTACGCTGATCCTCTGGCCGTTCCGAATGACGTCACGCCGAGCCTCCTCATTGGCTCAGGCGGAGACTACGGAAGAGGCGCGCACCTTTAAAATCACGCTATTATAGCGTGTTTTATATCGAGCTGACATCTCTGATACGGCGCTGCTGTTGGGAGGCGATCAAATGGGAACAGTATGCCAGGTATGGACACATATCCTCTGAGTCCAATTTAATTAGTTGACCCTCTTGAACCGCATTTAGTTCAATTCTATTTGTGGTTTCTATTATCCAGGCTCAGTTCACTGGAAATATATCGTAACACCCCAGGGTTGATGTGAACAAGTGGATGCACCTGTGGGTTATTGTTTCCACTCTGCTACACAGACAGCGTGCTTTGCTGTCTGGTGAATCCTGCATGATTCAGTTGACCATCTATTTACATTCAAAATTTAGTAGTGGGTAAGTTTTTTACCCCTCTGTATTAAGATAAATGACTGAGGCACTTTAGCACCAGTATTACTTATTTAAACACTATGACTTATACAAATGTTTTGGCTATTATATATATATATTTATATATATATATATTTTCTATATACATATCTTAGGGTTCACCATTTCTGTATAGAGCCTTGGAGATTCGATCCTTCCCTCTTCTCTACTGTGATACAATTTATATACTCCCCTGGGGGCCTTCCTCCTGTCGTTTCTAAGGGAATTATCTATGTTTTAAAGTAAGTTGGAGCATATATGTTTTTTATAGTCATGTTCATCCAATATAATTATAGACATTACCTGTTTTGACTAATTAGATGTCCTAATAGCAATTATTATATTATTTAATTCAGCTGTTCTTGTTAAGGACGCCCAGGACGGTGTCCTGGCTACAAATTTACCAGATGGGAATCTATTGCCAGGTAATACTATTCTTGTGAGTGTTACCCTCAATTAGTCAAACTATTGGATCATATGAAGTAATTACCAATTGTGATTCTTCTTTCATTCTAGACCCATTGTCTAGATTAACTGTTACATTGTATCCTGACTGAAAACGTATCGTGAGGCTAATGGCAACAAGTGGATGTACTTGACGCTTTTTGCCTTCACTGTCTTTCTACACATGGGCAACTTCGACTTGATCCCCTGGCGAATCCTCTATAATATAGCTGATTAATTCCCTAGATCTTAAACTGCATTAGTGGGTAAGCTATACCCCTTAGCAACAAGCTAAGGTTATGGACATCAATCAATTAGAACTATTGTCTTATTTACCTCTGTTTCTACTTTCTCCTTTACATAAATATGGCTGTGGTCACTATGCACTCTACCTGCATATACACTCTGGGATCCATTTGCTTGATTCCCAGACTGTTGGAGAGTTTTTCTACAACTATTTTCCAGCATACTTCCAACATATTACTTTATGGGGCTTCCGTTTCTTTTTTTGTTTTTTTCCCCCTCCTCTCCTGCCATCTCCAAGGGATTCTATTTCTGCTCGATAGGAATTTGGAAATTGTCTTTTTCATATGAAGCCAAATTATTTATACAACATTAGACATCCTGGTTTCTAGTAACCAGATGTTCTTAACAGTAAGCATTTTTCACTAATCCAATGTTATCAATTGAACAATAGGTGCACGCCTCCACAGTGACTGTCGGGTTCCTTCTATACCTTTTTCCCTGTCTCCAAGGTCAGTATATACAATTTAGGTCTTCTCCGAGTTCCTTTACAAAAGTGTAAACATATCTTCCCTTTTTCTATAAGGGTTTCTAAATGTATTATAGCATATTTGAATGCATGATGACAAATTACAAACTCATGATATATGTTATATTTTTAAATATATTTCCTGTTTAGTTCACATGACACGCTCCTGAAGAAGCGTCATTGGACGCGGAACTTGTCGAGCGAGAGTGAAATTATTACATCTTTTCCTACGACTTATGCCGTTTCAACCATACCTCAACTTTTGGGAATGCATCTAACTGGCCTATGGATGAATACTGGCCCTATATGATCTGCATTAGAGCTATGGTGTTGTACTATATCGGTATTGTTGTATCGTCTCTTTTAGAACTTGTGAACAATTTTTATACAGAAATATTGATATGTTAGTTTATTATACAATAAAATTATTTTTTTATATAATTTGTGTATGGTGCCTAAAAAGTCCAAGTCCCTCCATCTAGCTTCTTCTATATTCATTAGGTATCATCTTGGTATCATTCTTTTCAGCCTGCGGCCGGCTTTCATGTAAAAGCAATCCTAGCGGCTAATTAGCCTCTGGACTGCTTTTACAAGCAGTGGGAGGGAATGCCCCCCCCCCGGATATAAAAAGCGCCATTGGGAAATTGGGAAAGCATTTTATCACACCGATCTTGGTGTGGTCAGATGCTTTGAGGGCAGAGGAAAAATCTAGGGTCTAGAAGACCCCAGTTTTTTCAAAAAAAGAGTACCTGACACTACCTATTGCTATCATAGGGGATATTTACATTCCCTGAGATAACAATAAAAATGATAAAAAAAAAAAATACTTGGAAGGAACAATTTAAAAATAAAATAAAAAAGCAAAATTAATAATAAAAAAAAAAAAGCACCCCTGTCCTGCCCTGCTCTTGCCCAATGGCGAACGCAAGCGTCGGTCTGGCGTCATATGTAAACAGCAATTGCACCATGCATGTGAGGTATCACCGCGAAGGTCAGATCGAGGGCAATCATTTTAGCAGTAGACCTCCTCTGTAAATCTACTGGGGTAACCTGTAAAGGCTTTTAAAGGCTTTTAAAAATGTATGTAGTTTGTCGCCAATGCGCGTTTGTGCGAAATTTTAAAGCATGTCGTGTTTGGTATCTATGTACTCGGCCTAAGATCATCTTTTTTATTTCATCAAACATTTGGGCAATATAGTGTGTTTTAGTGCATTAAAATTAAAAAAAAGTGTATTTTTTAACCCAAAAAATGCGTTTGAAAAATCGCTGCGCAAATACTGTGTAGAAAAAAAAAATGCAACACCCACCATTTTAATCTGTAGGGCCTTTGCTTTAAAAATATATATAATGTTTGGGGGTTCAACATAATTTTCTTGCAAAAAAAAAAAATGTTTTCATGTAAACAAAAAGTGTCAAAAAGGGCTTTGTCTTCAAGTGGTTAGAAGAGTGGATGTAAGCTTCCTAATGTTGTGTATAAAATGCCAGAACAGTTCAAAACCCCCCCAAATGACCCCATTTTGGAAAGTAGACACCCCAAGCTATATACTGAGAGGCATGTCGAGTCCATGGAATATTTTATATGTTGACACAAGTTGAGGAAAAACGACAATTTTTTTTTTTTTTTTTTGCACAAAGTTGTCACTAAATGATATATTGCTCAAACATGCCATGGTTATATGTGGAATTACACCCCAAAATACATTCTGTTGCTTCTCCTGAGTACGGGGATACCACATGTGTGAGACTTTTTGGGAGCCTAGCCGCGTACGGGACCCCAAAAACCAAGCACCGCCTTCAGGCTTTCTAAGGGTGTAAATTTTTGATTTCACTTCTCACTGCCTATCACAGTTTCGGAGGCCATGGAATGCCCAGATAGCACAAAACCCCCCCAAATGACCCCATTTTGAAAAGTAGACACCCCAAGCTATTTGCTGAGAGGTATTGTGAGTATTTTGCAGATCTCGCTTTTTGTCACAAAGTTTTGAAAATTGAAAAAAAAAAATATATATATATATATATATATTTTCTTTCTTCATTTTCAAAAACAAATGAGAGCTGTAAAATACTCGCCATTCCTCTCAGCAAATAGCTTGGGGTGTCTATATTCCAAAATGGGGTCATTTGGGGGGGTTTTGTGCGATTTTGGCATTTTATGGCCTTAGAAACTGTGATAGGTAGTGAGGAGTGAAATCAAAAATTTGTGCCTAGAAATCCTGAAGGCGGTGCTTGGTTTTCGGGGTCCCGTACGCGGCTAGGCTCCTAAAAAGTCCCACACATGTGGTATCCCCGTACTCAGGAGAAGCAGAAAAATGTATTTTGGGGTGTAATTCCACATATAACCATGGCATGTGTGAGCAATATATCATTTAGTGACAACTTTTTGTAATTTTTTTTTTTTTTGTCATTATTCAATCACTTGGGACAAAAAAATATATATTCAATGGGCTCAACAGGCCTCTCAGCAATTTCCTTGGGGTGTCTACTTTCTAAAATGGGGTCATTTGGGGGGGTTTTGTGCTATTTTGGCATTTTATGCCCTTCGAAACTGTGATAGGTAGTGAGGAGTGAAATCAAAAATTTGCGCCCTTAGAAATCCTGAAGGCGGTGCTTGGTTCCGGGGTCCCGTACGCGGCTAGGCTCCCAAAAAGTCCCACACATGTGGTATCCCCGTACTCAGGAGAAGCAGCAAAATGTATTTTGGGGTGAAATTCCACATATAACCATGGCATGTGTGAGCAATATATCATTTAGTGACAACTTTTTGTAATTTTTTTTTTTTTTGTCATTATTCAATCACTTGGGACAAAAAAAATAAAAATTCAATGGGCTCAACATGCCTCTCAGCAATTTCCTTGGGGTGTCTACTTTCCAAAATGGGGTCATTTGGGGGGGGTTTTGTACTGCCCTGTCATTTTAGCACCTCAAGAAATGAGATAGGCAGTCATAAATTTAAAGCTGTGTAAATTTCAGAAAATGTACCCTAGTTTGTAAACTCTATAACTTTTGCGCAAACCGATAAATATACGCTTATTGACATTTTTTTTACTAAAAACATGTGGCTGAATACATTTTGGCTTAAATGTATGACTACAATTGAGTTTATTCGATTTTTCTTATAACAAAAAGTAGAAAATATAATTTTTTTTCAAAATTTTCGGTCTTTTTCTGTTTATATCGCAAAAAATAAAAATCGCAGAGGCAATCAAATACCATTAAAAGAAAGCTCTATTTGTGGGAAGAAAAGGACGCAAATTTCGTTTGGGTACAACATTGCATGTCCGCACAATTTACAGTTAAAGCAGCGCAGTGCAAAATTCTGAATTCACCTCTGGTCCTCTAGCTACCAAATGGTCCGGGGCTTAAGTGGTTAAACAAGGGCTAAATGGGCCATTGACATGCATCACAGTTGTACTTAGGAATGTGTCTTTGCAAAGTTAAACTAAATGAAATCCTTTCTTATTTTTGCTTGGGGATAGAGTGCAGAGGGATTAGAAGTCTGCACCCCTGATAGGGTGAAGACAATGCCCAAATTTTGCCACTTTCTCCTTCAAATTTATTCACTTCCTGTCACATAGCCAAACAGGACGTGAGGGTAAAACCCTATCAATGTCTTTCCTTGGGGACACACAGGTCAATCTAAATAGTTTCCCCATTCTGTAAATTGCACTCCAGCATTTTGCTGTGTACACTCCAAATTATTAGGTATCTTGGGGTTTATTTACTAAAGGCAAATCCACTTTGCACTACAAGTGCACTTGCTGGAGATCTGAGGGGGACATGCAAGGAAAAGAGGGGTGTACACAACAAAGTGCTATAGTGCAATTTGCTTAATGGGGACACTAGTTAGATTGACCTGTGTGTCCCAAGAAAAGACATTGGTAGGGTTTTACCCTCACTTCCTGTTTGGCTGTGTGACAGGAAGTGAAGCCAATTTTAAGAAAAGGGACACAAAGCCCAACCTAAAAAAGACAAGCAGGGGTTCTAACACTCACTTGGTTTCCCTCAAATGCCCACAATTGGAATAGGATTGCCTTGAGTTAAATTTTAGCGCAGTGCTCTAACTCAGTGCTTCTCAAGTACCCCCAACAGGCCATGTTTGCAGGTTTTCCTTCTTCTCGCACATGTGCTTTAAATCACAGTCAATGTTTTTTTGGACAGCTATTCGACATAAGATGAATTCCCAAAACATGTCCTGTCGGGGGTACTTGAGGACTGAGGCTGAGAACCACTGCAGTAAAAAGGAAAATTGAATACTTACCGCTAGGGATGAGCTTCGTGTTCGAGTCGAACATACGTTCGACTCGAACATCGGCTGTTCGATCGTTCGACGAAGATCGAACGATTTGGGCCGTTCGCGCCAAATTCGAGTGACGCGAACGGCCCACAATGCACTACGCCATCGCAGTGTCATCCAGGCGCTGTGATTGGCCAAGCATGCACTGTGACCCCGCATGCTTGGCCAATCACAGCGCCGGCAGCGAGGAGAGCAATGATTGGCCACAGGCAGGATGCCTGTGGCCAATTATTGCTGAGGGTGTTTAGTACACGCCCCACACTATAAAAGGCCGCCAGCACGGCGGCCTAGTGTAGTGTGTTCCGGAGCAGGGAAAGAGCAGCATAGGCAGGGACAGTGACATTTATTTCTTTCTTGCTTAACCTGGATTCCTTTAGTTTAGGGAAAGAGAAGGATAGGTAGGGAGAGTGTCAGTGTGTTTTACTGTTCAAGTCCTTGTTTCTAGGGACAGGGAAGGACAGTGAGTGAATTCTCCTTGTGCTATAGTGTGCTTTAAAAAAACATTTTTTCTAGGGACAGAAAACTCTAGGTAGGGAGAGTGTCAGTTTCTTTCACTGTGCAAGTCCTTGTTTCTAGGGACAGGGAAGGACAGTGAGTGAATTCTCCTTGTGCTATAGTGTGCTTTAAAAAAACATTTTTTCTAGGGACAGAAAACTCTAGGTAGGGAGAGTGTCAGTTTCTTTCACTGTGCAAGTCCTTGTTTCTAGGGACAGGGAAGGACAGTGAGTGAATTCTCCTTGTGCTATAGTGTGCTTTAAAAAAACATTTTTTCTAGGGACAGAAAACTCTAGGTAGGGAGAGTGTCAGTTTCTTTCACTGTGCAAGTCCTTGTTTCTAGGGACAGGGAAGGACAGTGAGTGAATTCTCCTTGTGCTATAGTGTGCTTTAAAAAAACATTTTTTCTAGTGTGAGGGGGTTAGCTCGGCAGCGGGTGTGTGTGACCCCCGGGATGGGCTCCCCACACAAAACAGGCCCAGCAAACGGAGGTTGTGGTTTTCAAAATCAAAAAGGTGCGGTTTATTTTCTATTTACAGTGACAAAACACAGCAAAGCAAAAGAAACATAACCAAAATAAATCCTGGTCAAGTTGACCTCTGACTAAACATACAGGTTTCCTAACTAACAACTGGGATCAGCCTAGTGCTGTCCTAGTCCCTAAGTCCCTGGTTTTAAATGTCCAAGCTAATAGCCACACAGGCTTTGTCTCACCGCACAGGGGTTCACTCTCCCTAGACAGTCCACACAGGTCTGGTTCCAGGCATGAGCTAACATCTAATGAAGCTGGGAGTTCTTATAGAGGCCTAAATGAGCTGACAAGCTTCAGCTGGTCTCATCAACTCCCTGTCTGCACGACGCCCAGCCCTCTCCCTAGAGGTATGAGTCATCCATGAGCCCACTAGCCTTATACAACTCTCCACCTAGTTGTATAAGTCGGCGTAAAGCCTGAATCTGGGCGAAATATATCTACCCCCCTGGATGCAACCAGGTGACTTTACCTTCCTGCTGTCACACTAGGGACAGAAAACTCTAGGTAGGAAGAGTGTCAGTTACTTTCACTGTGATAATCCTTGTTTCTAGGGACAGGGAAGGACAGTGAGGGAAATTCTCCTTGTGCTATAGTGTGCTAAAGCATTCCTCATCAACCATCTTTGAAATCCTTGTTTTTTGGACAGTCAGGGAAATTGTCGTTGTGCTATTCTGTGCAAAAGCAATCATCCTCAACCATATTTAGAAATCCTTAAGTAAAGGGACAGAGAAGGACACCTGAAGGTAGCCCTTATTGCTTTTTTCCCATCTCCCTGCAGGCCATCTATTAGAATGTCTGGAAGGCAAACAAGGAGAGGCAGACAGTCAGGAGGCAATAAAAGAGGGCAAGCAGGCTCTGTGTCTGGGGGCAACAGTGCTGGTCGTGGACGCGGTGCATTGTCATCAGCACATGGCCATGGGACACGCTTGTCCTTCTTTTCGGCAGCTGGACATGTTGAGCCACATCATGCCGAAGACTTGGTAGAGTGGATGACCAAGCCCTCCTCCTCCTCCTCATCCTCTCTCACCCAGGCTCAGGGTACTGGCAAAGCAGCTGCCAAAGCGTCCTCTTCCCTGGTATCAATGTCAGACTCATCATCAGTCACTCCTTCCCTAGACCCACCATGTCCTCCTCCTGAGGAGTCCCCCGAACTGTTTGAGCACAGTGTTGGGTACATGCTCCAGGAGGATGCCCAGCGTTTCGAAGGGTCTGATGATGAAACCCAGCTACAGGAAGACAGTAGGGTGAGAGCAGACAGAGGGGATGCTCAAGAAGGACACCAATCTGGCAGTCATGTTCCAGCAGCTGCAGCATACTGCCAGATTGGCTCCAGTGATGAGGAGGGAGGGGATGATGAGGTCACTGACTCCACGTGGGTGCCTAATAGGAGAGAGGAGGAGGAGGAGGAGGAGGAGGAGGAGGAGGATGAGGAGGAGGCACATCTCCAACGAGGCAGGATGCCCTTTGGTGGCCAGCGTAAGGGCAGTACACCGACGGAATCACACCGCAGAGCTCCGCCTGTGCAGGGCGCTGCCTCTGCCCGTCATTCAAAAAGTTCCTTGGTGTGGGCCTTTTTTGAGGCTAGTGCATCAGATCGCACAGCTGCTGTTTGCAACATATGTCTCAAGCGTATATCGCGTGGCCAAAACATCAGCCGCTTGGGTACCACATGCCTGACCAGACATATGTTGACCTGCCATGCAGCTCGTTGGCAAGCCTACCTCAAAGACCCACACCAAAGAACAAAGCGGACCTCTCCTTGCACCGCATCAGCTGGGATCTCCAACCCCACTATAACTTCAGTCCTCTCTGAAACATGCACTGAGAGGAATGAAGGTGTAGAATTAGGTGTGTCACAGCCAAGTACTTGCGGCCACTCTGCTAGCAGTACACCGACGTCCGATTCTAGCAGGCAAATTTCCCTGCCCCAGCTGCTGGACCGTCGAAAGAAGTTCACTCCCAGCCATCCACATGCCCAGCGGTTGAATGCTAGCTTGGCTAAATTGCTAGCGCTTCAACTGCTGCCTTTTCAGTTGGTAGACTCGGCCCCCTTCCGTGAGTTTGTGCAATGTGCGGTTCCTCAGTGGCAGGTTCCCAAACGCCACTTTTTCTCACGGAAGGCTATTCCGGCTCTCTACCGGCATGTGGAAGGCAATGCCTTGGCCTCGCTGGACAGGGCGGTCAGCGGTAAGGTGCATATTACCGCTGACTCATGGTCCAGCAGGCATGGACAGGGACGTTACCTTTCTTTCACGGCCCATTGGGTCACTCTTTTGGCAGCTGGGAAGGATGCAGGACAAGGTGCAGTAGTGTTGGAGGTTGTCCCACCGCCACGCCTCCAAAATGCTACTACTGGTTGTGACACACCTCTCTCCTCCACCCCCTCCTCTTCTTCTTCCTCCATGGCCTCTTCCTGTGGTTTGTCCTATGAACCAGCGGTGCTCCGTAGCCGTTCACGGGGCTACGCAAGTACGCAGGCAAAAAGATGCCATGCCGTGCTTGCGCTGGTGTGTTTGGGGGACAGAAGCCACACTGGGGCAGAGGTCCTGTCTGCTCTGCAGGGCCAGGCCGAGAGGTGGTTGACGCCACGCCAGCTTAAGCCAGGAATGGTGGTTTGCGACAATGGCACCAACCTCCTCTCCGCCCTTCGACAGGGACAACTGACCCATGTGCCCTGTGTGGCTCACGTTCTTAACCTGGTGGTGCAGCGGTTCTTGGGCAGGTACCCGGGCTTACAGGATGTCCTGAGGCAGGCCAGGAAAGTCTGTGTGCATTTCCGCAGATCTTATAATGCCAGTGCTCGCCTGGCTGAGCTGCAAAAGGAGTTGAACCTGCCCAAGAACCGCCTTATATGTGACATGCCCACCAGGTGGAACTCAACGTTGGCCATGCTGCAGCGGCTGCACACGCAGCAGAGGGCCATCAATGAGTACCTGTGCGACTACGGCACCAGGACAGGGTCAGGGGAGCTTGGTTTTTTTTCTCCACGCCAGTGGGGCATGATCAGGGATGCATGCACTGTCCTGGCACCATTTGAGGAGGCCACGAGGATGGTGAGCAGTGACAGTGCATGCATCAGTGACACTGTACCTCTTGTCCACCTGTTGGAGCACACGCTGCGTGGAATAATGGACAGGGCACTTGAGGCAGAACAGAGGCAGGAAGAGGAGGACTTCCTTGCCTCTCAAGACCCCCTTTACCCAGACAGTGTTCCTTCTGTCCCACCCATCGCACAGGAAGAGGACGAGGACGAGGACGAGGAGGAGGAGGAGGAGGAGGATTGTGTCAGCATGGAGGTGGAGGCTGGCACTCAGCATCATCAGCAGCAGTCTTTTAGGGATGATTTACAGTCCCAAGAAACCAGTGGACTTGTACGTAGCTGGGAGGAGGTGGCTGCGGATCATGTCGTCCTTAGTGACCCAGAGGACTCCGGAGCGAATGCCTCAGCAAACCTACGCTGCATGGCCTCCCTGATCCTGCAAAGTCTGCGGAAGGATCCTCGTATTCTTCGGATCAAGGAGAGGGACCATTACTGGCTGGCCACTCTCCTTGATCCACGGTACAAGGGTAAGGTTGCGGACCTTATGTTACCGTCGCAGAGGGAGCAGAGGATGAGACAACTCCGGGAGGCCTTGCAGAAAGGTCTGTGCAACGCGTTCCCAGAGACTGGGAGGTTACAAACTCCTGGTCCTGGACAACGAGTTGCTGAGGCTTCGGCCAGTCAAAGAAGGAGCGGTGGGGAAGGTGGCCGTCTGACCGATGCGTTCAGACAATTCTTTAGTCCGCAGCCCCAAAGTATGATCGGTTCCAGCAACCATCGCCAGCCTCTGATAAACATGGTGCAGGAATATCTAGGGGCAAGGTTAGACTTGGACACCTTCCCCACCGAAAATCCTCTGGCTTACTGGGTCTTGAGGATGGATCACTGGCCAGAGCTTGCACAGTATGCAATTGAGCTACTGGCCTGTCCTGCATCCAGCGTTCTTTCGGAACGCACATTCAGTGCTGCTGGAGGATTTGTCACGGATCACAGGGTGCGCCTGTCCACCGACTCGGTTGATCGACTGACTTTCATCAAGATGAACCAGTCTTGGATCACCACCAGCTACCACACACCTGATGCTGATATAACAGACTAATTGATTTTAACATGTCACATCCCTTCAAGACTGATGCTGATGCTGAGTGCCTGTGCTGTTATGTTGACTGGCTATCCTCCTCCTCCAAGTCCTCAATGATACGATTGATGATGATAGCTTGGAAGATCATTTTTGTTTATGGGTGCCGCCACCAGTGGCTAAGGCCCAATTTTTCAGCCCCTGTTTTACAGGGGCGTGTAATTACAATTTTTTTAGCAATAATTTGCCATAGGGCTCATTGCTGTGCTCCAAGTACAGTATCTGTGAGGGGTTGTAGTGTTGTGCCACCAGTGCCTAAGGCCCAATTTTTCAGCCCCTGTTTAACAGGGGCGTGTCATTACAATTTTTGAAGCAATACTTTGCAACAGGGCTCATTGCTGTGCTCCAAGTACAGTATCTGTGAGGGGTTGTAGTGTTGTGCCACCAGTGCCTAAGGCCCAATTTTTCAGCCCCTGTTCAACAGGGGCATGTAATTACAATTCTTGATGTAATAATTCACAGCAGGGCCCATTGCTGCACCCACCAAGAGTAACTCTGAGGGCTTACAGTGTTGTGGCAACGCCACCACCACCACCACCACGAAAGGCCCAATTTTTCAGCCCCTGTTCAAAAGGGGCATGTAATTACAATTCTTGATCTAATAATTCACAGCAGGGCCCATTGCTGCACCCACCAAGAGTAACTGTCAGGGCTTACAGTGTTGTGGCACCAGCACCACCATCAAAGCCCCAATTTTTACTACCACTGTTCAACAATTATATGTAATTAAAATTCCTGATATAATAGTTGACAGCAGGGCGTTCCAGCACCAACCAAGAGTAACTGTGAGTGCTTACAGTGTTGTGCCAACACCAACAACTAAGGGGCCTATTTCTGCAGAGTATATACGGCAGGTCCCTACTTTCAAACATCCAACTTACAAACGACTCCTACTTGCAAACGCAAGAAGACAACAGGAAGTGAGAGGAAATCTACCCCAAGGAAGGAAAATTCTCTCCTGTAAGAATAAATATGGGAGAAAGGTGTCTCCTCTGTACTGATGCTTTATCAGCAATCCTTGTTTCAAGAAAAACACCACATTTCAAAAACAGTTGACATTGGGACGGAAAGTGAGGTGAAATGTTCTGAACAGGGGCACAGACAGCAAAACAAATGTTACAGGGGTGATAACCCTTACCTATGTTTTCCAAAAAGTTTAAAAATAGATTTTTGGGCTGGAGCTACACTTCAACAATGTACCTGTTCAAAATTACAAACAGATTCTACATAAGAACAAACCTACAGTCCCTGTCTTGTATGCACCGCCTGTATACGGCTGTTCAGAGTATATAGGGCCTTTTTTATTTTATGTGCGGGGTTCCCCTTAATATCCATACAAGACCCAAAGGGGCTGGTAATGGGCTGGGGTGGGGGGGGGGGGGTCATGGGGTAGCTATGCCATTTTTCTTAAAGATTTTCATCCATATTACCGGGACCAGACATTACATTAAAGCCGCAAGCAGTTTTAAATGGCTTTTTTTTCCTTTAGAAGTGTCATTTTGTGCAGGGACAGTTCTAAACACGGGAAACACGTGGCACTTCACAGGCATACTTTAGACACCCCCCAGGTACGATATTTAAAGGAATATTTGACTTTTTTTTTTTCACTTTATGCATCATTAAAATGACTGCTCCCGAAAAACGAGCGTTTTTAAAACTTCTTTTTGCATTGATACATGTCCCCTGGTGCAGAACCCGGGTTCCCAAACCCTTTTTAGGACAATAACATGCATAATAGTTGTTATAATTAGCACTTTAGAATTCGAACGTTCGCATCCATTGTATTTAATAGGGTTCTAATGTTCGTACGAACTTTCGGTCCGTTCGCGGGTTCTGGTGCGAACCGAACCCGGGGGTGTTCGGCTCATCACTACTTACCGCTCTGTATTTTTCCTTTCCTGGTGGCTATCCATGGCAGCATACACATGCTACCATGAAGGCACCAGGAAAGGAACTTTTAGACAAATCACATCTGTTTTGTTTTGACATGCCAATCAGCCTAGTTAAGCTGCAGCTGGGAAATCTGTTGCATGAAAAGTAACAAAAAACACAAACGTCAAAATTTGCAACAAATTTTATTGGTCGAAAAAACAGGACTTGGAAAAGAGCAAGGAAAGCAAAAAAATAAATCCACGTTAGACTTACCGGTAACTTGTTTTCCAGAAGTCTTTCAGGACAGCACCTCAAGAGATAGTGACTCCTCTCACCAACCACAGGAAACACCTTCTTCCTCCAGATCTTTAAAGGGAGGTACCTCCCTACCATACCTCAGTTGTAGCAGAGAACCTCCGGCCCCGGCTGGAACACATACGTTAGTCACAGCATAGTACATCAAACTAATAGGGCGGGTCGTTGCTGTCCTGAAAGACTTCTGGAAAACAAGTTACTGGTAAGTCTAACTTGGATTTTCCCAAGGCGTCTTTCAGGACAGCACCTTGAGAGGATAACAGAGACTTACCCCCTTAGGGCGGGACAACAGCCTGCAGGACCTTCCTGTCAAATGCCTGGTCACTGGCAGATGTAAGGTCAAGTCTGTAATGGCGCACGAAAGTGCGAAAGCTTGACCACGTTGCTGCCTTGCAAATTTGTTATGGGGTGGCACCAGCTTTTTCTGCCCATGTGGCCGCAAGCGCTCTAGTTGAGTTTGCACAAATTCCCACTGGTAGAAGCAAACCTGCATGAGAGTAGGCTTCCAGAATGGATAACTTTAACCATCTGGCCAAATTAACTTTTGAAGCTTGGCAACCTTTTTTGTTGCCTGTAAAAAGAACAAATAAAGAATCTGTGCGCCTAAAGTTATTTTTTATTTTTAGGTAGGATAACAAAGTCCTTTTTACATCTAACATGTAAAAAAGTTTATTTTTCCCCAGAGGGGTCTGCACAGAAAGTAGGGAGCATGATGTCTTGGGAATGATTAAGCGTCGAGGCTACCTTAGGTAAGAACTTGGGGTCAGTTCTCAGTATAATTCTATCTAAAAATATTGATAAATAAGGCTCCCTTATTGAGAGGGCATGTAGCTCACTGATCCTGCGTGCTGAAGTTATAGCAATCAGAAACAGCGTTTTGAGTGTGAGATCTCTGAGGGATGGATCTTCTAGAGGCTCGAATGGACTCCCTGCCAGGAGATTCCATTTCGGGAAACCCCTAATTGGAGCCGGTCTAGACCTTGTAAGGGCTTTGAAGAACCTAACTACTAGTAGTTCTGAGGCCACAGATCTTTCTAGGAATACTGTTAGTGCAGCCACCTGCACTTTCAAAGTACTAATTGCCAGTCCCTTATCTGCTCCATCTTGTAAAAACTCCAAGATGGAACCAAGGTTGTCCGGGTTTTGAGCAGATAAGTCACATCAAGAGTTATAAACCTTCCAGACCTTGGTGTAGATGGTCCTTGTTACCTTCTTCCTGCTTGCTAGCAGCATTGTAACTAAACGGTCTGAAAAGCCTTTTCTCTTTAAGAGCTGCCTTTCAGATACCAGGCTGAGGTTGGACGCGTCTGGATTAGGGATGAGCTTCGAGTTCGAGTCGAACTCATGTTCGACTCGAACATTGCCTGTTCGCCGAACAACGAACAATTTGGGGTGTTCGCGGCAAATTCGAAAAGTCTATGGGAGAAATCTAAAGTGCTAATTATAAAGGCTTATATGCAAGTTATTGTCCTAAAAAGTGTTTGGGGACCCGGGTCCTGCCCCAGGGGACATGTATCAATGCAAAAAAAAGTTTTAAAAATGGCAGTTTTTTTAGGAGCAGTGATTTTAATAATGCTTAAAATGAAAAAATAAAAGTGAAATATTCCTTTAAATTTCGTACATGGGGGGTGTGTATGATATGCATGTAAAGTGGCGCATGTTTCCCGTGCTTAGAACTGTCCCTGCACAAAGTGTCATTTTTGAAGGAAAAAAAGTCATTTAAAACTCACTCGCGGCTATTAATGAATTGTCGGCTTTTATCAATACATAGAAAAGTCATTGATAAAAAAAAAGCGTGGGGGTTCCCCCAAATTCAATTACCAGGCCCTTTAGGTCTGGAATGGATATTAAGGGGAACCCCGCTGCAAATTAAAAAAAAAATGGCGTGGGGTTCCCCCTAAATATCCATACCAGGCCCTTGAGATCTGGCATGGATTTTAAGGGGAACTCCACCCCAAATTTAAAAAAAATGGCGTGGAGTCCCCCCAAACATCCATACCAGACCCTTATCCGAGCATGCAACCTGGCCGGCCGCAGGGGAAGAGGGGGGGACGAGAGAGCGGCCCCCCTCCCTCCTGAACCGTACCAGGCCACATGCCCTCAACATGGGGAGGATGTCCCCATGTTGATGGGGACAAGGGCCTCATCCCCACAACCCTTGCCCAGTGGTTGTGGGGGTCTGCGGGCGGGGGGCTTATCGGAATCTGGAAGACCCCTTTAACAAAGGGGACCCCCAGATCCCGGCCCCCCCTATGTGAATTGGTAAGGGGTACATTGTACCCCTACCATTTCACGAAGAAAGTGTCAAAAAATGTAAATAAAAACACACACAAACACCTTGGAAAAGTCCTTTATTAAAAAAAAAAAAAATTATAAAATTAAAAAAACATTCCAGCGATGAAATCCAGTGTCCCGCAGCGATCCCGGTGTCCAGCGCTGTCCGTCATTGGTTGTGCCTGTGCGGACCTGATGGGGAAATTCCTCCGCTGTGTTTTAAATGTATAGACCCGCCCCTTCTAAAGTTCCCCATCAGGTCCGCTCAGTGGACCGGATGCGGAACATGAGAAGGGGCGGGTCTATACATGTATTACACAGCGAATGAAGTTCCCCATCAGGTCCGCCCCCTTGGTATGTCCGACCCCGCCTACGTCATTGGCCTGAGCGGGGAACTTCCTTCACTGTGTAATTAAAATTTACACAGTGAAGGAAGTTTCCCGCTCAGGCCAACAGTGAAGGAAGTTTCCCGCTCAGGCCAATGACGTAGGCGGGGTCCGACATACCGAGGGGGCGGACCTGATGGGGAACTTCTCTCACTTTGTAATACATGTATAGGCCCGCCCCTTCTCATGTTCAGCATCTGGTCCGCTGAGCGGACCTGATGGGGAACGAGAGAAGGGGCGGGTCTATTCATGTATTACACAGCGAACGAAGTTCCCCATCAGGTCCGCCCCCTCGGTATGTCCGACCCCGCCTACGTCATTGGCCTGAGCGGGAAACTTCCTTCACTGTGTAAATTTAAATTACACAGTGAAGGAAGTTCCCCGCTCAGGCCAATGACGTAGGCGGGGTCGGACATACCGAGGGGGCAGACCTGATGGGGAACTTCATTCGCTGTGTAATACATGTATAGACCCGCCCCTTCTCATGTTCCGCATCTGGTCCGCTGAGCGGACCTGATGGGGAACTTTAGAAGGGGCGGATCTATACATTTAAAACACAGCGAGGAAGTTCCCCATCAGGTCCGCACAGGCACAACCAATGACGGACAGCGCTGGACATCGGGATCGCCGCGGGACACTGGATTTCATCGCTGGAATGTTTTTGTTTTTTTTATTAATAAAGGACTTTTTCAAGGTGTTTGTGTGTTTTTATTTACATTTTTTGACACTTTCTTCGTGAAATGGTAGGGGTACAATGTACCCCTTACCAATTCACATAGGGGGGGCGGGATCTGGGGGTCCCCTTTGTTAAAGGGGTCTTCCAGATTCCGATAAGCCCCCCCGCCCGCAGACCCCCACAACCACCGGGCAAGGGTTGTGGGGATGAGGCCCTTGTCCCCATCAACATGGCTCTCTCGTCCCCCCCCTCTTCCCCTGCGGCCGGCCAGGTTGCGTGCTCGGATAAGGGTCTGGTGTGGATTTTTGGGGGGACTCCACGCCATTTTTTTTTTAATTTGGGGTGGAGTTCCCCTTAAAATCCATGCCAGATCTCAAGGGCCTGGTATGGATATTTAGGGGGAACCCCACGCCATTTTTTTTTAATTTGCGGCGGGGTTCCACTTAATATCCATTCTAGACCTAAAGGGCCTGGTAATTGAATTTGGGGGAACCCCCACGCTTTTTTTTTTTTTTTTATCAATGACTTTTCTATGTATTGATAAAAGCCGACAATTCATTAATAGCCGCGAGTGAGTTTTAAATGACTTTTTTTCCTTCAAAAATGACATTTTTTGCAGGGACAGTTCTAAGCACGGGAAACATGCGCCACTTTACATGCATATCATACACACCCCCCAGGTACGAAATTTAAAGGAATATTTCACTTTTATTTTTTCATTTTAAGCATTATTAAAATCACGGCTCCTGTAAAAATGTCTATTTTTTAAGCCTTTTTTTGCATTGATACATGTCCCCTGGGGCAGGACCCGGGTCCCCAAACACTTTTTAGGACAATAAATTGCATATTAGCTTTTATAATTAGCACTTTAGATTTCGAACGTTCGAGTCCATTGTATTTAATAGGGTTCTAAAGTTCACACGAACATTCTGTCTGTTGGCAGGTTCTGGTGCGAACCGAACAGGGGGGTGTTCGGCTCATCACTGGTCTGGATGATTTACGGGACCCTGTATCAATAGATCCTTCCTGAGAGGTAGATGCCAGCAAGGTTGGGTCGCCATTCCCAGGACAGTTGAGAACCAAGCTCTCTTGGGCCAGAATGGGGTGATCAGGATGACAGGTACTCTTTCCCTTTGAATTTTTCTTAAAACTAGAGGGATCAACTGGAAAGGGGGAAACGCGAAGCAAGAAATCTCCAGGACTGCGCCAGAGCATCTGTTCCTAGAGACCCGTCGAGTCTGTTTAGGGAAAGGAATTGAGGTAATTGTGCGTTTTCCCTTGAGGCAAACAGGTCTAGTTGACCCCATCTGTTTGAAATTGTCGCAAAGACCTCCAGGTTCAATGACCACTCTGACTCCCAAACGGGGTGTCTGCTTAAGTAATCCGCCACCCTGTTCAGGGACCCCTTTAGGTGGATTGCTGACAGGGACGGCAAGTGTTTTTCTGCCCATAGCAGAATTTCTGTTGCAAGCGCCTGTAAAAGTCTGCTCCTTGTACCCCCCCTACCTGTTCAGATAAGCCACCGCTGTGGCATTGTCCGTCAACACCTGGACATGGTGACTCTGGAGATCCGGAGCGAACTTTAGTAGAGCCAAGGCAATCGCCTTCAGCTCTCTCCAGTTTGAGGATTTTTTCGCCTCTTTCTTGGGCCAAGTCCCCTGGATGAAATTTCTTTATAAGTGGGCTCGCCATCCCCACGCACTGGTGTCCATGGTCAGTCTCTTTTCCACTGGAAAAGACCACTCTAGACCCCTTGAAAGGATCCCCTGATCTTTTCACCAATAAAGTGACCTCTTCACTAGGGATGGAATTTTTATTTGAGTGTCCACGGATCCTAGCTTGTGATCCCAGGACCTCAGGAGAAAGGCTTGTAGGCATCTGAAATGTAGTCTTGCCCACTGAATGGCCGGCATTGTTGAGGTCAGTACCCCTAATGCTGACATTACTTGCCTTATTGTTATAGTCTGGTCGGACTGTAGTCTTGACACAGTGTCCTTTTTCTCCCGGGGGAGAAACATTTTTTGATTTACCAAATTGATTTGGTAACCCAAAAAACAGACCTCCTGAGATGGGTTTAGGGAGGATTTTTGAAGGTTTAAAATTCAACCCAAGGATTCCAGGTGGCTTTGTGCCTTCGTCAAGTTGTCTTGTAACCTTTCTCTTGAGGGGGTGAAGAATAACAGGTCGTCTAAATAGGAAATTACTGCACTTCCCTGTAGACGAAGCGGGGCTAGGGCTTCTGCCATCACCATGGTAAAAATCTGAGGTGAGGATGACAGCCCGAAAGGTAGTGCCCTGAATTGTAGATGATGAACTACGCCCTCCATCTTCACTGCCAACCTGAGATACCTCTGGGACCAGAAACGGAAATAGGCACCAGCTTCTTTCCTGCCTCCTCCCCCTGCGTTCACGCCGGAAATGACGCTCGCGCTGACCTGGTGACCCGCTTTGTCACATCCGACGTCTTTGGACTACGCCAAAATGGCGGCAGTGCACGCGCGACCGCCGCTTCAGGACAAGCAGGTCACCGAGTCCAAGGCTCCTCTGAGCACTCAGAGGGAAGAGGAGCCCGAAACTACTGCTTGCCGTGCCTGGGTAGAGCGGGAGGACAGCGGTCTCCTATGGAGGAAAAAAACAAGAGGGAAGCCCCCGTCTCCCAGGAGCATCTGAAAGACATTGACTCCCCTCACTGAAGATGTGAGGAAACACAAAAACTGAGGAATGGTAGGGAGGTACCTCCCTTTAACCACTTCCATACAGGGCACTTATACACCTTCCTGCCCAGACCAATTTTCAGCTTTCTGCGCTGTTGCACTTTGAATGACAATTGCGCGGTCGTGCTACACTGTACCCAAACTAAATTTTTATCATTTTTTTCCCACAAATAGAGCTTTCTTTTGGTGGTATTTGATCACCTCTGGGATTTTTATTTTCTGCTAAAAAAAATAAAAATGACCGAAAATTTTGAAAAAAAAAAAAAAGTATTTTTTTTGTTTGTTACAAAACTTTTTAAATAAGTACGTTTTCTCCTTCACTGATGGGGCCACACTGATGGGCACCAATGAGGTGGCACCAATGAGGTGGCACTGATGAGGTGGCACTGATGGGCACTGATGATGGGCACTAATATGCGGCACTGATAGGTGGCACGGATAGGCAGCATGGATGGGCACAGATAGGCGGCACGGATGGGCACGGATAGGTGGCACGGATGGGCACTGATAGGCGGCACGGATGGGCACTGATAGGCGGCACAGATAGGTGGCACGGATGTGCATGAATGGGCACTGATAGGTGGCACGGGTGGGCACGGATAGGCGGCACTGATGTACTGTAATGGATGCCAATCAGTGCCAAGCAATAATGCCTGCCAATCAGTGATGCCCATTGTGGGCACTGATTGGCATCCATTGTGGACACTGATTGGCATCCATTAGGGGGCACTAACTGGCATCCCTGGTGGTCTAGGGTGGCATACCTGGTGCTGGCATCCCTGGTGGTCCAGTGTGGGCATCCTCGGGGGGGGCTTCGCTGATAATCTATCAGCACAAACCCCCCATGTCAGAGGAGCAGCCGATCGGCTCTCCTCTACTCGCGTCTGACAGACGCGAGTGAGGAAAAGCCGATGACGGGCTTTTCCTGTTTACACTGTCATCAGCCGTGATTGGACACAGCTAAACACGTGGTAAAGAGTCTCCGTCTGAGACTTTTTACCTAGATCAGTGTTGCGGGGTGTCAGACTGACACCCCGCAGCAACGATCGCCGCGATGCGCGCCCCTGGGGGTGCGCAGCGGCTCAAAATCCTGAGGACGTCATATGACGTCCAGTCAGGATTTTGAAACAACTTTGCCGCCGTCAATCCGCTATAGGGCGGGCGGCAAGTGGTTAAAGATCTGGAGGAAGAAGGTGTTTCCTGTGGTTGGTGGGAGGAGTCACTAGCTCTCAAGGTGCTGTCCTGAAAGTCACCTTTGGAAAAAAACATGTAGGTTAATTTGAGACACTAACAGAATATGTTTTTTGAGGTCTGACCATTTTGCATTGAAAATTAAAGAGGAAGTTAAGCCTCCGGAAAAAAAAAAAAAAAGAAGAATACACCCTGAAAGACAAAGGCATAATGAGCTAGTATGCATAGCATACTAGCTCATTATGAATTACTTAACTAAGATCGAAGCCCCCTAAGTGGTCCTCGTTCGCCTCCTCCGTCGCCGCCATCTCTCCCAGGGTTAGTCCCGGGTATCGCGGCTCCGACGCTGTGAATGGCCGGAGCTGCAATGACGTCACTTCCACGCATGCGTGCCCCCACTAACGGCACGATCGCCATTAGAAACTGAATGCTCAGTGCGCCTGCGCGCCGTTGTCTACGGTGCATGCGCCGTAGACATCGGTGCCTGTCTTTTGCAAATATCTCCTAAAGCGTGTAGGTTTAGGAGATATTTCTTGCACCTACAGGTAAGCCTTAATCTAGGCTTACCTGTAGGTAAAAGTGGTCTGTAAGGGGTTACAACCACTTTAACAGGAGTTAAAAGGACTGTGCACACAAATGGACATCTAATGTTTAAATCCTTAATAAAGTGGAGTTCCACTCAAAAATGGAACTTGCACTTTTTGGATTCCTCCCCCCCTCCGGTGTCACATTTGGCACCTTTCAGGGGGGAGGGGGAGGCAGATACCTGTGTAATACAGGTACAGTATCTGCTCCCACTTCCTGCCATAGATCACCGCGGTGATCTACGTCATGTCCGGCGCCTACACTGTCCTCCCCGCTGTCTTTTGGGAAACACACAGGTCCCAGAAGATAGCGGGGACCAGTGAGGATGCGCAGCGCAACTCGCGCATGCGCAGTAAGGAACCGGGAAGTGAAGTCGCAACGCTTTACTTCCTGACTCCCTCACCAAGAATGGCGGCGGGGGCAGCCGAGAGCCGAGCGATTGATCGGCTTCGGCTGCCGACATCACGGGCACCCAGGACAGGAAAGTGTCCATTTATTAAAAGTCAGCAGCTGCAGTATTTGTAGCTGCTGGCTTTTAATATATTTTTTTTTTAGGCGGACCTCCGCTTTAATTAGGCCCCTTTAACACTGGGGCAGGGAGGTGCGCTGGCGGTATAGCGGCGCTATTTTTAGCGCCGCTATACCGTCGTTTTTGCCGCAATATTTGGCCGCTAGCTGTGCGGTTTTAACCCCCACTAGCGGCCAAGAAAGGGTTAAAACCGCCCACAATGCGCTGTATAGCCACGCTGTCCCATTGATTTCAATTGGCAGCAGCAGTAAAGGAGCGGTAAACACACCATGCACAGAAACCTGCACAGATGTCTCTGTAATCGCGGCCGAAATCAGGACTGACAAGCGGGAGTGAAATCGTGCGAGTTCGCCCCTTTCCTAGCTGGCCCTGTTATTTGGTCTGAAAAAGGATGTGGTTTGGATTGGTGAAGGCAGCTCAAAGCCTTTGGAGAATGGAGTGGAGTGTGGAGTTCCCCTTTAACCACTAGCCTACCGCCCGCCGTCATATGGCGGCGGGACGATGAGGCTCTTGTTCTGGGCGAACGTCATATGACGTCTTCGCCTTCCCAAGCCACTAGGGGGCGCGCACGCGCCGCGTAACTAGGGACCCGATGCGCGCGCCCGGCGGCCGCGATGTCCGCCGGGCACCCATGATTGCCCAGTAACTGAGCAGGACCGTGGATCTGTGTGTGTAAACACACAGATCCACGTCCTGTCAGGGAGAGGAGACTGATTGTGTGTCCCTTGTATATAGGGACACCGATCGGTCTCCTCCCCCACAGTTAGAATCACTCCCTAGGGAACACATTTAACCCCTTGATCGCCCCCTAGTGTTAACCCCTTCCCTGCCAGTCGTATTTATACAGTAAATATGGTCCCAAAAATGTGTCAAAAGTGTCCGATGTGTCCACCGCAATATCGCAGTCACGATAAAAAATCATAGAACGCCGCCATTACTAGTAAAAAAAACTAAATCATAAAAATGCTGTAAATCTATCCCCTATTTTGTAGACGTTATAACTTTTGCGCAAACCAATCAATAAACACTTATTGCGATTTTTTTTACCAAAAATATGTAGAAGAATACGTATCGGACTAAACTGAGGAAAAATGTGTTTAAAAAAAGATTGGATATTTATTATAGCAAAAAGTAAAAAATATTGTGTTTTTTCAAACTTGTCTCTTGTTTATAGCGCAAGAAATAAAAAATAAAAGAAATAAAAACCGCAGAGGTGATCAAATACCACCAAAAAAATGCTCTATTTGTGGGGGAAAAAATGATAACAATTTAATTTGGGTACAGTGTTGCATGACTGCGCAATTGTTATTCAAAGTGTGACAGCGCTGAAAGCTGAAAAATGGCTTGGGAAGGAAGGGGGTGGAAGTGCCCGGTATTGAGGTGGTTAAAAGCAAAAGCTAGCCCAAGAAAATCCTATGCATTCGAGGGGGAAGGTTAAATGCCCCTTTAGGAGGAGATAGAGTAGCGAGAGTCTTTTTACATAATTTTAACAAGATACATGTCACATGTTAACAACGTAACACGCTAACATGACCTGTGTGCAAATATCCTTAAAAAAATACATAAAAGTGAAGCAGCGTTAAAAAAAAAATGTCAAGTTTAGAGGTGCGCCTGTTCAACCCACGCTAATGCATTTACGTTACTTGACATTTACTAAGATTTTGGCCACGCAGTGAACCAACGCATTTGAACGTGCACAAATGCCACTTGCGCATGCGCAGTGCATAAATTGACCTCACGCAGTTCTAAATGTACTTGCAGGCGCAGCAGACTTGTTCAGAAAAAGTTACTTTCTCATTCTATTTTGGGCATATTTGTTACTTGGGCAGTTGTCACTATACTTCCTCACATCACCCCACGTCACCCCATAATATTTGCACTTCCAGATGGTTTAAAGCGGAAGTAAACCCAACGATTTAATAGTTTCAAAAAACAGTTACATTCCCGGCATGCCGGAAATACTAACTGTCACATTGGTTGTGCTCTCAACCAAACTGTCACACCATCCAATGGCTGGTGTCATAACTGATCACATGTGCAGCACCATGGCAGTTGAAGATTAAACAGAGACCAAGATGGCAGCTTCCTTGGCTGAAAATGATAGGAGGGTTTACTTCCACTTTAAATATTGAATTGAAGATGCCGTGTGCCACGTCTATAGTGGCGCACAGATCGCCTCCTCCCGTGCGCCGAGATTACTTTAGTAAATGGGGAATCGCATACCTCCCAACTTTTACCCGCAGAGGCTCCTCCTTCCTGCAGTCCCGCGAGACTATCATGTTTCCCGCACAGCAGGAAACATGAAGAGAAGAAGAGGAGCACTAGTATGCCCCCCCCCGATCGGCGGCCCCCCGCCGCGCCCCAAACCCCCCCGCTAAAAAAAAATTCTGTGGCAATTCCCGTTTTTTTTTTGCCAATGTCCCGCACCCCCCCGCACCCCCCCCGCTCAACAACTCAGGTTGGCAGGGGAGAGGGGACATCAGAATGTCCCGCGAAGGGACTTTACAAAGTTGGGAGGTATGGAATAGCGCTGTGTTACCGGCGCAAACGTCTCGTAAATACCAAAATGTACGTTGCGCCTCAACTCATGGCGCAAACGGTTCATAAATCAGCCCCTCTGTGTACATAATAAAAAATAGGCAGACTCAATGGACCATTGTCTCTTATATGTTGCTTGGCTGGCCATAGATACAGTAGAAATTTGGAAATGGGAATATTGGACAACTTTCATCAACGCCTGCAGCCAGCCATTCAGCTGTAACCCTGATCAGCAGAGTCCTGCTATCACAATACAATAGCACAGTTGACCTTCAAAAGACAACTTTTCTTGGTGCTAACATTAGATCCTTCTTTATTTACCACAAAGTTCCCATAATCTTATGTTGTGTTATCTTCACCATCTTCGTTCAATGGGAAGGAACCGGTGAGGATAATGTACACCAGAACATCAAGTGTCAACATCAACAATAAGATGACATCTATTCGCCCTCTATACTGTAGTAGACTTCTTCAGGTGTGTGTATATCCGCTTGCCGACCCACCGCACTAACTTACCATATATACTCGAGTATAAGCCCACCCGAATATAAGCCGAGGCACCTAATTTTACCACAAAAAAACTGGGAAAACATATTGACTCGAGTATAAGCCTAGGGTGTCCATCCATCTGCATGCCTCACTTTGCCTCACTGTGTCCATGTGCATGCCTCATTGTGCCCATGCCTCACTGTGTCCATGACTAGACTGACGTTTAACAGGGAAGTCTATGGAAGGTGTGCCCGAATTTGAAAAATCGGTGCTCTCCGGTCGTAGGTCCCGTACATAAAAAAACTTTTCCCACTGTAACCTGGGGGACAGGTAGTAGGTACAAAAGCTCCCTGGGATGAGCAGGCACAGATACCAAGTCCATTGGATCAGTGAAAACACAGTGTGGTTTATTGGTGCTATATACAATGTCAATGACAGGTGCTGTACAGTGTGCTGAAAACAAACAGAAGAAAAAATATCTAAACAAAAGCCTAGCCGTGTCTCGGCTCTAACTACACAGTATGTACAGGCCCTCACTACCAGGCTGGACAAGCCTACCGCTTGTCAGCTTCCACATTCACAGAGAAACAAGTTTTTACGCACCTTCTTGCTCTCACAGACCAATGCTGTCTGTGTTTCCCAGGCTGAGCAAAGGCTGTCTGCTCAGGTGAGCTTTTAATTAACCTGGGGGAGAGAACCAACACCTGAAGTGGATCCTGGCTCAGAGATCCCTGAATGTATATGAGAGGAGCCTGGGAGATGTATAAACCCCGAATAGGACTTTCCCAGGCTCTCTCTGGGATGCTCTGTCACACATCCTCCCCCCTTGTTTCAACCCCAGGGTTGGAACACCTGTAGCCCAACAGGAGTGAACACAGGAGAGGGCATCTACATTCCCCATCTCAACACCTGGCCTGTGTTTTACCGTAAAGGCGTAGTCTTGTAGGGCCAAAAACCACCGGTTCACCCGCCTATTAGTCTCCTTCTTTTGGGCCATCCATTTCAGGGGAGCATGGTCAGTTATTAACTCAAACTGGCGCCCCAACAAGTAGTACCTGAGCGCGTCCACGGCCCACTTTATGGCCAGACATTCCTTTTCAACGACTGCATATTTTTTTTCATGGTCATTGAGCTTTCTGCTTAAGTACACCACAGGATGTTCTTCCCCATTGTGTACCTGTGATAGTACTGCCCCGATACCAACATCAGACGCATCCGTCTGGACCAAAAAGTTTTTGGAGAAATCGGGGGAGTATAGGATTGGCTGTGCACAAAGAGCCTTCTTCAGGACTTGAAAAGACTCTTCTGCTACTGGAGACCATTTCACCATTACGGAGTCTTTCCCTTTCGTAAGGTCTGTCAGTGGGGCAGCTACAGTTGCGAAATTTGGGATAAATCTTCTATAGTACCCTGCAATGCCAAGAAAGGCCCTGACCTGCTTCTTGTTGGCAGGACGTGGCCACTCCTGGATGGCTTCTATTTTATTCACCTGGGGCTTTATGACACCCCGGCCAATAGTGTAGCCCAAATACTTGGCTTCCTCTAGCCCAATGGCACATTTTTTTGGATTTGCCGTGAACCCCTCCTTGAAAAGGGAATCAAGGACAGCTTGGACACGGGGCAAGTGAGACTCCCAGTCAGTGCTATGCACCACTATGTCGTCCAGATAGGCTGCAGCATACTGTCGGTGAGGTCTTAGGGTCCTGTCCATAGCCCTCTGAAATGTTGCAGGGGCATTTTGCAACCCAAAAGGCATTTTCTTATATTGAAACGACCCCTCCGGGGTCACAAATGCAGTCTTTTCTTTGGCACTACCAGTCAGGGGTATTTGCCAATATCCTTTGGTCAAGTCCAAAGTGGTCAGATAACGGGCCTTGCCAAGTCGGTCTATAAGCTCGTCTACCCTGGGCATTGGGTATGTGTCAAACTTTGTTACCGCATTAAGCTTTCTGAAGTCATTACAAAACCTCCAAGTGCCATCCGGTTTTGGGACCAATACAATGGGGCTAGACCAGTCACTATTGGATTCCTCAATAACATCTAGCTCCAACATCCTTTTAACTTCCTCACCGATGTCCTTTCTTCTAGCTTCGGGAATTCGGTATGGTTTGAGCTTGACACGGACTCCAGGTTCAGTAACAATATCATGCTGAACTGCTGAAGTCGTGCCCGGCAACTCTGAAAATTTCTCTTTATTCCTCATCAGGAACTCTCTAGCTTCCTGTTTCTGGGAACATGACAGGGTGTCTGGAATCGTGACCTCAGGGATCAGAGGGGATTCAGTACCTTTAAGGGTTACCGGGAGGGACCTCGCAGTTAATGGCAGTCTATCCTTCCAGGGCTTTAACAGGTTTATGTGGTAAATCTGTGCAGGCTTCCTTTTACCTGGTTGATACACCTTGTAATTGACCTCCCTAACTCTTTCAATTACTTCAAAGGGTCCCTGCCACTTAGCCAGGAATTTGCTCTCAACAGTGGGAACTAACACGAGGACCCGGTCACCAGGTGAGAAAACACGAAGTTGGGCCCCCCTGTTGTATATCCTCTGTTGGGCTGCTTGGGCCTGCAGTAAATGTTCTTTTACTACCGGCATGATTGCTGCAATCCTATCCTGCATTTGAGCGATATGCTCAATAACACTTTTGTGAGGTGTCTGCTCCCCCTCCCAAGTTTCCTTGGCTATGTCTAAGAGTCCCCGAGGGTGTCTCCCATACAGCAGCTCAAATGGAGAGTACCCCGTAGAGGACTGGGGAACTTCCCTGATGGCGAACATCAAGTAAGGTATCAGGAAGTCCCAGTTTTTCCCATCCTTATCAACAACCTTTTTTAACATACTCTTTAATGTCTTATTGAAGCGTTCCACCAAGCCATCCGTTTGAGGATGTTACACTGAGGTACGCAACTGCGTCACCTTAAATAACTTGCACAGCTCCCTAGTTATTCGTGACATGAATGGGGTACCTTGGTCTGTAAGGACTTCTTTCGGGACGCCAACCCGACTGAACACCATAAACAGCTCTTTGGCAATGTTTTTAGCAGATGCAGTGCGTAAGGGAACGGCCTCGGGGTAACGGGTAGCGTAATCCATGATCACGAGGATATGTTGATGACCGCGGGCAGATTTGGGGAGTGGACCCACAAGGTCCATGGCAATCCTCTCAAAAGGCACTTCAATAATGGGCAAGGGCACTAACGGACTTCGGAAGTGGGGTTGGGGGGCTGACATCTGACACACAGGACAGGATTGACAATAATTTTCTATATTTTTCCGTATCCCAGGCCAGTAAAACCTGCGCAACACCCTTTCAGTGGTTTTCTCAACCCCTAAATGGCCTCCTAGCAAGTGCCCATGGGCAAGTTCCAACACCACCCGTCTGTATAACTTAGGGACTACCAACTGTTCAACCACTTCATCATTAGATTTACATACACGATACAGTAAATCCTCATTGCTGCAGAAATATGGAAAACAGAGCCTGTCCCCTGGTTCGACAGGTACCTCATTAATCACTATTACATTTTCCCAGGCCCTGGCAAGGGTAGGGTCTTTTCTCTGCTCCGTACCAAAATTTTCCTTGTGCACATTAAGATTGGCAAACTCTAACGTAGGCTCAGATTCAGCAGACGGCTGTCCAGCTCTACGGGTTGTGGGGACTTCTTCCGGCTCCCCCAGCTCTCCTGCCATAACTGAGAAAGGATCACCCGGAGAGCCCTGAGAGGAGTCCCCTGAACTCACAAGGTCAGTAATGGCCACGAGTTCTGGCTCTGCGACTGAGTTAGGTACTGCGACTGGGTCGGGACAATCCCACAGTTCCCAAAACTTAGGGAAGTCCCTACCAATGATAGCCTCATGCACCAAGTGGGGCACCAGTCCGACCGAATGGGTCACCGTACCTAAGCCAGTTTTAAACTGAACAGTGGCTATTGGATACTTGCGGGTATCCCCATGTACACAGATCACAGCAACCTTTTTTGCATGAAAAATCACAGTTTCAACCATCTCAGCTGTAACCAAAGTAACCAGACTTCCAGAGTCCAGCAAGGCCATAATAGGCTTATTATTAATAGTCACTTGACACATGTGTTTTCCCACATTTGGCATTGCAGCGCATGAAACAGCAGCAAACATAGACTGCCTTCTAAAAGATAGATCACACTGCATTGGTTCATCTGTCAATGGACAGTTTGCTGCAACATGTCCCAGTTCTTGGCAACGAAAACACCTGATGTTTCCCCAGTTTGGTTTGCTGACAGGCAGTGGCTTCTCTTGTTTGGGCCGCCAAACTTCAGTCCTGGCACCAAAAATCCTCCCCCCTATTTCCTTACCATGCTTACCACCCACTTCCCCTGGAACAGTCTTACCGGTTGCCTGGGGAGACCGTGGCTTTGGGTGGAAAGTCCGTGCGGCTGTAGGGGTGGTGACCAGGTTCTCTGCAGCAAAGTACCTCTCAACGAGCTCCACCAGGTTGTCTGCTGACTTGGGGTCTCCTTGACTCACCCACTTCTGCAGGGGAATTGGCAGTGACCTCAGGAATTGGTCCATGACCACACGCTCCACTATTTGTGGCGCAGACAGGGACTCCGGCTGTAGCCATTTCCGCACCAGGTGGATCAGATCAAGCATCTGCGATCTTGGGGGCCTCTTTTCTTGGAAGAACCAGCTGTGGACCCGCTGAGCTCGAACAGCCAAGGTAACGCCAAGTCGTGCCAGGATTTCCCGCTTGACCTTCTCATAATCTCCCGCTTCTGCTGACTCCAGATCATAGTAGGCCTTCTGCGCTTCTCCAGAAAGTAAGGGGGCGATCAGTCCTGCCCACTGGGTTTGGGGCCAACCTTCCCTCTCAGCGGTCCGTTCAAATGTTAGTAGGAAGGCCTCTGGATCATCATCTGCCGTCATCTTTGAAAGAAAGCGCCCCACATGGATGGCTGAGGGCTTGTCTCCAATATCCTTCATTATCGCAGGTGACCACTGTGCTAGCGTCTCCACAACCTCAGTAAGGGTTTTCCTATCCGCTTTTGCAGCAGTGGCAAGCTGTTCAAACAGCCTCTGCGATTGCTCCTGTACAGCACCAATCTGTTGGAACAGCACCTTGGTTTGCTCCTGTGCGATAGCGTTGGCTTGCTGTTGTGCAGCGTTAGTTTGCTGTTGTGTAGCATTTGCTTGCTGCCATGCAGCGTTTGCTTGCCGCAATTCAGCGTTAGTTTGCTGTTGTGCAGCGTTTGCCAACACCATTTGTTTGAGGAGGTCCTCCATGTTGTCACTTTAGGTACTGGCCTTTTAAGTAGTAACTTACTACAGCTGGTCGCAGCCTCCACCATATGTAACCTGGGGGACAGGTAGTAGGTACAAAAGCTCCCTGGGATGAGCAGGCACAGATACCAAGTCCATTGGATCAGTGAAAACACAGTGTGGTTTATTGGTGCTATATACAATGTCAATGACAGGTGCTGTACAGTGTGCTGAAAACAAACAGAAGAAAAAATATCTAAACAAAAGCCTAGCCGTGTCTCGGCTCTAACTACACAGTATGTACAGGCCCTCACTACCAGGCTGGACAAGCCTACCGCTTGTCAGCTTCCACATCCAACAGAGAAACAAGTTTTACGCACCTTCTTGCTCTCACAGACCAATGTTGTCTGTGTTTCCCAGGCTGAGCAAAGGCTGTCTGCTCAGGTGAGCTTTTAATTAACCTGTGGGAGAGAACCAACACCTGAAGTGGATCCTGGCTCAGAGATCCCTGAATGTATATGAGAGGAGCCTGGGAGATGTATAAACCCCGAATAGGACTTTCCCAGGCTCTCTCTGGGATGCTCTGTCACACCACTTATAAAATATATATGGGGCTACATGTATGCCAAGTTTCGGGTCCAGTGAAACAACAACCGGCTGGTACCGGGTCCCCAAATTCACAGGAAAAATGTCAATTTAACATTGAAGTCTATGGAAGGGGTGCCCAGATTTGAAAAATCGGTGCTCCCCGGCCATAGATCTCCCCAGACAACAAACTTTGCACACTTGTAGAAGAAGAGTGGGGTTATATGTGTGCAAAGGTTGGTGTCCAGGAGACTCACGGCCGGTCAGTACCGGGTCCCCAAATTCCGGGAGATCAGGCACAAAAAGGTGACTCGAGTATAAGCCGAGGGGGGCATTTTCAGCACAAAAAAAGTGCTGAAAAACTCGGCTTATACTCGAGTATATACGGTATACGTCAGCAGAATGACACGGCTGCGCAAATGGACATATATATACGTCCCCTTCAAATTGCCACCGGCGGCACGCTCGTGACCCTGTCGCGAGATCCGTGACCGTGCCCGGGGGACCCGCGGACTCGATGTCTACCGGTGTCCCGCGACCGTGTCACAGAGCTGAAGAACAGGGAGATGTCAGTGTAAACACAACATCTCCCCGTTCTGCATGGTGACATGTCACTGATCGTCTGTTCCCTGTCATCGGGAACAGCGATCAGTGACATATCATGGCAAGCCACGCCCCCCACAGTTAGAAGCACTCCATAGGTCACACTTAACCCCTTCAGCGCCCCTACAGGTTAACCCCTTCACTGCCAGTGTCATTTTTACAGTTATCAGTGCATTTTTATAGCACTGATTGCTGTACAAATGACAATGGTCCCAAAATGGTGTCAAAAGTGTCTGACGTGTCCGCCATAATGTCGCAGTCACGATAAAAATCGCTGATCGCCGCTATTAATAGTTTAAAAAATATATATATTAATATAAATGCCATAAAACTATCCCCTATTTTGTAGACGCTTTTGCGCAAACCAATCAATAAACTCTTATTGCGATTTTTTTTACCAAAACATATGTAGAAGAATACGTATCGGACTAAACTGAGGGAAAAAAACGTTTTTTTTATATATGTAGCGGCCTCTCCTCTCTCCCCTCTCTTCTATCAGCTCGTCTGTCTCTTGTCTAGGGGTACTTTAGAGGAGAGAGAGCGGGGTCACTAAGCCAAGCCCTCAACCGCAGATGTTTGTGTGGTGGAAGCAAAGTTCTTGTTTTACCTTCGGGTCAGTGTTCTGCACCTGGAACCTCCAATGAGAGTTACCTTGAACAATGTCTGCCAGAAAATGAGCCCCACACCATTAAAGTCCAACACTCCTTTATTCTTGAATGAACACAATCAGTTAGACTCCCTTGTAGAACAGAACAGAAAAGGACGTGTGGATGCGAGTAGGCCCAGACACAATGAACTCTCCACTTTCCTCCCTGAAAGTGGGTTGCGGTCTCCGAGCGAGGGGGGATTTCCTTCCAAGCAGTCTCCGATGCAGTCACTGGCAATATGCTGCACCGGGTCTTCAAGTGAGTATCTCCCACCGGTCCATTACGCCTTCCGGATTCGGGTACCCACTCCCGGGGTTCCCTAGGACCTCCTTCCCTCGCGGAACTCAGTGGTGGGCACTGAGCTCCGGACCTCCATCCGAGTACCTCACCCCAGGCTAAAGGTGCCTGGGATGGAACACAACCTCTGAACGTCCTCTAGGCCTAGACCCGCCTAGGGGACCGACACGAACCACCGCCCTCAGGCTGAAGGTGCCCGGGCTCGACTCTCGCCACCAAAAATGGCCGCCCCTTTATACCCCCTCCCAGCAAGCACGACGGGTTCCCCGCCCCCCCATACAACCGCTGAGAGAGACCAAAAGAGGTACGCCACCGCAACGATGACTCAACCCCAGGGCCAAAGCAACAGTGCCACCTGGTGGGCCCCAGGGAACCATACATCACAGTTTTCCCCACCAGATTAAAAAAATAGAAAGCATATACCCGCTACACTCTCCCCCTGGTGATTTGACACTGGTCCCCAGTGTCTGGAGCAAACTATGCCCTCAGCAGCTGACATAGTCCAGTCCAGAAACCAACTATAAATTGTACAAAAATATAATTTTTTTTAAAAACTTGGTCAACTAAAGAAATTGTGTCTGAGCCTTACATAAAAGGGAAGGGAAACAACAACATTTTAACCATAACTGTAGAATCACATATTCACATTATGCTTTTCTCCCCACCCATCCTGACTAAGACCCACCCCATACTCAGTGGTCTTGATGGGATGCTCTCCTGCAAAGGGAAAAAAGAAAATTATCACACATAAACCCTGACACATATATTCGTGTAAGAGGAAAGAAACTTCTTCGTAAAGAAATCCCTTTTCTCCAAAGAGTGAGTGTGTGAAAAGTGTTAACGATGCGCAACACCTGGTGACAGCGTCGCGGGAACTGCACTCGTGGAAATTTTGTTCTTCTCTTGAGCCCTATCTACCCCAGAGTCCATGATCTCTTGCTGGAAAAGTGAAGAACAACAGGAACAGTCCTTCATCCCTCTGGGCAGCAAGGACAACAGCATACAAACAAGAACAGAGTATTTTTCCTCCTACAAATAGAAATGGGGATGCGGCAGAACAAGTGGCTTCAAGTGCTGATCCATGGTCTCCAGATGATACTCAACATCTTCCCCTTCCTTGCGCCGGATCAGCACCTTGTCCGCATGGATGTGCCGTCCCAACATCCGCTCTGCCTTGCAGTCCTTAAAATGCTGAGAGGCCTTGGGAGAACACGCCAGGTACCTGCGGGCGTGTGGAATCTGAAGGTGAGTCCACACAAAGTCATTGTACCAGCGCTCCCGGCAAACTTCCACCTCGTACAACAACTCCTTGGACAAGTATGGGTACTCCCTTCCATACTCTGCGGCAACCTTCTGACCAAATAGGCGTTGTAGTCTCGCCAGAGGAGGCATAGTGGCTCTGTCCCCTTCGCCAGGTAAAACTATTGAGTCCGGGTGGCGAGGGACCTTGATCACATCTGATCCGGGCATAGGTGCCCGCAACAACAGTCTCGTTTCCCCGGTCCTGAGTGTAGGTGACACCGGGGATGTAAGGGCTGGTTGGGAACGGGACCCCTCTTCAGGCGCTGGTGCCTCCAACCGGGGTGTACTATCCCCTGTAGACATGGGTGGATCCCTGGTTCTGCGGGATGAGGCAAGAGGTACTTTGTCCCAGCCCTTTTCTGCAAACAGTTCGTCAATAGCAACATCGTCTCCCATATCCGAGAGCGACTCCAGGTCAGAGGTGTCACACTCCTCCGCGGGCAGGTAGCCTGTAGTGGAGACTGAATTTTCACCTCTTCCCACACACCAAATCTTTCCGCCTGGCTTACCTCAGCCTTTATTTGAAGCGGGACGTCCGGAACTCTTATCGACAGATCCATCCGGGCCGGGTGTAAGCGGGCGAGACGGTCCACCACAACCGCTGGTCGGGGCTACCATACCGGTCTTTCTCTTCGGTGGTGGACGCTGCGAGACAGTGGTGACCGAGTCAGCATCCTCCGATTTCTCCCGTTGAGTACTCACGACCTCCTCCGCGGTCATTGCAGTGTGCGCAGGGATGGCTGTCAAAGCAGTGATTCCTCCTCTCTGAGTGGTGTTGCCTGCAGCCCGGCCGGGGTAAATGGTTCTCGGCTTCTCAACCGCTGGATCCACTTCAAAAAGGAACTCCCCACAGGCCTCGCATCGCCCAAACGGCTTCAGTTGGCACACCAGTCCCGAACAACCGGGACAAATCACACCCAGGGCCTCAACGTCCATGCACGAATACAGGGCGAATCAACCCCTTGGCTTTAGCTGGATCCCCGTATCTGTTACCGGAGCAGCAGCAGTCAGTGTCGTGGTAGAAGGGTGAACCGGAATCCACGATGTATGTCCGAACATGGTGACCTGTTGCTGATCTATCGCACACTGCCAGGTTTTTGCGCCAACGTCCCACGTGTAGTCCTTCACACGTATTGGACTCCTCCCCTTTGCTCCAGTTCGTGGGCTTTTCTTCTTTTCTCTTTCTGAGTCACGCCCACGAACTAAGCGGTGGGGGTGTGTCTGGTGGCGCAGTGCAATAGAAGCCCCCACGTGTACTACTTCACACGGCTGAGCTTCCCCCTTTTTCCACTCTTCTGCGCGGGCCTTTCCCTTCATTGGGTCATGTCCACGACTTCGAACAGGGATGCACTTCGGCCAATGAAGGCCTGCCTACTCGTAACTCCTCCGGGCAGACACGTTCAATTCCGTGGTACACGAACACTATACCGGACCCGTGCCCCCACGTGTAGCGGCCTCCTCTCTCCCCTCTCTTCTATCAGCTCGTCTGTCTCTTGTCTAGGGGTACTTTAGAGGAGAGAGAGCGGGGTCACTACGCCAAGCCCTCACCGCAGATGTTTGTGTGGTGGAAGCAAAGTTCTTGTTTTACCTTCGGGTCAGTGTTCTGCACCTGGAACCTCCAATGAGAGTTACCTTAAACAATGTCTGTCAGGAAATGAGCCCCACACCATTAAAGTCCAACACTCCTTTATTCTTCTTGAATGAACACAATCAGTTAGACTCCCTTGTAGAACAGAACAGAAAAGGAGGTGTGGATGCGAGTAGGCCCAGACACAATGAACTCTCCACTTTCCTCCCTGAAAGTGGATTGCGGTCTCCGAGCGAGGGGGGATTTCCTTCCAGGCGGTCTCCGATGGGAGGCTCACCTGTCACTGGCAATATGCTGCACCGGGTCTTCAAGTAAGTATCTCCCACCGGTCCATTACGCCTTCCGGATTCGGGTACCCACTCCCGGGGTTCCCTAGGACCTCCTTCCCTCGCGGAACTCAGTGGTTGGCACTGAGCTCCAGACCTCCTCCCGAGTACCTCACCCCAGGCTAAAGGTGCCTGGGATGGAACACGACCTCTGAACGTCCTCTAGGCCTAGACCCGCCTAGGGGACCGACACGAACCACCGCCCTCAGGCTGAAGGTGCCCGGGCTCGACTCCCGCCACCAAAAATGTCTGCCCCCTTTATACCCCCTCCCAGCAAGCACGGCGGGTTCCCTGCCCCACCATACAACCGCTGAGAGAGACCAAAAGAGGTACGCCACTGCAACAATGACTCAACCCCGGGCCCAAAGCGACAGTGCCACCTGGTGGGCCCCAGGGAACCATACATCACAGTTTTCCCCACCAGATTCAAAAAATAGAAAGCATATACCCGCTACATATATTTTTGGGGGATATTTATTATAGCAAAAAGTAAAACATTTTTTTTTTTCAAAATTGTCATTCTATTTTTGTTTATAGCGCAAAAAATAAAAACCGCAGAGGTGATCAAATACCACCAAAAGAAAGCTCTATTTGTGGGGAAAAAAAGGACGTCAATTTTGTTTGGGAGCCACGTCGCACGACCGCGCAATTGTCAGTTAAAGCAACGCAGTGCCGAATCGCAAAAAGTGGCCTGTTCTTTGACCAGCCAAATGGTCCGGGGCTGAAGTGGACAAGCAGGCAGCCTGGAAAAGTCCTGTACAGGGTTTACACATCTCCCAGGCACCTTTATAGACCTTTAATTCTCCTGTCTTTTCCAGATTTTCCACCTCTCCCTTTCAGTCAATTTAGTCTCACCTGGCACACCCAAGTCAGTACTCTGCAGTGTGGGAAGGAAACAGGACCTGGAGATAAAGGTTGGGCATATGGATGTGGAGGATGACAGTCTATAAGTTAGGATTGCTGATGTGTAGATAGAGTTGAGACACGGTTAGGTTTTGTTGAAATTTAAATTTTTCCTCTGAAGCGTTGTACTGCACTTGGAAATAGCGCCAGTAAAGTCTTCGCCGTTTGCCATAATAAACCAATAATGGTTTTAAAATGCACACACTCTCTCATTGAAGATCTTATTGAACAATTTCAGTTTCCTATGAAAGGAGTGGACGGCTGTCATAAATCAAATATTTGTTTTTGCCCTTCAATTTTAGAGCTGATCTCCTTCACCTTCACTGTCACATTTGACCAGTTCATGTGGGTCATGCTGGTTGGTCTATATTAGCGTTTGCACCCAATGGGTGCGCTGTATAAAGCCTGAGCTGTATGCAACGCTGTGCTCCAGCAGTGGGACTAGAACTTCCCTTCCCATTCTGGAAAAACATTGAGTTGGGCTGAGGGCTGGGGAGTGATCCATCGGCTGGGGAATACCGTCATTGAAGCTGATCTTCAAAATAAGGTAGACAGGAATCTTTATCCCCATAAAGGGTCTTCTAGCTTTTTAGTTTAAAAGTGCCGGCATCCTGTATATTCATCCGATTTAGTCATTTTTAAGGTCAAGCCAGCACCTCTTCGGTAGATTAAGCACATCACATTATTTTATTCGTTGACTAACCACTTCAGCCCCAGACTATTTGGCTGCCAAATGACCAGGCCACTTTTTGCGATTCGGCACTGTGTCGCTTTAACTGACAATTTCGCGGTCGTGCGACGTGGCTCCCAAACAAAATTGACTTTTTTTTCCCTCCAAATAGAGATTTATTTTGGTGGTATTTGATCACCTCCTGCGTGGGTTTTTTTTTTGCGCTATAAACAAAAAGAGCAACAATTTAAAAAAAAAGCACAATATTTTGTACTTTTTGCTATAATATCGCCAATATTATTATTATTTTTTTTTTTTTAAAAAGCGAATTTTTTTTCTCAGTTTAGGTCGATACGTATTCTTCTTTATATATATTTTTTTTTTTTAAAAATCCCAATAAGCGTATGTTGATTAGTTTGCACAAAAGTTATAGCTTCTACAAAATAGGGGGTAGTTTTATGGCATGTTTATAATTTTTTTTTTTTTTTTTTTATCACGACTGCGACATTATGGCTGACACGTCGGACACTTTTGATGCCATTATGAGACCATTCACATTTATAGAGCGATCAGTGCTATAAAAAAAATGCACTGATTACTGTATAAATGTGACTGACAAGGAAGGGGTTAACACTAGGGGGCGGGGAAGGGGTTAAGTGTGTCCTAGGGAGTGATATTAGCTGTTAGGGAGCGTGGCTTACTGTGACACGTCACTGATCGCTGCTTCCGAGAGGGAGCAGACGATCAGTGCTGTGTCACTAGGCAGAACAGGGAGATGCCTTGCTTACGAAATTCCCCCCCCCCCCCCCCCCCCCGTTCTACCGTTCCGTGACACAATCGCGGGACACCGGCGAACATTGAGTCCGCGGGCACAGTTACGGAGAACGCGGCGGGTGCCCGCTAGGGGGCATTTTTAAAGCAACGTATACATATGTTGCTTTGCTTGCCCGTGCCATTCTGCCAATGTAAATGTGCGTGAGGCAGTCGGCAAGCGGTTAAACAATGTTTTCATTAGATGTCCTTTTATTTCCCTCAGATAAGGAGATTGTCAGGAATCCTCCCATGTATTATCTTCCACACTACAAGTATTCCTATAACTGCTAGAGATGGTCATTACTTACTGTGTAGCAGTGGCGGCTGGTGCTTAAAATTTTTGGGGGTGCGCAAACAAACGAAAAAAAAAAAATGATCAAACGCAGCTACTGTGCCCATCAAATGCAGCCAGATTGCCCCCTCAAATGCCACCGGTTTGCCCGCCCCCCCGCCCGGCACTTGCCTTTCTCGGGTCAGCCATCCTCCCTCCATGTTCCCCCGTCTTCTCCCACCCTCGATGTCGCTTCAGCCAATCAGGTTACTGGTAACCAGACCCGGTGAACCTGATTGGCTGAGACACGTCAGTGTTAACCAAGGAACGCACACCGAGTGCATCCCCTGGTTAACTATTTGGAAGCCGATTACAGCCAACAGGCTGTAATCGGGAAGCCTATCGGAGCCGCTGGCTCTGATAGACACTTCCAAAAACCAACCAGCTGCTGTTATTCAGATTGCCGGCGCTCACCAGGGGGCCGGCCATCTGAATAGTGGGCGGCAGCGGCGCCCATTCATTCATTCATTCATTCAATGCATGAATGTATGTATTGTTCTCTTGAATGGCGGTACAGGGGAGAGAGGGGGCGGCACTCCTACGCCCACTATGGGCGCACCGCCACTGCTGTGTATGCTTTGGGGGCAGGAAATGCCTCCATTACCTATGACTGGCTGTCGGCCTTTACAGCTTCTCAGCAGGATAACTCGGGCAGGTTCAGACTCTTGTCTGTGAATGTCAGATTAGCTAAATATGGATTTTTAAAGAGGTTGTAAAGGTTAGTTGTTTTTTTTTTTTCTAAATAGGTTCCTTTAACCACTTAAGCCCCGGACCATTTGGTAGCTAGAGGACCAGAGGTGATTTCACAATTTTGCACTGCGCTGCTTTAACTGTAAATTGTGCGGACATGCAATGTTGTACCCAAACGAAATTTGCGTCCTTTAATTCCCACAAATAGAGCTTTCTTTTAATGGTATTTGATTGCCTCTGCGATTTTTTTTTTTTTTTTTTTTGCGATATAAACGGAAAAAGACCGAAAATTTTGAAAAAAAAAAAAAATGATATTTTCTACTTTTTGTTATAAGAAAAATCGAATAAACTCAATTTTAGTCATACATTTAGGCCAAAATGTATTCAGCCACATGTCTTTAGTAAAAAAAATGTCAATAAGCGTATATTTATTGGTTTGCGCAAAAGTTATAGCGTCTACAACTAGGGTACATTTTCTGGAATTTACACAGCTTTTAATTTATGACTGCCTATCTCATTTCTTGAGGTGCTAAAATGGCAGGGCAGTACAAAACCCCCCCAAATGACCCCATTTTAGAAAGTAGACACCCCAAGGAAATTGCTGAGAGGCCTGTTGAGCCCATTGTGTGTATATATATATATATATATATATATATATATATATATATATATATAAATTTTTTTTTTTTTTTTTTTTTTTTTTGTCCCAAGTGATTGAATAATGACAAAAAAATAAAATAAAATAAAAAATTACAAAAAGTTGTCACTAAATGATATATTGCTCACACCTGCCATGGTTATATGTGGAATTGCACCCCAAAATACATTTTGCTGCTTCTTCTGAGTACGGGAATACCACATGTGTGGGACTTTTTAGGATCCTAGCCGCGTACGGGACCCCAAAAACCAATCACCGCCTTCAGGATTTCTAGGCACAAATTTTTGATTTCACTCCTCACTACCTATCACAGTTTCGAAGGCCATAAAATGCCAAAATAGCACAAACCCCCCCAAATGACCCCATTTTGGAAAGTAGACACCCCAAGCTATTTGCCGAGAGGTATTGTGAGTATTTTGCAGATCTCGCTTTTTGTCACAAAGTTTTGAAAATTGAAAAAAAAACTTTGTGACAAAAAGCGAGATCTGCAAAATACTCACAATACCTCTCGGCAAATAGCTTGGGGTGTCTACTTTCCAAAATGGGGTCATTTGGGGGGGTTTTGTGCCATCTGGGCATTCCATGGCCTCCGAAACTGTGATAGGCAGTGAGAAGTGAAATCAAAAATTTACACCCTTAGAAAGCCTGAAGGCGGTGCTTGGTTTTTGGGGTCCCGTACGCGGCTAGGCTCCCAAAAAGTCTCACACATGTGGTATCCCCGTACTCAGGAGAAGCAGCAAAATGTATTTTGGGGTGTAATTCCACATATGCCCATGGCATGTTTGAGCAATATATAATTTAGTAAATAAATAAATAAATTGTCTTTTTTCCGCAACTTGTGTCAACATATAAAATATTCCATGGACTCGACATGCCTCTCAGTATATAGCTTGGGGTGTCTACTTTCCAAAATGGGGTCATTTGGGGGGGGTTTTGAACTGTTCTGGCATTTTATACACATTAGGAAGCTTAAATCCACTCTTCTAACCACTTGAAGAATAGAAAAAATATTGCGCTAAGTGTAAAAACTAAAAAACAAGAAACAAAAAGCAGCTACACAACAATGTGACGAAAATTGTAAACGTGATAGAAATAAAAAAGTAGTGCTGGTAATTAAGGAAAAAACAAATAAATGTCTCTCAAAATATATAGTGAAAAATAAATGAATATCACACCAACCTAAAGGGATGTGTATGAGTTCACTATAAACTCCATAAAAAACAACATATGTAATCGTGAAGGAAAAAGAAAAACATGTGCAGTGTCCGTCAAAATAACCCGTGAAGGCACAATGCAAGGAAGGACATGTAGGCTGTAGGTCATCAAGGAAAAAACATCTTCCGACTATAGGAGATAGATTAAACACTCTTACCAGAGTCCGTGGATCTGCCTACCGAGGTAGCAGATCATGTAAGCATGGGAGATCCAGCCACAGGACCAGTCGGCTTGTCTGATGACTCCTAAGCTGCTGGAATCTTGGCCGTTACGACTCGACAATCCTTAGATCCGAACCTTGGATGGATATCCCCAATGGATACAACGAACCTGAACTCCTAGGGTATCACCCTGTTTCCAATTGGTATAGGAGAGATTCGACCACCAAAGACCCCCGAAGGGGGTAACTGAATGATGCAGAGTAACTCCAGGTAAGCCCTAGTTTTTGTAGAATGGGTCTTCGCCCCAAAACTTCAAGAGTCCTTGTTAAGTCTTTGGCAGCTTCCAGCAGACACACAGCTCATCACAACAGGTGCAATCCCATACTCCTAGGAGTATGGGATTGCACCTGTTGTGATGAGCTGTGTGTCTGCTGGAAGCTGCCAAAGACTTAACAAGGACTCTTGAAGTTTTGGGGCGAAGACCCATTCTACAAAAACTAGGGCTTACCTGGAGTTACTCTGCATCATTCAGTTACCCCCTTCGGGGGTCTTTGGTGGTCGAATCTCTCCTATACCAATTGGAAACAGGGTGATACCCTAGGAGTTCAGGTTCGTTGTATCCATTGGGGATATCCATCCAAGGTTCGGATCTAAGGATTGTCGAGTCGTAACGGCCAAGATTCCAGCAGCTTAGGAGTCATCAGACAAGCCGACTGGTCCTGTGGCTGGATCTCCCATGCTTACATGATCTGCTACCTCGGTAGGCAGATCCACGGACTCTGGTAAGAGTGTTTAATCTATCTCCTATAGTCGGAAGATGTTTTTTCCTTGATGACCTACAGCCTACATGTCCTTCCTTGCATTGTGCCTTCACGGGTTATTTTGACGGACACTGCACATGTTTTTCTTTTTCCTTCACGATTACATATGTTGTTTTTTATGGAGTTTATAGTGAACTCATACACATCCCTTTAGGTTGGTGTGATATTCATTTATTTTTCACTATATATTTTGAGAGACATTTATTTGTTTTTTCCTTAATTACCAGCGCTACTTTTTTATTTCTAACCACTTGAAGACAAAGCCCTTTTTGACACTTTTTGTTTACATGAAAACATATATATTTATTTTTTTTTGCAAGAAAATTATGTTGAACCCCCAAATATTATATATATTTTTAAAGCAAAGGCCCTACAGATTAAAATGGTGGGTGTTGCATTTTTTTTTTCTACACAGTATTTGTGCAGCTATTTTTCAAACGCATTTTTTGGGGGAAAAAAAACACTTTTTTTTTTTTATTTTAATGCACTAAAAACACAATATATTACCCAAATGTTTAATGAAAACAAATATGATCTTAGGCCGAGTACATAGATACAAAACACGACATGCTTTAAAATTTCGCACAAACGTGCATTGGCGACAAAATACATACATTTTTAAAAGCCTTTACAGGTTACCCCGTTCGATTTACATAGGAGGTCTACTGCTAAAATGACTGCCCTCGATCTGACCTTCGCGGTGATACCTCACACGCATGGTGCAATTGCTGTTTACATATGACGCCAGACCGACGCTTGCGTTCGCCATTGGGCAAGAGCAGGGCAGGACAGGGGTGCTTTTTTTTTTTTTTTATCTCAGGGAATGTAAATATCCCCTATGATAGCATTAGGTAGTGACAGGTACTCTTTTTTTTGAAAAAACTGGGGTCTTCTAGACCCTAGATCTTTCCTCTGCCCTCAAAGCATCTGACCACACCAAGATCGGTGTGATAAAATGCTTTCCCAATTTCCCAATGGCGCTTTTTATATCCGGGGGGGGGACATTCCCTCCCACTGCTTGTAAAAGCAGTCCAGAGGCTAATTAGCCACTAGGATTGCTTTTACATGAAAGCCGGCCGCTGGCTGAAAAGGATGATACCTAAACCCGCAGGCATCATTCTGGTATAAACATTCAAAGTCCAGCAACATACCAGTACGTTGCTGGTCCTTGTTGGACATGTATTGTAATCTTTTTTTTTTTTTTTCATGCAGCCAGTTGGCTGAACGAAAAAAGAGATTGATCCGTGGGTATGCCCACCATTGGAATACTGCCCTTCATCCACCCACTTCTAATGATGGGCATACATGCACCATTTATATATGCCGAAGCATTGGGGGCATCCTCCCGCAAAAAAGTTATGCCGCACACACGTGGTCGGTCTTTTCCACGGGCAAGCCTCCGTCGGAATTTCGACCGTATGTACGTGGCATTAAGAGCAAAATCGCTCCTCCACTCCTCCGCCCCTGCTGCCCCAATGCTTCGGCATATATGCTTTTTTTTTTTTTTTTTTTTTTTTAAACTGTGGTGGTGAAATCACCTCCTACAGCACTGGAGTCGCAGGGATCAGGCCTGTCTCTGCGAACGCTGCAGTTATGTGTGTTGTGTTTTGTAAGTGACAGTGATCAATCGATACTGCACTTGGGTGGCCTGGGCTGGACGAAGGGGCAAAACGCAGGTGCTAGCAGGTATCTGGGCTGATCCTGCTAACACTGCGTTTTTGGGGACGCTAGTATAGATCTGATCAGATATTGATCTGATCAGATACTATACCACTAAGGGGGGTGCATGCTTCACGCGTGGGTGTTAGCGTTACTGGCACTAACCTGACGCTGCCTGGGGTGTGACGCAGACCCTCTCTGACGCTAAAACCTAATTGATATCACCCGCCGGGCGATCAGGGGGTTAAACTATATATATATATATATATATATATATATATATATATATATATACACACACACAGCGGGTGCCCTGACACTATAAAAAGCAACCTAACTAACCAGCGTCACTTATATGGTGATCACTGGTGAAAGGGTTAATTAGGGGGTTAAACCTTTATTAGATAATATATGGGGGTACCTGACGCTATAAAAACCTGCGGCGAACCTAAAAAAAATTACTGGCTACCGATCTGCATCACCGAGACTAAGACAACGATCAGAAAAATGATCGCTTAGCGACAATGGTGATAGGGGGTGAAAGGGTTATCTGGGGGGTGATCAGGGGGTTAAACCCTTTATTAGGGGGGGTTAGGGGGCTACACTGGACCTAAAACTAACTTTAGTGACACTTTTTTTTACAGTCACAAATGTCACTGATTGCAGTGACCATTTATTTACTGATCACTGCAATCAGTGACACTGTGACTGGGGGGTGATCTGGGGGGGCGATTTGTGTGCCTATGTGTCCTGGTGTCAGTGTAGTGTTGGTGTACTGACCTGTGTGTCTTCTCTTGTACGGCGCTCGGTATATGTGAGCGCCGCATGAGAGATGACATCGCTTCCTCTGGGAGCATTTCCATTCGCCGGGAGCGATCGCGGGGGGTGGCCGGAATCCAATGGCCGCCCCCTCATGTCGGATCGCTCCCCCAACGAATACCGATTGGACCCCCTAACTGTACAAAGGCAATCGCGTACACTGTACGTGATTGTGCCTGTCGGTGCCATTCTGCCGACGTACATATACAGTGAGCGGTCATTAAGTGGTTAAGCTAGTGCATTGTTGGTTCACTTACCTTTTCCTTCGATTTCCCTTCTAAATGTGTTTTTTTTTTTTTTTTTTTCTTTGTCTGAATTTCTCACTTCCTGTTCCTCCTCAGTAAGCTTGCCCCCATCATCTGAGCCGTTCTTGCTGGGGGTTAGTCAGCGTGCTCGCCCCCTCCCTTGGAACACAGCGTCTCCCCGCAGGGATGTAGTCCCTAGGGAGGGGGCGAGCACGCTGACAACCCCCAGACAGAATGGCTCGGATGATGGGGGCAAGCTTACTGGGGGCAAGCTTACTGAGGAGGAACAGGAAGTGAGAAATCCAGACAAAGAAAAAAAACATTTAGAAGGGAAATCGAAGGAAAAGGTAAGTGAACCAACAATGCACTAGCTTAAAGGAACCTATTTAGAAAATAAAAACCGAACCTTTACAACCTCTTTAAATCGCCAGTTTGATGGTGGGATCTTCCCCACTGTACCAGTGTTCTGACAGTGGGGAATCCTCCACTGTCAGAATACATTGACCAGTGCTGCAGGCAGTGATTGATTAAAAGTATTCAATATTCCCATTTGACAGAAGCTAAGCATTTGATTTCTCTCAAGTGGGAGCCGCCATAGATGGATCAAAATTCAGCTGTTTCCTGTTAAATGGCCAAATGCTGATCCATCTATGGCCAGCTTCAGTCTCAGCCTCGTCCTGTGTAGGAATGTACAGAACTGGTTACTGAGTGTCAGCTACTTTAATTTTATTTCTATCTTCTGTTGTCAGTGATGGCGTCTGCTGATCTGAGGAAGGACCTGGAATGTTATATCTGTCTTAACAGTGCTAAAAATCCTGTTACCATGAAATGTGGGCACAACTTCTGCCGGGACTGTATTGGTTGTGTGTTGGATACACCGGAGAGGGCTCGAGGTTATCCTTGTCCTGAATGTAGAGAAGGGTTCCAGGATCGGCCTGCACTGAGGGGGAAAATAACACTTAACATAGTGGAGAATGTCCTGTCTGCTCAGCCAGATCAGGAGGAGTCCGGGGTCTTCTGTACTTACTGTATTCACACTCCTGTACCTGCTGTGATATCCTGTCTGCATTGTAAAGCTTCTCTGTGTGACAATCACCTGAAAGTCCACAGCAAGTCACCAGAACACGTCTTATGTGACCTCACCACTTCCCTGGAGAACAGGAAATGCTCCGTCCATAAGGAACTACTGAAGTATTACTGCACTGAGGACTCCTCCTGTATCTGTGTGTCCTGCAGGCCGGATGGAGAACATCGGGGACACTGGGCGGAGACTCTGGATGAAGCCTCTGAGATGAAGAAGAAACTGGGAGATGTTCTGCAGAAACTGATGACAGAGAGAGAGGAGACAGAGAAAAGAGTGCAGAATCTGCAGGAATGCAGGAGGAAAATACAAGGAAAATCAGATGATGAAACCGAAAAAGTCACTGCCCTGTTCAGAGATCTCAGGAGACGTCTGGAAGACCTGGAGAAGAGAGTCCTGAGTGAGATCTCCGGGCAGGCAGAGCGGGTTTGTCTACCACTGTCTGATATGATCCAACAGCTGGAAATAAAGGAGGAGGAGCTGTCCAGGAAGATGGGGGACATTGAGAAGCTGTGTAACATGACGGATCCACTGACTGTCCTACAGGAATCAGACACAGGTGACTTGTGTGATACGGAGGATGGAGATGATCAGGACAGAGAGAGACATGATAAGCTCCTCCATGATGGAGGGGATCTGGATGTGGCGGGGATCTCACACACATTACACACAGGTTTATCTGATATCATGTCTGATGTAAATGTAGAGAAATGTACAGACACACATGTCTATCCACATTCTACTACAATGGGTAAAGGTCACATCAATGCTCAACAATCCAGGAGACGACCCCAACCCTCCATGACCCTACAAGACTTATTCTACCAGGTTGGAGGAGAATATATTGGGGCTGTAAAGCCAACCTCAGGGGTGTCAGGCCATAGAGACATATTACTGGATGTGAGCACATCTGGTCATTCTCTACATATATCGGATGACAGGAAAACTGCATCCTGGTTATCGTCCTCATTTGTCCCTTTAAATATTTATCCCCGACCAACTACAGAGAGATTTCAGTGTCCTCAGGTGATAAGTAGTCAGAGTTTCTCCTCAGGGAAACATTGCTGGGAAGTGGATGTCGGGGGGTCAGAATTCTGGACAGTCGGGATGTGTTACCCCAGTATAGACAAGGGAGGAAACCGATCAGTGATTGGCTGTAATAAGAAGTCCTGGGGATTGGGGATGTTTGGGTGTAATCAGTACTCAGTAATACATGACAGTAATCAGACTCCAATACCCGGAAATTTCCCCATTAACCGAGTCGGCGTAGCTCTATATTACGAGGCCGGGCAGATCTCCTTTTATGATCTGTGCAACCTGGTCCGTCACCTCTACACCTTCACCACCACCTTCACTGAGCCCCTCCATGCTGGGTTATATGTATGGAGAGGTTGTATAAAAATATGTAAAGGTAATTGGTTGTGAGAAATCTGCCCAGAGGCTGGTGACATCACAAGGTGTAGGATTGGTGAAATACTCCACCACTAGGAGTAAGTAGTGGAGAAGAGCCAACATTTATTGATCTTTTATTTATTTTTTTAAAGCTGCAGGCTCTGGGACCATCTTCATCCTAAACCTCACTTCGCTACCTAGTGTGTCGCTGACCAGGAACAAGCATGAAGGTCAGAATATTAAGGTTTCACTGGCTGTATGCTTGTTTTGGGTAAGTGAAGCACAAGGTAGTGTAGAAGGTTGGAATGACGGCCCTGGAGCCGGCACCTTTGCAGTGTAGCTGTAGCCAAAATACAATGTTTTTTTTTAAGTTTTGGATGGAGTGGGAAAGGATTAGAACGGTCTGGTTTATAGTGCGTTCTGGGGCTTTAGTAGAGATTCCTCCTCATTTCCTGTCCTGCTAATAACGTTTTACCAGACAGGAAGTGAGGGGAATTCTCCCACAACAACACGGACAGAAATAAAATGCTTTTCTGTGTGGAGTAGGGGAAGGATGAGAACCCCCTCTAAGGTGTTTGTTTTTTTATTTTTTTCTGTCTATGTCCCCGTTTGGAATTTTTCCTTTTATATGCTGTCTGCTAAAATGTTGTCACCAGGGCAGGAAGTAAAGGAAAATCTTTATTGGGGCACTTGGCAGTAAAAACCTGTCCAGTAGCAATATCGCATACACTTATTTTTTTTGCACCATTATATTTTTTGCACTGAAGTACTCCACAGTTAATAGTTTATTCACTGGGTATACTCGCATACACTCTCTGCAACAAATATGGGAAAAAATTCACGTTTCTATATTTAGTATATCGCGCGGCACTGTTCTTTTTAACCAGTTCCCGACCGCCCCCTGACAGCTTTTTCTCCACGACTTCATTAGAGAGATTCTCCTTAGGCCTTGTTCACATGGGGCATATCAGTGGGTGCCCCCATGTGAGGAACATGTTTACCCACACAGGAAGGCCTTAGGTGTTCCATGAATCTCTGTGCAGGCCATCCCATAGCTATGTATTGGGATACAGCCGCTGCCCAGACACAGCTGCTGCTCTCAATGTGACCTTTTATATGGGTGACGGTGTACAGACCTGACTGCAAACAGTGTGTGTTCAGGACCATTCACCCACACACATTTTATTGGGAGCAGCGACTGTGTCTGTGCAGCTGCTGTGCCCCAATTGACATTAATGGGACTGTCTGCATAGAACAGCTGTGCATTCCCATGTGGGTAGACATGGCCCTCACATGGGGCATGCATTGTTACCCCCCCCCCCCCCCGGGTGAACAAGGCCTTGCCTAACGAGGATTGCAATCTTTCCCGCTCCATTGAAAGTAAAAAAACAATATGGGAATTCCTAAACTTCCTCAGATTCCTTGGCGTGAAAAAAATCCATTGAACCGATTTAGATATTTGCTCCATGGTCTTTTTTTTTTTTTTTTGATTTACTAATGATTAAATTACTATTGCTAAATGAATAATAGGCTAATGTTATGATCTTTGTATAATAAAGGATTTATTTTCTATAATAACTGCAGAACGATGTGATTCTTCTCCAGATCCTCGGAGGGTCTTCTTGTAGAACATAGAGACAGTTGGTCACTTTGCTGGACAATGAGGTATTTGGAAGTCTTGAAGTCTCATTTACACCATGTCCAGTGATCTGCAATTTTCCACACATAAAAAAAATGCAATTTTTTTTTTTTTTTTTTTTTTTTTTACTTTATTTGAAGTATGTGGTGATACTTCATGTCTTGGCACAGCAGGGTGAAAGAGAAATATCCTATTCTCTCTCAACTCCCTGCCCAGACAATGATTGTCCAAACCAATCTTTTTACAAACTGTTCAAAATGGAGGAACCCCTGCAATTACTTTTCAAATCTGAGAACCCCCTCTAATGACTATTATATCCAAAGGAGAATAAAAGTCAACTGCATTGATTGGCACCTCATCCCTTAAATTCGATAAATTGTGAAGGTGAAGATGGGAGTTTTAGGGTGCAAAAATACACAAATATATATTATAGTATCAAAGTACAGAAAGATAAAATATACAATACAAATATGTTGAAAGTGCAGACTTGGAACAATTTCTCTACATATGTTTCGCCAATAGAATAGCTTCTTCAGGAGATTGGATTAGTCAAGCACTGTCTGCTAGGATAGAAAACATCAAATCATAAAATTCTTTGCCTACAAATGAAAGAGGGGGACATGTTGACAGGGCTCTCCTTCAGAGAGAAACTAGATGGAGCCATTCCCTGGCAGCCACCGCGGTTCCAGGATTGAATGAATACATCAGCTACAAACCGTGCCTCTAATTTAGGTCGTAATACATAGCCATTCTGCAAGAGTTTTTCTTTGAGAATTGTAACCCCCCCCCCAAGTTAAATGTGGTCAAAGTCCACTCTTGGACTCTACCAATTATACCTATGTAAACCCTATTGATGCTGAGACTCGGACCATATGACCTGTGGGTACTTTTGAACTTTCTCTTTTTTATGTATATCAAAATTGTTATGGAGGCTACTCAATTATTAATATTTTTGAATGTTTAAATATCTGTTATAGACTTCATTCAAGATATCTTGTTGCCCTTGTTTTTTCCTTTTGTATCAGGTGACCACACGGACGCCCAGGGCATCGGTCCATTGGCTGCCCACAGCTTCAGTGGTCGGCGCCAACGAATCCTCTTATTGACCAGTTTTGTATTTTCCCTCTAAATTTAGAGGTAGAAATAACATTCCCCTTGGATCGCCCTTGTTGACTCTTTTTTTTTTCTCTCTTCTCTTTCTCCTCCTTCTCCTCTACAATAAGTTTAAGTTGTTAGGTCACAACTCATGTAGTTAATGTGACGGTAGTTTAATTATACTTTAAGGCACGGTAGTCATGTATACAATGCTACTCACCGGCTATCTAGTTAGTGAAGATCTAATTTAATTCTCTTTAAATATTCTATGTTATCCATTTATTAAAAAAAAAAAATTATGTAAATGTCGTTATCTGTATCCTTACTTAAATAACCAATGTATGTACTTTATTATTGTGTAATCAATAAATATTTTTGACAAGGAAATAACATTCCCTTTATATCTAATGTCCTCTCATTCCCTAGTGGCGTTTTTCCATCTATGGTGAGGCTTTGCAATGCTAGGTTTCACTACGGTTATATGCTGACAGTCCTGTGGGCTCAGGGAGTGTATGGAAGCATCACTTCCTGTGCACCTATGAACTTACAGCATCATTTCCTGCTTTCGTCACAGGCAATTGATGTCACTTCTGGGTTGACCATGTGACAGGACGCATCTGAAAGCGTCCGCTCCCACCCAATTGATTGGCACCAACGGTGGCCAATTGGCTGGGAGGAGGCCTGTACTTGAACCCCTAGCCAGAGGACTTTCATTAAGTTCCGGACGTCAAGGGGGAAAGACGCACATGAAGGAGGATGGCCTATCTGGTGAAAATACAGCCACAATCAGCAAGTATCTTTTTCATTCTGTTTTTGGATTTTTGCTGACTGGCTTTTCCTATGATTCTCAGATCTTGGTGGCATATCTGTGAATGGGGAAATATTCCAGAAGTTTTTGGACTCTTCCTATCTGTCTGAACCCATGATCCTGCCAGTAACCAATATACCGGTCGGTTTTTGAGAACTTTCTTCAAACTGAGGGTTTTTCTCTATAGGCGTTTTTCCTGTTTTTGATTTGCCTTATTTTTGACAGATCTTGGCTGGATCTTCAGAATAATATTTAGAAGTATACCAGTTATCAACTTTATTCCTTGTCAGAATTTTAAAAGGTGCATAAATTCTTGATTGGTGGTTCTTTCCAGCTAGGGGCACTTGAGAAATATTTTTCAATATATATACCTTTTCTACCATAGAATGTCTGTCTGAATTCCATCCAGAATCTGGCTTCTTAATTGGGCTCATTTGTATTTAATTACTGGCCTCTGTGGTACACCAGATGATCCATGCTTTATACAAGGGGTTTCATTGATCTCCGGGCCTCCACATCCATCAATTAGTGGTTAACATCACCTGTAGGTAATTATCAAATCCCACTTAGGTCTGTTCTTGAAGTCTTAGCTAGTAGGGTATTGTGTATTTGTATGCATTTTATTTTGTATATATTTTGTTTTTTTTTTTGTTTTTTTTTTGATTTAATGTTTTCTATCCTAGCAGACAGTGCTTGACTAATCCAATCTCCTGAAGAAGCTATTCTATTGGCGAGAAATTGTTCTAAGTCTGCACTTTCAACATATTTGTATTGTATATTGGATGGATATTTTCTTTCTGTATTTTGATCCTATAATATATATTTTTGCACCCTAAAAATCATATCTTCACCTTCATAATTTATTATATCCAAAGCTCTGTGTACATTAGTGTGATGGTCAGTGGAAAGAATGTTACTTTATATTTGTGGTCAGTGATGAGAATCTTCCTTACAGATATCTAGAAAGATCATTGGTGCTGGCTGCTACTAAGCAACAAGGTAGAAATTACTTTTTGGTCAAGGAACCCTTAACAACTTCTGGAGGAACCTTATAGGTACATAGAACCCTGGATGTGAAAATCTGATCTAGACTAGTTCTCTTCTTCTGGGAACTATGTTTCCAGCAGTTAAAGGGGTTGTATGGTTTCAGGTTTAAAAAATAAATAAATAACAAACATGTTATACTTCCACTGTGCAGTTCGTTTTGCACAGAGTGGCCCTGATCCTGTTCTCCTAGGGTCCCTCGTGGGCGCGCTCCCGTGATACAGCTGGCGGCTATATCACTCGGCCCGCCCCCCCCCCCCGGTGTGCCACATCATTGGATGTGATTGACAGCAGTGCGAGCCAGTGGCTGCGCTGCTATCACTCTCCAATGATGAGCCGCCTCAAGCAGGGGGAAACTGATGCGGGAACGAGCCCAGGAGTTTTGTGGCTTAGGTAAGTAAAACGGGGGGGGGGGGGGGCCCGAGAGTGTAGGGTGTTTTTTCACCTTAATGCATTAAGGTAAAAAAAACAAAGCCTTACAACCCCTTTAAAGAAATTACCTTTTTTGCCAATAAGGCCATTCTGTAATGGTTTTCCATTTATGAAACTAAGATTAAGGCTTCCTGTTATGCCATGGCAAACTCTAATGTTGTTTTTTTAATGGTTAGAATAATTATGTATAAACTTCTTTTTTTTTTTTTTTTGTATTTAGAAGCAGCAGAATTCTCAAAAGGTCATTGCTTTTGAAGGCATGAGTTACTGATTTGTCATTTTTGTCTCAATACTTCATTTGTCATTCATCCAGAACATCATGTCAGTATGATTTTTAGTTATTTTTTTCTATTGTATGATATACAGATGATCTAGGTCAGTGACTCCCCAAGTAGACATGATCAGGATGTTTGGAGATTAATCTCTAGAGAAAATCCCAGACATGGCAGCTTCAATAGTCCAATTCCGACCGGTCCTTTTTTAATCTTTATGAAAAAAAAAAAAACACACTATAGAACATAATATAAAAATATATTCATAAAGTCCCTTAACTAAACCCATTGGTGTACAATATTATTAGAAATAAGACCTACTGTTAACGAACCTACAGCCAATGTTACTTTTTTTTTTTTTTTTTTTTCTCAAATATATGGTCAGTACTCCATGTATTGGTTACTCAAACTAGAATTGGATAACAAAAAAATTGCAATTTTCTAGTTATGGTGGAAAGTTTAATGTTAAAACTCGGTAAAGTTTTAAAATATTTGGTTTTCAGCATGTTTAATCTCATCACCTGTTCTCTAAAAAAAAAAAAAAAATTTATATGCAAATTGGCAAGAACAATCCAAGGTTATTTAAACAATTCCATTAGAAATCAGCCAATGGAAAGCCTCCATTCTCTGCCTTCCCCGCCCATCTCCCTTGTATAAAGCGGGACTCTCCCTTCTCTAATCAGTGACTACTTCCGGAGATCCCGGTATACTCGTCTATTACAGCATAACTGGAGATTTGGTGACGTTGTCCGGTGTTGATCTGCAGAGGAACAGAATATTCAGAAAAACAAATCCAACTACATCACCGCTGAATCCTCTCCACATTAAGGTAAGGTCACTTTCATCTAACCAATCAATGCATCTTTATTTAATGAACATTTTGATAGTAATTCTCCAGAGATGTATGAGGCGTATGTAATATATAAAAAGCTATTTATGAATAACTGAGAAAATGGGTTGAGGTTCAGGACAGGATAATATGTAATACAACGTCTACAGAAGACAGGATAGACATTGGAGGCTTGCCATGATCACCCTGATGAAAAAGTTGTTAGTAATACAGGATATGTAATAAAAATTGAGGCTGTAATGTAATATAAAGGGAAAAGTGTTTTGGTGGCTAAGTATTGTATAGTTTGTCTAAGGCTCCTCTTACAGGTATGTTCCAATCTGTACAAAATAAATGCCTTAAATGATTAAAGGTGCCTGAAAAGGTGTGTGTGTGTGTGTGTGTGTCATTTTAGGACTTCAAAGTTTTGGGGAGAATGATTGAAGGAAGTGTCAGTAATATCTTCTGATGGTCTTTAGCATCGCCTTTTGCTGTCTTCTATCCGGTACAAAATGTGAAGAACCAATTTCCATATTTCACATGATACTTCTGAATAAAATTACACTTATCTGGCTGAGCTTCCTCCTGACTTTAATGAAATATGAGGGACACACCACACACCACTTGGAAGCTATTGGATATATCCTATTTATTTATGTATTCTATGTCTTAGTTTTTCCTATTGTTTTTGGTACTTGCTCAATGGCCTTTAGCTGTAATGCATTTCTGTTGTGTTCAATCTTTATATTTAGTTTCCAACGTGTATTTCCAAATCTTATACATGTAGATATGGAGGTCTATTTAGGCATTTTGTTTTTATAGGTTTATAACTGCAGGTAACAGTATTCATATTACACATTTCTAAATTTTTTTGTTTTGTTTTGTTCTCCAGGACATGGGCCCCCTCCTTCTGTCCACCTGGCTCCTTCCGTCCACTTGGCTCCATTCCTCCTCCTTGTCTACCTGGCTCCCCCCCCCCAGCTCAATCCCTCCACCCCTCCTCCTGTCCACCTGGCTCTCTCCCCTGCAGTTTTGCTAAAAAAAATTTTTGGGGGGTGCGCACAAATAGCTGGCGTCTTCTAGGGCGCAAAATAGTCTAGCACCGGCCCTGGCATCACATCCACCACTGTCTTCTTGGGTGTGGAACTCCCACTCGATCGCTCCGCCCTCCCTGCTCCTTATTCCACTTTGAGGGTGGCCCAGCGCCGCTGCTGTTAGAGGTAATGGCAGAGCACTCGCTGCCATGCCTGCACAACGTACCGCCCGCCCAACCTCTCCATGGCTTTCCACCCCCCCCCCCCCCATTGCTGCTGATGAATGCCATGTCAGGACAAGAGAAAGTCAGCTGACGGCCAACAGTGTGAAGGGGGAGGAGCTTTCTGCTGTGCACAGAGACCCCATGTTGAAAGAGGGGATCGCTGGAGGCATGGCTGACACTGAGAGCAAGTAAGTGCCAGCGCCACTGATCCCATCTCCACCACCCCTGCCTGTCTGTAAACCCTTAATTGTCATGATATAAAAAAATGTGGGGCCTTTTGGTGGGCATGATGGAGAAAGATGTCTGTCTTTTTGTTCAGCATTTCATTCCTGGACCCAGGCAGCACAATGTCTTGGGCCAGCCCTGCCACTAATGCATATAACTTTTGTTAGCCATTCTAGGAATGGTGGGACAAAGCCTTGCAGTTTAAGATTATTAAAGCAAAACTAGAATCAAGGAGGTTGATGAAAGGTCTTCTAGCTTACAATGGTAATAGCAGGACTCTTGTTGGGTATGTTCTGTGATTAATTATTTTAAATGATTTACTGATTTCAATATGACATCGCCAAGAACAATTGTTACATATTTAGTGCAGTATTTCATAGGAACTTGAGTTTGATAAACAATCTAGAAGAGTAGAACTAGTAAAGGAGGGTTTCTTTTTGGGTCTCTATTTCTTAGTTAATAAGACAAAGATTAGCTATTCTAGGGCTGTTTTCTAATTTTACATACTACACCTATGTAGTCCGTGTCTTTAACCTTTTATAAATGTTTAGTATTTTATATATTATTTACTGCAAGATATTCAGTCTTTCTAGAAGGAAGAAATCTTTCAGAACTGACCCTGTGCAGTTTTTTAATTCCATATTTATGTTTGCTGTTCACATAATTTTTTCTTAATTTTACTCCAATATTTATTTTAGATGACAAGTCTGGACTATCCTCAGGGGTTGACCAAGAGCCAGGCCTGGTACATGGGGGATCTAACTTGTACATATATAAGTAGTTACTACTCCTGTGCACTGGGTGGGGCTCTTGAATTTTCTCTATACAGAAAAATACCTGCTGATCCTGCCAGAAATCCAGTGAGCTCCTAAATTCCTGTTTGAACAGACCACTCTGGAGGAGTTATGCAAATATCACAATGTCTTGATGGGGTGGATGTCAGTCTGGAGGAGTGGGTGTAATTAAATAAATCTTTCTTTTAAATGTAAATTGTGGTGGGTGTTTTATTTTTTTAATCTTTTTTTTTTTTTTTTTTTTTTTTTCTCTATCCCTTTTTTATTAAATCTTTCTTCCCAGTCAATGGTATTGTGACCGTCTCTTTTAGGTTAAAGAAAAAACACCAAGGTCCTGCAAGGCCTATATGAAATTTAAATAGCTTGGTGACTCCGTGAAATAAACAAATCTGTAATTCCTCCTGAACAACAATAGTGTTACTGTAGATGTGAGTTTCATGGGGAGGTTACATAAAATAGAGGAGGCCCAGTCTATGGTATCGGACAAATGAACATATAGCTGCTCTGCAACCAATTTACCACCCCCAAAGTTTTATATATAAATCTCTCACACACACCAACCACACCTGGGTGTGTGTTCAGTCAACAGGGTTGGGTGCTAATTCAAACCCTTTTGAAGTCAATGGGGGGCTGAATGTTTAAAATACAGTTCTGCCCATTTTCGGAGCTAATGAGCAAGGGATTGTTAAACAAAATCAGATAGGGAGGGGTTGAGCACTGACTTTGGAGACATGTACCAAAGCAATTTCCTTTTTAATATAGTGTATAGCAAAGAAAAATTTAAATAAAAAATCTAAATGGGCTTTTACTAAAGGTGTGTGTGTGTGTGTGTGTGTGTGTGTTTTCTCAACCAAATTGCATTTTTAAACTTTAAAAATGCAAACCTCTATTAAATAACATGTCTGGGGGTGATCTGACCCTGCTTGTGAAGTGGTGTATCTGTATGATGTGTACAACCTGCTAGACTCAGAGGAACACTGACATTTACAAAAAAGTGTTGTTTTTTTTTTGTTTTTTAATTGCAGCAAAATTATCGTTCCCAGCAGCTTTGTTCTGCTTTCTTTAACCACTTTGTACCTGTGCCAATTCTGACACTTCTACATTTAAAAATCATCATCTTTTTTTTCTTGCTAGAAAATCACTCAAGACCCCCAAACTTATTTTTGTGTGTGTATATATGTATAAATTACAAAAAAAATGTTTTTTTTCTGTGTTGGGCCGAGTAAATACCCAACATGTCAAGATTTAAAACTGTGCACACTCCTGGAATGGCACCAAACTTCGAGACTTAAAAAAATCTCCATTGGCTACGCTTTAACATATTTTCAGCTTACCCATTTAGAGTTCTAGTGCTAGAAATACTGCACTCATTCTAATGTTTGCGTGATACCTCACATGTGAGGTTTGAATGTACCGTATTTTTCGCACCATAAGACGCACCTAGGTTTTAGAGGAGGAAAACAAGTAAAAAAAGATTTTGAACCAAATGTTATACTAAAATGTTTAATAAAATATAACAGAATAATATTTCAACCATGTAAAGTGAATAGCAGTCAACAATGACATTAAGAACCATCATCACTGTCATTAACAAAAGAGGAGAGACTTTAAAGTTCAAGCACTCTTCTAGAAACCCCAAGAACTCATCATCACTAGTGTCAGAATTTATGAAGCTCAGTTGCTCACAATCACTTTCTTCACCATCTTCATATAAAATACTATCTTCAGTTCCATCTAAGGCATTGCTAATGCCACATTTTTTAAATGACTGCACAACTATTTCCTCCTTCACTGAGTGCCATGATGTTTTCACCCATTCACAAACTTGAGTGATAGTTGGCCTCTTCATCCGTCCAGTAGGTGTCCAGATCATGATTACCAGCAGCCATCCATTTGTTCCACTCTTCTCGCATAAACACTTTAAAAGGTTTGTTGATGGAAACGCTGAGAGGTTGCAACTGGCTGGTAAGACCCCCAGGAATTACAGCTAGATGAGTCTTTACTTCTTTAAAGCACTTTTTTGTCGTTACACTAATATGTGCTCTAAACTGGTCAAGCACTAATAAGGCAGGTTTTTTCAGAAGCCCTCCAGGACATTTGGACCACACTTTTTCAACCCATACTCTCATTCCATTTTCGTCCATCCTTTGTCATGAACATGTACGACAACTCCTCGTGGAATCACTTCTTTCGGAAAGGTTTTCCTTTTGAAAATGAGCATGGGTGGCAATTTGGTGCCGTCTGCACAGCAGGACAACACAACCGTCTAATGTGTTTTCTCATGTCCTGAGGTTTTCACAGTTATGGTTTTGGCACCTTTCAGATCAACGGTCCTATTAGATGGCACATCAAAGGTTAGCGGGACTTCATCCATATTCCCAATCTGGCCAATTTCAAAACCGTTTTTCTTCCTAGCATCAATTACAAATTTATGAAAAGACACAATCTTAGATTCATATTCTTTTGGCATTGTTTGCGCAATTCTAGTTTTGGTGCGCATAACAAGGTCACAACGCCTCATAAATCTGTAGCACCACGATGGTGATCCAGTAAAATCATGAATGCCTTTCTCTACAGCAACGCGTTTGGCTTCATATATGATCATTTTTGTAGAAACTGAGAAGCCATTATTTCGGTGACGTGTGATCCATTCTTTCATAGCCACGTCTAACTGTGGCCACTTTGCAGCATGCCCACGAAAAGTGTGCTTACTTTTATTTGCTTTTTGCAGCTGATCCTCCTGTTTCCTCCACTCTCTTATCATTTTTTCAGTTGGAGGTGGCCCAAAATGTCTCTCTGCTGCTCTGTTCCCATGTTCCTTAGCATATTTTACTACCTGCAGTTTAAAAGGAATTTTATATGCTAGTCTTTTCTGCTTATTCATCCTTTCTGCTTTGGGTGACTGAGCTGGCACCTGTCTTCTGCAGTGGGTAGCTAAGCTGGCACCTGGTTCCTACAGTGGGTGGCGTGGCAGGGCACCTGGTCCCTGCAGTGGGTGGCGTGGCTGATCACCTGGTCCCTGCAGTGGGTGGTGTGGTAGTGGGTGGCGTGGCTGATCACCTGGTCCCTGCAGTGGGTGGCGTAGCTGATCACCTAGTCCTTACAGTGGGTGGTGTGGTAGTGGGTGGCGTGGCTAAACACCTGGTCCCTGCAGTGGGTGGCGTGGCTGATCACCTGGTCCCTGCAGTGGGTGGTGTGGCTGATCACCTGGTCCCTGCAATGGGTGGTGTGGTAGTGGGTGGCGTGGCTGATCACCTGGTCCCTGCAGTGGGTGGCGTAGCTGATCACCTGGTCCTTACAGTGGGTGGCGTGGTAGTGGGTGGCGTGGCTGATCACCTGGTCCCTGCAGTGGGTGGCGTGGCTGATCACCTGGTCCCTGCAGTGGGTGGCGTAGCTGATCACCTGGTCCTTACAGTGGGTGGTGTGGTAGTGGGTGGCGTGGCTGATCACCTGGTCCCTGCAATGGGTGGCGTGGCTGATCACCTGGTCCCTGCAGTGGGTGGCGTGGCTGATCACCTGGTCCCTGCAGTGGGTGACGTGGCTGATCACCTGGTACGGTAATTATGGAGACTTAAGCCCCGTACACATGGTCGGACTTTTGCCCAACAAACTTAGTTTTAAGCAAGTTGGACCAACAATCCGACCGTGTGTACGCTCCATCGGACAAACTTTTTTTCGTTTGGTTTTGTTTTCATCGAACAAAAGTTGGGTCTGCAAACGGACAAACTTTTGCCCAACAAAAGTCCTATGGAGCAAAGTCCTACCGTGTGTACAGAAAACCATCGGACTTTAGTCCGATGGACAAAACAACCAATGTTAAAATCAGCCACCAATAGCAGAAGTTGACCAAAGGGTGGCAGTAAAGATCAGAAAAGAGCAGAAAAAACAAGTGATGTTGTAAGAAGTTTTAAGAAAGTTTTCAGAAAAGTCCTGTGGTGTGTATGCTATGGGTGTGCCCGGCCAACTCCGTTCGGACAAAAATCCACGGAAAAGTCCGATGGAAGTCCGACCGTGTGTACGAGGCTTAAGTATGGTTTCATTCAGTTTTGTTCATAGAAATATCGGTACTGAATTTGTTTTCTTCATACAAATACAGGCTATGCAGGGCACTGAATGCGTGAGGTAATCTGGTGTTCTGTCAGAAGCACCAACCTGTGACTCCAACCGCGTCATAGGTGGGTGTATTGCGCATGCACCAATTACATTACAGTGTGTAGGGCAACACATAATGACGCTCATGACGTTGCGTGGGCGTGCCTCCGCACACTGGGACTGGTCGCAATGCATCCTGGGGGCTTCTTCTACCAGGGCCGGGCCGGGCCCCCTTCCCTTGCTTTTTAATGACACCAATCGTGCTGCTGATGATTGTTGCAGCTGCCGAGTAACGGCAGACACCGCCGCATGCATCCATCTTACGGCTCACGCGGTATGTAACATGGCGGCCGCGATGGGGGCGGGGGGGGCTAGTATAGAGGTAGTATTCGCTCCATAAGACGCAGGGAACTTTTCCCCTATTTTTTGGGGGAGAAAAAGTGCGTCTTATGGTGCGAAAAATACGGTAGTTTACGGGTGCGACCTACGTATCATTCACTTCTGTGTGTGAGCACGCAGGCTTTTTTTTTTCTTCTCTTACACTTTCCATTTGATTACTTTTATTTATTGCAAGGATAGTAAACATCCTTTTGTAAAAGGAATAGTACATGACAGGTCGTCTTTATGGAAAGATGTAGGGGTCTTTAGGACCCCACATCTCTCCTCTAGGCTGGAAAGCTTGAGATCATATTTAAAAAAAAAAAAAAAAAAAAAATATGCAGTGTATACATCTGCTGGCTACCGGAAGTGATGTCATGATGTCACTTCTGGCCCCTGAGTGTCATAGAGATGACCGGGCACCATGTGGTCTTCAGTCAGCTCTATAGTAAACTTCCACTGCTGGTGGATTCATTCTCTGGCCCGTCTATCGCACAGGCAAGACGGTGGTGGGAGGGGGACGTCCACTCCCGCCACCTGTAAAAACAATCAAGCGGCAAAACGGCTGCTATGAGTGTTTTTATTGTGATGGGAATCGCCTGCTGAAAAGAATATCTGGATGATGCCTGCAGCTGCACCCACCATTTTAGATATCGCCACTTCAAGACTCCCAAGTCATATGACGTAAACGCAGGTGAAGTAATGAAACAACTGGAGATTACAGTCATCTATACCAGACCCTATATGAGGATTTTGATGAGGAGCCCCCACAAAAAACACATGGTGTTTCCCCCAATTCATAGCGGACCCTTTTAGTTCCTGCCTGTGATATACAGAAAGTGCTGCAGCGGCGCTATCATTTACTAAGAAAAAAAAACATTGCTCAAATGATAGGTCAATGACCTCTTCTTTGTGTTTAAAAAAAAAAGCATAAAGACCCCTCCAAAGGTCTGCTGTGTATTTTAAGAGGCTTGTTGGAGGGGTCTGTGTTTTTTTTTTTTTTTGTTTTTTTTTGGGGAAATTTAAACTGTATCATATGTTCTTTGTAAATGGCACATCCTACAACAAGAATGGGGAAAAAATGCCTAGGACCCCCTCCCCCAAAGATAAAATAATCCCTTTGAATCTGATATGAGTTTTAAGGGGGTAGTATACAAAAAGGTGAACGGTCCCCCTAAAAAAAAATCCTACCAGACCAGTATTCCAAGTGCTCAGCCTGACTGGCCAGGAAGGGGGAGGGTGAGTCTGTAACCCCCCTAAATCATACCCTCAACAAGGGGGCCATTCTGGGGGCATGGCACATTATGCTCAAGTTGATAAGAGCAAGGGCCTCTTCCCCACAACACTGGCTGGTGGTGGTTGTAGGGAATGTATCAATATTTTGAAAACCCCCTTTATTAATAAAGGGGCCCCATTGATATTGGCCATAGTACCCCCTTATCTACAAAAAAATAAGTTGAAACCTAGATATAAAGACACTTGAACATTTTACAAGTCCTTTATTTAAAAACAAATACATCCCAAATTTTTCCAATTTAAAGCGGAGTTCCCCCCCAAAAAAATATGAAACGTCAACAGCTACAAATACTGCAGCTGCTGACTTTTAACCTCTTGCCGACCAGCGCACGACGATATACGTCGGCACAATGGCACGGTTGGGCAAATGGGCGTCCCCTTTAAGATGCGGCATTGTGGGCGCGCCCGCCCACCGTGAGCTCCGTGGGTACCGTGGACTCGATGTCCGTGGGGATACCCGCAATCATCTCACGGAGAGAAAGAACGGGGAAATGCTGATGTAAAGAAGAATTTCCCTATTCTTCCTAGTGACAGGACACTGATCACAGGTTCCTGTAATCGGGAGCAGTGATCAGTGTTGTGTCTCACGTAGCCACACCCCCCCCCCCCCCACCCACAGTTAGAACACATCCCTAGGACACACTTAACCCCTTCAGCGCCCCCTACTGGTTAGCACATTCACTGCCAGTGTAATTTTTACAGCGATCAGTGCTATAAAAATGCACCATCAGTGACGATGGTCCCAAAATTGGCGTCAGATGTGTCCGCCATAATGTCGCAGTCACGTTAAAAATAAGATCGCCACCATTACTAGTAAAAAAAAAAGATTAATAAAAATGCCATAAAACTATCCCCCATTTTGTAGAAGCTATAGCTTTTGCGCAAACCAATCAAACGCTTATTGCGATATTTTTTGAAAAAAAATGTAGAATACAAATCGGCCTAAACTGAGGAACTTAGTTTTTTTATATATTTTTTGGGGATATTTATTATAGCAAAAAGTAAAAAATATTCCTTTTTTTTTTTTTAAAGTGTCGCTCTTTGTTTATAGCGCAAAAAATAAAAACCGCAGAGGTGATCAAATACCACCAAAAGAAAGCTCTATTTGTGGGAAAAAAAGGACGTCAATTTTGTTTGGGAGCCACGTCACACGACCGCGCAATTGCAAGTTAAAGCGACGCAATGCCGAATCGCAAAAAGTCCTATGGTCTTTGGCCAGCCAAATGGTCTGGGGCTTAAGTGGTTAATATATGGGCACTTACCTGTCCATGGCACCCGCGATGTAGGCATCCGAAGCCGATCTGTCCCTCGGCTCTCGGGTGGAGGTGCCACCATCTTTGATAAGGGAATCAGTAAGTGAAGCCTTGCGGCTTCACTTCCAGGTTCCTTACTGCACATGCGCGATCCCATTGGTCCCTGCTGTCTTCTGGGACCTGTGTGTCTCCCAGAAGACAACGGGGGGAGTAGGCGCTGGACGTGGTGTAGGTAACCGCAGTGATCTATGCTTGGAAGTGGGAGAAAATACCTGTATTACACAGGTATCTGCTCCCTCTCCGCCCCCCCCGAAAGGTGCCAAATGTGACACCAGAGGGGGGGAGGATTTCGAAAAGCGGAAGTTCCATTTTTGGGTGGAACTCTGCTTTAAATCTATTGTCAATTGATCTTGATGGTACATGTAGCTGAATAGCTATCATCACCTATAAGTATAAGGGAAGGATGGTGACATCATTGACCAACTATAGCCAATGGCATCACTGCTAACCGCTCCGTTTTTCTTAAAAGGAGCATGGATTCCCGGTGGTGTCATTGGTTGTCCAGGGACAATACTTTCAAACAACATTTGTCTAGTCAATGTATTGATGGGATTATTCATATGAAAATCTTCTGGTGTGTGGCCAGCTCTACTCGTTCTTTAGCAGTTTTTGCAATGCACACTTTGACAATCCTGTCATTGATCTTAACATAAAGTATATCTAAATCAAGGACAGGCAGCAGGAGAGCCATAAGCATAGTCACTCAGTACACTACAAGGGAGCAGTGCTATGGATAAAAGCTATAGCTGTAATAGTAACCAGTGGCGTAACTAGCACATCTGGTCATTTTTTTTCCAGGGGCTCCTTTGCACCCCCTCCCAGTTCAGGGCCTCTTTGCACTCTGCTCCTACTCCAAGGCTTCCTCTACAGCCCACGTCAAGTCCAGGACCTCCTCTAAACCCCCCAGTCCAGGGCCTCCGGAGTACTCCCCTCCTAGTCCAGGGCCTCCTCTGCATCCCCTAGTCCAGGGCCTCCTCTTCACTCCCCTGCTAGTCCAATGCTTCCTCTACACCCCTAGTCCAGGGCCTCCTATGTTCTCCCCACATAGTCCAGGGCCTCATCTGCACTCCCCCTCTCCTAATCCAGACCGGAGAAGCACCGAAGGGAGCCGGGAGGGGGGGGACGTCTCCTCCCACCGCCTGTAAGAACGATCAAGCGGTTATGATGACACCATAAGCCTTCAATTGACAGATTCAACCTTTATTTGGATTTTCGGGCGAATGCATTTTTTAACGAAACAAAATAAATAAAAGGAATTTTGGGAGTAACTAAATAAATAAATATCGTGATGGTGACTGTGCTGTGGTGACTAAATAATGTAAATAAAATAAAATTATCAAAAAAGTGGGAGTGTAATGGGAAAGGGAAGGGAAAAGAAGAGGGGATAGGTGAATCATGGGCTACAATGTAGCTAAATAGCAATGTTGTGCAATGTGCACAGTGACACGAATGAACTTACAAGTGTAATGTGTAAAAAAACCTAATAAACAAATGAAGACATATAAACAGATTCTCAACTCTCCAATATTGCAAACATGATGGAGATTCAGAAAAAATTCCTAAGGTATACTGATAATAAACAACCAATAACTATGAATCAAAAAACACACAAAGTGCATCTGCGACCTTAAACCAATAAGAAACAAAAAATGTCAAAAAAGCCTAACAAAAAAACTCCCGGATAGGTATGATAAATATACATGAAGTCATATATAAAAATAGAAAAAATATAGTCCCATCACCAAAGGTGTGCTTGAAAGTTTTCCTGTAATGTCCACCCAGTGATCAGTAAGTCACAAAACGCTTACCTCCCTCCTAGGAGGGGGAGCACTATATGATGGATCTAAATGATGAAGGGTGATGGAGCGTCCTTGTAATGCAGTCTTTATTTCACAATTTCTTTATAGCTCATTGGGATGCATATGAAAAGATATAAAGCAGAGAGACATCAATAGCGCAACTTTGTGGGTGCGGCAAAGTGAATCGCTGAAGAATATATATTCACACACTCACTTGAATAGTAGTGAGCGTGGACCTCAATCCAAACGAGCACCGCGCTCGTACCAATGGAACAGTGGATTGGCGTCTTAATGCAAACAATACAGTGCGATCCTCAGGTGTCCGCACTGCATTGTTTGCATTAAGACGCCAATCCACTGTTCCACTGGTACGAGCGCGGTGCTCGTTTGGATTGAGGTCCACGCTCACTACTATTCAAGTGAGTGTGTGAATATATATTCTTCAGCGATTCACTTTGCCGCACCCACAAAGTTGCGCTATTGATGTCTCTCTGCTTTATATCTTTTCATATGCATCCCAATGAGCTATAAAGAAATTGTGAAATAAAGACTGCATTACAAGGACGCTCCATCACCCTTCATCATTTAGATCCATCATATAGTGCTCCCCCTCCTAGGAGGGAGGTAAGCGTTTTGTGACTTACTGATCACTGGGTGGACATTACAGGAAAACTTTCAAGCACACCTTTGGTGATGGGACTATATTTTTTCTATTTTTATATATGACTTCATGTATATTTATCATACCTATCCGGGAGTTTTTTTGTTAGGCTTTTTTGACATTTTTTGTTTCTTATTGGTTTAAGGTCGCAGATGCACTTTGTGTGTTTTTTGATTCATAGTTATTGGTTGTTTATTATCAGTATACCTTAGGAATTTTTTCTGAATCTCCATCATGTTTGCAATATTGGAGAGTTGAGAATCTGTTTATATGTCTTCATTTGTTTATTAGGTTTTTTTACACATTACACTTGTAAGTTCATTCGTGTCACTGTGCACATTGCACAACATTGCTATTTAGCTACATTGTAGCCCATGATTCACCTATCCCCTCTTCTTTTCCCTTCCCTTTCCCATTACACTCCCACTTTTTTGATAATTTTATTTTATTTACATTATTTAGTCACCACAGCGCAGTCACCATCACGATATTTATTGTTTCACTGTTGACTTGGACCAGACCTCCCGGTGATTGCTGCAGTATTCCATTCCCTTCCCAATTTCCTTGTACCACCCTACACGTATTTTCACTATTCAGCTAGCGCGAGGGTTTCCTTGTTTTTACAAACTAAATAAATGTATTTTTCGGACGAAACTGAAATTCCGAAACAAAATATTTCAGTGTGCACATGTCTAGTATTTAGTATAATCCGTTTACATTCTTATAGTAATAACTTCTTCGTTAATGGTCTAACACTCTACTACTGGTCCGCCTGCCCATGGGTCTCATCCCACACTGCCTTTTTAAATAAAAATTTTTTTTATCATTGGTGGCTGGCTTCCTCTTCCTGGTTCCCTGTTGCCGGTACTACCTGGGGGTCTTTCTGAATTTTTATGAATCTAAGAAAATGCTCCAACGTCAGATGCCCCATCAATACCTTCATCATTGGTTTTAGTGGGAGCATTAGTGCTCCATTAGTGGTATCAGTGGAAGAATTAGTGCCATATTGTTATAAGTAAAAAAAATATTGCCATATTGTCGGTATCAGTGGGAGGATAGTGCCCCATCATTGGTGTCTGTGGGAGGAATAGTGCCCCACCACTGGTGTCAGTGGGAGGAATGGTGCCCCATTATTTGTGTCAGTTATGGAGGCAATAGTGCCCCAAGGGCCGGATAGAGACGAGCAAAGGGCCACAGTTTGGAGACCACTGTCTTAGACAAGATTTTTTTTATAATTTAAACTAAACTATTGGTATAGAATGTTACTGGAAATGGAACATAATGGTAAAAATCAACCAGAAAGAATCTACAGCCAATGTTACAATAGGATTTTTTTTGTTATCAAAGTATCTGGTTGGTTTTCCTCCTTTTTATTAATTATTCAGTCTACAATCAGATAAAAAAAAAAATCTTAGAATTAAAAAAAAAAATAATTCCATCATATTAACTATAAAATGGCAAATTCTAATTTTAAAACCCAGTAAAGCATTTGAGTTTCATCGTGTTTAATTCTATCACCTATTCTCTAGAAAACCTGTTTAAATGCAAATCAATAAGAACAATGCAGGGTTATTTACACAAAGTTTTGCATTTGAATTCAGCCAATGGAAAGCATTTTCTGCCTTTCCCGCCCATCTCCCTTGCATAAAGCGGGCCTCTCCCCCAACTAGGGATTTTGTGACGTTGTCCGGTGTTGATCTGCAGTGGAACCAAACCAAACTAATCCAACTTCATCACAGCTGAATCCCCACCACATTAAGGTAAGGTAATTTTCATCTAACCAGTCAATGGATCTTTATTATTTAATGAACTTTCTGATCCTGCAGAGGTTTATGAGTTTTGTAAAAAATATATAAAAATGTATATTTGAAAAACTGAGAAAAGAGGCAATGAGTGGAGGTTCAGGGCAGGATAATATGTAATACAATGTATACAGAAGACAGGCTAGACATTGGAGGCTTGCCATGATCAGCCTGATGAAAAAGTTGTTTATAATACAGGGATACGTAATAAAGGGTAAGGTGGTAATTTGTGTGATATCGTATAAAGAGAAACAAATGTGATTTGGTAGTCAAGTAATATATATTTGTTCTAAAGTTCCTGTTATAAATATATTCCAATCTGTATGACAAACAGTTGATTGAACAGTGCTGATTTCTTTGCTATGAAATATTCCCTCTCAGCAACATTTTATATAATGATCTCACTGAGCGACCCCTTCAATTAATTTCATGAAGTCTGTCAGTCTGATGCTATGAGGCCTTGAAAATGTTTTTAAGGTTTCCAAAAAGAGATGTGACAATTGAGAGTTTCTATGTTATGACATCACTCGTGGTTATTGTGGGTCATTCTGGGACTTCACAGATTTGGGGAGAATGTTTTAGGGAAGAGTCACTTACAGTGGGTACGGAAAGAATTCAGACCCCCTTCAATTTTTCACTTTGTTATATTGCAGCCATTTGCTAAAATCGTTTAAGTTAATTTTTGTCCTCATTAATGTACACACAGCACCCCATATTGACAGAAAAACACTGAATTGTTGACATTTTTGCAGATTTATTAAAAAAGAAAAACTGAAATATCACATGGTCCTAAGTATTCAGACCCTTTGCTCAGTATTTAGTAGAAGCACCCTTTTGATCTAATACAGCCATGAGTCTTTTTGGGAAAGATGCAACAAGTTTTTCACACCTGTATTTGGGGATCCTCTGCCATTCCTCCTTGCAGATCCTCTGGTGGACGGCCATTTTTAGGTCTCTCCAGAGATGCTCAATTGAGTTTAAGTCAGGGCTCTGGCTGGGCCATTCAAGAACAGTCACTGAGTTGTTGTGAAGCCACTCCTTCGTTATTTTAGCTGTGTGCTTAGGGTCATTGTCTTGTTGGAAGGTAAACCTTCGGCCCAGTCTGAGGTCCTGAGCACTCTGGAAAAGGTTTCCATCCAGGATATCCCTGTACTTGGCCGCATTCATCTTTCCCTCGATTGCAACCAGTCGTCCTGTCCCTGCAGCTGAAAAACACCCCCCACAGCATGATGCTGCCACCAACATGCTTCACTGTTGGGACTGTATTGGACAGGTGATGAGCAGTGCATGGTTTTCTCCACACATACCGCTTAGAATTAAGGCCAAAAAGTTCTATCTTGGTCTCATCAGACCAGAGAATCTTATTTCTCACCATCTTAGAGTCCTTTAGGTGTTTTTTTTTGCAAACTCCATGCAGGCTTTCATGTGTCTTGCACTGAGGAGAGGCTTCCGTCGGGCCACTCTGCTATAAAGCCCCGACTGGTGGAGGGCTGCAGTGATGGCTAACTTTCTCCCATCTCCCGACTGCATCTCTGGAGCTCAGCTACAGTGATCTTTGGGTTCTTCTTTACCTCTCTCACCAAGGCTCTTCTCCCCCGATAGCTCAGTCTGGCCGGACGGCCAGCTCTAGGAAGGGTTCTGGTCGTCCCAAACGTCTTCCATTTAAGGATTATGGAGGCCACTGTGCTCTTAGGAACCTTAAGTGCAGCAGAATTTTTTTGTAACCTTGGCCAGATCTGTGCCTTGCCACAATTCTGTCTCTGAGCTCTTCAGGCAGTTCCTTTTGACCTCATGATTCTCATTTGCTCTGACATGCACTGTGAGCTGTAAGGTCTTATATAGACAGGTGTGTGGCTTTCCTTATCAAGTCCAATCAGTATAATCAAACACAGCTGGACTCAAATGAAGGTGATATTTCAGTTTTTCTTTTTTAATAAATCTGCAAATCTGTCAACAATTCTGTGTTTTTCTGTCAATATGGGGTGCTGTGTGTACATTAATGAGGAAAAAAATGAACTTAAATGATTTTAGCAAATGGCTGCAATATAACAAAGAGTGAAAAATGTAAGGGGGTCTGAATACTTTTTGTACCCACTGTATATCTTCTGATGGCCTTTAGCATGGCCTCTGCTGTCCTGTACTGGGCAAAAAAGGTGAGGCAACCATTTTCCATATTTTCCATGATATCTCCAATTAAAATTGTGTTCATCCTCCTGAATTTGTGTAATGAACCTGGAAACTCTGCTTTCTCACGTCCAACAAGCTATGCTGAGTATCATGTGTAGTTCATCCTTATTTTATGTTTAATCTTTTAATGGCAGTGGCTGGAAATATTGGTCACCAAGCAGCTTCTGGGAGCAGATACACTATTTCATCAATGCCAAACTATGTTCATCATTTATTTTTTTATTGTGGTGGATGCGCTTCTGGGAATACGTTTTGGTTGTCTGGGGGAGCTTACACATTCAGTCAACATTTTGCTGTATGACCCACCCAATGTAATAAAATTAATATCTTTTTTATTTTTTTATTGAGATACAAATTCCTTAGTTTTTTGGAAAAAAGCTGTGCATTGTGCTGAGACAACATGGCAATGTTAACCACTTAAAGACCGGCTCACGGCTAAATATGTCGGCAGAATGGCACGGCTGGGCAAAGTGACGTATATTTATGTTACTTTGAATTTCCCGCCATGCGGGTGCGTGCGCGCCCCTGCCGCGAGCTCCGTGATCGTGCCCGTGGGACCCGCGGACTCGATGTCCGCCGTTGTCCCGCGATCGGGTCACAGAGCTGCAGAACGGGGAGAGGCCAGTGTAAACAAGGCATCTCCCCGTTCTGCCTAGTGACAACACTGATTGTCTGCTCCTTCTCATCGGTAGCAGCGATCAGTGACGTGTCACTCGTAGCCACGCCCCCTAACAGTTAGAATCACTCCCTAGGACACACTTAACCCCTTCCTAGCCCCCTAATGGTTAACCCCTTCCCTGCCAGTCACATTTATCCAGTAATCAGTTCATTTTTATAGCACCGATCACTGTATAAATGTGAATGGTCCCAAAATAGCGTCGAAAGTGTCCGATGTGTCCGCCATAATGTCTCAGTCACGATAAAAATCGCTGCTCACCGCCATTACTAGTAAAAAAAAAATATTAATAAAAATGCCATAAAACTATCCCCTATTTTGTATAACTTTTGTGCAAACCAATCAATAAACGCTTATTGCAATTTTTTTTTTACCAAACATTTGTAGAAGAATACGTATCGGCCTAAACTGAGGAAAATTTTTAGTTTTTATATATTTTTGGGGGATATTTATTATAGCAAAAAGTAAAAAATATTGTTTTGTTTTTTTTTTCAAAATTGTAGCTCTATTTCTGTTTATAGCGCAAAAAATAAAAAACGCAGAGGTGATCAAATACCACCAAAAAAAAGCTCTATTTGTGGGGAAAAAAGGACGTCAATTTTGTTTCAGAGCCATGAAGCGCGACCGCGCAATTGTCAAAGTGACGCAGTGCCGCAAAAAGTGGCCCGGTCATTTGGCAGCCAAATGGTCCGGGGCTGAAGTGGTTAAAGAATTCAACTGTACAAGAGTTGCTGGAAGATCCTAATGAACCTTGAATTTCTAAATAGAGAAGATCTACTGAGCTGGCTAATCATGATTCCCTCTTGCACCTCTTAGCTGCCTCCTACTATGGGAGCTCAAGATTGAATCCAGAGGATTATCATCATAGTCCTCACATTTCCATTCTGTCCATGGAGTGGCTGCAAAAGACGAAGTGCCATAAATACAGTTGACAGCAACTGAACAAAATTTTTCTCCGGATTCTGAGGAGGTGAGCTGATGAGGAACTTCAAAATGATGCCTATCAGGATTTCTATATTCTACTTCAACAGTATACTTCATCTTATGTCACTCGTCTACCATACAAGTCTGTCTGGGTGAAAGTCTTTATTTTACTGATCAGTACAAAAGGTGATGGTTCTCTTATGACATATGTGTGGACAAATTATAAATGTAAGATGTAAGTAATATACTGTATATTTTACATAGGTTGGAGTTAATAGGTGTGTGTAAAAGAAAACAAGAGAGGGACAAGCTTTCACAAAACGGGATTTTGAAGGGAGATACCAGTTCTGTTAGTAGGTGAGTACACTTGAGACAATAGTTTAAAAAATATATACATTTATTCATAACATCTTTAACCACTTCAATACCATGCACTTATACAGCTTCCTGCCCAAGCCAATTTTGAGCTTTCAGCGCTGTCGCAATTTGAATGACAATTGCGCGGTCATGCTACATTGTACCCAAACAAATTTTTTATCATTTTGTTCCCACAAATAGAGCTCTCTTTCGGTGGTATTTGATCGCCTCTGCGATTTTTATTTTTTGCGCAACAAATAAAAAAAGAGCGATTTTTTTTAAAAAAAATATGTTTTTCTTTGTTTCTGTTAATTTTTTTTGTAAATAAGTACCTTTTCTACTTCAATGACGGGCACTGATAAGGCGGCACTGATAAGGCGACACTGATGGGCACTGATGGGCACCGATGAGGTGGCACCAATGAGGTGGCACTGATGGGCACTGATGATGGGCACTGATAGGCGGCACTGATGGGCACTGATATGTGGCACTGGTATGCGGCACTGATTGGCACTCATAGGCGGCACTGATTGGCACTCATAGGCGGCACTAATGGGCACTTATGGGTGGCACTGATAGGTGGCACGGACGGGCACTGATAGGTGGGCACTTATGGGCACAGATGGGCACTGATAGGTGGCACTGATGGACACTAGTAGGTGGCACTGGTGACACTGCTGCCTAGCAATGCCAGCCACCACACATTATCGTGCCAGTCAGTGCCCATGTGTGGGCACTGATTGGCATATTTTTTTATGTTTTTTTTTTATATATATTTTTTTTACTACATGTGGATGGCCATGGGGGCCATCCACATGCTTAGGGCTTCCCTGGTGGTCCTTGGGGGCTTCCCTGGTGGTCCAGTATGGGTATCCGAGGGGGGGCTGCGCTGATAAACAATCAGCGCGAACCCCCCCTGTCAGGAGAGCCGCCGATCAGCTCTCCTCTACTCGCGTCTGTCAGATGCGAGTGAGGAAGAGCCGATCAACGGCTCTTCCTGTTTACTTCCTGATCAGCTGTGATTCGACACGGCTGATCACATGGTAAAAAGCCTCCGACGGAGGCTTTTTACCGAGATCAGTGTAGCGGTGGGTCAGAGTGACCCACCGCTCCACCGATCGCCGCGATGCGCGCCCCCCCGGGTGCGCGGCGGCTGTTATCCCGCAGGACGTCAAAGACGGCGGGAAGTGGCTAAAATTGATATTGCATTGATACAAAATCATAAAAGCTTGGGAACAAAGAACTAGATTGTGCAACTTGCCAACATGTTTCGCACTGTTGTTCTTCGTTAGGGCTTAGCACTTGTCTTTATTTTCATCAGGTCTAGTCTGATTTAGAAAAATTGAGTGGAGTGCACATTGCTATGACAGTAGCATCAATACTGACGACCAATCCATATCCCACCGCAGCATAACCCGGCGGATGCCAGAACCAACCGGTCGAAGCGTAAGGATTTTGACTCTGTAGGCTGACCAAGTAGTAGAGAAATACAGGCATACCCCACTTTTAAGTACACAACGGGACCAGAGCATGTATGTAAAACGAAAATGTACTTAAAGTGAAGCAATACATTTTTTCACTTCTAGGCTGTAGTGAGGGAGTCAGGGGCTGTAGTGGGGGTGCCAGGGGTTGTTATGGGGCATCAGGGGCTGTAGTGGGGGTGTCAGGGAAACACTCACATGTAATTAGGCTCATCTGATGCAAGGGGGGGCCCACTCCAATCCATCCCTCAGACATCGCGCTGTGCACAGGAGGTGGGGCGGCGGCCAGGAAACAGGAAGAGCACACTGGAATAGGGTAGGCTACATGCTCAGAGCTTAAGTTCCTTCTACTGCGGCTGATGGTGCAGGAATGTTTGTCTTGTAAGGCACTTTATGTACACTCGCGGGTATGTCCGTACTCGCGAGTGTACGTAAAGTGAGTGTCCGTAAAGCGGGGTATGCCTGTAATCAAATCTGTGAAGGGTCCAACCCATGTGAAATAAGATGTCCCGATATGTCACAGGTCAATTGGTTCCAAGAAAATAGAGTCCTTATGTCAGCAGATCCATCAAGAAGGCACATGTGGCTTCTTGATGGATCTGCTGACATAAGGACTCTATTTTCTTCATAATCTAGTTCTTTGTTCCCAAGCTTTTATGGTTTTGTATCAATGCAATATCAATTTTAATGATGTTATGAATAAATTTATATTTTTCTAAACTATTGTCTCAAGTGTACTCACCTACTAACAGAACTGGTATCTCCCTTCAAAATCCCGTTTTGTGAGAGCTTGCCTCTCTCTTGTTTTCTTTTATACTTTTTTACGTGGGACTGGGAGATTATACGGTTTCTGTGTCTGGAAATTATCCAAATACCTTTTAGTAATGGGTGTGTGATCGAATTGTATGGTTAGCTATCTGCTCCTAGGATGTGGGAATATAACTAACTGTATGTGAGCAAATGAAAATGGGGTATTCAGTTAGTTCCAGATAATATCCTAAATAAAAGACAATAGACTGGGAGAGGTCCTACAGAAAGGTTTATTTAAATAATTGGGCAAAACTCTCCTTTGTCTCCAGATGCCAGATTCAACGCCTTCCATTGTTATATGGTCAATAGGGGTGACCGACTTGTGTTGTGCATACGTTGACCTGGAGAAGCCCTGTAACACTGGAATATTTCACATTTTCAACCACAAACTGCAATTAGCTCATTAAAACTTTATGTTTTAAAGGGTAAGGATATATTTAAAATTTAAAATTTGAATAAGAATATATTACAATTGAAAATCTGAAAGTATCCAATCCACAGAGGACTAGCCTAATTTGATTTTGATTAGGTTAATGAGAGCTGCCCACCAAGTCATGTAAATAATGATGTGATGGTGTATTGAGCATTTCATATTTATAGATACTGTATATAACTGTGGGTAACAATTTTCAAATTTGATACATTTCTAGTTTCTCTTTAAAAAATAGTTTTCTCCTTTTAAGTGTCCTTTCACACGGGGCGGATCCGTGCAGATCCGCCCCGTGAAGCTCCGCTTGCTCAGCGGGGATCGCTCCGTTGATCCCCGCTGAGCCGACGGATGACTGGGCGGTCCCCGCACACTGTGCAGGGACCGCCCTGTCAGAGCGCCGCTCTCCCTTATGGGGAATCGGATGACGACGGACCGTAGAGTCCGTTGTCATCCGATCCGCTCCGCCGACGGAAGGAAAAATAGGGTTTTCCTCCGTCACACTTTGGCGGAGCGGAGCGGAGCGGATGTCAGCGGACATGTCTCCGCTGACATCCGTGCCTCCATAGGGGTGCATGGAGGATCCGTTTCAGGTCCGCCTAAAAAACTGACAGGCGGACCTGAACGGACCTCCGTGTGAAAGGGGCCTTACTCTAACAAGTTTATTTTTTGTTTGTTTGTTTTTTTTCTCTCCAGGGCACTATGGCCTTCATTGACCATGATGTAGAAGGTCTTCTGGATAGACTGGTCTCCTTCTCCTCACATGCCGACTCTGACAAATGTGGCTCCTATTTATTTCTATGTCGTTTGAATTGAAAATGCTAATTTTGCAAGGGAGTGTCAAAATTAGCACTGCTCTGGGTAACATACAGTATATCAATGTAATTTTTTTTTTTTTTTTATATTCCGTTTGGCCTGTAGCAGTCTTATTTTTAGTGTTTTCACTTAAAAAAAAAAATGTAATTCCTTTAACCACTTCATTACCCACGTATTGTAATATGACGTCCGCAGGAGGGATCTCCCATCCTCAGCGGGCGTCATATGATGTCCTGGGCTTCCCAGCCGTCTAGGGGCGTGCTGGCGGTGCGCGCGCGCCCACTGCGTCGCTCGGGACCCGTTGCGCGTGCCCGGCGGCCGTGATTGCCTGTGCACACAGCAGGGACATGGATCTGTGTGTCTAAACACACAGATCCACGTCCTGTCAGGTGAGAGGAGACCGATGGTGTGTTCCCAGTACAGAGGAACACCAATCGGTCTCCTCCCCTTGTGAGTCCCCTCCCCCTACAGTTAGAATCACTCACTAGAACACACAATTAACCCCTTGATTGCCCCTAGAGTTAACCCCTTCCCTGCCAGTCACATTTACACAGTAAACAGTGCACATTTATAGCACTAATCGCTGTATAGATGTGAATGGTCCCAAAAATGTGTCAAAAGTGTCCGATATGTCCGTCACAACAGAAGGGGGGGACTATGCAAGAGCATAGGTGGGACTTTGAGTGAGGCACATATGTGTGCTTCCATCCCTGGTACAGAAAGGGGAATTTGGGACTTTAAATGCGGTTCAGAACAATGTGGGAGTGTATTAAAATGAACATGTTTATTGACATGAAAATGATATGATGTATTGTTTGAATCAATGGGGCTGAGCAAGGTACATAACCATAATGGACATTAGAGATACATATTAATATCAGCTTGGAAACTCATGACATATGGATCGACATATGGAACATGGACATCAAGGATATACAATGATATCAAAAAACAATACATGACAGTATGAAAAAATGAACAGCTTCCCAAGAATACATGGCAGATCATACATAATTCCTTAAAGTGGCACAGTGCAGTTAAAATAACATGAGGTAGAAAGTAGTGAAACATGATTGCTGGTGGATCAGATAAGGAGTGCGTAGGCATCTGTCGCAATGTCACAGTCACAATTAAAATTGCAGATTGCCGCTATTACAAGTAAAAAAAAAAATTAAAAATGCCATAAATCTATTCCCTATTTATCTGCTTATTGCGATTTTATTTTTTATTTTTTTACCAAGAATATGTAGAAGAATACATATCGGCCTAAACTGAGGGAAAAAAATGTGTTTTTAAAAAACATTTTAAAAAAAATTTGGGGATATTTATTATAGCAAAAAGTACAAAAAAATAGGATTTTTATAACAGCTTACCTGTAAAATCCTTTTCTTGGAGTACATCACGGGACACAGAGCGACATAGTCATTACTAATCGGTTATATACAGGTCCTTCTCAAAAAATTAGCATATTGTGATAAAGTTCATTATTTTCTGTAATGTACTGATAAACATTAGACTTTCATATATTTTAGATTCATTACACACAACTGAAGTAGTTCAAGCCTTTTCTTGTTTTAATATTGATGATTTTGGCATACAGCTCATGAAAACCCAAAAATCCTATCTCAAAAAATTAGCATATCATGAAAAGGTTCTCTAAACAAGCTATTAACCTAATCATCTGAATCAACTAATTAACTCTAAACACCTGCAAAAGATTCCTGAGGCTTTTAAAAACTCCCAGCCTGGTTCATTACTCAAAACCGCAATCATGGGTAAGACTGCCGACCTGACTGCTGTCCAGAAGGCCATCATTGACACCCTCAAGCAAGAGGGTAAGACACAGAAAGAAATTTCTGAACAAATAGGCTGTTCCCAGAGTGCTGTATCAAGGCACCTCAGTGGGAAGGAAAAAGTGTGGCAGAAAATGCTGCACAACGAGAAGAGGTGACCGGACCCTGAAGAAGATTGTGGAGAAGGACCGATTCCAGACCTTGGAGGACCTGCGGAAGCAGTGGACTGAGTCTGGAGTAGAAACATCCAGAGCCACCGTGAACAGGCGTGTGCAGGAAATGGGCTACAGGTGCCGCATTCCCCAGGTCAAGCCACTTTTGAACCAGAAACAGCGGCAGAAGCGCCTGACCTGGGCTACAGAGAAGCAGCACTGGACTGTTGCTCAGTGGTCCAAAGTACTTTTTTCGGATGAAAGCAAATTTTGCATGTCATTCGGAAATCAAGGTGCCAGAGTCTGGAGGAAGACTGGGGAGAGGGAAATGCCAAAATGCCTGAAGTCCAGTGTCAAGTACCCACAGTCAGTGATGGTCTGGGGTGCCATGTCAGCTGCTGGTGTTGGTCCACTGTGTTTTATCAAGGGCAGGGTCAATGCAGCTAGCTATCAGGAGATTTTGGAGCACTTCATGCTTCCATCTGCTGAAAAGCTTTATGGAGATGAAGATTTAATTTTTCAGCACGACCTGGCACCTGCTCACAGTGCCAAAACCACTGGTAAATGGTTTACTGACCATGGTATTACTGTGCTCAATTGGCCTGCCAACTCTCCTGACCTGAACCCCGTAGAGAATCTGTGGGATATTGGGAAGAGAAAGTTGAGAGACGCAAGACCCAACACTCTGGATGAGCTTAAGGCCGCTATCGAAGCATCCTGGGCCTCCATAACACCTCAGCAGTGCCACAGGCTGGTTGCCTCCATGCCACGCCGCATTGAAGCAGTCATTTCTGCAAAAGGATTCCCGACCAAGTATTGAGTGCATAACTGAACAGAATTATTTGAAGGTTGACTTTTTTTGTATTAAAAACACTTTTCTTTTATTGGTCGGATGAAATATGCTAATTTTTTGAGATAGGAATTTTGGGTTTTCATGAGCTGTATGCCAAAATCATCAATATTAAAACAAGAAAAGGCTTGAACTACTTCAGTTGTGTGTAATGTATCTAAAATATATGAAAGTCTAATGTTTATCAGTACATTACAGAAAATAATGAACTTTATCACAATATGCTAATTTTTTGAGAAGGACCTGTAGATACCTTCAGGTGCTGGCACTGGCAACTTCCAAAACCGGAAGTACCCTCCCCTATATAAGCCCCTCCCATCCGGGAGCACCTCAGTTTTGTAGCAAAGCAATAAGTGTCCCTAAAGAGGGGTGGGAGCTCTGTGTCCCGTGATGTACTCCAAGAAAAGGATTTTACAGGTAAGCTGTTATAAAAATCCTATTTTCTTTCTCGTACATCACGGGACACAGAGCGACATAGTCATTACTAATGGGATGTCCTAAAGCAATGCCCAATGAGGGGGGGGGATACACCATACATAAGCTGAGCGCTATCAGACATGAGGATCTTTTGCGGCCTGCAACACACTGCGCCCAAAGGCGACATCCTCCTGACTTCTAACGTCCACCTGGTAGAACCTAGTAAACGTGTGTACTGAAGACCATGTTGCGGCCTTACAGATTTGAGCCAGGGAGGCCTGGTGATGCGCTGCCCATGAAGTTCCAACTGCTCTCGTGGAGTGCGCTCTAACTTTGAACGGAGGCGGTCTCCTTCTCAAGCCATAGGCTTGCATTATGACCTGTCGAATCCACTTGGCTAAAGTAGATTTTGACGCTGCCTGACCCTTTCTGGGGCCTTCCGGCAGAATAAACAAAGTATCCGTTCTGCGAATCTGAGCAGTGGCTTTTAGATAAGCTTTAACTGCTCTTACTACATCCAAAGAATGCAATAACTTTTCCTCTACCGAAGTAGGTTTGGGGAAAAAAGACGGAAGAACCACATCTTGGTTCAAATGAAACCTTGATACCACCTTAGGAAGAAAGGCTGGATGAGGACGTAACACTACTCTGTCCTTATGGATAACCAGATATGGCTCTTTACAGGACATAGCTGCTAATTCCGACACTCTTTTAGCCGAACAAATGGCTACTAGAAAAATCAATTTCCTGGTGAGAAGAACCAAAGAAATATGCTGTAATGGTTCAAATGGTTGTTTCTGTAGAACCGACAGAACCAGGTTTAGATCCCATGGACATATGGGAATATTAACCGGAGGACTAATACGCATCACTCCTTATCTAAAGGCTTTGACTAGTGAATGCGAAGCCAAGGGCCTTTGAAAAAATATTGACAAGGCCGAAAACTGACCTTTGATAGTACTCAAGGCAAGCTTCCTATCTACAGCCCACTGTAGGAAGTCCCGACTCCTACCTATTACGTACTTATGTGGATGCCATTTCTTGGCCTCACACCACGCGATGTACGCCTTCCAGATTCTATAGTAGATCTGCCTGGATACCGGCTTCCTGGCATTGATCATGGTAGATACCACAGGATTAGAGAGCCCTCTCTTTTTTAGAATGTGGGCTTCAATAGCCAGGCCGTCAAACCTAGGGCTGGTAAGGAAGGGTGGTATATCGGTCCTTGCGAAAGCAGGTCCGGACGATGTGGGAGAGTCCAAGGACTCCCCACTGACGTTTTTACAATCTCCGCGTACCATGCTCTTCGGGGCCACGCTGGAGCCACCAGAATCACTGGTTTCTTTTCTACCCTGATTCTGCGGAGTAATCGAGGTAACCATTGTGGCGGTGTGAATGCATATATCAGCTTGAACTGATCCCAAGGGAACACTAGGGCATCCGAGCCGCAAGCTAGGGGATCCCTTGTCCGAGAGACAAACCTGTCCACCTTTGCGTTGAATCTGGATGCTAGAAGATCTACATCCGGTGTTCGCCACCGCTGACATATTGTCCAGAAAACCTCGGGGTGAAGGGACCATTCCTCTGGGCATAATTGCTGGCGACTTAGAAAGTCCGCCTTCCAATTCTCCACTTCTGGAATGAATACCGCAGATATGGCTGGGACATATCTTTTTGCCCATTTCAGGATGTAATTTACTTCCCTCTGGGCTGCACGACTCCTGGTGCCACCCTGATGATTGATATATGCCACTGCTGTGGCATTGTCTGATTGAATTCTGACAGGGGACCCTTGGAGTTTGGATGTCCATGCTACTAGGGCATACCGGGCTGCTCGTATCTCTAAGAGATTGATGGGCAGGGCCTTTTCTGCATCCGACCATCTGCCCTGGAGAGACCATTGCTCCAGTACTGCTCCCCAGCCTATAAGGCTGGCATCTGTAGTGACCACCTTCCAAGAAATCGGACTGAAGGATTTCCCTTTTTCCAGATTCTGGGGAACCAACCACCAACGGAGGCTCTTGCGAACGGAAGGGGACAAGGACATTGTAAGTCTAGGGCCTGAACTTTTTTGTTCCAGGCTGACAGTATGGCCCCTTGCAAATTCCTTGAATGGAATTGACCGTAGGGTACTGCTTCGAATGATGCCACCATTTTTCCCAGCAGCCTCATGCACAGGCGTATGGATGGCTGTCTTTTTGTACCCACTAAGTGGATCAAATCTTTCAAAGACAACACCTTTCCTCGAGGCAAGAATATTTTTCTCTGGCCTGAATCCAACCTTAGCCCCAAGTATTCCAGACTTTTGACTGGTTTTTAGGGCTGACTTGTCTCGGTTGATAATCCAACCGTGAGATTCCAGATACTTGATTGTCTTGTGAACGACCACGTCTAGTTTTTTCACTGAGTGGTCTATCAGCAACAAGTCATCCAGATATGCCATTATCATTACACCTTGTGTTCTTAGATTGGCCAATAAAGGGCCAGAATTTTTGTAAACACTCGTGGTGCTGTGGCCAGACCGAAGGGTAAGGCTCTGAACTGAAAATGGCGCCCTTCTACTGCAAAGCGTAGAAATTTTTGGTGGACTGGAAAGATGGGAATGTGCAAATAAGCATCTTTGATGTCGATCGCGGCTAACCAATCCTCCCCTTGTAGGGCAGTGGCCACCGATCGGATCGACTCCATCGGAAAGTCCTGATATACAGGAATTTGTTTAGCCCTTTTAGAATTAATATGGGCCTCCCGTCCCCGTTTGCTTCGGGACTGTAAAGAGGTTTGAGTAAAACCCGAACCCTCATTCTTCCAGGGGAACCTCCATAATTACTCCTTGGAGCAATAGTTGTTCTAGTGCCAATAGGAGGGACTCTCTCTTCCGGGGATCCCTTGGCACGTTTGACCTCAAAAATGGGAAGGAGGAGAGTCTTTTAACTCCAATCTGTATCCTAAACATACTGCGGAGAGCACCTATCTGTTTTGATCGGGTCCCGCCAGGTCTCTTGCAAACAACTGGAGTCCTCCCCCCACCCGACTGAGTGGGGGCAACCCTTCAATGAATTTAACTTTGGGGGAGGTTTTGTACCTCCCCTGACCCAGGGTTTCTCATTACCCTGCGATTGTCCCTGTTTTTTACCCCCGGGAATTGACCGAGGAGGCCGTCGGAACTGTTACACAGCCGATGCCCCAGGGACTGGAGAAGCAGGCCTCTTAAAGAGGGACCTCTAACTCTGTTTTTAACCGGCAAGAGCGTATTTTTACCGCTGGAAATTTTCTGGATATATTTGTCCAGGTCTTCCCTGAATAAGCGTTCACCATGAAATGGGACGCTAACCAGCCATTCTTTACAGGGAGCTTCAGCAGACCAGTTTTTTGAGCCATAGAAGCCTACGCATATGTACTACAGACAGCGTAAGGCGGGAGGCCTGATGGATTGAATCCTTTATGGCGTCAACCGCAAAGCCTAAGGCTCTAGGTAGATCAGCTAGGGCAAGGGCCTGCTGATCTGTCAAGTCCCTCAAGACCTGTTTCAACTGATCCTTCACTGCTTAGCAGACCCCACTGCTGGTTGTGTCACCAAGCTTGCTGTAGAAAGAAGCAGACTTTCATAAGGACTCCAATCTTTTATCTATTGGGTTTTTGAACATTTGGACATTATCCACTGGACATGTCAGTGATTTATACACACAAGAGATGGCTGCGTCCACTGTAGGGACCTTCCATTTTTTGATGAACTTATCCTCCATGGGATAGACCACCGGAAATCTCTTGGGGGAATAAATATTTTCTCAGGATGTTCCCAATCCTGGTAAATGAGCCCTTTCAGTAAAGGGTGAAGTGGAAAAGAACAGACAGTCTGGGGGCTTCTAGCGACCCCAACGAGGATACAGTAGTGGTTGATGGTTCCGCAAGGTGCATTTTTAAATGCTGATCGGACCATGTTAGTCAGAGACTGAACCCATAATCTTTCAGCTTGAGATGCTGAGAAAAGGTTCCCCCACTGTTGATTCCTCTATAACAGAATCAACCTTATCCTGATCCCCTTCAGGCAGGTCGATCCCTGTATGGGCCTGTTGCTCTGCTAACAGGCACTCTGAAGGAGGAGATGGAGATCGGCGTGCTTTCCCTGACAGGGAGGCAGCGATCAATGTTGACAATCTCTCTCTAATCCTCCCAGAGCTGAGGAAAAAACCTCCTCTGTTACATACACAGGAGCAGGTGAACTGAGGACAGCCACAGTACCAAGTACCCCTGCGGGGTCTCTACGGTCACTTACCTCTGAACTTCAGGGGAGACTGGTGCAGCAGAAGCATGCCCAAGATCCTCAGAGCCCGATGAGACCCCCTTCGCTTCCTGGAAGATTCAGTTCCGGAGCTTCTGGACGGCATATTCCTAAGCCTAAAGCTGAGGTATTCCAGCCGTAATACACCACTTTTACTGAGAATAGTCTAGCACAATTGCTGCTATATAACAGTTGGTGTCTACTAAAGTGCCTTTCTAGGGGATGCCTGCATCAACCGCCTCTGTGTGCCTTTATACTGTTGCTAGCTCTGTCTGTGCACTTCAATAGCCAGCTATGATTGTGCTTTAAAACACGCTGGACGCCCGCACATGCGCAGTAGCGCCGCGGCGCACACCGAGCGTCATCCACCCGCTCCGCCCCTTTTTCCAGATCGCCTCTATATATAGAGGCGCGTGCACGCGCACACGCGCGGGCACGTGCGCCTTCGGCGCCTTTTTTGAAAAAAAATAAGGAGCTAGATGGGAGCCAGGGTCCCTGCCGCAGGGCCCGGGGATGGATGAGCGCAGCAACAGGGCAGAGGAGACAGCTTCCCAGCAGAGAACTTACCAACTGCCTGGATTTGATTTTGGAAGAAAAAAATCCACATTACAAGAAAAAGAACCATAGCGGCCTCTAGTGTCTAACACAGGTACCGCGGTCTTACACATTTTTTTTTTTTTTCTTCTTGCCTACTATTAAAATTTTTACATTTTCTCAGTAGTAACAGGCATACACAGAATATTAGCGGGAATACCTTAGGTAACAGGCAGAAAGACAAAATAGGCTTGGGGGTCCCTCAATAGAACCAAGTTCCCGAGGGCCCCCACTTACCTTTTCCTCGCCGCAGGACTCTGTTTGGTCCACAGAAGCCCAAACTTCACCTATCACGGCAGGCATTGTAATTAAACCTTCAGGGACCGGGTTCCCAAGGATTCCACTCCCCTGGACCTGTATAGCACCCTGCACAGAAAACATCTTGGTCGTGGGTATGACCAGAGCTCTGGATCCCAGGGTCCAGCCCTCCTAAGAGAGGCATTACAGGCAAAACCTTGCTCTTCTCTTGCAAGGCCCGGGTACCGACCGTTTAGCTATGAAGCTTTTTTGGTCGGATCCGGAATAGCTTACTGAGGCCCAAAAGAACCTGTACGCAAGCTCAGTGAAAAACACATGTTACTTCTTGGCCAACACCTTAGACACTGGCAAAAAACTGAGGTACTCCCGGATGGGAGGGGCTTATATAGGGGAGGGTACTTCCGGTTTTGGAAGTTGCCAGTGCCAGCACCTGAAGGTATCTATATAACCCATTAGTAATGACTATGTCGCTCTGTGTCCCGTGATGTACGAGAAAGAAATTGTGTTTTTTTTTGTTTTTTTTTAAATTGTCGCTCCTTTTTTTGTTTATAGCGCAAAAAATAAAAAACGCAAAGGTGATCAAATACCACCAAAAGAAAGTTCTATTTGTGGGGAAAAAAACACAAAATTTTCATTTGGGTACAGTGCAGCATGACCGCGCAATTGTCATTCAATTTGCGACAGCGCTGAAAACTAAAAAACTGGTCTGGGCAGGAAGGGGGTGAAATAACATGTTTGGGGGTGTCTTAACCCTGCCTGTGAAGGGTCTTATCCCTGTGATGTGTAGAAATGGCTGCAGAAACACTGACTCTTACTAATAAAAGTTTTAACATTTCTGGCAAATGACATGTAATTTTTGGTTTTAAGAAAGGGAAAAAAAACACACAGACACCCCAAAGAGTCTGTTATGTGTTTTGGGGGCATTTGGAGGCGTTTGTGTGCCTTTATTTTAAAAAAATAAAAAGAAGAAGCTGTCAATGAAGGTCATTTGCTGGCAATTTAAATTTTTTTAATGTAATTTTAGCTATAGCACTTCCTGCAGCAAGAATGAGTCCCCCCTAAGATGCAGATCAGACCCTTTGAGTCTGGTATGGATTTTAAGAGAGTACCTTACTCAAACGAATGTGTGAGGTCCTCCAGGAAATTTATATCAAACCCTTTAGGTTTGGTACAGATTTTAGGGGGACCTAAGCAACAAAAAAGGGGGCGAGTGTGTGATCCTTCTGAGAACCATACCAGGCCACATGCCCTCAACATTTAAGAGCACCTCACCAGTAGGGACTCCCTGTCCTAAAATGTTTGGCATTAATCTCAACAGTCAGTGTTTGGTCTGAGCTTATGTTCAGATTAAACACTGAGCTCATCTGTACTAACCACTATTTAAAAAAAAAAAATCTACAAACATTAATGTATATGCATGTAAATTTGGTCTGCAAGACCTAGACTTTTTCCAAGAGGTGACTAATTGTAGCCTTACTCTAAAATAAAAGGAGCAGTAAAGTAGAATCCCTGTGCAACACTCTTAATTAAAAATAGCCAGTATATATTGTCAGCAAACATAGCCAAATGATAGCATTTATTACATCTCTTTAAATAAATGTTCAAAGCATTAATATGTGTTAGTAAAATTATTTGTGGTAGTGGGCTGGCTCTTGGGAGAGGTTGCACAAATGTCAAAATGACTTGATGGGTACATATCTATCTGGAGGAGTGGGCATTCTGAGACAGGCTATATTTGCATGCAGACCACCCTAGGTTATGACCACATGTGATGATGATCCTCCATTATTAAAAGAATAGAAATCAAATAAATGAAAGAATTGGACCAGAAACAATCAGACTGGGGGGGGGGGGGGTATTTATTTATTTTTTAGCCCCGTAGTACACTGCGCAGATTCAACTCCAGGTACAATAAAAAATGAAGCACACAAAGTCTACACAGTCCTCCTCTAAAGAGAAAGAACCCTGGCCTTGATCCCCCAGGGTGTAAGACTCCTGATGCGTACTGGGGTAATCAGAGTTCACACACCCAAAATCAGACAAACCCTATTCTTCAGGGGACCTGCAGAAGCAAAGTCATCCAAGTACTAGGTGGGGCCCCCTGAAGAGAGAGACCACCTGGGAGGGGGATGTACCCTAACCATAAGGCCAAGTGCACAACCCCAAGACTCCAAGGTAAATCTGAGGGCCTACACCCTATTAATACGAATTGAGTATAATTTATATGTGCTGTTTAAAAAAAGTGCAAAATGACTAAGTGCTTTGGGGGTGTCAAGGCAGGTTTGAAAAAAAATGTTCAAGGGTGCTGCGACCAAGGTGCCATACTTAAAACATAGTAAGTTACCCCACAGTGAGTTTTTCTTGCACCCTTGGACTGCCAATCCAGGAGCACAAGCACCACAGGCTTTTCTCAGGCTTGTGAGAAGTGTGCAGTGAAATCGGAGTAATGCCGCGTACACACGATCGTGATTCACGGCGGTGAAAACACCGCCGTGAATCACGACAGGAAAAACGAGGGAACAGCTTGTTCCCCCACACACGGTCGTTTTTCCCGTCATTTTTTCTCTTGGCGAGAAAAACTACCGTGTGTAGGCTCCGCGGCAGTGTTTCCCTATGGGAAAACTGCAGTGGAAAAAAATGACAGGCATGTTCTAATTTTTCTCGTCGTGATTAATGCCGTTTTTCCCGTCGGGAAAAATGACAAAAAGCACACAGACGATCGTTTTTCTCGTCAAAAGGAAAATTTGAAATTTTTTCCAGACTGGAAAAATGATCGTGTGTACGCGGCATTAGACATTTCAGCACAGGAAAGGTTTCTGTACAATTGTGTGCTGATTCAGCTTTAAAAACTTCCAGTTCTTGATCTAAGGTAAAACGTATTTTTTTTTCAAAGACCACAGAATGGCGTTGAAGGTCATGGATAAAAACAGAACCAGTCAGCAGTCTTTCCTCCGGGAGTTCAGTATTTCATTCTTACTTTCGTCTCATCCCAACATCATCGGATGCTGTGGCACTGCCTTCACCACCACCAACTACTTTGTGTTTGCCCAAGAACTGGCTCCTGTTGGGGACCTGTTCTCCCTGATTATACCTAATGTAAGTACATTCAGATATAAGTATTACAAAAGTTGTTTTTCTTTGGGGAGATTTCCATTCACTTCCTGTCCCACTGATGCAACAGGAAGTGAGAGGAACCCTCTATTGGTAGACACAAGAACACATGTTCCCTTTTAAAAACTAAAGCCAAGTGTGAATCTCCAAACTCTAATATTTTTTAATTTTCCTTCCAATCGATTTTCATTAGTATATTTTCACAGGAAAGACATTGATAACAATGTGGACATTGTAAGTCGCGTTACAACGTTGTTGCACATAAAAGATTTACATAAGAAGCAAGTTATGAACTAACAGATTAGCTGAGGGATCGAGCCATGTATGACTCGCACGTCTTGATTCGTCATACAGATACTGGACAAAATCGTGGATCCTCTCTCCTCTCCTGACATTTTGTGTCCCAAGAAGAGAGAGTACTCACCGTGCTGCTACTCAGTATGAGTATTACTCTTGTATCATGTGTATCGTATAACCTCTATTGTACTTTCCTTATGCATGAATAACCACAAAGTTGAGAAGAGAGAAAGGTGTTAGAAAGGGCAGATCAGATTCAGACACTCCTGGCTTCTTCGCCACTCGATCCCGAGTGGGGATAGCTCACCAGGATAGTCACCCAATGGCACTATCAGCCAGCATGTAGCTCGAACAGTCAATCAGATTCCCTTGATAGATGCGATCGGGAGATCCCCTGCCACAGAATCTATAGTGTCCCGAACCTCCTAATGGTTACGTTGTTAGATCCCTTTTTGGATGGATGACATCCCTCCAGAGAGTTACTGGGCCCCTTCCTTCACTGTGATCTCTCACCAGTCTTTCGGAACGGTCCTCCCCCAGCCTCCTCTTCCAGAAATGGGTCCCCTCGAACGGCGGCACCCTGGGATTCTTCCTCCCGAAGTGGGCTCCTGCTAAAGGTGCTGGGCCCAGGGCTGAAGTTGCAGTCCCAGGACTGAAGGTGCCTGGGACTGAAGCGCACGTGGCCCCATGGCCTGGAGGGCCATGCACTTGAACTTAGACTCCAGGTCCCCGGGGTAGTAAGTCCACCCTGACCAATGGCGTCTGCCCCTTTTTGTACTCTCTCCCAGCATGCACAGCGGGTAGACCACGCCCACTGCACGGCTGCCGAGAGAGGACACCCAATCGCCACTCCATCACCTGTGGTTCAACCCCGAGTACAAGTGAAAGCGCCACCCATACTTCCAAGGGGAACTGCACGCCAGGTGAAAACAGCAGCAAGGCAGAGTCCAAGAAATTGGAAGATCCGAGCCAACTACCACTCGAATTACCCCTAAATTTAATATAGCAGCCCCCTAAATTGGGACCCCTGCTACATACTTATACATAAAACAAAACTTGAACGGACTATTCATATTGCTCGGTCAAGAAGGAAGTAGGGCTAAAACTTGGGTGTTACAGGAATTTCGCAGCTCCAGCCCATTGTGCCCAGGGTTTCCAAGCCTCTTGAGTCTTGGTAGCCTGACCATTACTGGTGGCCATTATTGTCTCATAGCTAAAGTGTAGGTTCACTAGGGCGATAGTGTTTGTAATGGTTGGAGTCTGGGCAGTTTTACTAAGTCTTGTTATACTTAGTTTGGTGGCCAGCAGTATGTGGGTTGTTGCATGCCTGAAGGGCTTGAGGATTTTTTTGATGGTTAAGTTTAGTACTGCAAGTTCGGGTGAGGGATGTACTGTGTTGTTGGTTATGTCTGAGATAATTTTAAAAAAGTTTTTCTAATATTTCTGGACATGGCTGCACGACCAGAATATATGAATCAGGTCACCGTTGGTCACTTTGCATTTCCAGCAGGTGTTGGGGGTTTGGGGGCTAAAGGATGTTATTTTAGCAGGTGTCCTATACCATCGAAGCAATAGTTTCTGAGTGAGTTCCCAGAGATCTGAGCATTTTGTGGCTCTATAAACGGTTTGTAGGGTGTGTTGCCATTGTTTGTCTGAGTAGCAGTGTGCTAGGTCTGCTTCCCATTGGATATGTGGGGACATTTTAGTAAAAGTGTTCTTTTGGTGAATGAGATTGTAGAAGTGGGAGATGCCTTTTTGTTTTGGAGGCAGGGTTTGTTAGGAATTCCCATGACGATGGGGGTATGGTGTAAAGGGGAAGAGGTATTGTTCGTAGACAGTGGTGTATTCTTAAAAACGTAAAGTATTCTGATGAGGGAAGATCAACATCTTTTTGTAAGAGGGAGAAGGATTTGGGCTGTGCCCCTTGTATCAAGTTTTGTAGAAATTGAATTCTGTTGTGGGTCCAGTGTGTCAGCGGAAGATCTGGCGTTAAGTGGTGCAGAGATTCTAGTGGTATTTGGTTTGGTGGTGTAGAGGGGGAGTAGTCAGTGAGGAGTATAATTTTTTTTTCCATGCTTGGACCGCTGCCTTCATGGTTGGGGAAATGGTGGACGGAATGATGGTTCCTAATATTTTTAATTTTCCATCACTTTGTATTAATTAGTGGTCACTGGGATATTTTAAGAAGGTGAATCTCCTTAGGAGATATACTGTATAAGACAATATATAATCCCTAGTCTAAAACTAACCTAGCCCAAAAAAATAATATCACCTATACATTACATACTGTATACATTTAACTGTTTCTTGATAAGCATTCTGCATTTTTTCTTATAGTCTACCCTACATCTATTGTATTTTGATTATTAATTTTTTTAGGTGGGAATTCCAGAAGATGCAGTAAAGAGGTGTGCTGTGCAGATCTCCAATGCTCTTGAATTCATAGCAGAGAAAGGACTGGTACATATGGATATGAAGCCAGAAAATATTTTAGTGTTTGACCGGGAGTGCCATTGCATCAAGCTCACAGACTTTGGCTTTGCTGGGGTCAAATGGATGGTGATAAGAACTAAAGTTGGCAGCATTTCCTTCATGGCCCCTGAAATGTGTACAATGACCATGTCTGATGGGTTAGCTATAGATGACAGCCTTGATGTGTGGGCATTTGGAGTACTCATCTACTGCCTTCTTACAGGAGAATCTCCGTGGCAGGTGGCCATGACTAATGATGAAGAATATGAAAGTTTTGTTGACTGGCAAAACAGCTTCAAGATGGATAGTCTTCCTGAAGCATGGAACAAGGTTCCCACTGGGATACGAAGGATGTTTATTGATCTTTTGGCCATTAACTATACGAAAAGAAGTCAAAGTGGGGAAGTCCTAAAATACATAAGTGAAAGCTGGAAAGAAGAGACCCCAGGTTCAGCCACAAGGAAAGAAGATGAGAATTCCATAGAAAGCAGTTCCTCTGTACAACCGGGTGAACCCTTGCGAGAGGCTTCCAACCTGAACACCTCAAAGAGTAGCATTTCCATCACATCAACTCTCAGCAACATGTCTTGCCTCTTGTCCACAGAGATTTCTGGATCTCAGACTGAGATGACTCCAGAGCCACAGAAGGACAACATGGCAGTGACACCAATCATGTTTGATGATAAATAAGTCTGAATGCAAGTTCAGACCGAACATTGGCTGTCTAAACACTGTCTAAACACTGAATTCTTAAGGCCTTTGGCGTGGACAAATGTGAAAATGTTATTGTATAGCAGATTTTAAAATTGTAAATTTTGTATATAATTGTATTCTATTTTGTATGCCTTGCCTATGTATTACACATTGCACTCGTGCACACAGCACTAATAATGTTTTCATTACATGTTTGCATTCTTTCAAGTGCTGATTAGAATTAAGCCTACCTACGTCCCTTGTTACCATAAGGGAAAATTTTAATATTTATGTGACTCCTATGTAATCATGTGTATAAAAAAACTTCAATTGCACCGAATAAACAGAACCGTTATTTGGAAAGATGCTGAGTGTATTATTTGTGTTTGTTCCCCACTGCAGTAGTTATTATTAACCACTTGCCGACCTGCTCACGCAGATATACTGCGGCGGGTCGGCTCTCCTGTGGGAACTGACATACCTGTATGTCAGTCCGTAGAAGGAAGATAGCAGGCATGCGCGCGCCCTCCGCACTCTGTGGGAGTGTGCCCCACGTACTCGATGTCCGCCGGCAGCTCGTGAATGCCTTGTACACAGGCAGAACGGGGAACTACCTATGTAAACAAGGCATTTCCCTGTTCTGACTCAACATAGATCTTCTGTTCCCAGTGATTGGGAACAGTAATCTCTGTCATGTTCCAGTAAGCCCATCCCCCCTACAGTTAGAACACGCTGAGGGAACACACTTAACCCCTTGATCACCCCCTAGTGTTAAAGCGGAGCTCCACCCTAAAGTGGAACTTCCACTCATCGGAACCCTACCCCCCTCCGGTGTCATATTTGGCACCTTTCAGGGGGGAGGGGGGTGCACATACCTGTCTAAGACAGGTATTTGCACCCACTTCCGGGAGTCCTCTCTGTGGGTATTCTGCGGGTAGTATGTCACTTCCTGCAGAATACCTGTTGTGTTCTGGGAGACACTCGGCTCCCAGAACACAACAGGGACCAGTGAGAACGGCGCAGCACGACTCGCACATGCGCCGTAGGGAACTGGGCAGTGAAGCCGCAAGAGGATGGCGGTGGGGGCAGCAGAGTGACGAGCGATTGCTCGTCTTCTGCTGCCGACGTTGCTGGACTCCAGGACAGGTAACTGTCCTAATAGTAAAAAAGTCAGCAGCTGCAGTATTTGTAGCTGCTGGCTTTTAATTTTTTTATTTTTCAGGGGAGCTCCGCTTTAACCTCTTCCCTGGCAGTGTAATTTTTACATTGATTAGTGCATTTTCATAGCACTAATCAATGTAATAATGTCACTGGTCCCCAAAAAGTGTCATTGGGGGTCAGATTTGTCCGCCCCAATGTCGCAGTCCCGATAAAAACCACAGATCGCCGCCATTACCAGTAAAAACAATAATGCATTTTTTTTTCCTAAATCTATCACGTAGTTTGTAGACGCAATAACTTTTGTGCAAATCAATCAATATACGCCTATTTCAATTTTTTTTTTTTTTTTTTTTACCCAAAAATATGTAGAAGAATATATATCCTAAACTGATGAATAAATTTGTTTTTTTATATTTTTTGGGGGATATGTATTATGGCACAAAGTAAAATTTTTTTTTTTTTTCAAAATTGTTGCTCTTTTTTTGTTTATAGCGCAAAAAATAAAAACCGCAGAGGTGATCAAACATCACCAAAAGAAAGCTCTATTTGTGGGTAAAAAAGGACGTCAATTTTGTTTGGGTACAACGTTGGACGACCGCACAATTGTCATTTAAAGTGATGCAGAGCCGTATCGCAAAAAATGGGCTGATCATAAAAGGGGGCAAATCCTTCCGGGACTGATTAATATAAGGATAGGCTTTGCCTTCTGTGACAGCAGGCAGGTAAAATCACCAGGTTGCATCCAGGATGGTAGGTATGTATGCCCTAGATTCAGGCTTTATGCAAATTCATACCACTAGGAGGAGTGCTGGGAGTCTTGCGGGGGAAGAGTTAATGAGCCCAGCTGAATCAAGTGGCTCATTGAGGCCTCTACAAGAACTCCCAGCATGTTAAGGGAGATGCTCCATCCTGGAACCAGTTCTGTGTTGTGCAAGACTGGGGAGTGTGTTTCTGTCCTGTGCGGTGAGACAAAGCCCGTGTGGCTAAAACCTTCAAAAACAGGGAGATAGGGGCTGGGGCAGCACAAGGCTGCACCTACTGTAGTTGTCAGACAGGGAACCTACGTGTGTAGTAAGCAGTCAAGCTGACCAGGATTTATTTTCTATGTTTCTTTGGTTTTGCTGTCTTTCCACTGTAAATAGTTTAAATAAACCACACCTTTTGTTTTTGCAACTACAAACTCTGTCTGCTGTGCCTGTTCTTGTGTGGTGAACCCATCCAGGGGGTAACACACACCCGCTGCCGAGCTAACCCCCTCACAGTTGGTGGAGAACTAGTGGCAGTTTTTTTAAGGCCAGCATGGAGGAGATACTGAAACAGCTGGCTCTAGCAAATGCCAATCAGCAGCAGACAAATGCAGGTTTGCAAAAGAGCCTTGTAGCTCAACAACAGCTTTGCATCCCAGCAGCAAGCTTATCAACAGAGCCTTGCAGCCCAGCAGCAAGCTCACCAACAGAGTCTGGAAGCTCAGCAACAAGCCCTGCAGCAATCTGAGGCCCGTTTCATAGACCTGTTGCAGAAGCAAGAGCAGAGACTACAACAAATGGAAACAGTAATGCAGCAACGTCCGCAGACCAGTGAGGAAAGTCGTTCCACTAATACTGCGTCCTTTGGGGTAAGTCGTTTATTGACAAAAATGACTGGAGAGGATGATCCAGAGGTGTTTTTGACCACATTTGAAAGGACTGCTGAAAGAGAAAAGTGGCCTAAGGAGCAGTGGGCTGGACTGGTGGCTCCTCTGTTAACTGGTGAATCGCAGAAAGCTTACTATGACCTAGAGCCTGACCAAGCAAAAGACTATGTGATGCTAAAAACTGAAATATTGGCACGGCTGAGTGTCACCCTGGCTGTCCGGGCTCAGCGTGTGCATAACTGGACTTTCCGGCTTGGAAAACCCCCCAGGTCTCAAATGTATGATCTCATTCACCTGAGCAGGAAGTGGCTGCAGCCATAGACTTTGTCCGCACCAAAGATTGTGGAACGTGTTGTGATGGATCGTTTCTTGAGAGCTCTTCCTACTGCCATCCAAAAGTGGGTAAGCCATGGAGACCCAGAAACGGCCGATAATCTTGTGGATCGTGTAGAGAAGTACTTGGCTACAGAGAACCTGACTGCCTCTTCCAGAGACTCTCGGACTTTCCACCCTAAGACCAGACCATCCCCAGTGGCGGGTAAGATGATTCCAAGGGGTGAGGGTGGAGAGAGCGAGAGGGTGGGAGTTCTACCCAAGGTTTGGCGAGAACAGCCTGGGAAGTCAGGGGCTCAAGAGGCAGCAAGAAGGATTGTTTGTTACCGCTGCCGACAAGAGAGACATATTGCAGCAAATTGCCGGGTTGTGGATGAACCCATGCAATGTGACTTTCTAACGGACAGACGTCAGTCGCTGTTTGCGACAGTCGCATGCACTGCCATTCGGGGAACTGAGAAACATTTATGCAAAATGTGTGTTAATGGTAGAAATGTTGTTGTATTGCTGGATTCGGGTAGCCTTGTGACACTGATAAGGGCTGAATTAGGTACTACAGAGGTTTTTGGGAATAGCAAGGTAGCGGTTATTTGTGTGCATGGGGACACCCGAGAGTATCCGGTGACTACAGTGTGTTTTGAGACCCCAAAGGTACCCTCTCTCATCGGGTGGGATTAGTGTCTCACTTGCCTCATGATGCCATTGTGGGAAGGGATTTTCCAAGGTTCTGGGAACTATGGAATTGTCCTGAGCCCCCCACTGGTGCCCCTATATACCAGGAATGTGATAGCCAGAATTCCTCGGAGAGTGGTGAGGACTCTCCAGAATTTCCCTTGTTGGTATTGGCAGGGGAGACTCAAGAAACTGGGGAGGAGCCAACATCCTCAGACAAAAATATGCCATCTGTGGAGTTTTCTGATCTCGAGGTTCACAAGGAAAATTTTGCCACAGAACAGTTAAAAGACCCCACCCTAATAAAGGCACGGGAAAACGTAGTGGAAATAGATGGCGAGTTAGTGAACCCAGATGAGACCTGCACTTACCCATACTTCATCGTGGAAAAGGACCTACTGTATCGGGTGGCTAAAAGGGCAGAAGAAACCATTGAGCAGCTTGTGGTGCCCAAACCTTACAGGAAGTTGGTGTTATGCCCCGTACACACGATCGTTTTTCATGCCGTTAAAACTGCCATTTTAAAAAATGGCCCTGAAAAATGATCGTGTGTATGCTCCAGAGCATTTTTAACGACGTGAAAAACGGCCATTAAAAATTCCGGACATGCTCTCTTTTTTCACGTCGTTTTTCATGTCGTTTTTTTTAACGACGTGAAAAACGATAGTGTGTATGCTTTAACGACGTGAAAAAAAATGCGCATGCTCAGAATCAAGTATGAGACGGGAGCGCTCGTTCTGGTAAAACTAGCGTTCGTAATGGAGATAGCACATTCATTACACAGTAACGGACTGAAAAGCGCGAATCGTCGCTCAACAAACTTTACTAACATGAAGGGTGGCGCCATTCGAACGGAACTTCCCCTTTATAGTGCCGTTGTACGTGTTGAACGTCACTGCACTTTGCTTGATCGTTTTTTTTAATGATGGTGTGTACGCAAGGCAGGCTTGAGAGGAAACATGAAAAAAAACGAGGAGAAAAACGTTGGTTTAAAAAATGACATTAAAAACGATCGTGTGTACGGGGCATTAGAGTTGGCCCATGGGCACATTCTTGGAGGTCATCTGGGGACAGAGAAAACCAGAGAGAGAGTATTGCAGAGATTCTATTGGCCTGGGGTCATGAAGGAAACAGAAAATTATTGTTCCTCCTGCCCTGTGTGTTAGAGGTCGGCACCGATGCCACATTTCCGTAACCCGCTGGTGCCTCTTCCTATCATTGAGGTCCCCTTGGAGAGGATCGCAATGGATTTGGTAGGTCCGATAATGAAGTCCGCTAGGGGGCACCAGTACATTTTGGTTATAATGGACTATGCCACCCGTTATCCGGAAGCGATTCCTCTCCGAAATACCTCGGCCAAAACCATAGCCAAAGAGCTATCTCTTGTTTTTAGCCGTGTGGGTATTTGTAAAGAACTGCTTACGGACCAAGGTACACCCTTTATGTCCCAGGTTATGAAAGAGCTGTGTAAGTTGTTCAAAGTGACACAATTGGGTACATCTGTATATCACCCCCAAACAGATGGGTTGGTTGAAAGATTCAACAAAACCCTAAAACAATTGTTAAAGAAGGTGGTGGATAAAGATGGAAAGGATTGGGACTGTCTAATTCCCTATTTAATGTTTGCTATTAGGGAGGCACCCCAATCCTCTACAGGTTTCTCACCCTTTGAGTTACTTTATGGGAGACACCCCAGAGGGCTGTTGGATATCGCCAAGGAAACCTGGGAAAGTGAGAGTTCTCCCCACAGGAGTGTGATTGAGCATGTCGCCCTGATGCAAGATAGAATTGCACAGGTAATGCCAATCGTAAAGGAACATTTGGCCCAAGCGCAGTTGGCACAGCAGAGAGTGTACAACCGTGGAGCCAAGACCCGTACCTTTTCCCCGGGGGATAGGGTATTGGTACTTGTCCCTACGGTTGAAAGCAAATTCCTCGCCAAATGGCAAGGCCCCTATGAGATAATGGAAAAAGTGAGCGAAGTGAATTACAAGGTCAGACAACCAGGAAGGCGAAAGCCTGAACAGATCTATCACGTTAATCTGTTGAAAACCTGGAGGGATAGGGAATCCCTAGTCGCGGAAACTTTGTCACAAGCTCACTCTGATTGCGTGATTCCTGAGGTTGGGATAGCAGTCACCTTGTCAAACCCCCAACAACAGGAGGTTAAGGAGTTTGTGCTTGGCAACAAGGAGGTTTTCTCTGAGCTGCCGGGACAAACGTCTGGGGTAGAGCATGATATTATTACCCCGCCCGGTGAAAGGGTGAAACTAAAACCCTATCAGATCCGGGAGGCCCGACGGGAGGCAATAAATGAGGAAGTACAGAAAATGCTTAAGTTAGGGGTGATAGAGGAGTCCCAAAGTGATTGGTCAAGTCCCATTGTGTTAGTGCCTAAACCAGATGGGAGCTGGCGATTTTGTAACGATTTTCCACAACTGAACAAAGTTATAAAATTGACACCTACCTCATGCCACGTATAGATGAGTTGATCACATGGCCGTGAACAGCCCGATACATGACAACTCTTGATCTCACAAAAGGGTATTGGCAAATTCCCCTGGCCAAGTCGGCCAAGGAGAAATCCGCATTTGTAATCCCAGACGGGGCGTTCCAATATAAAAGAATGCCGTTTTGGTTACAGAATGCGCCGGCCACATTCCAGCGGAAAATGGACCGGATACTGAGGCCCCATCAGAAGTATGCTGCGGCTTACCTGGATGATGTAATTATCTACAGCACAGATTGGGCCTCACCACTGCCAAAAGTGCAAGCAGTCCTAGACTCTATCCGGGAAGCTGGGTTTACGGCCAACCCCAAGAAGTGTACCATTGGGCAGGAGGAGGCCAAATATCTTGGGTACACCATTGGGAGGGGAGTAATAAAACCCCAAGTCAACAAAGTCGGGGCCATACAGAATTGGCCACGTCCCATAAGCAAGAAGCAGGTACGAGCCTTTCTGGGAATCGCTTGTTATTATCAGCGATTCATTCCCCACTTTGCTTCTCAGGCTGTGCCCCTAACCAACCTGACAAAAGGGAAAGAGTCTGTCATGGTTAAATGGACCCCCGAGGCTGAGGCAGCATTCCAATTCTTAAAAAAAGCCTTATGTAGCCAGCCAGTGTTGTACTCACCAGTCTTCTCTAGGGACATTGTCGTACAAAGTGATGCATCCGACGTTGGGTTAGGAGCAGTATTGTCCCAGGTCTGGAACGGGGAAGAGCACCCAGTCATTTACCTCAGCAGGAAATTGAAGTCCCATGAGGTAAATTACGCCACGATTGAGAAGGAGTGTTTAGCGGTGAAGTGGGCTCTAGATTCCCTTCAGGTACTATCTGCTAGGTAGACACTTTGACATGATTACTGATCACGCTCCTTTAAAGTGGATGGCTCAAAACAAAGAGACAAATAGAAGAGTGAATAGGTGGTTCCTGGCCCTACAGGAATTCAACTTTACGGTAAAGCCTCGCCCTGGCGTTCAAATGGGGAATGTGCATGCTTTGTCTCGAGTACATGCATGCCTGATTGCTTGTGTTCCAACCCCAAGGTTAAAACAAGAGGGGGGGGGGTATGTGACAGCAGGCAGGTAAAATCACCAGGTTGCATCCAGGATGGTAGGTATGTATGCCCTAGATTCAGGCTTTATGCAAATTCATACCACAAGGAGGAGTGCTGGGAGTCTTGCGGGGGAAGAGTTAATGAGCCCAGCTGAATCAAATGGCTCATTGAGGCCTCTACAAGAACTCTTAGCATGCTAAGGGAGATGCTCCATCCTGGAACCAGTTCTGTGTTGTGCAAGACTGGGGAGTGTGTTTCTGTCCTGTGCGGTGAGACAAAGCCTGTGTGGCTAAAACCTTCAAAAACAAGGAGATAGGGGCTGGGGCAGCACAAGGCTGCACCTAGTTGTCAGACAGGGAACCTACGTGTGTAGTAAGCGGTCAAGCTGACCAGGATTTCTTTTTTATGTTTCTTTTGTTTTGCTGTCTTTCCACTGTAAATAGTTTAAATAAACCACACCTTTTGTTTTTGCAACTACAAACTCTGTCTGCTGTGCCTGTTCTTGTGTGGTGAACCCATCCAGGGGGTCACACACACCCGCTGCCGAGCTAACCCCCTCACACTACCTATAACATTTCCAGAACACATCACTTTGTAATTATGCCCGTATTGGGGAATGATGTCACCTGTATCATCACCAATTCATTTATTTAGCGGATGACCGCTCAGGGAGCTGATGTTCAATTTTGTGTACTGTCACTTTTCTTTGAGTCGGTGGGGGGCAGGCATCATGATTGACAATGGATTTAAAATGAGGAACATTTTTTTTTGATTTTTATGTTTTAATAAAGGATTTATCAAACATTTGAGTGTCCTTATTTCTATGTGACTTTTTTGTGGGGAATGAATAGGGTACTATGTACCCCATATTAGTGCACGTGAGGGTTAGTATCTATGGTCCCTTTTATTATGAAAGGGGCTTTCGGATTCCAATAAGCCACTTTCCTCAAGTTCCTCACAACCACCAGCCAGGATAGTATGGATGAGGCCCTTGCTCTCATCAATATGGAGGACAGATTCCTCTTATAAGGACCAGACACCCGTGGCTTCCCAATAAAATATTGAGCTATACTTTGCTTCAGCGGGACAATTATTACAGCCTGAAAAAGTAGAGGGGTAGAGAAAACCTCCTCCTTTCTTCCTATTATCCTACACCTCTTATACACCCCCCCCGCTGTCTTTTATTTATATCTCAAATCATTACCCAAGAAGTGGTGGGGTCACTAGTCATCTCTCAATGGTTAAAGTTTAACATGAGGTTACTTCTAATGGGTTAAGGGATTCACACTTTAGACATTCATACATTAAGCAATGTAGTCTCCAGATAGATTGGCCTCTAGAGCTTGCAATGCTTAATGTTTGTCAAAATAATTGGTACTTCATGATATTATGTATGTTTCTCATCCTGTACTTCTGTTTTCATAAATAGTTTTTATAAAAACATGGGGGGACCCCTCTGGCAAAGTACCTTGCCTCCATATTGATGAAGAAAATAGACTTTTACCCACAACTCTGGCACAATGGTTGGGGGGAAGGGCTTATCAAAATCTGGAAATGACTTTAGCAATTAGGGAATACCCATATTTACTAATCATAAATTATAAATACAGGGGACTCCTTTTTTTTGTTTTGTTTATTATTGTCCCATAATGTATATTCACCAGCAATCACATTATCCAGTGATGTAAATCCAGATCACTCACGATGCTCGCTAACCTACCAAAAGAAAAAAATGCCACCTGCCAAGACACATTTAGCCTTTTTGCTTGCCTTCCACCAAATGACAGGGCAAATTGATGACAGCTGTCATATATAAGGGTCTCTAGAGTAATGTCAATGATCATATATAGGGCCAATCACCTATTGAGATCATGTGATGTCGATGGGGGTGGAGCCACAAGATGGCGCCAAATAGAAACATGCCATGGGCCCCATGCACTACCCTGAGCGAGTCTGTTACAAGATAGGCAGCTTGTATGCCTAAACAACCTAATTGATCCAGCTCAAGCCTGCGCTATAGGCGGCCAGATGAGAAAGGTGAAGCCGCACTGAACTGAACTAAGCCTGAGGCCTCGTACACACGACCGAGTTTCTCGTCGTAAAAAACACGTCGTTTTTTTCGACGAGATTCTTGTTAAGCTTGTCGATTTTCTCGTCAAGCTTTCTATGCGTACACACTGTAATTTCCCAATTTCCTCGTTGTTCTCCGCGGTCACGTCCAGCACGTACGACGGCACTATAAAGGGGAAGATCTTTTTTCTTGGCGCCACCCCTTGGGCTGCTTTTGCTGATCTCGTGTTACCGCGTGTGAAGTAAAAGTTTGGGAAGAGACGATTCGCGCTTTTCAGTCTTCGTACTTTTCAGATCGTTTTCTGCCGTTCAGTTTGTGCTTGTGGGTTCGTATCTTGACTTTCAGGGCGTCTAGGCAGGTCGTATCTGTTTTACAGTGCGTTCTTGCCTGTTCGTTTCTGATTTTCAGTTCGTTATTCATAGGCCTTGCTGTTCTAAAGTGCGTTCTGTTCTGTACGTTCTGATTAGACGACCATTTCCTAGCCTGGACGTTCTCGTCGTCGAGTTCGTGCTGTGCGTGCGCTTGGTGTTGGTCTGCTTGTTTTGGACCAAGACCAGTCCATGAATGGTGTGAGGAGGAGTTCATGGATTAAGAATTGGTTGCTCCAGCGGGACCAATTCTGCCACATGCCTCTGCTGCGGGAGATCGTCGAGAATAATCCTGAGGACTACAGGAATTTTCTGAGGATGTCTGACCCCGTTTTTCAGGAACTGTTGGCTTTGGTGTCCCCCTATATTACCAGGAAGGACACCGTTATGCGGGAAGCCATCAGTGCTGAGCAGAGGCTCATCGCCACGTTGCGTTACCTGGCGACAGGGAGAAGTCTTCAGGACTTGAAGTTTACGACAGGCATCTCCCCCCAGGCTCTGGGCCTCATAATCCCAGACACCTGTTCTGCCATCATCCAAGTCCTGCAGGAGGACTATATTAGGGTAAGTTTGCTCCCTTAACATCACATTTTAGGTATTACATGTATGCTAATGTATTGTATTTATTTCATCCTTCCCTAATTACCATGATTGTAATATGCTGAGAATGTCCCCTTTGTCCCCATGCATGTTGGAAGCTTTAGATTGCCCCTTTTTTCTCCTCCCTAAATATTTCCCTTCACTAACTTTTCCAGCAGGGGCGCCTGTTGCTCCAAATGTTTGGGGGTTCAAACCCCAATTTAGGAAATAAACTTCCTCCTTTTTTGCTCTGGTGCCTATTAAACGCCCCCAGTTGTCCCCTCCAATGCAGCCATTTTGTTCCCTCAAATGCAGCCATTTAGTCCCCTCTAATGCAGCCAGTTTCCCCCCAGCCCTGCACTTACCTTCTTGTGGTCAGCGCCATCCTTCTTCTGTCCTTGATGTCTTCTCCTTCCCTTCATGTTGCATCAGCCAATCATGTTACCATTAAACAGACTTGGTGAACATGATTGGCAGAGCAGCCTGTCAGTGTTTACCCAAGGAATGCCCCCCCCCCCCCCCCCCTGCGTCCCCGATTTTTCTTTTAGGAAGCCAATTACATCCCTCAGGTTGTAATTTGCAAGACTATTTTACTACCTGTTTCTGCTATGCAAATTTAACCCCCTAAATGCCGCAATGATTCATATGTCGGTCGCTTTACAAGAGGCCATCCACCTGAATAGTGTGCGGCATAGACAATACATAGGTTCATGCAACGCATGAACCTATGTATTGTTCTGAGTGATGGGCACAGGAGAGAGGGGGCAGTGCTCCAGCGCCCACTCTGGACGCACCGCCACTGCAATGCTATCCTGTGGCCAAACACATCTCCCCCCCCCAAAAATAATTTAGTAATGGCCCATCAGAGGGGGTGATGAATATGATAAATGAGCCTTCCATTATCCTTTTTTTACACACCTTAATAAACGTATAATTTGATTGATGTTGGCCTTTTTTGGGATAGAATTTCCTTGTAATGTATGACTTTGTTTTTCTAATATTATTTCATCTTGTTTCACTCCACAGCTTCCTTCCACGCCACAGGAATGGCAGACTGTGGCATCGGAGTTTGCCACGCGGTGGGACTTCCCCAACTGCGGTGGTGCCATAGACGGGAAGCACGTCCGCATCGTGCCGCCACCCCGTTCTGGGTCCTACTACTACAACTACAAGGGGTTTCATAGCATTGTGCTGATGGCGGTGGTGTCAGCACGGTATGAATTCCTCTATGTTGATGTAGGGAAGAATGGCCGGATGTCCGATGGGGGATCCTTCATCCAGATGGAGTTTGCCCTCCGTCTCCAGAGTGACGACCTTGCATTGCCATCGGATGCAGGGAATATTGAAGGACTCCCCTTTGTTTTCTTGGCTGATGAAGCCTTCGGACTCGGACGGCATCTTATGAGGCCATTTCCACAGAGGACCCTGACCCCAGAGAAGAGGGTGTTCAATTACCGGCTGGCCAGGGGCCGAAGAGTCGTTGAAAATGCCTTTGGCATAATGGCCAGCCGGTTCCGCCTTTTTATGACTTCCATCCACTTGGCGGACTACAAAATAAACTATGTAGTGTTATGCTGCTGTGTGCTACACAATTTTCTTTGCCGCAAATCTAATTCATATATGGCCTCAGTTTTGCCAGAGGCTAGACTTTCCCCTGCAAATCCCCTTCCGGGCCTGGAATCTGCCCGTCTTGGCTTGCCCCCCCAAAATGCCCGTGTGGTTCGGGACAAATACATGGAGTATTTCACGGGTAGGGGGGCAATTCCTATGCCAGCCTATGTCTAAGTATCCCAATAAAAATCTTGTTTTAAACCTTTAATTATTTGTTCTTTCCTGTCTCCTAGTTTGTCTTTGTGCATTTGTAGTGGCAAGTGTATTTTACTTTAGTAAATAACAACCATTTCACTATGTTACCTTACAAAAGAACCAAATAAGCTTAGAGAGTATTATAAAAAGAAGCTACACGTTGTTTGTGGTCAAATATTTTACTCTGTGCACATTCTACTCATTTTTTTTTTTTTTTTTTACTTTGGGGTTGGCCTGGCCACAACCCGGCAATTTTTGGCTTATGAAAATACAAAAATAACAGTTGCATTTCAAAAATTACAACATTGGATACCTCTGAGCAATCAGAGACATTCACTTACACAAACTATGTCTCTATGTGCCCATCCTAATATGGGGTCCTGCCACCCCTTGGCCAGCCAAAAATTGAATATGCACACATTTGTGTTTTTTTTTCATATAGGAAGTTTACAATCCTGATCCCTATTGTCAACATGTGCTATCTGCCATCAGGGGTGATCAATGGACGTGTTTTGGGGGTGCATCCCCTTCCTCAGTTCACCGACTTTTGATACGAGGAAGGGGTTGCACCCACAAAAGACGTACATGGATATCCCCTGATGGCAGATAGCACATGTTGACACACTGTGTGCATATTCAATTTTTGGCTGGTTTGATAGTCCAAAAATTTGAAAATATTACAAAAACAAACATGTAAAAACAAATGTGTTTGGATGGCTTATTGAATTCTCCCCAAAACATCGAGAATGTCTTTAAATGTTTGTTCCATCACATGGATTCTTTGTTTAATTAGGTCCAGTTCCGTGCTACATTCCATCACTTGCTGGATGAGGCGGAGGGCACTGTCAGCAGAGAACCGTGTACTATCCTTCACAACATTTACATCCCCTAAAAACCAAAAAAAAAAAGTATTATAACTCTGCAGGCCTACCTCGCTTACCTGAAGCTGTGGTGACAGATACTGACCTGTTGTGGTGACCAGATCCACAACGTCATCCACCTCTCCTTCCTGCACTTCTCCTTCCTCCACCTCAACTTCCTGCACATCTTTCGGATGTGGGTCTTTGGGAGTTTGGGGTTGCTTGGAAGTTGTGGGGTGCATGTGCTCCCTGGAGTGTCCTCCTCCCAGTCTTCTCTCCCCTATGAGAATAAAGCCAAAGGTCTATTTATCACACTGTAAATCTCATTGTTAAAATAAAAACAGGCTAAATTGCTTGGAAGTGGGGTACAAGTGTGTGTTTGTGCGGAATTTAAAGAAGAATGCATTATTTATGACCCCAATTATGTTTAGTATTCACATTTGGATGTAATTTTTTTGACATGGAGGCACCACAAAAATTCTCTGATGCACCTGTGTGGGACACCCAAAAAAGGCGGGTCTGGTGGCCCACATTATAGTGCTCCAAAGTACAGATGTGGAAGCAGCTGCTGAGTGTCCTCTCCTTTACACTGATAAAAGTTTGCATTTCATTCTCTTTACAAACACATCATCTAGACTAAAAAATTATCCACAATAGTTGATCAAAAATGGCAGATGTCTAATTACTTTTGTGGCTCTAAAATAAGCCAAAACCGCGGATAGTGGCCGAACGAAGTGTCGGTAACATAAAGAACGATTACTGTGCCCAACCAAGTTCAAAATATTACATTTTGGAAGGGAGTCCAATATGAGAAAAAAACAAAAACATGTCAGTTTATAAAAAGATTAAATAGCAGAAACGTCGACATTTTACTTACTTTTAGCGAGCATCCTCTTTATGCTCCTCAACTGGTCTGGCTCCCTCAGTTTGAGGTCTGACCACCTCTTTCTGAGCTGCTCATTTGAGCGTTTCACCCCGAACTTCGCCCTCAGACTCTTCACAACTTTAGTGAGGATTTTGGCCTTCCTTCTATTTGGTTTGCTATACGGCCCATGCTTGGCATCATAATCAGCCTTGACCAAGATGTCCACCATCTCCGCCATCTCTGCCAAAGACATATTCGATGCCTTGAATCTCCTCCTTGATCGTGACGTGTCCTCGGTCTCCGGGCTTGTCTCCTCGCTAGTTGCGGAATTATCAGACACCTGCTGTAACTCTGCCATATCTGTCTGCGCGCCGAAAGAGAAGGGGCGGGGAAAAGATGTTAGTTAGAACGTCATGGGCAGGCGACGTGTGCGGAGCGACGTGTTCGAATTTTGACGCATGCGTGGTGTGTGTATATAGCAAACACACATGTGACTATAGTACATTCGGTGTGCGGAGAGAGGAGTTCAAGTGACGGACGTGCGAACGAAGGTATGTGATTTTGTGACTTGTAAAAATTGTTGGCCTATACTGTCTTGAGATTGTTGGAGGATATATATGGTGACTAGGATGTTAAGGAGGTTAGACTGTTTGCCTCACATTAGTTAAATATAATTTATTTAACTTGCAGATACAATATGAATGTCTTTATAAGCGACAAAGAGTTCCTGGCGGAATTTATTGACCGGGTAAGGGAGCTGCCGGCTCTGTGGGAGACGAAAAACCCCATCCATAAAAAAAAAGGGGTGAGAAAAGCAGCGCTGGAGAAGCTGCTCCCATTTGTGCATACCAAGGTGCCCACAGCCACAGCAAAACAAGTGGACACTAAAATTGGGAGCTTGAGAGGTACCTACAGGACTGAACGCTCTAAGGTGCTGGCTTCTCAGAGGTCAGGAGCAGCAGCAGATGATGTTTATGTCCCGATTTTGTGGTACTACAACAGGATGTCCTTCCTGGATGACCACATTGACACAAGGCCATCACTCTCCACTCTTCCCCCCAGACTTCCCTGCAGCCAACCTGAGCCTTTTCTGGAGCAAGAGGAGGCAGCCATCCTGGATGATCCAGATTTGGCCATCTGGAGCCAGGTATAGTATTAACTGAAAATGTATTGGGATAAAATTAATGTTTGACAAATATGTCAGGATGAGAAACATACATTATTTTGGATTCCACAAGTGAAATCAAGATCTGTAGACATTATTCTGCACTTAATTGGGTGCTAAATAGTCAATCTGATGTAGTGGTAAATTTAAAGCAAGGATTTATGCATTTACATTCTAATTGCTTCAATCAGGATTACAAAGTTTGATGCAAAGATTAAACCAACATATTAAACTATGTTCCTTTTTCATACACAGGATGAAATCAGCCAGGAGGAGGGTCTGGAAACTGTCAGGCAGGAGGAGGAAGGGCCCAGTGGCAGCCAGGAGGTGGCAGGGCCCAGTGGCAGCCAGGAGGTGGCAGGGCCCAGTGGCAGCCAGGAGGTGGCAGGGCAAAGGAGAAGCACCAGATCCCAGGTGCCTCCCATCCGGCTTCACAAAAGAGGCAGGAGGGACAGGACCACCAGTGAGGCAGCAATGGCCCTTATTAAAGAGGCCCATGCCACCCTCAAGGAGCCCACATCCCCTGAAGAGGCCATTGCCGGCCTAGTGGAGGCTAAGTTCAAGGTGATAAGCATGGAGCAACGCCTCCTATGCGAGCCCCTGCTCATCACCTTGCTCAACAAGGGGGTGATGGAGAAAATTACACCCAATACCGCCATATGTGAGGTGGCCCAACTGACCCAACCTCAACCTCCACCTCCACCTTCTTCTTCTGCCCCACCCCCTTCTGCTACACCTCCACCTTCTTCTTCTGCCCCACCCCCTTCTGCTACACCTCCACCTTCTGCCCCACCCCCTTCTGCTACACCTCCACCTTCTGCCCCACCCCCTTCTGCTACACCTCCACCTTCTGCCCCACCCCCTTCTGCTACACCTCCACCTTCTGCCCCACCCCCTTCTGCTACACCTCCACCTCCTCCTCCTGACAGGAGTACCCCTCCAGTGGGCCAGCCTCCAGCCAAACGAAGAAGGAAGGCTGCAGGGAAGGCTTCAGGAAAGGCTGCAGGGAAGGCTTCAGGAAAGGCTGCAGGGAAGGTTGCCAGGAAGAAGAGGAAGTGATGGCCTTGCTTCGTTGTGGTCGGACAGAAGGCAGCCTGTTGTAGTACCACACACTTGGGACATATATATCACCTGCTGCTGTTCCTGACCTCTGGGAGGCCAGCATCAGATTGTGTTCAGAAATGTTGGCCTTCTCAAGCTCCCAATTTTAGTGTCCACACAGGGTTGGTGTGTGCTCTGGGGTCCCTGGGATGCACAAATGGCAGCAGCTTCTCCAGCGCTGCCTTCTCTTTATTTAATTTATAAACATGAATAAATGTGATTTTTGTTTAAGTTCATACTTGACTATGTGTATTTTTAAATAAACAAAATCAAGCTTTGGAGTAAGCAGATACATTTGACTGACAATAAAAGGCACAGATATCACCCCCCCAAAAGAATAACTAAATCTGATTAGCACAAAAACATGGTGGGAAATTTAAATAATATAGATTCCTAAATTAAATGGGAGATCACTATCAAAACATTGTGAAATTATAATTAACATCATTTTGAAAAATCTAACCATTTAAATTATTCCTAAAAACTTGCACGATATAATACACATAAATCTTATAAAGAGCAGCATGAAAAGGGTTAAAAATAAGGCATAACTCTGTGTGAATATCAGCAGTAAAAGAAGGTCACTCGTTTTGATTAACCACTTCCCTACCCAGCCATAGACAAATGACGTCCACAGATGGGATCTCCCATCCTGGGTGGACGTCATATGACGTCCTCGGCTTTGTAGGGGGATATCTGAATGATGCCTGCAGCTAGAGGCATCATTCAGATATCCTTTTGAAGTGCCAGCGATTCTGTGCACCATAAGAACGATCATAGCGGCGGTTCCGCCGCTTGATCGTTCTTATAGGCGGCGGGAGGGGACACCCCCCCCCTCCCGCCGCCATCCGGTGCTTCTCCGGGCTCCCCCGTGCGATCGGGGACCCGGAGCGAATCTTCCGGCATCGTTGGTGGAGTCACGTGATGAGCATAGAGATGACTGGTGACCAGATGGTCACCAGTCATCTCTATGATCGTCGGAGGCCCGGGCGCGATGTGATGACGTCACGCCCGGGTCTCAAAAATGTAAACAAAGCCGCCGTTGCGGCTGTAAGTATGAAATCAGTGAAAAATTTATCACTGATCTCATGCTTTCCAGCCTGGAGGAGAGATGTGGAGTCTTATTGACCCCGCATCTCTCAATAAAGAGAACCTGTCACACACATTCCTATTACAAGGGATGTTTACATTCCTTGTAATAGGAATAAAAGTGATCAAAAAAAAAAAAAAAGTAAAATCATTGTAAAAAAATAAATAAATAAGTAAGTTAAATAAATAAATAATAATAAAAAAATATTAAAACGCCCCTGTCCCCGGTAGCTCGCGATCAGAAGCGAATGCACACGTAAGTCGCCCACATATGTAAACGCCGTTCAAACCACGCATGTGAGGTATCGCCGCGTGCGTTAGAGCGCGTGCAACAATTCTAGCACTAGACCTCCTCTGTAATTCTAACCTGGTAACCTGTAAAAAAAATTTAAGCGTCGCCTATGGAGATTTTTAAGTACCGAAGTTTGGCGCCATTCCATGAGTGTGCGCAATTTTAAAGCGTGACATCTTAGGTATCTATTTACTCGGCGTAACATTATCTTTCATATGTTCCCAAAAAATTGGGCTAACTTTACTGTTTTGTTATTTTTTAATTCATGAAACCATTTTTTTTTTTTAAAAAAAAGGCGTTTGAAAAATTATTGCGCAAATATTGTGCAAGAAAAAATGTTGCAATGACCGTCATTTTATTCCCTAGGGTGTCTGCTAAAAAAACATATATAATGTTTTGGGGTTCTGAGTAATTTTCTAGCAAAAGAATGATGATTTGTACATGTAGGAGAGAAGTGCCAAAATAGGCCCGGTATTGAATAGGTACAAAAAGCCCTGTATTGAAGTGGTTAATGTAACATTCGAACGAAGATTTCAATGCAGAACATTTAAACGATGAAATATTTTTGAGCGTGACGAATATGCTCTCTCCATTACGAAGGTTTGTTTTACCAGAAGATGCGCTCCCGTCTCATAGTTGCTTGTGAGCATGCGCGCTTTTGGAAGAGTCGTAAAAGCATACACACGAACCATTTTCTCGTCACAAAACAGGCCGACGAGAAACACGACGAGGAAATCTGGAATCCTGACGAGAAAATAGAGAGCAGGTTCTCTATTTTCTCGTCGAGATTCTCGGCAATTTTCTCGTCGTAAAACCATACACACGAACGTTTTTCTAGACAAAAAAACTCTTGCGGCACTTTTCTTGACTGTTTTGGACGAGAAAAACGGTCGTGTGTACGAGGCCTGAGACTTTGCTTTGCGGTACCTGTTCCTCTTCTTCATGCTCCCGGCTCCCCGGCTCCTCGGCTCTTGGCAGCCCTCTTCCGTGCCGAAGTACACTTGGGATTGTGGCCGTTAGCAGGGCAGGAAAACCGAAGTCGCTGAGGTGCATCAGGAGGTTGGTATGCTCCCTGCGTGTGAGAGGTAAGGGGGCTGGATCCCGCAAGTGCACGGATTGTAGCGGTGGCTGACGGACAGAGCAGGAGACAGAGCTGATCTGAGCTGCTGTGAAGTGGATCCCGGACCCCGGCGGAGGCATCTCCCTCTACGCTGTCCCCCCCCATGCTCTCGTCTGCGTGAGAGGCTAGAGAGCGGCTGAGTAGACCGCTGTACTGCACCAGCTAAATAGCTACAGAGGCGGCCGGGGGGAGCAGAGAGGCAGCCTGTAGCCTGAAATCTACCCTACGGAAGCTTTGCAGAGGCCTGAGGGCTGAGGCACTGTGTGAAGCTATCCGGTGGAGTTTGAGAAGCCTGCAGCAAAGATCTTCCAGCGGAGAGGATTGAAGTCCGCGTAGGAACCAGAAAAAAACTTTTTATAAAGCAAACATAGAGTGTATCTGCCCTGAAGTGCTTTAGATAAAGCTGGTGAACGGTGTTTATTTTATTTTTTTGGGGGAGATGCAGCAGAGGGAGATATTGAAATTGAAAGAATACGAAGCTTAGTATTATGCTCAGTAAGACAGATAAAGGAATTAAGAGTATAACTGGACTTCGCTATAGTATTTTTAATCACCCTCCTGCCTAGCTCTATTTCTCTCTCAGTTTACTGTGAAGATTACTATCTGAACTAACTACTAGACCAATCACCAGAAGCCTATACAACAAATAGACTCAACTTGTGCAGATGTATGCAAGTATATCTATTCTATCTTTGCATTGTAAGTCTGCTTTGGCTTGGTTCTGCATTGCTTTGCTTTTTCAAGTTAACACATTTGATGCTGCTGAGAACTATGTTTTTTTTTATTAAGACTAATATATGCATATGTGAGTGGTATACTTAAAGGTATTCCTGAAGATGCTGGAAATGTGAAATTTGGAATACAGGTGGAGGAATAATCTGAGCAGCAAGTGCTATTTAAAAACAGCTCTAATTTGCATATCAATGCACACCAATGACGTAGGTGTAAGGCTAAGCGGACCAGATGTGGTTCGTCAGAAGGGGCGGGTCTATTAATTTATTACACTGTGGAGGAAGTTCCCCATCAGGTCCGCCCCCTCATTTGTCAGACCCCGCCTATGTCATTGGCTGAGCGGACCTCATGGGGAACTGCCTCCGCAGTGTAATAAATGAATAGACCCGCCCCTTCTCACGTTCTGCATCTGGTCCGCTTAGCCTTACACCTACGTCATTGGCTGAGCGGACCTGACGGGGAACTTTAGAAGGGGCGGAGGAAGTTCCCCATCAGGTCCGCTCAGGCTCAGCCAATGACGTTTTGTGTGGACAGCGCTGGACATCGGATCGCCGCGGGACACTGGATTTCATAGATGGAATGGGGTTTTTATTTTTTTATTTTTAATAAAGGACTTTTCCAAGGTGTCTGTGTGTTTTTTTTTACACTTTCTTCGTGAAATGGTAGGGGTACAATATACCCCTTACCAATTCACATAGGGGGGGTGGGATCTGGGGGTCCCCTTTGTTAAAGGGGTCTTCCAGATTCCGATAAGCCCCCTGCCCGCAGACCCCCACAACCACCGGGCAAGGGTTGTGGGGATGAGGCCCTTGTCCCCATCAACATGGGGACATCCTCCCCATGTTGAGGGCATGTGGCCTGGTACGGTTCAGGAGGGGGGGGGTGCTCTCTCGTCGGGCCTGGTAAAAAAATTTTTTACCAATTACTTTTCTATGTATTGCCGGGAGCCGACAATTTATTATAGCCGCGAGTGAGTTTTAAATGACTTTTTTTTTCCTTTAGAAATTACATTTTGTGCAGTGACAGTTCTAAGCACGGGAAACAAGCGCTGCTTTACAGGCATACTATACACACACCCTAGGTACGAAATTTAAAGGAATATTTCACTTTTATTGTTTCACTTTAATCATTATTAAAATCACTGCTCCCGAAAAAACGTTAGTTTTTAAAACTTTTTTTGCATTGATACATGTCCCCTGGGGCAGGACCCGGGTCCCCAAACACTTTTTAGGACAATAACTTGCATGTTAGCCTTTATAATTAGCACTTGATTTCGAACGTTCGAGTCAATTGAATTTAATAGTGTTCTAAAGTTCACGCGAACATTCTGGCTGTTCGCAGGTTCTGGTGCGAACCGAACAGGGGGATGTTCGGCTCATCCCTACTACCCACCCATAAGATCTAACATACTTGACATATTTGTCTACATCTGTTTTCTATACCCTCTTATACCTTGACTAAATTATATGAATAATCTGTACAGGAGAGATACTGAGATAAACCATTGAGGGGAACTCTGTTTCAGTTTATGGATTGTTTTGTGGACTGCCCTTGTTGGTATCTTCAGCCCGATATATTTAGTCTTCAAGACGGTGGGTGGGTAGAAAGAACAATAAGTTTGGAAAAAAGGAAATATGGGGAGGAAGGTGGTAAAAACAAATCAAGCAGATAGTCAGAACTGTAATTCCATAAAAACATATATGGTACAGGATAAAGTTGACCAAAAATCAGAACAAGTTGCAGAAAGAGCAGAGGGAATAACCTCCCCTTCAGAAGGTCAAATGAAGAAAAAGGATTGATCCAGGGAAGAAGAAGAAATTCAACAGAGAGATGAACAGCAACCACCAATGGAGAAAGAAAAGGATGAGGATAGCTTACAAGCGTTTCCCACAAAGCTGGACATGGCCGAGATGATGTCACACCTAGAGTGCACGATTAAAGGTGAATTGAATGCCACTAGGATGGACATACAGAATGTACTACAAAGAGTAGAAGAATCTGAAATACATTTAGATGAACATAAAAAAGCGATCTTAGAACTGCGGGCAAGGGCCGAAACGGATCGGTTGGAAATTAGAATATCTGTTATAGGATGAAAGATCAAGAGAATCGCAACAGACAGAACAACTTGAGGATTTGCGGACTACCGGAGTCCGTGAAAAATAGCGATCTAGAAAAAACGTTCCGTGAGGTGTTCAATAAAATACTGAACAAAGAAATAACATCTAAAGATGGACTTTAAACGGCACACAGATAGATATTGTAAAAATTCTAAGGGTTTTATTGTTGGTAGAAAAATATAATTGAATTTAGGTAAAAAGTACATTAATACAAGACAATGACATTATGTAACAGTCATCAATAATTAGTATAGGGTCCCATTTACAAGACTCAACACATCTCCCAGGAATTACATTGACATGTAAAATACACAAAGTAGAATAGGATAATGTATAGCCAACAAACACAAATGAGGAGTTGGACGGTATGCACGAGAGATGGCTGGTCTTATTGATAGGTCCGGTAAATTCAAAGATAAAGATCTTGCTTTCGCTCGACTAGTTTCGCGTTCCAAAACGCTTCGTCGGGAGCATAGTATTGAACAAGGCCGTGTTAGGTAGTGAAACCGGCCTAGGTATTTTTACCTGGCAATCCGTATATCACAGGGTGCCAGTATTATATAAACACATTCATGGTAAACAATCATGCGTGATTTAAGTAAAAAAGTAACTATGCACAGGCTACTGATAGGTAGGGAACGTAAATCCAGGTGTAACAAGCCAGACAATACTGTAGAGGAGTGTGTCAGTCAGAAGCACTTGCTCGAGCCACACAATGGTAGTCTGTTTGGGTGACCCCTAGTGATAGATTGACCCAGCTTGTAGCTTGACAGGGATTATATGCTGGTAGACCTGGATGGAACCCAAACAGACTACCATTGTGTGGCTCGAGCAAGTGCTTCTGACTGACACACTCCTCTACAGTATTGTCTGGCTTGTTACACCTGGATTTACGTTCCCTACCTATCAGTAGCCTGTGCATAGTTACTTTTTTACTTAAATCACGCATGATTGTTTACCATGAATGTGTTTATATAATACTGGCACCCTGTGATATACGGATTGCCAGGTAAAAATACCTAGGCCGGTTTCACTACCTAACACGGCCTTGTTCAATACTATGCTCCCGACGAAGCGTTTTGGAACGCGAAACTAGTCGAGCGAAAGCAAGATCTTTATCTTTGAATTTACCGGACCTATCAATAAGACCAGCCATCTCTCGTGCATACCGTCCAACTCCTCATTTGTGTTTGTTGGCTATACATTATCCTATTCTACTTTGTGTATTTTACATGTCAATGTAATTCCTGGGAGATGTGTTGAGTCTTGTAAATGGGACCCTATACTAATTATTGATGACTGTTACATAATGTCATTGTCTTGTATTAATGTACTTTTTACCTAAATTCAATTATATTTTTCTACCAACAATAAAACCCTTAGAATTTTTACAATATCTATCTGTGTGCCGTTTAAAGTCCATCTTTAGTTCAAACAATATTCCCCCATTGATTATCGGGACGTTGGCGCATTTATACTAGGTGCATCCACAGTGTCACCCTGTGGTGATGCACAATTTAGCAATTTCCTTCTAAAAAGAAATAACATCGCCCATACGCTTTGAAAGAGTCCATCGAATACAAAAAACATCAACACAAACTGCAAGAGATGTTATAGCGAGATTTTCTCATTATGATATAAAACAGCAAGTTGCATATGGCATGAGAAGCGCTAAGCTGATTAAATTCAATGAGACTGAGATTTTTATCTTCACGGACCTATCGCAAGAAACCTTGACCTGTAGGAGAGCTTTGAAGCCCCTAATAAATCAGTTACAAGCAAAAAACATTTTGTAGCAAACTAGATTTGCCATGTATTACTATAGAGAGCTGGGAGAAGAAAACCCCCGAGTGGGGGAAGTTAAGTGATCAGCAATGGAAAAAAGTTTAGTGCTTCATTAATAGAATATAATGTGTTTTAAATAAATAAACAAATAGCGTAAGGAAAGCAGGGTAATAATGGATTAGATGGAACAAGGACTCGTTCAGGGGTGCATGGGGCTCCAGTGATGCCTGCCTGTTCCCCCAGAGCCATTCCTGAAAGTGGGATGAGATCTGGGGGCCCACATAGGCATACCGGAGCCCCCAGAGGATGCCCTGCTGGGCTGGGCGTCTTAAATTGGGCGACAGCCAGGTAGGCCATACCATTGATATTCAATGGAAGGGGGGGTGGGAGGGGGAGGAGGGTCTTACAATAGGAAGTTTAGTGGGGATAGTTTAGAAGGGGTTGTATTGTGTTGTCGTGTTTTACTTAGTTGTATGTTAGCGGAATGCATCTCCTCTGGAAAATTAGAAATTTTGTATTATCCCATTATTAATGCTCAATTTATGCCTATGTTGCACAGGTTTGAGAGATGGCACCTTTAAAGATAGTGATATATAATGTCAGAGGCCTAAATAGTCCTAGTAAAAGGCATCAAATATTGCAGGAATTAAAAAGTTGGTCATCAAATATAATTTTCTTACAAGAAACTCACTTTAAATGGTCATCCAGGGTCGGATTAAACACAAAAAATTAAGGTAATTAAACAAAAATTACATGAACAGCAGTTAGCGGAAGCTTGGCGAATCCTGTACCCTAATGGGAGGGATTTCACTTATTATTCTCAGATACACTCCTCATATTCGAGAATTGATTTTGTTTTTTTGGACCACCAACTTCTAGAGGGACTAATAAATGCAGAGATGAAACCCATCACCCTCTCGGATCATTCCCCATTATAGTTAGCCTGGACCTAGAAAATATTCCGGATAGGCAAAGATCCTGGAGGTTGGATGAATCACTTCTGCATGACCAAGGCATAGTGGAGGATCTGGAAAGAGACATGAATTTTTTCTTTAAAGAAAATAATGTAGAAAATATTGCGCCAACAGTATTGTTGGAAACCCATAAAGTATTTATGAGAGGGAGATTAATAGCAGAAGTAGCAAAAAGGAAAAAAATATGGTCAGCACAAAAAAAATCTTTCCTACAAAGAATTCAGGAACTAGAGCAGTTACATAAAAAATTTAATGATGATAAAGTAAAGGGGGAATTAATGGGAAAACGGAAGGCTCTGAGAGATCGGTTGGAACAGGAATCCAAACGAGCTTTCATTAGAACAGCTAAAAGGCAATATGAGTTTGGTAATAGTTCCGGGGGAGTACTGGCGGGGAGGATTAAACCTAGACGAAGCTTAAACTACATTGCAAAAATGAAAGATAAAAGTATTATCAATCATTATACAAAGTAAGCAACACTCAAAACATTGAAGAGAGACAAAATAGACAAAATAAAATAGAACAATACTTACAGAAGATAAAGTTACCGGCCCTTTTGGATGAGGATGTAAGTAATTTAGAAAAAGATATTTCTAAGGAAGAAATTGCACAGGCAATTCGAAAAAGTAAAGCTGGTAAAAGTCCGGGGCCGGATGGCTACACATCCTTATATTTAAAAAAAAATTCAGTTACCCTAACACCCTTTTTTTATTTATATATGAACTCTATTGGGGAAGGCCTAAAGATTTGTGGAGAAGCTTTGGGGGCCTACATATCACTCTTAGGCAAAGAAGGGGAGGACCCAACGTTGTGCTCTAGTTTTAGGCCAATATCCTTGATTAATGAGGACATTAAAATATATGCGAGGATTTCGGCCAAAAGACTGAGACCATTTATGCCGGATTGTATTGAGAAAGATTAAGCAGTATTTGTTCCTGGTAGGGAGGCAAGATATAATATTTTAAGAACAATTTTACTGATGCATGTAGCGAAAAAGGGAAAGAAGCCTGCTCTTTTCCTGTCAATAGATGCCGAAAAGGCCTTTGACAGGTTAGAGTGGGACTTTATGGTGCAGACACTTTATAAGTTTGGTATAGGCCCCCGAGGCTTTATACTCTAACCCCATGGCTAAAATCCTAGTATTAGGAACTATGTCTGAGACCTTCCAGCTATATAAGAGCACACGTCAGGGATGTCCCCTCTCCCCTTTTACTTTTCGTGTTCTCTCTGGAACCTTTTCTGGCCTCTATACGAGCGAACCCTAAGATTAAAAGGTATAGAGGTGGCAGGACAAGAACATAAGACATCCGCATTTGCAAATGACGTTATGTTGTACATAACGAATCCCACACAAACACTCCCTGAGATCTTATTAGAACTGAGAGAATACGGGGCTGTATCGAATCTTAAGATCAACATGGAGAAAACTGAGATACTAGATATATCGGTCCCCTCAGATGAAGGAAGGGATCTCAGAGTTCTGTATCCCTTTAAGCGGAGGAAGAGGGGATTGAGATATCTGGGGGTGTTTTTGTCAACATCAATAAAAGATCTATACCAGGATAATTGCTTGCTTTTGTTGAATAAAATTAAACAGGAGCTGAGAGGATATCCTGCGCATAGATTATCATGGTTTGGTAGGATAAGTGTCATCAAAATGATGACTCTTCCAAAAGCTTTGTATATTTTCCAGTGTCCGACGATAAATATCCCTGTGACCTTTTTTAAAACTCTTAGATTGATCTTGCAAAAGTTCATATGGAATAATAGGGGCAATCGTATTGCATATAAAACTTTGAGTAGACCAAAGGAAAGAGGAGGATTGGCTCTTCCAGATCTCGAAAAATACCATACTGTGGCAATACTGCGGAGAGTTATGGACATGGCTCTCCATAAAAAAATGGGTAACGTTCGAGGTGGAGGTGAGTAAATCTGCCTGGAGTCAGATTATTTGGATCCCAAGGAAATATAGAGGAGACTCGAGAGAAATGGCACTAATTACCATAGAAGCACTGAGAGTTTGGGATAAGCTTTTTAACAATACCCCTTGGCTATATAATAGTCCCCTGATGCCGTTGACCGGCAATAATTACTTTCCCCCAGGCAAGGATAATAAACTTTACTTGAATTTGACCTCTTCGGACTGTCTTAGGTTAAAAGATGTCCTGAAGGGAAAAGCCCTTTGCTCGCTTTCTGAATTACGAGGAAAATATGGGGTGACAATATGGGATACATGGAGATATAGACAACTTCAACACTTCATAGAGTCTCTCCTGAAACCCCTTTGTTCAGTTGGTGAGCAAAATTTATGGGAAAGATTAGTAGATCAAGGGGGAATAAATAGACAGGGGATTTCAAATATTTACAGGATGTTGATGAGGCCCCCAGATGAGGAACCCCCAGGTCCCTTGGAGGGGTGGGAATTGAAACTAAACCAGCAAGTGCCTGAAACAACAAGAAGTAAAATTTTGGATTATGTTCATTCATCCTCAATGGACACAAGGGTGAAGGAAATTAATTATAAATTATTTATTAAGTGGTATTATGTTCCAATAAAACTGCATAAAATTCAGACCTGTCCTCCCTATGTTGGAGGGAATGTAGAGAGAGCGGAACGCATGCACACATTTGGTGGCAGTGCCCCCTAATACAACCCTATTGGAGGGAAGTACTTGACTGGATAAAGAATTTAGGAATGAAATTGGATATGATCATTGGCAATGCCTGTTCCATGGAACAGGGATGCCAAGGAAGAAATACAGAGCAACAATTATTCAATTTCTGCTGAATTCAGCAAAGGCATTAATCCTGAAACAATGGAAGTCAAGCACAGTCCCGACGATAAAGGATTGGCTTCGGGAGGTAGACAAAATTAGATTAATGGAAGAGGTAATACATATACAAAATAACTTAGAAACAAAGTTTGCTAGTACTTGGAGGTGTTGGTTGGAATTTAGACAAACTCAGGCTTATGTGAACTATATGGGAAGTAATTATGTGATTTACTGTTCCACACCTGTGCCCCCCCCCCCCCCGGGGGGGAAGGGGGAAGGAGGGGAAAAATGTATTTATTTATTTATTTTTTCCTTTCACTGTTTTTCACTTTTGAAGAGTCACTGAGGAAATTAACACATTAGGTAGGATATTATAGAGGGGCTGTTTTGGCTTTGTTCCCTTCTTCATCCCCACCTTTTTATTTTTTTTATTTTTTATTTCTCTTTTTTTTTATTTTTCTTTACGGAATAAGTACCTCTCAGGAGGTCCTCTCAACGTTTTTCACAAAATAAGCACTTTCCTTTTTTTTCAGGAAGAATTGTCAACAAAAGTTGAGAAACTCCCCTTCGAATTAATCAATAAAGAATAGGACACGTCACATTTTAATTAGTAAGAAGAAACGGCACTAGGCACCAAGCACTCAATGTTATAGGAAGGTGATTAGAAGGGACAGTATTCTTTTCCCCTCCCCTTTACCCTTTTCCTTCTCACCTTCTTTTTTTTATGGCCCCTTTCCTGGAGGGAGGGGGGGATTGGGGGGTTGGGCGGGAGTCCGGAGGAATATAACTAATGGGATGGAGTATATTGCATAATATAAGAGAGTATATTTTTTTCTTTTTTATATACCGTATATACTCGAGTATAAGCCGACCCGAATATAAGCCAAGGCACCTAATTTTACCACAAAAAATTGGGAAAACTTATTGACCCGAGTATAAGCCTAGGGTGTCCATCTGCATGCCTCACTGTGCCTCACTTTGCCTCACTGTGTCCATGTCCATGCCTCACTGTGTCCATGTCTCACTGTGTCCATGCCTCAATGTGCCCATGACTAGACTGACGTTTAACATGGGAGTCTATGGAAGGGGTGCCCGGCTTTGAAAAATCGGTGCTCCCCGGCCGTAGGTCTTCCAGACAACAAACTTTGCACACTTATAGAGGTAAAATTGGGCTACTTGTTTGCCAAGTTTTGGGTCCAGGGGACCTACGGCCGGCCGGTTCCGGGTCCCCAAAATCACCAAAGAAATTACTGTTTAACATGGGAGTCTATGGAAGGGGTGCCCGGCTTTGAAAAATCGGTGCTCCCCGGCCGTAAGTACCCCGGACAATAAACTTTGCACAATTGTAGAGGAAGAGTGGGGCTACATGTGTGCCAGTACCGGGTCCCCAAAATCCAGGAGATCAGGCACAAAAAGGTGACTCGAGTATAAGCCAAGGGGGGCATTTTCAGCACAAAAAAATGTGCTGAAAAACTCGGCTTATACTCGAGTATATACGGTACATGGTCCCAAAATGAAATCATTTCATTTGTATTTGTACAAAATTTAAAAAAAATTATTGAAAAGGAAAAAAAAAAAAAAAAGAGAGATCATGTGATGTAATTTACCAAAAATCGGCCAGCAAGTGGAATCGTGATTTGGCTCTATCGTTTATTAAAAGGTCATCAAAAAGTGAAAGTGTTTTGTGTTTTTTTTTTACTGCTGACATTTTACCCTGTAGTCATTCATATTTGAGGGTGATATCTGGGTGCCCATTACTGTTAAAATGGTCTTCCGAATTTGGGTAAGCCCCACGCTGCAGACACCAGACACACAATAGGCGAGAGGGGGAGTGAGGCTCCGCTACATATATAACAGATTTTAATATTACACAAATATTACAGGTAAGTCAATAAATGCATCCATAGAATACAAAATAGAAAAAAGTAAAGAGACCGCATGAAATGACCATAGGATGGCACTCAAGGGTAGATGTTTCTTGTTGTAGGGGTGTAGATGGTGAAGACGCCCATACTGAACCAAAGAAGGAGTGTCTCCTGAGTGATCTTCCATGGGGTTCTTGAAACATTAAAAGTTGCTCAACATTTTTCGCGATATGGTAAATCGCTTCCTCAGGAGCTTCTGGATTTCAATATAAAACACAATTTTAGTTGAAAATAATACAGTACAGGCTTATACAGGAGTTGTGAGAGTCGATAGCCTTAAAATACATAACACTCACCAAAATTGTACTATTGGAAAACATCAAGTGCAGTCGCTCCAATACCTTCACCATCTACATCCCTACAACAAGAAACCTCTACCCTTGAGTGCCGTCCTATGGTCATTTCATGCGGTTCCTTTACTTTTTTCCATTTTGTATTCTATGGATGCATTTATTGACTTACCTGTAATATTTGTGTAATATTAAAATTTGTTATATATTTAAGTCGTGCCTATAAAGTCCATTTTTTCTATACAACCTTTACCAATTCAGTAGGCTGTGGCACTGTAGTTTATATGGGTGTTGATTACCACCCAAGGGCACTTGTAATCAATCATTGACTACGTGCAAAAAAGGACACCTTGCTACACTTCTTATCAATGTTTGGAATGATCAAGCAGCCATCCACTACTTTCTTTGATAAGTTTTATCTGTATGACCTGTATATTATAATTACCATTTCATTAAAGTGGATGTAAACCCACTCTCATCCTTTCTAAACTACTGCCATAGATCTATAAGGATATACATGCCTCCTTCATGTATCCTTACCTGTCAAATGTCTCCCCTCTGTCTGTTATAAGAACTGAAGAACTGCAGATTCTGTGGGTGGATCTGTTGTCTGGAGCTCGGTGGGTGGAGTCGTGATGTCAGTAGACTCCCCGCCCACCTCTACACTCCCCTTGTCAACATGCATTTTCTCCTGTGTATTCCTTCTGCTATGATCACTAACATCCAGTCAAAATCCAGAAAAGTAACCACATGACTTCAGAAAAGGAGTGGGAATTAAAAAATAATGCCTGTCTCAGGCTTAGTGCATGAGATATGTATATAACCTGTCATTCACAGCAATTGGGCGGAACGGACAAAAGTTCTCCTGTTTGTCAGTTTATCTTACTGAAAAAAGAAAAGAGAATTGCTCAGAGCTGGATTAACTCTTTGTGGCAAGACTGGGCACAGATGATAGGAAATCTTATACACTACATTGTGACAGCAAAAAAAAAAATGGGTTTACATCCACTTTAACACCAATGCTTTGGGCATATGAGAGACTTAAACTGCAAGCCTCAAATGCTCCCAAAAGGACAATTTGCCCATCAGAGTAGATTATAGGCGTTGTTGACTTAGGCTGCCCATAAAATATCAGCTTTCTAGGAGTGATGGGCAATGAATCTGTATAATGTGGGGGTTGATCGTGGTTCTCAACCAGTGAAACTGACTCTTGGACTACATGGAAAGGTCATAGAAGTAATTCTTGCATTGTGAGGATCAGGTGTAATAGTTGTGTTTTTATGATTATGTGCGGTTTCCTATACTGAGATTATCATGCAAATGTGGCATTCCCTGAGGGCCATAGTTGGACGCCACTAGTCCCAACAATGGAGGTTGGCTTCCATAAACATGGTCATTGAGATGGAAACTGTATTGGCAGCCACACCTCAGCCAGGTATTCTACCTCCTCTTTAACATATCAATTCACAAGCCCATCACCATTCAGATGATTAGTTCTGCCCTGGGTCAAGTTTTCTCCGTATTCTGAACCGTCAAGGTTTGAAGCAAAACCAAAGTGTACTTTTAATTATATAAATTAACTTGCAAGAAACTACAGCCCTTGTTAAATTGGGGGTTATTTACTAAAACTGTATGGTGCATAGAAACCAATCAGCTTTCACGTTTTATTGTCAAGCTTAATGCTCCATTCACAACCATGCATTTTTTTTTTTGCAGAAATGCAGGACATTTTTTTACATGGGTTCCTATGGAATTCGTTCACATCAATGCATTTTTTGTGCCTCCTGCGATCTTTTGGAAAGGATCAGGAACTTTTTTAGTAAAACTGTTTTTTTTATTGCTTTTTTGGTTCAATAGACTTCAATGGAGAAGCTGCTAAAAAGCATGTAGTGCATTTCTACCGTGATTTTGCCGCAATTTGCGTTTCGCGTTTTTAAATCTGCCCAACGACTTTAACAAAAAAGCCTAAAAAATTCAAATCACGGTAAAATTGTGATAAAAAAAATATAGAAAGCACAGCAAAAAGCACTGCAGAAGTGCTCAAAAGCAACATGCATAGATGTGAATTGAGCCTTACACAACTGTACCAGATTCTGAGTACACTAGTTTTAGTAAATCTCCCCCATTGGGAATGTTTTTCCCCCCCCAAATAAAATATAGTTAGTACTCTCTTCTGTAATATGTATTCAGTCAACATGCAGGCTATAGAAAAAAATCGATCAAAAATAATTTGCCATTGTATAGTTTGTACGGCGGAAAGTTTAATAACTCAGTAAAGTTTTAAAGTTTTGGATTTCATTATGTGTAATCAATAAATGGTTTGCAATTAAAAGCTCTGTTTTTAAGGCAAATTGTTAGACAGTGTGATTTGTATTTTCCACGGCTTGCTGGTAAAAGTGCTGAAAACTACATTTGATTGTATTTGTTCTGTGCAAAGCCCATCCATGTGTACCTTAGTCTAAAATCTAGTGTAGCGGGGTCCTCAATTTAAGGGAAGTGTTTGAATGGTAGTTTACTCAAACACCTTAATTTGTTAGGGTTTTTTACAACTATTTTATCCACAGGGAGAGTATCGGTGTACAGTTCCCTGTGGCCTACAGGTGGCGCTGCCATATTAGGCTAGGGTTGAACCGCTGATACAGTGCTGTGCCTTTTGCCTGTGCCCTCTCAGCAGCCATATGGTGGGTGTGGTCTACCTGCTGGGCATGCTGTGAGAGGATATAAAAGGGGCAGACGCTGCCTGTTGGGGGTTTGTCTTGGTTCGGTCGTCAGGAGTCCTTCTCCCAGGGAGTGTTCCTGTCCGCACTGGGCACCTTAGGCCCAAGGCGGGTGTTCCTGTTCCATCCTGGGCACCTTTAGCCCAGGGTGAGGTACTATCATGTTGTTCCTGTCCGCCCTGGGCATGTAAGCCCAGAAGCCGCAGTGGAGGCCTGGGGCCCAGCACCTTCGGCTGGGGTCCACCAGGGATCGAGAAATCTCAGGGTGCCGCCTTGCGAGGGGACCCGTATCTAGGATGAGGAGGCCGGGAAGGAACTATCCGAAGACCCTGTGCAGTGTCATGGTGACGGTAGGGTCCTGGTAACTCTCCAGAGGGATATCTTCTCCTAAAAAAGGGCCATAGCTAAAGAAGGGGATCAGTTTCATCAGGTCTTTGGCAGAGACCAACTTCACAGTCTGTGGCAGAGACTGTGCACCTAGTCAAACTTGCTTGAGAATCTGAGCAAATATCTGTAACGTTTGTGCCTGGACCTCATCCACACCTTGTACTATTCTATTTCTTGCTTCAACCCTTTTCCTATCAGAGACTGTGTTATTGGCTAAGAGAAAATAAACTCTGAGTTGGAGTTTCATCTGGTGTGGACATTCACTTTACTGGGAAGTCAAGGACTTGTCTCTACTTTAACATAGAGGTGAGAATCAGGCTCTGGAGGTTTTCATGTTCTGACCGTGGAAGACCCAACAACAACACCGCTCAACCTACTCGCCACAGGAGGGTACAGGCTGCTAGTGCGGTGTGCCCCTCTCTTCCTGCGAGGAGCCAGAGTTAATGCAGGTAAAGAAAGGGGTCTGTGCGCTACATAGTATTAAAGTGAAGAGGTTGCCATTCTGTGTAGCTTTGTGGAGCACGTTTGTGGTTACCACTAAAGAGTGGCATTACTTTGGGAAGATTTATCTCGGCGCTTTGAGCCTTCCTTCTCCATGAATGTCTTAGGAATCAAAAGACTTCATTGTACAAGAGCCAGGGGTGGAACTACCGCCATAGTGATCCACGCAGGTGCTATGGAGCCCGCAGCCGGGCGATGATGAGGAATGTAAGTTTACGGTTAAGCCTCCCGGGCCCCGTGAGTCCAGGCCGTGTCCCGACACACGCAGCCGCAGGAGCAGAGAGCAGAGTGGGCGGGGCAGAACGCTTGAGTGTGCCTGTGAAGAGACATGGTTTTCGGCACATGAGGAGTTTAGCCAGGAGGTAGGAAGGGAGTGGGAGACTGTCATCTGTTTTGCACTGTTTTGCTATTTTTGTGAAGAAAACGTTTGCTATATTTTTTCATTAGGATAATTTCGGCACAAAGAGAGGGGGAGCAATGGCAGGTTCAAGAGTGCAGAATTCTGAGGCTTCTTTAGAGAGATTTACCAATAATTTCTGCCCTGCTGAAAAACAATTTACAGACGGGAAGTGCGGGGAAATTATTTGAATGGAGCCTGGATTGACGTACAAACCTAACTGAAGTCCTTATCCATCCCTAATCTATGCAAAACTTGAAAAAAACTTTTTGGACTTTACTTACACTATAATGTACTGAATGTAACCTGTAGATTTTATTGGCAGTGTTTTTGTTTTGTTATTAACTATCTAATTGAGGAGTAAGGGTCTTTCCTTGTACTGTATTTTTCAGTTTCAACCATAATGTCCAGTTACCATCATCAAAGTGGCGCTCACAAGCATAAAAGCGTAAAAAGAAAAGGAAAGACACCCACAAAACTGAGAAACTTCCAAAAATCTCAATTTTTTTTATGTGCCCAATGTTGGTCAGAGCTCTACAGCAGACCATGATGCAGAAAAAGTTGCTGAGGCAAGCTCAGAAAGCCTTGACCCCACAATTACTGACACACCAGTACAGGAGCAATTGCTACTAAAGCCCCGTACACACGGTCGGACTTTTGTCCAACAAACTTCGTTTTAAGCAAGTTGGACCAACAATCCGACCGTGTGTACGCTCCATCGGACAAACTTTTTTTCGTTTGGTTTTGTTTTCATCGGACAAAAGTTGGGTCTGCAAACGGACAAACTTTTGCCCAACAAAAGTCCGATGGAGCAAAGTCCTACCGTGTGTACAGAAAACCATAGGACTTTTGTCCGATGGACAAAACAACTAATGTTAAAATCAACCAACAATAGCAGAAGTTGACCAAAGGGTGGCGGTAAAGAGCAGAAAAGAGCAGATAAACCACGTGATGTTGCAAAAAGTTTTGGGAAAGTTTGCAGAAAAGTCCTGTGGTGTGTATGCTATGGGTGTGCCCGGCCAAATCCGTTTGGACAAAAATCCACAGAAAAGTCAGATGGAAGTCCGACCGTGTGTACGAGGCTTTAGCCAGTTTCCCCTGAAAGAACCAAGTACAAGCCAGGAGTTCGGTGGTGTTACTGAGGACAATATTAAAAAAGATTATCCTGAAACTGAGTCATTTGCATCAACCGATGTTTACTTGACTGGTTTTGTTGTTCGAAATTATTATAAGCTGTGGTAATCTGTTGCTCAATGGCATTAGTTCATTTTTTTTGTGGGAGGGGGGCTGTTTGCAGGGGGGGGTCCCATACAACATTTTGCTATGGGGCCCTGTGATTCTCAGTTACGCCCCTGACAAGAGCAACTCTTTATGAAGACTGATGGTTCTTTCTCCACATGGTGAGGTCATAGAAAATCTTATCATTGTAAGCTACACTAGTTGGGTTTAATATTTGGGTGTAATAGTTGTATTTTTTATTTTTATGACAACTCTTGCACCAATAATATGGTTAAGCAGTTGTTTCACTTCCTATACTGAGATAATAATGCAAATTTGGCATTCCCTTAGGGCCACAGCTGGACACCACCAGTCCCAACAATGGAGGTTGACTTCCATAAACATGGTCATTGTGATGGAAACAGTATCGGCAGCCACACCTCAGTCAGGTATTCTACCTCCTCTTTAACATATCAATTCGCAAGCCAATTGAGATGATTAGTTCTGTGCTGGGTGTAAAAAATCTCTCTATATTCTTCAGCTGAACAATCAAAGTTTGAAGCAAAGCCAAAAGTATATTTTTAATGAATGACACAATCTCAGTTGTATTAGTACATTTACCTAATTTTTTTAATGGTTGCTGTCTTATAGACATGTGCAATTCGTTTAGTTTCTAATTTGTTTTTCATGAATTTAGAGAAATTCGTTCATTCCAAAATTTCCCGAATTTTTCAATTTCCGAATTTCGGAAATTCGGAATTTGAAAAATTCAAACATTGGAGATTTAGAAAATTCGAGATTGCAAAATTCGAAAATCTAAAATTCGAAAATGGGAAATTTGGAAAGTTGAATTTCCGAATGCCGAATTTGTAGAATTTCCGAAAATCGGAAATTCTTTTTTTGCTTTTTTCGGAATTTGGAAATTCGGAATTTCCGAAAAAAGCAAAAAAACGAAAAGAAACTAAAATGAAAAAAACTAATTTTTCAAGTTTCCGAATTTCCGAAAAAAGCAAAAAAACGAAAAAAGAGAATTTTTCTATTTTCCCGAATTTCCGATTTTCAGAAAAAAGCAAAAAAACGAAAAAAACTAATTTTTCGGCACTGCACATGTCTACTGTCTTATATTTTTCACTGTATTTCAGATTTTCAGGCGCCACTTGTATGCTCTGTACACACGATAGGAATTTCCTTTTGGGCTAAAATCTGATGGAATTTTCTGTCCGAAGTCCATTCAGGCTGTCTTCCATCAGTCTTGCATACACACTGTCATACTAAATTCCGACCGTCCAAAGCGCGGTGACGTAAAACACTACGATGAGCCGAGAAAAATGAAGTTCAATGCTTCCGAGCATGCGTCGACTTGATTCTGAGTATGCGTGGGTTTTTTTCTCCGACGGAGTTCCACACAGACGATCGGAATTTCCCATAGGATTTTTTCCATCCAAAAAATTTATAACATGTTCTATTTCTAAAACCCTACAGAAAAAAGTCTGATGGGCCCACACACGATAGGAATTTCTTATGGAAAAATTTCATCAGACTTTTTTCAGCAGAAATTCCGATCGTGTGTACAGGGCATTAGTGGTCATTTTCATGCAGTAGACTTCCTATATTGAGATGAAGTGAAATAAAGCAAAATCAATCAAATTAAATCAGATACTCCATCTATAATGAGAAAATAAAACTACCTTCTTGCAACACAGAAGCAACTTTTTTTTTTAAAGTAAATACAATTTTTTCCTAAAAACTTATATAGAGAAGTTTTTTTTTTGTTTGTTTTTTTCCTTTATGGACGGGGAGACTTAAAGTGTAAGTAAACCCCCCTATCGTTTTCAGCCAAGGCAGCTGCCATCTTTGCCTATGTTTAATCTACAACTGCCATGATGCTGCACATGTGATCAGTTATGACACCAGCCATTGGATAGTTTGACAGTTTGGTTGAGAGCACAACCAATGGGAGTGTTACATTTCCGGCACGTGCCGGAAATGAAACCGTTTTATGGATGGGTTTACTTCCACTTTAAGAAGGATTTGTGTGATGATCAGGCAAAAGAATAATCTTTAGAATTTGTTGTCAGTGGCAAAATCCCCTCTTACCAATAGCTAAAAAAAAATGATTGGTGTCAGTTGGAACTTATCGAGGAGACAGAAAATGCTCTTTGGTCCATAAAGCTTTTGTGACCTCTGGCTGGAACCTTATGGATCTATTCAGAAGCAGAAGTTTTGAGAGGTATTTGTTTTTTTTAAGGTGCAACCTACAGATTTGGCATCCTTGTCTCAATACTTGGTTTGTCATCCACCCAGAACATCATGTCAGTATGATATTTTAAATTATATGATATACAGGTCCTTCTCAAAAAATTAGCATATTGTGATAAAGTTCATTATTTTCTGTAATGTACTGATAAACATTAGACTTTCATATATTTTAGATTCATTACACACAACTGAAGTAGTTCAAGCCTTTTCTTGTTTTAATATTGATGATTTTGGCATACAGCTCATGAAAACCCAAAAATCCTATCTCAAAAAATTTGCATATTTCATCCGACCAATAAAAGAAAAGTGTTTTTAATACAAAAAAAGTCAACCTTCAAATAATTATGTTCAGTTATGCACTCAATACTTGGTCGGGAATCCTTTTGCAGAAATGACTGCTTCAATGCGGCGTGGCATGGAGGCAACCAGCCTGTGGCACTGCTGAGGTGTTATGGAGGCCCAGGATGCTTCGATAGCGGCCTTAAGCTCATCCAGAGTGTTGGGTCTTGCGTCTCTCAACTTTCTCTTCCCAATATCCCACAGATTCTCTATGGGGTTCAGGTCAGGAGAGTTGGCAGGCCAATTGAGCACAGTAATACCATGGTCAGTAAACCATTTACCAGTGGTTTTGGCACTGTGAGCAGGTGCCAGGTCGTGCTGAAAAATAAAATCTTCATCTCCATAAAGCTTTTCAGCAGATGGAAGCATGAAGTGCTCCAAAATCTCCTGATAGCTAGCTGCATTGACCCTGCCCTTGATAAAACACAGTGGACCAACACCAGCAGCTGACATGGCACCCCAGACCATCACTGACTGTGGGTACTTGACACTGGACTTCAGGCATTTTGGCATTTCCCTCTCCCCAGTCTTCCTCCAGACTCTGGCACCTTGATTTCCGAATGACATGCAAAATTTGCTTTCATCCGAAAAAAGTACTTTGGACCACTGAGCAACAGTCCAGTGCTCTGTAGCCCAGGTCAGGCGCTTCTGCCGCTGTTTCTGGTTCAAAAGTGGCTTGACCTGGGGAATGCGGCACCTGTAGCCCATTTCCTGCACACGCCTGTTCACGGTGGCTCTGGATGTTTCTACTCCAGACTCAGTCCACTGCTTCCGCAGGTCCTCCAAGGTCTGGAATCGGTCCTTCTCCACAATCTTCTTCAGGGTCCGGTCACCTCTTCTCGTTGTGCAGCGTTTTCTGCCACACTTTTTCCTTCCCACAGACTTCCCACTGAGGTGCCTTGATACAGCACTCTGGGAACAGCCTATTTGTTCAGAAATTTCTTTCTGTGTCTTACCCTCTTGCTTGAGGGTGTCAATGATGGCCTTCTGGACAGCAGTCAGGTCGGCAGTCTTACCCATGATTGCAGTTTTGAGTAATGAACCAGGCTGGGAGTTTTTAAAAGCCTCAGGAATCTTTTGCAGGTGTTTAGAGTTAATTAGTTGATTCAGATGATTAGGTTAATAGCTCGTTTAGAGAACCTTTTCATGATATGCTAATTTTTTGAGATAGGAATTTTGGGTTGTCATGAGCTGTATGCCAAAATCATCAATATTAAAACAAGAAAAGGCTTGAACTACTTCAGTTGTGTGTAATGAATCTAAAATATATGAAAGTCTAATGTTTATCAGTACATTACAGAAAATAATGAACTTTATCACAATATGCTAATTTTTTGAGAAGGACCTGTACATGTGCAAAACCCAAAAACAAACCAATAGGTCCTATGGGGGTAGTGCTACACGTTACCTCTTTAGCTTCGTTGTCAGGGTAGGAAAGTCCATAGTAAATGCAATGTCCATACAAAAGTAAAACCTTCAACAGTCAGGCTTTATTCTTTTCTTCTGCAGTAAAACCTGAGAGAAGGTAGAAGGTAGGAGAAGAGTAGGGGAAGGTTCAGGCACGTTGTACAGAATACACAAATCGGTTCACAGTTCTTATCAATCATTTACCACTCTCTCAGTAGAGTGGGTCTTGCTCACCCGGATAGTCCCCTCTCACATGGCCTAGCAACCGGGATGACACACAAACCAATAACAAGACAGCCTCTGCCACAGACTGCTTAAGATGGAGTCGGTCTCTGCCACAGACTTTCCTTTAGAGATAGTTTAATGGATAGTCCAGGAATCCTCTGTCACAGGATTTTAAAAGTCCCAAACTTCCAGCCGTGCAGTAAGAGAGCCTTTAAGCCGATCCGGCGAACTGCGGGGCTTTTGGTAGATTGGATCCCTCCTCAACAAGGTCACCAGGCCTCACCCGAGACATCAGCACTTTGCCGGTCTCCTCCAGGGCAGGTCCTCCCCCGGTTTCCTTCATCAAGACAGCTTCCTCCCTTTTTGGATGGACAGCTTGGGATCCCCTCTTGGGATGTAGGCCCCAGCCAGAATAGCCAGGCCTACTCGATAGCGATGCAGCCTCGGGCCAACATGGCCCCGAGACCAGAATCACACACACACATACCTTGCGCCAGGAGGGCCACAAGGCGAAAAGACCCCGAACAATGGCGTCTGCCCCTTAAGTATCCCCTCCCAGCAGGCACAGCGGGTCGACCACTCCCAATGCATCGCTGCCGAGAAGGGTCACTCAATACACCATGGTTTGCCCGTGTTCCAACAGGTGCCCGAGGTGGTAATGCCACCTACAGGCAATAAGGGAAAATGCTATCAGGCAAACCACAACCAGAACAGAGGCAAAATTTGTACAAATCGACAGTCTGAGCCCAACTATTGGCTCAGACACCCTTAAATTTTAGAATAGCGTCCCCACCATTGGGGTAGGGCGCTACACACATAATTGTTCTAGGTCAGAGACTCACCAAGTAGTGAAGAAATGATCAGGATGTTTGGAGAGGAATTTCTAGAAATAAGCCTAGACATGGTAGCTCCAATATTATTATCCTGACCGGTCCTTCTTATCATTTGGTGCCCAATTTTTAAGCTGATGATATCTTTTATTTTCATTTAAATTGTATTTTCAATAAAGTTATTTTTAACCACTTCCCTACCCGCCCATAGTCAAATGACGTCCACAGATGGGATATCCCATCCTGGGTGGACGTCATATGACGTCTTGGGCTTCCCGGCCGTCTAGGGAGCGTGCGCGCCATCGCTCGGGACCCGGTGCGCGTGCCCGGCGGGCCGCGATGTCCGCCGGCCACCCGCAATTGCCCGTGATTACAGCAGGACCGTGGATCTGTGTGTGTAAATACGCAGATCCACCTCCTGTCAGAGGTCAGGAGACCGATGTTGTGTTCCCAGTACAGAGGAACACCGATCGGTCTCCTCCCTTTGTGAGTCCCCTCCCCCTACAGTTAGAATCACTCCCTAGGGAACATATTTAACCCCTTCAGCGTCCCCCTAGTGTTAACCCCTTCCCTGCCAGTCACATTTACACAGTAATCAGTGCAGTTTTATAGTACTAATCGCTGTATAAATGTGAATAGTCCCAAAAATGTATCAAAAGTGTCCGATATGTCCGTCGCAATGTCACGGTCACAATAAAAATCGCAGATCGCCGCCATTACTAGTAAAAAAAACAATAATAATAATATATAAAAATGCAATAAATCTATCACCTATTTTGTAGACGCTATAACTTTTTTTGCAAACCAATCAATATACGTTAACCACTTCAACACCGGGCTTTTTATACCACCTCCATACTGGGCCTATTCTGGCACTTCTCTCCTACATGTACAAATCATCATTCTTTTGCTAGAAAATTACTCAGAACCCCCAAACATTATATATGTTTTTTTAGCAGACACCCTAGGGAATAAAATGACGGTCATTGCAACTTTTTTTCTTGCACGGTATTTGCGCAATAATTTTTCAAACGCCTTTTTTTTTTTTAAATGGTTTCATGAATTAAAAAATAACAAAACTGTGAAGTTAGCCCAATTTTTTGGGAAAATATGAAAGATAATGTTACGCCGAGTAAATAGATACCTAACATGTCACGCTTTAAAACACTCATGGAATGGCGCCAAACTTCGGTACTTAAAAATCTCCATAGGCGACACTTTAATTTTTTTTACAGGTTACCAGGTTAGAATTACAGAGGAGGTCTAGTGCTAGAATTGTTGCACGCGCTCTAACGCACGCGGCGATACCTCAAATATGTGGTTTGAACGGCGTTTACATATGTGGGCGACTTACGTGTGCATTCGCTTCTGATCGCGAGCTACCGGGGACAGGGGCGTTTAGAAAAAAAAAATTATTATTATTTTTTTTTTTACTTATTTATTTCTTTTTTTAAACTTATTTTACTTTTTTTTTTCTTTTTTGATCACTTTTATTCCTATTACAAGAAATGTAAACATCCCTTGTAATAGGAATGTGTGTGACAGGTCCTCTTTATTGAGAGATGTGGGGTCAATAAGACCCCACATCTCTCCTCCAGGCTGGAAAGCATGAAATCAGTGAAAAATTTTTCACTAATCTCATACTTACTAGCCGCAATGGCGGCTTTGTTTACATTTTGAGGACCCGGGCGTGACGTCATCACATCGCGCCTGGGCCCCCGACGATCATAGAGATGACTGGTGACCATCTGGTCACCAGTCATCTCTATGCTCGTCACGTGACCCACCACCAGCGCAGGAAGATTCTCTCCGGGTCCCCGATCGCACAGAAGAGCCCGGAGAAGCACCGGATGGCGGCGGGAGGGGGGGATGTCCCCTCCCGCCGCCTATAAGAACGATCAAGCGGTGGAACTGCCGCTATGATTGTTCTTATGGTGCACAGAATCGCCGGCACTTCAAAAGGATATCTGAATGATGCCTCTAGCTGCAGGCATCATTCAGATATCCCCCTACAAAGCCGAGGACGTCATATGACGCCCACCCAGGATGGGAGATCCCATCTGTGGACGTCATTTGACTATGGCTGGGTAGGGAAGTGGTTAATTGCATTTTTTTTTTACCAAAAATATGTAGAAGAATACATACCGGCCTAAACTTTAAAAAAAAAAAAACTTTTTTTTCCTCAGTGTGATATTTATTAAATCAAAAAGTAAAAAATATTGCGTTTTTCTTTTCAAAATTGTCGCTCTACTTTTTTTTATAGCGCAAAAAAATAAAAACCGCAGAGGTGATCAAATACCACCAAAAGAAAGCTCTATTTGCGGGGAAAAAAAGGACGTCAATTTTGTTTGGGAGCCGCGTACAATTGTCATTCAAAGTGCGACAGCGCTGAAAAATAAAAAATTGGTCTGGGCAGGAAGGGGGTGAAAATGCTCGGTATTGAAGTGGTTAAACTAAACCCATTGGTGTACAATGTTACTGGAAATAGGACATAATGTATAAAGGAATGAGCAAGAACCTACAGCCAATGTTATAATGAGATGTTTTTTTCTCAATAAATTATCTGGTTAGTATTCCTTTTTATTTTACTTATTCTGTCTCCAATCAGATAAAAATATAAATCTTAAAACAAAAATAATTTTAATTTTTTTACTAAGTATGGTGGAAAGATTCATTTTAAGACTCAGTAAAGTATTTGGGTTTCAGCATGTTTAATCCTATCACCTATTCACTAAAAAACCTGTTCAAATGCAAATCAGCATGAACAATCCGGGGTTATTTACACAACATTTACATTAGAATTCAGCCAATGGAAAACCTCCGTTCTATGTTTTCCCCGCCCATCTCCCTTGTATAAAGCGGGCCCCTCCCTCCTCTGATCAGTGACTACTTCCAGAGATTCCGGTATACTCATCTACTACAGGACAGCTGGAGATTTGGTGACGTTGTCCGGTGTTGATCTGCAGTGGAACCGAATATTCAGAAAAACTAATTTGATTCCATCACAGTTCCTCACCACATTAAGGTAGGGTCACTTCCATCTAACCCAGCCATTCTCAACCAGGGTTCTGTGGAACCCTGGGGTTCCTCCAGAGGTTGCTAGGGGTTCCTTGAGCTGTGGCTGATGAACCACCTATTTGACCTAAATTAGGACTATTTGATGATGCCTACAGAGTTCAAGGTTCAGCACCACTTCGCAAAGCCAGCAGCATGACACCAAATATGTCTTTAGCTGTCTTTAAGGGTGGCATTCTAAACACCACTTTAAGGGGGACATTCTTCATATTGACCACCAATTTAAGGAGCATTGTTCCTATTGAGCCCTGATGATTTGGGTTTAGTAAGGGTTCCTCGAGACATGAATTTTTTTTTTTTGGGGTTCCTCTAGGGTTAAAAGGTTGAGAAAGTCTGATCTAACCAATCAATGGATTTTTATTCTTTATTGAACATGTCAATAATAATCCTGCAGAGGTGTATGTTAATGTGATAAATATATAAACACCTATATTTGAAAAACTGATAAGAGGCAATGAGTGGAGGTTCAGGACAGGATAATATGTAATACAGTGGAACCTCGGATTACAAGCATAATCCGTTCCAGGAGAATGCTCGTAATCCAAAGTACTCGCATATCAAAGTGAGTTACCCCGTTGAAGTCAATGGAAATGAAAATAATTTGTTCCGCATTGACTTCAATGGCATGCAATACCGCATGCTGCCAGAGGCGGGGTGGAGGCGGAGAGCCTTGGAAACAGCCGGAAAGGCCAGAGGACAGTTCGGCTGACCTCGGCAAAGGCTCGGGAACGTAGTACTTCTGAGTCTTTCCATTCGGCCCCGCTCGGCTCTGGCGCCCCCCCCACCTCAGGCCAAACGCGGTACTGCACACCGCTTTGGCCTGAATCGTGCTCGTTTTGCGAGACAACACTCGCAAACCGAGTTAGGATTTTTTTTAAATACAGTGCTCGTATTGCGAAATGCTCGTTAACCGCGTTACTCGCAATCCGAGGTTCCACTGTACAATGTATACAGAAGACAGGATAGACATGGAAGGCTTGTCATTAACAGTCTGATGAAAATGTTGTTAATAAGAAATTAAATGCGATAAAAGTCGAGGCAATAATTTGTGTGATGTAATGCAAAGGGAAACAATGTTTGGGTGGCCAAGTTATAGGGGATATAGATAAAATTATACATTCCAAGTATATTCCAATCTCTACAAAAAAAAAAAAATAATTGACTGAACAATGTTGACTTATTTGCTATGAAAGACTTCCTCTCACCAAAACGGGAGAACAACATTTCCCATAATGATCTTACTGAGCATTCCCTTCAATTCATTTCATGGAGTCTGTCAGTCTGATGGGAGGTCTACTTAGCATTTCATATTTATAGTTCTATAACTGTAGATTGACAAATTTCTATAGTTTTTCTTTAAAGATATGTTTTCGGTTTCATAATGTAACACGTTTACTATTTTTCTCTCCAGGACGCTATGGCCTTCACTGCTCATGACGTGGAACGTGTTCTGGATAGAATGGTCTCCTTCTATTCGCAAAGACTACATCAGGTAGACGTACGGAAGCACTTCCTCATTGTGAAGGAACTTGGAGAAGGAGGATTTGGAAAAGTTTTCTTGGCAAATGACAGGAAAACAGGTCAGTGAATTAATATAATCACCGTTTCAATACTTTTATACAAATATTTATTTAACCACTTGCTTACTGGGCACTTAAATCCCCCTCCTGCCCAGACCAATTTTCAGCTTTCAGCGCTGACGCACTTTGAATCACAATTGCGCGGTCATACAACGCTGTACCCAAATGAGATTTTTATAATTTTTTTCCCCACAAATAGAGTTTTCTTATGGTGGTATTTGATCAGCTCTGCGGTTTTAATTTTTTGTTAAAAAAATAAATAAATACTGTTTTTTTTTTTTAAATGTACGCTGATGGGCTGCACTGATGGGCACTGATGGGCTGCACTGATGGGCACCAATGGGATGCACTGATGGGCACCAATGGGCTGCACTGATGGGCACCGATAAGGCGGCACTGGTGGGCACTGAGAGGTGGCACTGAGGGGCATTGATAGGTGGCACAGGTGGGCACTGAGAAGTGGCACTAATAGGTGGCACTGATGGGTGGCAGTGATGGGCACTGATGGGTGGCAGTAATGGGCACTGATAGGCAGCCCTGCCAGGTTGGCACCACTGGTGGGCATTGATACGTAACATTTATGGGCATTCATAGGTGGCACTCATGGGCATTGATAGGTGGCACTGTGGGCACTTGCAGGTGGCAATGGCAGGTGGCAATGGCAGGGGGTACTGACTTCACAGAGGAGACAAAATTGCCTCCTTCCTCTTCGGGATAGATGTAACTTACACATAAGGCGGTGATCGGCTTTTTTTTCTCCTCACGCTGTAAGCGCGAGGAAAAAAAAAAAAAGATTACCGGCTTTTTTTTTCACCGCGTGATCAGCTGTCATTGGCTGACAGCTGATCACGTGGTAAGGGACCGGGACCGGCCTCTTACTCAGATCTGTGATCACCCAAGTCTCAGTGACTCGGGTGATCACAGCGCGCGAAGGGGAGGACTTCTATTGACGTCCTCCCAGCAATTGGGGTCCGCGCTGTAGCTGTCATTCGGCTATAGCGCGGGTGCCAAGTGGTTAAAAAAGCCTAAAATATGAATTCATGTTGGTAAATTTTGTTAGGGAACTAAGCATTGGGCCAACTCTTGGGAGTAGACATGTGCACTGCCGGAAAAAAATTATTGTTTTAGTTTCATCCCGTTTTTTTTTTTGTTTTCTTCGGGTCAATCGTTATGATCACAATGCGTAAATTCAAAAATACGAAAGAAAATACAAAAATTTGAAAGAACTAAAATTCAAAATAATAACTAACTATTAAATTATAGGTATTTAATAGTGAACATAATGAATACGAATAGTTATGGATTATCCAAATTAATGAATGCCGTATCTAAACGAATGAAACGTAACAAATTAATAATAATAAATAACAATAATTATAATAATAATAAAAATGGTTTATTATTATTATTTATTAATTTGATCTGTTCCATTTGTTTAGATGCGGCATTTGTTATTTGGGATAATTGGTAAATTCAGCTAAATTTGTATTCATTACGTTCACTAAAAGCCAAAATTTGAATTTATTCGAAGTTACGAATGATCCCAAATAAGGAATGCTGCATCTAAACAAATGGAACGGATCAAATTAATATTACATAATAAAAATAAAACGTTTTTATTATTATTATTATTATTATTGTTGTTATTTATTATTAATAATATGTTTTGTTCAATTCGTTTAGATATGGTATTCGTTATTTCGGATAATCCGTAACTATCCATATTTCTTATGTTCACTAACAGCCAAATTTGAATTTATCCGAAGTTACGAATTATCCCAAATAACGAATGCCGCATCTAAACAAATGGAACGGATCAAATTAATAATACATAAAAATAATTAAAGGTTTTTATTATTATTATTAATATTATTATTATTATTGTTGTTTTTTATTATTATTATTTGGTTATGTTCCATTCGTTTAGATACAGCATTCGTTATTTTGGATAATCCGTAACTATCCATATTCATTATGTTCACTAACAGCCAAATTTGAAAGGAAATTCCAATACCTATACCGTATATACTCGAGTATAAGCCGAGGTACCCACTTTTACCACAAAAACTGGGAAAACGTATTGACTCGAGTATAAGCCTAGGGGGGGAAATGTGCCCATTGCCACCTCATTGTGCCAATTGCCCAACCTTAATGTGCCCATTGCCATCTCACCGTGCCACCTCACTGTGCCCATTGCCACCTCACTGCCCATTGCCACCTCAATGTGCCCATTGCCACCTCAATGTGCCACCTTACTGTGTCCATTGCAGCCTCCCTGTGCCCGAGTCAGTCAGTGTACCTGAAAATCTTCTTATTCCGCGGCGGGCGTTCATTGTTTAAATCTCGCGGCTTTCTTCTGGTCCCTTCCGTGATAGGCGTTTCCAGCAAACACTGTGTTGAGTGTTGCGCCTATCACGGAGCTCCTCTCATTCTCGGACTCCGTTTCCCAGCAGGCACTGTGTTCAGTGTTCCGCCAATCACGGACGTCGGACAAGAGAACGTCCATGATAGGCGCAGCACTCAACACAGTGTTTGCTGGAAACGCCCATCGCGGAAGGGACCTGAAGAAAGCCGCGAGATTTAAACAATGGACGCCGGCCGCGGAATAACAAGATTTTCAAGTACTGATTTGAGTATAAGCCGAGGGGTATACTTTCAGCCCTAAAAAAAGGGCTGAAAAACTTGGCTTATACTCGAGTATATACGGTAATTTAATAGTTAGTTATTGTTAGTTATTATTTCGAGTTTTCGTTCTTTCAAATTTTTGCATTTTCTTTCTTATTTTTGAATTCATGAATATTCGAATTTACAAATATTTGGAAAAATTTGTTAAACGGGTTTTCATTTATTCAGATGTTTCGGAATTAACAAATTTGTCGAAATTCGTTAAAAAAAATAATTCGGGAACGAAACAAATTGCACTTGGGAGCAGTTATGCAAATATCAAAATGTCTTAATGGGAACATATCGTCTGTAGAAATGTGAATTCCTAGACTGGCTGTTTTTGCATGCAGACGGTGCCGATTCTAATGATTAAAACAGAAATCCAATGAATGAAAGGAATGGGTGCGGGGGAGTATGTGATGCTGAAGCCTAGTACACACGGTCGGACTTCAATCGGACTTTTCCGTGGTTTTTTGTCCGAACAGAGTTGGTCGGGAACACCCATAGCATACACACACTCTGACTTTTCTGCAAACTTTCCCAAAACTTTTTGCAAAATCATGTGGTTTTTCTGCTCTTTACCGCCACCCTTTGGTCAACTTCAAAGTCCAATGGTTTTCTGTACACACGGTCGGACTTTGCTCCATCAGACTTTTGTTGGGCAAAAGTTTGTCCGTTTGCAGACCCAACTTTTGTCCGATGAAAACAAGAAAAAAGCAAAAAAAGTTTGTCCGATGGAGCGTACACACGGTCGGATTGTTGGTAAAACTTGCTCAAAATGAAGTTTGTTGGCCAAAAGTCCGACCGTGTGTACGGGGCTTAATGATGCTGAATGTTTGCCAGCCAGGTAATGAGCTGGACTCTGTCTGGCTTGTTGCAGCTTCCAATGCACAATGTGAGAATCTCACACAGTGTGCAGTGAAATCGTAGTAAGAAATTTCAGTGCAGGAGAGGTTCCTGTACAACTCTCTGCCGGTAAGGCTGAAGTTTAGCTTTAAATGAGGTATAATACATTCTCAACCGGAAGCAGCAGATCTTATTACAATGTTTGAGATTTTCAAATGAACAGAAAAAATTACCAGCTAAAATTCTTTATTCTTATTCTAAATACATATTTTTTTCACAGGTCGAAGAATGGCTTTGAAAGTCATACATAAAAGTAGAACCAGTCGGGAGTCTTTCCTCCGGGAGTTTAGCATTTCGTTCCTACTTTCTTCTCATCCAAACATCATTGGATGCTGTAAGATCATCTTCACCACCATCAACTGCTTCGTCTTTTCCCAGGAACTGGCACCTCTCGGTGATCTGTCCTCTCTGATTGTACCAAATGTAAGTACATTAACCACTTCCCGACCGCGCCATGTACAAAAGACGTCCACAGCGCGGTCGAGTTATCCTGAGTGGACGTCCCAGGGATATGTCCGTGACCGCCGGGTCCGGAAGACCCGGCGCATCACGGATCACGGTAGATGGCCGCTAATCGCGGCCGTTTACCACGTGATCGCTCCGTCAAATGACGGAGCGATCACTTGTAAACAGACCGGCGTCATGTCATGACGCCGGTTACTCCCTCCCCTCTCTGTACCGATCGGTACAGTGTGAGAGGAGAGGGGAGGGAGCGGATCATGTCCGCTCCCTCCCCCATGTCAGCTGTGGGCTGGATCTGTGACAATTGCAGTCACAGATCCAGCCATCCATCCATCCCTGCTCAGCCATCCCTGTGCAATACTCTGCCAATACTCTGCAATACACCCTGTGCAATACTCTGCAATACACCCTGTGCAATACTCTGCAATACACCCTGTGCAATACTCTGCAATACCCTGTGCAATACTCTGCAATACCCTGTGCAATACCCTGCCCATACTCCGCAATACCCTGTGCAATACTCTGCCATATTCCGCAATACCCTGCCATACTCCGCAATACTCCTCAATACCCGGCAATACTCCACAATACCCTGCAATACTCCACAATACCCTGCAATACTCCACAATACCCTGCAATACTCCACAATACCCTGCAATACTCCACAATACCCTGCAATACTCCACAATACCCTGCAATACTCCACAATACCCGGCAATACTCCGCAATACCCGGCAATACTCCTCAATACCCGGCAATACTCCTCAATACCCGGCAATACTCTGCAATAACCACTTCCCGCCCGCCGGCCGTCATATGACGTCCTTGACTTTGTGCGGAGATATCTGAATGATGGGAGCAGCTACAGGCATCATTCAGATATTCGCTTTTTCAGCTGGCGATTCCCTACACCATAAGAACAATCATAGCGGCTGTTCCACCGCTTGATCGCTCTTACGGAAGGTGAGAGGGGATGCCCCCCCCCTCCCGCTGCCCTCTGGTGCTTCTACCGACTCACCGCTACGATCAAAGCCAAGATTGTTTTTTTTTTTGTTTTTTTTTCAGGCTTCCCAGCCTAGAGGTGAGATGTGGGGTCTTATTGACCCCACATCTCACTGTAAAGAGGACCTGTCATGCCATATTCCTATTACAAGGGATGTTTACATTCCTTGTAATAGGAATAAAAGTGATCAAAAAAAAATTTGCGGCGGAAAAACATGTCAAACTAAAATAAATAAAGTAAAATGAACAATAAAATATATATATTTTTTTTAAAGCGCCCCTGCCCCCGCGAGCTCGCATGCAGAAGTGAACGCATACGTAAGCCCCGCCCACATATGAAAACGGTGTTCAAACCACACATGTGAGGTATCGTTGCGAACGTTAGAGCGAGAGCAATCATTTTGGCCCTAAACCTCCTCTATAACTCAAAACATGTAACCAGTAAAAATATTTAAAGCGTTGCCTATGGGGATTTTTAAGTAGCGAAGTTTGGCGCCATTCCACGAGCGTGTGCAATTTTGAAGGGTGACATGTTAGGTATCTATTTACTCGGCGTAACTTCATCTTTCACATTATGCAAAAACATTGGGCTAACTTTACTGTTTTTTTTTCTTTTAGGCACAAAACAGTTTTTTTCCGTAAAAAACGCGTTAGAAAATTTCTGCGCAAATACCGTGCAAGATAAAAAGTTGCAATGACCACCATTATATTCTTTAAGGTCTTTGCTAAAAAAAACATATATAATGTTTTGGGGTTCTATGTAATTTTCTAGCAAACAAATTATGATTTTTACATGTAGGAGAGAAATGTCAGAATTGGCCTGGGTGCTCCAGAACGCCTGATGGTGCTCCCTGCATGTTGGGCCTCTGTATGTGGCCACGCTGTGTAAAAGTTTCACACATGTGGTATCGCCATACTCGGGAGGAATAGCAGAATGTGTTTTGGGGTGTAATTTGTGGTATGCATATGCTGTGTGTGAGAAATAACCTGCTAATATGACAATTTTGTCGAAAAAAAAAAAAAGAAAAAAAAAATCTTGATTTTTGCAAAGAATTGTGGGAAAAAATGACAACTTCAAAAAACTCACAATGACTCTTTCTAAATACCTTGGAATGTCTTCTTTCCAAAAAGGGGTCATTTGGGGGGTATTTGTACTTTTCTGGCATGTTAGGGTCTCAAGAAATGAGATAGGCCGTCAGTACTTCAGGTGTGATCAATTTTCAGATATTGGCACTAGGCTTGTGCAATTCGTTTCGTAACGAATCGAAATTCGTCCGAATTTAGCAACTTTCGGACATTCGGAAGCATTCGAATTTCCGAACAGAGCAATTACGAATAAAACCGAATCCGAAATAAATTATACCGCAAAATAGCGAATGCCCGAAGGTCTTCGGCATAATTCGTTATGAAAAAAGTTACGAATGTACAAATCCATTCGAAGCACAATAACACTCACTCTGCTCTCTGCTTCTCCCTCACCATGCTGAACTCCCTCTCAAAATGGTGTACAGGGGCGGAGGCTATAGCCGCATGAAAAAACGAAAGTAAAATACGAGATTTCGAATCCATTCGAAGCACAATAACACTCACTCTGCTCTGCTCTCTGCTTCTCCCTCACCGTGCTGAACCCTCTCAAAATGGTGTACAGGGGCGGAGCCTATAGCCGCATGTAAAAAACGAAAGTAAAATACGAGATTTCGAATCGTTACAAATAACCGCTATGTATTTAGAAAAGTACAAATCCATTCGAAGCACATTAGGCATAATAGGCAGCGTCGTTGTGAGAGAGACACGGAAAATTACGAATCAACGAACCCAAAAAAAGTTACGAAAGTAGGAGTTGTGTCCAGAATCAACGAAAAACAACGTACTCTACCGAAAGTACGAATTATAAAGCAACAAAAAATTCAACGAAAAATGTCGCTTGCAAAAATACGAATGAGTCCGAACACGAAAAATCCCGTCTAGCAAAATTACGAATCAACAGGACCGGAAAGAAACGAACCGAAATGGAACAAATTTTTCCGTTGTGCACAAGTCTAATTGGCACCATAGCTTGTGGACTCTATAACTTTCACAAAGACCAAAAAATATGCACCAATTTGTACTTATTTTTACCAAAGATATGTAGCAGTATAAATTTTGGCCAAAATGTATGAAGAAAAAATACTAATTTGCAAAATTTTATAACGGAAACAAAGAAAAATTCATTTTTTTACAAAATTTTCAGTCTTTAAAAAACCCAACAGTGATTAAATACCACCAAAAGAAAGCTCTATTTGTGTGAAAAAAAGGACAAAAATTTCATATGGGTACAGTGTTGTATGACTGAGTAATTGTCATTCAAAATGTGAGAGCACCGAAAGCTGAAAATTCGTCTGGTTAGGAAGGGGGTTTAAGTGCCCAGTTGTCAAGTGGTTAATGTGATACTAAAGTCTTTTTTTTTTTTAAATAACAAACATGTTATACTTACCTGCCCTGTGTAATGGTTTTGCACAGAGCGGCCTGCATCCTCCCCTTCTTGGGTCCCTCTTCGGTGCTCCTGGCCCCTAACTCCTGTCAAGTGTCCCCACAGCAAGCAGCATGCTATGGGGTATGGGGACACTTAAAGAGGAAGTAAACCCTTTGACACTTTTTAAGAAAAAAAAAAAACCATAGCAAGAGAAAGGCATAATGAGCTAGTATGCATAGCATACTAGCTCATTATGAATTACTTACCTGAGATAGAAGCCCCCGCAGCGGTCCTCGTTCCTCTCCTTCGCCGCCGCCATGATACCCGAGTGACTTCCGGGTATTGCTGCTCCGGCGCTGTGACTGGCCGGAGCAGCGATAACGTCACTCCCGCGCATGCACGGGAGCCGCTAGTGAAGGCACGATCGCCTTCACTAACCGCCCGCTTAGTGCGCCTGCGCCGTTGTTTACGGCATGCATGCGCCGTAAACATCGGTCTTTTCTGCAAATATCTCTTTAACCGTGTAGGTTTAGGAGATATTTCTTGCACCTACAGGTAAGCCTTAATCTAGGCTTACCTGTAGGGCCAAGTGGTCTGTAAGGGTTTACAACCACTTTAAACCGAGCTTCAGTTCCCTATGTCCATTCAGACATGGAGCTGTGGCCCGGTCCCACCCCCCGGTTCTCTCCTCTCCTCATTGGCTCACTGACTTTGACAGCAGTGGGAGCCAATAGCACCACGCTTCTGTCTCAGCCAATGAGGAGGGGAGTCTCGGAGAGCCAAGTCTCTCGCTGGATCAAGGTGGACCTCAGGTAAGCGTTAGGGAGGCTGAGGGGGGCTGCTGCACACAGGTTTTTTTTTTTATCTTAATGCATAATAAAAAAAGCTTCTGACTTTACAAACAAACACTTTAAGAAATAGGTATGGCCAAATTTGTTTTTCCAAGTTATGAATAGAGTTACAGTAGGAGGATTTAACAGTTAAACCTCCTTTCAGGGAAATTTCCCTTTTAATTCTTGTGCCAGAGATTGCATCAAGAAGTGAGCGGAAGCTCTCTTGGTTGACACTAATACAGGTGTCTGTGTTGGAGATGTCAGAACAAAAGTGTAAATCTTGCAACATTTTAACCACTTGCCGACCAGCGCACGACGATATACGTCGGCGCAATGGCTCGGCTCGGCATATGGGCGCACAGGTGCGTCCCCTTTAAGACGCGGCATTGTGGGCACACGCGCCCGCCACGATCTCCGTGAGTGTGACTGCGGGTCCCGCGGACTCGATGTCCGCCGGGAGTCCCGCGATCGTCTCTCGGAGAGGAAGAACGGGGAAATGCTGATGTAAACAAGCATTTCCCCATTCTTCCTAGTGACAGGACACTGATCACAGCTCCCTGTAATCAGGAACGGTGATTAGTGTCATGTCACACGTAGCCCATCCCCCCTACAGTTAGAACACATCCCTAGGACACACTTAACCCCTTCAGCGCCTCCTACTGGTTAACCCCCTCACTGCCAGTTACACAGTAATCAATGCATTTTTATAGCACTGATCGCTGTATAAATGACAATGGTCCTAAAATGGCATCAAAAGTTTCCGATGTGTCTGCCATAATGCCGCAGTCACGATAAAAATCGCAGATCGCCGCCATTACTAGTAAAAAAAAAAAAAATTATTAATAAAAATGCCATAAAACTACCCCCTATTTTGTAGACGCTATAACTTTTGCGCAAACCAATCAATATACGCTTATTGCAATTTTTTTCCCAAAAATATGTAGAAGAATACGTATCGGCCTAAACTGAGGAAAAAAATTGTTTTGTTTTTTTATAAAAATTTTGGGGATATTTATTATAGCAAAAAAAGTAAAAAAAAATATAGCTTTTTTCAAAATTGACGCTCTTTTTTTGTTTATAGCGCAAAAAATAAAAACCGCAGAGGTGATAAAATACCACCAAAAGAAAGCTCTATTTGTGGGGAAAAAAAGGACGCCAATTTTGTTTGGGAGCCACGTCCCACGACCGCGCAATTGTCAGTTAAAGTGACGCAGTGCCGAATCGCAAAAATGGCTGAAGTGGTTATATTTCCCATCACTTTGTCTCAATGGTGGTGGTCAGCGGGACAATTGATGAAGGATGATATAGGGCAGGTATACACAGCACATACTGTACATATCGCAATAGGATCCATCTCTAGTCTAAACCCCCAAAAAAAGTATGGTTATACATACACTTTACCTGTTTCTGGAGTAGTATTCTGAATTTCTCCTTATATTCTCTCTATTGTATTTAACATCTAATGTATTTTTTTTGTTAGAAGACATCTTAGTTATTTTTATTTATGTTCTCTTTTTAGGTGGGAATTCCAGAAGATGTGGCAAAGAGATGTGCTGTTCAGATCTCTGATGCTCTGGAATTCATTGCGGAGAAAGGAGTCGTACACCTGGATGTGAAGCCAGACAATGTTTTAGTGTTTGATCTGGACTGCCATTCCATTAAGCTCACGGACTTTGGCTTTGCTAAGGTCAAGGGGACAGTGATTAGATCTAAGTGTGGCAGCAAACCCTACAGAGCTCCAGAGATATATGAAAATGCCTCTTCAGATGGACTGGCTGTAGATGGCAGCCTTGATGTGTGGGCGTTTGGTGTCATCATCTACGTTCTGCTCACGGGGGAGTTTCCATGGCAGGACACCCTCCCTGACGATGAAGAATTTAAACGTTTTGTTGTCTGGCAGAAGAATTTCAAGGTGGATAATCCTCCTGAAGCATGGAGAGAGGTTCCCACCGAGATACAAAGGATGTTTATTGATCTGTTGGCCATTGAAAATACTAAAAGAAGCCAAAGTGCAGAAGTCCTAAAATACATGCGTGAAATCTGGAAGGAAGAAAACCCCCGAAAAGAATAAAGATCCCATCAAAAGCAGTTCTTCCAAACATTCTGAGGAATCCTTGTGTGAAGCGTCCTATCTGAACAGTTCAAAGAGGGGTGTTTCCAACACATCTACTCTGAGCTCCACGTCTTCTTTTTTGATTGTGGACACTTCTGGATCTTAGTCGGAGATTACTTCAGAGCCACAGAAGGACTGGGTAGGACAGTCAAGCAGAGGCGTATCTAGTGAAAATGGCGCATATGGCAAGCACTAAAACTGCGCCCCTGTCAAAACATTTGAAACCCATCTTTCAGATAACCTTAAAAAAAATACAGCTCTCTCCTCTCTTCTTCCCTATCCCATCCTTCTGTCTTTTTTCTCCCTGCACGGTCTTTGCACTGGAAGGAAGTTACATACCCCCCTGTCCTGCTGTATTCATCTGACATCATACCCTCTCTTGCTCTATCAATGTGCCATTATAACCCCCTGTCCTCCTCCATTAATTTACCATTATACCCCCCTCCTGCTCTTCCTCAATTAATTTGCATTATACCCCCTGTCGTCCTTCATTCATTTGAATTATACCCCCCCCTCCTCCATTCATCTTCCCTCACCCCCCTTCTCCTCTAGTCACCTCCCACATAACTCCCCAGTCACCTTTCCCATTCCCTGTGTTCCCCCCTCTCCTGCATGCTTGTCTCCACACTCCCCCACCAGGCCCCGTCCTCCCTTCCTATACATTGTCATGGATATGCAGTAGTGTTTGTCTGTCAGCTTACCTTCCTTCCCATGTGTTCATCTTAGAGGCCTGAGCCCTTTCACCTGGCTTCCTTTATAATCTCCTCCCAGCCAGACTCCACCCCAGGCCCTATCACAGAACACTATATTAACCTGTGCACTGCAAGCCTGCTTTGCTGATCAACGTGTTTGTTAGGCATTGTGTGTTTGGGTTCCTGCCTGCCGTGTGCTACGTCTGTCTCTCTGTTACATTATTGGCTTGTCCCCGACTATCCCTGTCTGCTCGTGACCCTTGACCTTCGGCTCGTTCTTCGTTATCCTTGTCTGCTTGTGGCCCCTGACCTTCAGCTTGTTATTCGGTTCTCTCTTATCGTGTGCTGCTGCTTCCCCTCTTTTCCCCTTATCCTACGGGGCGTGAGCTAGGAAACTCCAGGGGCCGCGACCTGGTCCCAGCCTGCAGCTAACATCCTCACCACTAGAGGCCTTGGAGAAGACCAGCTGGGTCTTAGACTCCGCGCCCTGGGGAATCTTGGCTCTAGCTTCTGTTTGGATCCCGGTTGTGCTCCTCTGGTCCCGCTTTCCACAACCACCCAGTTTCCTATCCGCAGAAGCCAGCCATAGGGTTCACTACCTCGCGGTGCACTCCTGTCCCCCTACGGTGTGCATCTGTCACCTGGCCACAGGTGACCCTGACAGTTTGATCAGCCATGAACCCGGCTGACATCCCGTTACCCGTGGATGATCCGTTGCAGGGCATAGTTTGCAGACTTGAAACCCAGGAATCGAATCAGACTCAGGTGATGCGATTCCTCCAGGATCTGGCTTCTCGCTTTGAGCAGCTTCAGGCCTCCTTGGGAACCCTGAATCCGCAACCTCAAATACAACCAGCGGCTGCACCTATTACACCAGTCGCAGCCACACACTCACTACAACTGCCAGCTCCGTCCCGTTTCTCTGGGGACTCCAAGGCTTGCAGGGGGTTCCTTAGCCAATGCACAATTCATTTTGAGCTCCAGCCCCAAAACTTCCTGTCTGATCGGGCTAAGGTAGCCTATATCATTTCCCTCCTCTCTGGTGAAGCTTTAGCCTGGGCAGCGCCTCTGTGGGAACTGAATGATCCAGTGGTTTCTAGCCTGTCTGGCTTCTTGAAACTTTTTCGGAATATCTTCGAAGAACCGGCTCGTGTCTCTTCAGCGGCCAGCGCCCTTTTACGTCTCCGCCAAGAGTCTGCTTCTGTGGGACAGTATGCCCTTCATTTCCGCATACTGTCGGCTGAGTTGAGATGGAACAATGAGGCCTTAGTCGCAACCTTTTTGCATGGCCTGTCAGATAGAGTGAAGGATGAATTAGCAGGAAGAACCATCCCCACTGATCTGGCCGGCGTTATCTCCTTGTGTAACCAGATCGATATTCGCTTTCAGGAGAGGACCTTAGAAAAGCAACGCCAGCACTCCTTGGTTCTTAGTCAGCCTGAGCTCCCCTCTCTTCGACCTGTAGAGCATCTCCTACCAGCTGAGGAACCCATGCAGCTGGGTCGGACCAGGCTATCCCCTGAGGAACGTGCTAGGCGCAGAACTCTTGGTCTGTGTCTTTACTGTGGGGGCAAAGGTCATTTTCGTGACACTTGCTTTCTTTGTCCAGAAAAACGTTCGGGTCCACTTCATCTGGAAAGTGGAGTATTGGACCCAGAAATATCACCTTCCCCTTCTCGTCTTCTGCTTTCTGTGTTCCTTCATGTTGGTGCTTCTTCTCATTCGGTCTCAGCATATCTGGATTCCGGAGCCGCTGGTAATTTTATGGACTGGGAAATCGCATCGTCCATGAGACTTACTCTTTTGCCCCTCACCACACCATTGGTGGTCTTGGCGATTGATGGTACTGTTCTCCCAGGGGGACCTATCCGCTTCCAGACCCTCCCTGTTAAGATGTCGGTAGGGACACTCCACCAGGAGTGGATATCCTTCCTTATCTTACCCAAGGCCTCAACGCCTATAATTTTGGATCTCCCATGGTTACAGCTCCATTCTCCTCATGTGGACTGGACTACTGGACAGATCCTGGCTTGGGGTCCCTCCTGTTCCTCGTCCTGCCTACCCAAGGTTGCCCCCTGTGAATCTGAGCCGGTCATTCATTCCAGGTTGCATAACCATTTACATTTCTCTGTCCCTAACCACCCTTGGACGCACAGCCAGGCTAGCTTGTCTACAAGTCCTGCAGTCGCTACGTCTTGCGATGCGATTCAGGTAGTCGCTACACCTGACTCAGCTATTCACTCTGCCTCTGTACTAGTTATGCCAGTCCAGCCCATGCCCAGTGAGCCTCCTACTTTTTCTTGTTCGGGACATTCTGCTTGTCCTTCAGCTATTCAGTTTGACTCCGGCGACATGTCACCTTCTAACCAACCTGACTTCAGGGTTCCACTGACATCTGCCCAGTCTGATGGTCCTGTGCAAGATGACCAGTTCCCCTTTAAGGGTCTAGGGGACCCTCCTCAGATTCCTGTTAATCCTCTCATGCCCTTGCTTATTCCTAGAGAGCCTTTGGTCCTCAATAGATCTTCTTGTCATCTCCCTACCTCGTTTTCGGTCTCTGAGGATAATCTTAAGTACGAGGTTAGACAAGTTCTGGATTCTCGGCTCTGCAGAGGCATTCTTCAGTACCTTGTGCATTGGAGAGGTTTTGGTCCTGAGGAGGCGTCTTGGATCGCTGCATCTGCTGTCGCTGCACCTCATCTGTTGAGAAGGTTTCATCAGAGATTTCCCTTTAAGCCTGGGCCCAGGCGGGGGAGGGCCCATAAGAGGGAGGGTACTGTCATGGATATGCAGTAGTGTTTGTCTGTCAGCTTACCTTCCTTCCCATGTGTTCATCTTAGAGGCCTGAGCCCTTTCACCTGGCTTCCTTTATAATCTCCTCCCAGCCAGACTCCACCCCAGGCCCTATCACAGAACACTATATTAACCTGTGCACTGCAAGCCTGCTTTGCTGATCAACGTGTTTGTTAGGCATTGTGTGTTTGGGTTCCTGCCTGCCGTGTGCTACGTCTGTCTCTCTGTTACGTTATTGGCTTGTCCCCAACTATCCCTGTCTGCTCGTGACCCTTGACCTTCGGCTCGTTCTTCGTTATCCTTGTCTGCTTGTGGCCCCTGACCTTCAGCTTGTTATTCGGTTCTCTCTTATCGTGTGCTGCTGCTTCCCCTCTTTTCCCCTTATCCTACGGGGCGTGAGCTAGGAAACTCCAGGGGCCGCGACCTGGTCCCAGCCTGCAGCTAACATCCTCACCACTAGAGGCCCTGGAGAAGACCAGCTGGGTCTTAGACTCCGCGCCCTGGGGAATCTTGGCTCTAGCTTCCGTTTGGATCCCGGTTGTGCTCCTCTGGTCCCGCTTTCCACAACCACCCAGTTTCCTATCCGCAGAAGCCAGCCATAGGGTTCACTACCTCGCGGTGCACTCCTGTCCCCCTACGGTGTGCATCTGTCACCTGGCCACAGGTGACCCTGACAAACATCCCTAACCCTTGTTGCCTTATGGTTTTATGTGAAATCTCCATTAATAGCTGTAAAATATTGTATTTAGGAATATATTTCAATTAGCTTGCATCTATGAAAGCCGGGCAAAAAGGCTTCACAGAAGCCTTCTGTTAAAATAGGATTTTTATAACAGCTTACCTGTAAAATCCTTTTCTTGGAGTACATCACGGGACACAGAGCGACATAGTCATTACTAATGGGTTATATAGATACCTTCAGGTGCTGGCACTGGCAACTTCCAAAACCGGAAGTACCCTCCCCTATATAAGCCCCTCCCATCCGGGAGCACCTCAGTTTTGTAGCAAAGCAATAAGTGTCCCTAAAGAGGGGTGGGAGCTCTGTGTCCCGTGATGTACTCCAAGAAAAGGATTTTACAGGTAAGCTGTTATAAAAATCCTATTTTCTTTCTCGTACATCACGGGACACAGAGCGACATAGTCATTACTAATGGGATGTCCTAAAGCAATGCCCAACGAGGGGGGGGGATACACCATACATAAGCTGAGCGCTATCAGACATGAGGATCTTTTGCGGCCTGCAACACACTGCGCCCAAAGGCGACATCCTCCTGACTTCTAACGTCCACCTGGTAGAACCTAGTAAACGTGTGTACTGAAGACCATGTTGCGGCCTTACAGATTTGAGCCAGGGAGGCCTGGTGATGCGCTGCCCATGAAGTTCCAACTGCTCTCGTGGAGTGCGCTCTAACTTTGAACGGAGGCGGTCTCCTTCTCAAGCCATAGGCTTGCATAATGACCTGTTGAATCCACTTGGCTAAAGTAGATTTTGACGCTGCCTGACCCTTTCTGGGGCCTTCCGGCAGAATAAACAAAGTATCCGTTCTGCGAATCTGAGCAGTGGCTTTTAGATAAGCTTTAACTGCTCTTACTACATCCAAAGAATGCAAAAACTTTTCCTCTACCGAACTAGGTTTGGGGAAAAAAGAAGGAAGAACCACATCTTGGTTCAAATGAAAACCTTGATACCACCTTAGGAAGAAAGGCTGGATGAGGACGTAACACTACTCTGTCCTTATGGATAACCAGATATGGCTCCCTACAGGACATAGCTGCTAATTCCGACACTCTTTTAGCCGAACAAATGGCTACTAGAAAAAACAATTTCCTGGTGAGAAGAACCAAGGAAATATGCTGTAATGGTTCAAATGGTTGTTTCTGTAGAACCGACAGAACCAGGTTTAGATCCCATGGACATATGGGAATATTAACCGGAGGACTAATACGCATCACTCCTTATCTAAAGGCTTTGACTAGTGAATGCGAAGCCAAGGGCCTTTGAAAAAATATTGACAAGGCCGAAAACTGACCTTTGATAGTACTCAAGGCAAGCTTCCTATCTACAGCCCACTGTAGGAAGTCCAGACTCCTACCTATTACGTACTTATGTGGATGCCATTTCTTGGCCTCACACCACGCGATGTACGCCTTCCAGATTCTATAGTAGATCTGCCTGGATACCGGCTTCCTGGCATTGAACATGGTAGATACCACAGAATTAGAGAGCCCTCTCTTTTTTAGAATGTGGGCTTCAATAGCCAGGCCGTCAAACCTAGGGCTGGTAAGGAAGGGTGGTATATCGGTCCTTGCGAAAGCAGGTCCGGATGACGTGGGAGAGTCCAAGGACTCCCCACTGACATTTTACAATCTCCGCGTACCACGCTCTTCGGGGCCACGCTGGAGCCACCAGAATCACTGGTTTCTTTTCTACCTTGATTCTGCGGAGTAATCGAGGTAACCATTGTGGCGGTGTGAATGCATATATCAGCTTGAACTGATCCCAAGGGAACACTAGGGCATCCGAGCCGCAAGCTAGGGGATCCCTTGTCCGAGAGACAAACCTGTCCACCTTTGCGTTGAATCTGGATGCTAGAAGATCTACATCCGATGTTCCCCACCGCTGACATATTGTCCAGAAAACCTTGGGGTGAAGGGACCATTCCTCTGGGCATAATTGCTGGCGACTTAGAAAGTCCGCCTTCCAATTCTCCACTCCTGGAATGAATACCGCAGATATGGCTGGGACATATCTTTCTGCCCATTTCAGGATGTAATTTACTTCCCTCTGGGCTGCACGACTCCTGGTGCCCCCCTGATGATTGATATATGCCACTGCTGTGGCATTGTCTGATTGAATTCTGACAGGGGACCCTTGGAGTTTGGATGTCCATGCTACTAGGGCATACCGGGCTGCTCGTATCTCTAAGAGATTGATGGGCAGGGCCTTTTTTCTGCATCTGACCATCTGCCCTGGAGAGACCATTGCTCCAGTACTGCTCCCCAGCCTATAAGGCTGGCATCTGTAGTGACCACCTTCCAAGAAATCGGACTGAAGGATTTCCCTTTTTCCAGATTCTGGGGAACCAACCACCAACGGAGGCTCTTGCGAACGGAAGGGGACAAGGACATTGTAAGTCTAGGGCCTGAACTTTGTTGTTCCAGGCTGACAGTATGGCCCCTTGCAAATTCCTTGAATGGAATTGACCGTAGGGTACTGCTTCGAATGATGCCACCATTTTTCCCAGCAGCCTCATGCACAGGCGTATGGACGGCTGTCTTTTTTGTACCCACTAAGTGGATCAAATCTTTCAAAGACAAACACCTTTCCTCGAGGCAAGAATATTTTTCTCTGGCCTGAATCCAACCTTAGCCCCAAGTATTCCAGACTTTTGACTGGTTTTTAGGGCTGACTTGTCTCGGTTGATAATCCAACCGTGAGATTACAGATACTTGATTGTCTTGTGAACGACCACGTCTAGTTTTTTCACTGATTGGTCTATCAGCAACAAGTCATCTAGATATGCCATTATCATTACACCTTGTGTTCTTAGATTGGCCAATAAAGGGCCAGAATTTTTGTAAACACTCGTGGTGCTGTGGCCAAACCGAAGGGTAAGGCTCTGAACTGAAAATGGCGCCCTTCTACTGCAAAGCGTAGAAATTTTTGGTGGACTGGAAAGATGGGAATGTGCAAATAAGCATCTTTGATGTCGATCGCGGCTAACCAATCCTCCCCTTGTAGGGCAGTGGCCACCGATCGGATCGACTCCATCGGAAAGTCCTGATATACAGGAATTTGTATAGCCCTTTTAGAATTAATATGGGCCTCCCGTCCGCGTTTGCTTCGGGACTGTAAAGAGGTTTGAGTAAAACCCGAACCCTCATTCTTCCAGGGGAACCTCCATAATTACTCCTTGGAGCAATAGTTGTTCTAGTGCCAACAGGAGGGACTCTCTCTTCCGGGGATCCCTTGGCATGTTTGACCTCAAAAATGGGAAGGAGGAGAGTCTTTTAACTCCAAACTGTATCCCAAACATACTGCGGAGAGCACCTATCTGTTTTGATCGTGTCCCGCCAGGTCTCTTGCGAACAACTGGAGTCCTCCCCCCACCCGACTGAGTGGGGGCAACCCTTCAATGAATTTAACTTTGGGGGAGGTTTTGTACTTCCCCTGACCCAGGGTTTCTCATTACCCTGCTATTGTCCCTGTTTTTTACCCCCGGGAATTGACCGAGGAGGCCGTCGGAACTGTTACACAGCCGATGCCCCAGGGACTGGAGAAGCAGGCCTCTTAAAGAGGGACCTCTAACTCTGTTTTTAACCGGCAAGAGCGTATTTTTACCGCTGGAAATTTTCTGGATATATTTGTCCAGGTTTTCCCTGAATAAGCGTTCACCATGAAATGGGACGCTAACCAGCCATTCTTTACAGGGAGCTTCAGCAGACCAGTTTTTGAGCCATAGAAGCCTACGCATATGTACTATAGACAGCGTAAGGCGGGAGGCCTGATGGACTGAATCCTTTATGGCGTCAACCGCAAAGCCTAAGGCTCTAGGTAGATCAGCTAGGGCAAGGCCTGCTGATCTGTCAAGTCCCTCAAGACCTGTTTCAACTGATCCTTCACTGCTTAGCAGACCTCACTGCTGGTTGTGTCACCAAGCTTGCTGTAGAAAGAAGCAGACTTTCATAAGGACTCCAATCTTTTATCTATTGGGTTCTTGAACATTTGGACATTATCCACTGGACATGTCAGTGATTTATACATACAAGAGATGGCTGCGTCCACTGTAGGGACCTTCCATTTTTTGATGAACTTATCCTCCATGGGATAGACCACCGGAAATCTCTTGGGGGAATAAATATTTTCTCAGGACGTTCCCAATCCTGGTAAATGAGCCCTTTCAGTAAAGGGTGAAGTGGAAAAGAACAGACAGTCTGGGAGCTTCTAGCGACCCCAACGAGGATACAGTAGTGGTTGATGGTTCCGCAAGGTGCATTTTTAAATGCTGATCGGACCATGTTAGTCAGAGACTGAACCCATAATCTTTCAGCTTGAGATGCTGAGAAAAGGTTCCCCCACTGTTGATTCCTCTATAACAGAATCAACCTCATCCTGATCCCCTTCAGGCAGGTCGATCCCTGTATGGGACTGTTGCTCTGCTAACAGGCACTCTGAAGGAGGAGACGGAGATCGGGCGTGCTTTCCCTGACAGGGAGGCAGCGATCAATGTTGACAATCTCTCTCTAATCCTCCCAGAGCTGAGGAAAAAACCTCCTCTGTTACATACACAGGAGCAGGTGAACTGAGGACAGCCACAGTACCAAGTACCCCTGCGGGGTCTCTACGGTCACTTACCTCTGAACTTCAGGGGAGACTGGTGCAGCAGAAGCATGCCCAAGATCCTCAGAGCCCGATGAGACCCCCTTCGCTTCCTGGAAGATTCAGTTCCGGAGCTTCTGGACGGCATATTCCTAAGCCTAAAGCTGAGGTATTCCAGCCGTAATACACCACTTTTACTGAGAATAGTCTAGGTCAATTGCTGCTATATCACAGTTGGTGTCTACTAAAGTGCCTTTCTAGGGGATGCCTGCATCAACCGCCTCTGTGTGCCTTTATACTGTTGCTAGCTCTGTCTGTGCACTTCAATAGCCAGCTATAATGTGCTTTAAAACACGCTGGATGCCCGCACATGCGCAGTAGCGCCGCGGCGCACACCTGAGCGTCATCCACCCGCTCCGCCCCTTTTCCAGATCGCCTCTATATATAGAGGCGCGTGCACGCGCGCGGGCACGTGCGCCTTCGGCGCCTTTTTTGAAAACAATAAGGAGCTAGATGGGAGCCAGGGTCCCTTTGCCGCAGGGCCCGGGGATGGATGAGCGCAGCAACAGGGCAGAGGAGACAGCTTCCCAGCAGAGAACATACCAACTGCCTGGATTTGATTCTGGAAGAAAAAAATCCACATTACAAGAAAAAGAACCATAGCGGCCTCTAGTGTCTAACACAGGTACCGCGGTCTTACATTTTATTTTATTTTTTCTTGCCTACTATTAAAATTTTTACATTTTCTCAGTAGTAACAGGCATACACAGAATATTAGCGGGAATACCTTAGGTAACAGGCAGAAAGACAAAATAGGCTTGGGGGTCCCTCAATAGAACCAAGTTCCCGAGGGCCCCCACTTACCTTTTCCTCGCCGCAGGACTCTGGTCCACAGAAGCCCAAACTTCACCTATCACGGCAGGCATTATAATCAAACCTTCAGGGACCGGGTTCCCAAGGATTCCACTCCCCTGGACCTGTATAGCACCCTGCACAGAAAACATCTTGGTCGTGGGTATGACCAGAGCTCTGGATCCCAGGGTCCAGCCCTCCTAAGGTTTTGCATTACAGGCAAAACCTTGCTCTTCTCTTGCAAGGCCCGGGTACCGACCGTTTAGCTATGAAGCTTTTTTGGTCAGATCCGGAATAGCTTACTGAGGCCCAAAAGAACCTGTACGCAAGCTCAGTGGAAAAACACATGTTACTTCATGGCCAACACCTTAGACACTGGCAAAAAACTGAGGTGCTCCCGGATGGGAGGGGCTTATATAGGGGGGGGTACTGACTTAGGAAGTAAGCCCTCCAATCATGATCCAAGCCAGGCCAACCAATGGGACATCAGCAGCCAGGGATATACACAGCAGGGAGGGTAGGAAAAGCTCTCTTGATGGAACGCCAGGCTGCAGAATGGTTCTAGAGGGCAATTATGGGAAAAGGTCTGTCTTGCATGTAACAGAATATGCTTGTCCATTAATGTTTTAAAGGAATATACTCTGTATTCGTCTATGTAAATATTGTAGTTTAACCTACTATCTCCTTCGTGTTTAAGACTATAGATATTTTCTGTGTATTAGCTAGACTTTTTAACAATGCATAATATATGTTAAACACTTTCACTTCTGGTCAAAAGAACTCTCATTTAACACACATCATATCTTTGAGATATGAAATCTTAAATTTGTGTATTAGAGATTAAGGTTTTTAGGGGGAATTTAAACTGAGTCAGTTTGTCCAGTAGTTTGGAGGTCACAGCAAATCTATCTAGGGAAAATATAGGTAAATGCTTTTGTTTTATTAGTGGGTATTAGATTAACTCGAAATAGGAGGGAGGATACACCACATTTTTTTTTAATATCCCGTAAATCATAATTGATAAAAATTACTTTGGATGTACCATTATAAACCGGTCAATTTAATGGGGAGAAAGTACAGCTGGAAAAATGTTGTTTTCGTTGTTGCTTTTGTGCCTCACCAAGCTTCATTGCCACCTCTAACCAGTGTTTGCGTTTGCTTGATGGTGAGGACATATTTTATTAGAAAGACACTGAAAAAAGTGGTCTTTGGTTGTGTTGTTGAAAAGGTTCAAGTTTTTTTTTTTTTTTCATTTAAATTGTATGTCCACCAACATTGAAAATATTTAGGACATTAAAAATAACCTACAAAAAATGTTTGATTTAGTTTTTGTGTTGCTTTTTTTTTTTAACTGTGGGAAGTTACAAGCAGTAATATTCTCATTGGTGTCACTTAAAGTACAAAACTGTGGAAGTTTTACTACTGAAGCTAATATCTGAGAAAGATTATTATTAGTGTAAAATAAGGTGCATTTAGCATACTGTATTTTATACCTTGAATTTTTTTTAAGGATAAACCCTACCAATTACCAATAATTTGATAATCTGAGTTTGTGGGAGATTCATTTTTAAAAAAAAAAACTGAATTGGGTGTAGCAGATATACTAAAAAAACTAAGAAATGGACTTTTGACGGCACATGGGTCCAGTATGTAAAATTGTTGTCTTGAATTGCTCTACATGTTTTGCGTGTTGCAACGCTTCAGGAGCATGATAATCAACAGGCCACACTATTGTCTTGGGGCTGTACTGTGGACAGGGATTCTCTGTCCAGCCCATGCCCCAGGCTTCTACTGGTGCACACCCTTTTGGCGTTCCTAGCTCTAGAGTCCTGGAGGACACCTTCTTTTGCTGCTTACCAGCAGCCTGTGTTTTGTTTCACTATCCTGCTGTCGTTTATTATGATTTCTACCAAATCATTTGGCTACTTATTTTAGATATTTTGCCAATTTAATAATACCCAGATTCGTGTTACATCTTTCAATTCGACCTGTTGATTATCATGCTCCTGAAGAAGCGTTGCAACACGCGAAACATGTAGAGCAATTCAAGACAACAATTTTACATACTGGACCCACGGCTAATGTCACTCGCTTCATATGTACACTGTTTCATCATCTGTTTACTGGATATGTATCTCCTTTATTATTGAGTTTACCTATGTTACTGTCGTTTTTGAAGCGACATTAGAGCATTACCCTGGGTCATGTATTAGTAATTATCACCTCGATAATTCTGAAAGTATTTATGTATTTTTTACAATTTTTCTAAAATAAAAAAATAAAAATAGATTTCTACATTATTTATCCATGTGCCGTTAAAAGTCAATTTCTTAGTTTTTTTTAGTATCTCTCCTGCTATATCGGGACGTTGGCACATTTGTACCAGTGCATCCACAGTGTCACCCTGTGAGGATGCACATTTAGGCAATTCCTTCAAAAATGGGTGTAGCAGATATTGGTGTAAACATGGCTGTGTTTACATTTCTATTGTATACCTAGAGGGATACCTATTGTTCCTTGGGTGCGGATCTCAGCACTTTTGTTTTTGGTTATAGACTTTATTCTGTGAAGCTAGTAGTGTTATTTTAAGGCTGGTATCTCCACTCTGGTGCATATTCTAAGTGCTAGACTAGACTACTGTGTCAAGTCTGTTCTGTGGTGTATTATTGTATCATCACTGAACTTAGACATCATAGAGAAATTGATGGCGAGGATTGCTAAAGTTAAAAATAGCGCTGAGATAATAAGAGCAACGGAGGAATCCAAAAGCCCATGGTACCATGCACAAGAGTATGTAAATATAAAACTTACAGAGAGAAAATGCAGCAAACGTGAGGGCAAGACTGCACTAATTTTTGCGGCCTTTTGGTTAGCTAACAATTATAGGTCGTTATTATTGCAAACCATTTCTCTCAAGGAAAATCTAGAAATAGCCAAATGTAATATCAGTACTCTTATGCCCTGTACACACAATCAGTTTTACCGATGAAAACAGTCCAATGGACTTTTTTCATCGGACAAACCGATCGTGTATGGGCCCCATTGGTCTTTTTTCCCCCATCGGTGAGAAAAAATAGAACGTTTTAAATTTATCGGATGTAAAAAAAAAAAACGATAGCAAATTCCAATCGTCTGTGTGGAACTCCATTGGAGAAAAAACCCACGCATGCTCAGAATCAAGTCGACGCATGCTCAGAAGCATTGAACTTCATTTTTCTTGGCTCGTCTGAGTGTTTTACGTCACGGCGTTTGGGACGGTCGGATTTTTGACTGATGATGTGTAGGCAAGACTGATGGAAAAATCCATCGGATTGGAATCCATAGAAAATCTGATCGTGTGTACAGGGCTTAAGAGTTTCTATGACAAATATGAATGCTAGCCCCCTGCAGCCAGAAATACACAACCGAAACGAGCATGGAGAGGTTGATCAGCTGATACAGGGGCTGAAGGCTGCAGACAGTAAATGTGAACAATTGTCCGTGCCCGCTGTCCTGGGCTGGAAGATGCAATCTACACATACCATAGATTGTAATGCAACCAGTTTGAGTATTTCTAGGTGCAACAGAAAATTATATCCATCTGGAGTATGCGTTAGTTCCAACAACTCATTGAAAGAAGGGAGCTCTTTTGAAAGGGCCCCTATTTCTCGTACAGCAAAAGTTGTTAACCACTTCACGCCCGGCCTATAGCAAAATTACGGCCGGGCGGTGGTTCAGTTATCCTGACTGGACGTCATATGACGTCCAGCAGTATAACAGCCGCCGCGCGCCCGTGGGGGCGCAAATTGCGGCGATTGGTGGTGCGGTGTGTAAGTCTGACACACCGCTACACCGATCACATGATCAGCTGTGTCCAATCACGGCTGATCACAATGTTAACAGGAAGAGCCATTGATCGGCTTTTCCTCACTCGCGTCTGACAGACGCGAGTAGAGGAGAGCCGATCGGCGGCTCTCCTGACAGGGGGGGGTCTGCGCTGATTGTTTATCAGCGCAGCCCCCCCCACGGATGCCCACACTGGACCACCAGGGAAGCCGCCAGGACCACCAGGGAAGCACCCAACATGTGGATGGCCAGGTACGTACCCCATGGCCATCCACATATGCAAAAATATTCCCAATATATGCCAATCAGTGCCCACAAATGGGCACTGACTGTCAACATTATGGATCAGATAAGTGATGCCCATCAGTGCCACCCAGTGTCCATCAGTGCCACCTATCAGTGCCCATCCGTGCCACCTACCAGGGCCAAAAATAAGTGCCCATCAGTGCCGCCTATGAGTGCCCATCAGTGCCACCTCACAAGTGCCCGTCAGTGCAGCCATATCAGTTACAAGGAAAAATCAACCAGCGCAAATATTAATAACCTAAGATAGCAGCTAAGCACTGAGGGTCAAAATTATCAAATCCCACAGTAGTATATAAAAAGCAGCAGTGCAGCGCAAAACAATTCTAAATATAAAAAACTAAATTGTCCATAAGCAGAGAAAGTCTTCAAGGGTCAGATGAACAGAAAGCACCACCAAGTGTCCAGAGTGAAGAAAATATATATCATTTTCAGATGGTTCTGTGACTCCCTCCACCAATAATAGAAGTGGCCGCTCACCTCGATGTATAGACCCCTGAGTGAATCAGTCAGGTCAATCGAGCGTTTCCCACTGCAGGGAGTATAACCATAGACTCCTATACGGGGCGATGTTGTACACATAAACTTGATCTCTCCAACGTGGTTCATATAAAAAATAGAGAAAATCTAGTGCTCTCCGTTTTAAAATTTATTAAAAGTAACAAATATAAAAGATACACTCACAATCTGCAGCACTGTTCCTCAGTGCAAGGGATCCACAGCAAACAGACTGTAGCGTATGACAGTAGCACTGGCACAAGACACGAGCAGCGTGTATAGACGCAGGTGACGTCACTATCCTAGATCACGTTCCGTGCGCGTTACGTCCCCTATGGTAGGCGGGACTTCATCAGCGGTGACGGAGGTACGTGACTTAACCGCTTATATGTAAAAAAACCTGCATTCCGTCCGCCCCTGAAGGAGGGGCTGGAGCATAACAACACCGCTGCTAAATTTCTTCTGCTGGTTTATGAACAATCTGAAACGCAATTAAGGTTATTTAAATGGCTTCATTTGGCTAAAAAAAGCTCATATAAGAGAACAAAACAATCTATTCTCAGAACCAGAATCAAATCTAATATGTCATCCCGCGTCCATACAGAGTCTTCACATATATAACAAATCAACATGCTACACTCAACAACAATTAATAATCACAATTATCTATCTGAAATAAAACAAGTTATGTCGAATTCGACATTAAGGCCTCCCGGCACCATAACCTTAGTTAGATGGATCCAATGAGATTCCCTCCGGCTCAACTGCCTCAAAAAGTTTCCCCCTCTCCAATGTTTTATTACCCTTTCTATACCCCAGAATTTTAAACCTCTGGGGTTCTGATTATGGACCAACTTAAAATGTTATGACACATTATGCATTTTCAGCCCTTTTTTGATATTATTTACATGCTCGCCTAGTCGAACATGTAAGGGCCGTGAGGTTCTGCCCACATACTGTAGGCCACACTCACATTCAAGCATGTAAACCACGCCTATAGTGTCACAGGTAATGAGTTGATCTATCTTAAACTTTTTATCAGTAGCAGATGACACAAAATCTTTGCGTTTTTTAACATTACCTTTAGAATGTTTACATGCGATACACCGACCACACGCATAGAACCCTGAGAGGAAGGAGAATAGTCGATTTTCAGAGTGGACAGGGGGATCTACTACCCCTGGAGCCAATCTAAAGAAGGTGCTTTTTTATATATAAAGGAGGGACGATCTGGCAACAAAGGGCCTAATGTTTTATCTTGCTTTAAGATAGACCAATTGTTGGATACAATTTTTTCAAATTTTTTGTGATGCACATTATAATCCAAGGTCATCCTAAAATTAGAGAGACTAGAATTGGCTTCTTTGACTTTATCCGCAATAAGCGTTGATCTGTCATAATTCCGCACTATTTCTCTATTAAGAGACTCCTTATTGTATCCCTTTTCCTGAAATCTAAATGCTAATGACTGGGACTGTGATATAAAATCTTTCTCTTGCGTACAGTTTTGTCTTAATCTGACAAATTGACCTTTAGGTATATTACATAGCCATGATCTATGATGGCAGCTCTCTAGAGGTATGTACGAATTTCGGTCAGTTGGCTTGAAATGGTTGCACAGACGAAACTGATCGTTGATTATACTGATTTCCAAGTCAAGAAAGATAACACATGTGGTGCTAATATTCCAAGTGAGTTCTATATTTTTATCATTATTATTCATAATGCTCATAAACTCATCAAGACTGGCCCGATCACCTTCCCAAATCATAATCAAATCATCAATGAAACGTTTATAGCAAACCAACTGAGGGGGACGGTTACTAAAGACCACTTGTTCCTCCCAGTGGGCCATAAATAAATTGGCCACACTGGGAGCAATACGGGCCCCCATCGCAACACCTCTCGTTTGCAAGAAAAATTGACGTTGATACCAAAAATAATTCCTCGAAAGGCAAAATTCCAGGCTCTTCAAGAGAAACCTCTGCTTTTTCCTTGGAAGGTCAGAAGACGATAAGGCCCACCGTACTGAGGATAATGCATCCTCATGTCCAATAATGGTATACAGTGGGCTCACGTCTGCAGTAACCAGAATACTGGAAGATGAACATAGTGCTGACTGCTGATTCAACAATTTGAATAACATGTTTTGTGTCTTTGAGATATGCATCTGTTTTAGACACTAAGGGCTGCAGGAAGCTATCGATATACTGACCTAATCTAGAGGAAATAGACTCAATTCCATTAACGATAGGCCTACCAGGTGGTTTGGCACTATCCTTATGGATTTTAGGAAGACAATATATAATTGGGGTCCTACAAAATAATGGATCCAAATAGAGAGCTTCTTTTTTATTTAAAATATTTCTATCTTTTCCTTCCTCTTCCAGTTCATCTTTATACATCAACATAGGGTCTCTGTTGAGAATCTGATAAGTATCATGATCACTCAACAAACGATCCATTTCTGCCAGATAGTCAACTTTATTTAAAATAACAAGCCCCCCCCCCCCCTTGTCTGCAGGACATATAATAATCTCCTTCCGCTTTTCCAAGGACTCCATCCCTTTTTTAATAAACTGAGGATCAACTACTTTACGTATTTTCATCTTATCAAGATCATTAAATACTTTGTGTTTAAACACCTCAAGAAATTTGTTATCCGGATTAAAAGGGTTAAAAGTAGATCTATTATGCAGATTGGAGTGGACACCCACCTCTACTGTTGAAGGTCTACTGGAATTCGATAAAAAATATTTACGCATATTAAGATTTCTAACAAACTTGTGTATGTTAACATAAGTATGAAATTTATTAAGGTTGCGGACAGGTGCAAATTTTAGCCCTCTGTCCAAAACCTTTAACTCATCCTCATTCAACGTACAGCTACTCAAATTAAATATGCCCGCACCTATTGGGATTTTAATTTTTTGTGTTCTCCTACCCCCTCTCCTTCCTCTCGCTCTTTTCTCTTTCGGGGGTGCCCATTCGTTGTTGGGGATGGTTGGGATTGATTCCTCCACCAATCCCCCGGATTCTGCTGGTAAACTGGTGGACCCCTCCCTGGGCCACTCTGGGCTCCCGAAAAATCCCCCCCATCCCTAGCTGAGTGATATTGCAATGGGGCAAATCTATTAGATACAGGTATTTGACCCCCACGTTGGATCTGTGGCCCTCCTCTGTTATAATAACCATAATCAGAACCTCTGTCCTGTCTCTGGCCATCACTTCTCCGGGGTGATTGATATTGCTGTTGATATTGTTGTTGGGGATTATTTCTCATCGGAGTGTGGGGACCTCCTCTCCTGCCCCTTCCCTGCCTCCCTCTTTGGTTATTTCCTCTCTGCACTTGTGCGCCTCTTTGATTATAGAAATCATATTCACTGTAATCATAACCATAGGTTGGGGCATTTTTCTGGTTGGGCAGCGGTGTCTCCATGGAAATTGAACAATCTTGACTGGGAAAAGATTCTAAAACAGGCAGGCTGGGGGTATTCAAATTCTGCCACTTGAATATATTTCCACTGCTGAAGTCATCATGGTCCCTGATATATTTCTTCTTTTTCTTATTTTGTACTTCCAAATCCCATTTACTAAGTTTATTTTTTAACTCAATAGATAATCTCAGAAATTCCTCACTCTCTTTCTGAGACTCAATGAGATTCCTAATATCACGGATTTGGTTTTCCAAAATAATCATTTTCCTCTGCTTTCTCATAAGTAGGAATTCCAGCAGTTCTAAACCTTTTTTAACAAAAAAGTCCCTCCACTCACTCATGGAATCATCATCCATGAGACCATCATTGGGCGGTACATCCCATCTGAGACGGCGGGGAACAAGTTTAGCACTTAAATACTGCTGAAATGATGTAATGTCCCACCATGTTTTGACTTTCTTTTCAAAGATATCAGTGCCCATCTTTGAAGAAGAAAACTTACTTTTTTATAACAAAATTAACAGAAACAAAGAAAACCTTTTTTTTTCTTCAAAATTTCTTTTTTTTATTTGTTGCGCAAAAAATAAAATTGCAGAGGTGATCAAATACCACCAAAAGAAAGCTCTATTTGTGGGAACAAAATGATCAAAAATAGTTTGGGTACAATGTAGCATGACCGCGCAATTGTCATTCAAATTGCGACAGCGCTGAAAGCTGAAAATTGGCTTGGGCAGGAAGGTGTATAAGTGCCCAGTATTGAAGTGGTTAATCAGGTTTTAGCCATTGAATATTCTCAGCCTAAAACCACACCAGTTGTTAAGAGACGCTTTAATACTTTACAGAAGATAAAATGCTTCACGTGTGGTTTATTCGTCCACATTTCCCAGTTTTATTTGTCTTCTGGTGAAAAGATATTAAAACCAAATCAGTATACAACAAAGAGGCGTGATGTGAAAGTGTACTCACCTCACTGGGGTGAAAAGCCTAGGAAATATGAAAATACAAATTCATACATCTCTTCCTCAACTATTAAGGCTGAAAATGAGGCTTTACAAAATGAGATTAGGCAAATGAAACAGGAACGGGATGAGTTTGTGAAAGAATTCCAATCCTTTAAAAGAAACGTGAAGTGGGAAACTGAACTAGACCGCACATTCTCCTTGACCCAAAAACAGAATATGATTAGCCTCTCCCTTAAGTCCACGATATGTACAAAAATACAGGAAACCAACTATAAAGTTCTGACAAGGTGGTATTTGACACCTGCCCGCCTGCATGTGATGTGTCCAGAAATATCAGAACATTGCTGGCGTTGTGGCGAAGACAAAGGTACGATGCTACACATATTCTGGTTTTGCCCTAAATTGATTGACTTTTGGACGACGGTGCGCAATATATCGCAACGATTCACTGATTTTTCGATCCCAAACGACCCAGCGTTTTTCTTACTTCACGTGTCAACTCTAGCCCCCCGGGTATATAAAAAATCTTTATTGAGGCATCTAATCAATGCTGCTAAAGCTTGCATCCCCATGATGTGGAAAACCCAGAACCCACCGTCAGTGGCGATGTGGTTACAAAAGGTGGAAAACATAAATAAAATGGAGGATCTAATAATGACTGCACAGGATAGACATGGGATTTATAAAGCGACATGGGAAAGCTGGAATACGTTTGTACATTCAGATGAGGGGGAAAATCTCTTAGAGATCTAAAATACCTAGTATATAGATGTGGGCCAGGAGAATTACTAGACTCCGGAACAGATGGGTGTATTCGACTCAACACCGTCCTTCTGTATTTTCTTAATATGTACTTTCTTCAGAATTCCCCCCTCCCTTTTTTTTTTTTTTTTTTTTTTTCGCTAGGAGAATAATAGGAGATAATAGGAACTCCAAGATATATATGGTTCAATATGCAATGTACTGACATTTCTGTGTTATATGATCAAGAGGCTGTGTCCTCCACTGATATGAGCTATTTATGTATTTTGGGCTGAGTCCAGATCTTATTTTCTTTTGATTTTTGATTTTATTTGGAAAAACTAATAAAAAAGCTATATTTGGAAAAAATATATAAAAGAAACGTTATTGACTCCTTGAATGTGAAAAATGGAGGGAGTAAATTTGTCCATCGGGAACCAAACCAGTACACTAAAACCGGGGATGAAATGCAAGATAGAAGTTATGTTTTAGAGGTCTAGGGCATTTAGTTTCACTAGATCAAAGTGGGAAGGTCATTGACCATTTACCAATGTACACGTAAGAATGTTGTATTGTTTGCTTTAAACAGGTTAAAAAAAAAAAAGTGGGATAAAGTAATAACTGTTTTGCTACAAGTTATCCTTTTTCAGGGTAAGTGAGTTCCTGAAAGTATATGTACATATAAAGCTGTACATATGCGTAAATACGCGCTTAACAAAAAGGTAAAGTATAGTATTCCAGGGTTTTTTCTTTTTTTTTCTTATGCTTCCCTTTGTATTCTCCCAGTGGCCAGAAACGCCTAGAAATTCATTTGCAAATTACCAAAGCTCTATCCAAGATCTAGGGGATTCAATCTAAACGAATGTGGGTGTGTCTGAGTGATGGAATGGATGTGTATGAACGCTCCATGTGTAAACAAGGTTTTTTGTTTTGTTTTATGGCCATCAAGTGTGATCACATTAATGCGCATGCTTTGTACTGTTTATGTTTATTTGATTATTGTGCTTTTTCTCCCTCTCGTTTGTAATGAGCTCAATACTGGTACCAGTTTAAATGTATACCTTTTTTTTTCCTACAAATTGAAATGTATTCACAAATAAATAACCTGTGCACAGATACGAGATCTCGATTCTTATAGTTAGGAGAAATTGTAGGAATTTGATTTTTTTCCTCCCTTTCCTGTGGTTAGAGGGAAGTTTTGTTCACTCTGACACGTGGAAACTACATAATATTATTACCTTATGGCATCCTATGGATTCAGTAGGTCTTAGGTTTTGTCTTTTTTTTTTTCTTTCGAATTGACGCATGTGCTGATAATATGTGTAAAGGTTTTATGTTGACATGGGGTCTTCTTATACTGCAAGTACTTACAAACCCCACCATGTTTTCCTATAACTTTTGTTTGTCAGAGTACAGATATGTGGGGGAGTCGGTACATGTTTCACTGTACTTACTGTTGATGGACTCATTACCTCTGCTGGAAGTCTGTTCCAAGCATATACTGCCAGTTAGCCCATTAGAAATCTCTCAGAAGAGTTACAGTGAGGTGTTAATGGTTTTGAGTTTTGTATTTTAGGAAGAAATACACACACAATGACGGAAGAACAGACCAAGACTGGTCAAATTACTTTAAAAACACAGAGGACCTTAAAACATAGTTTTTATGTTTATTGTTTTAAGGAAAATCCTGGAATGGAATTAATTAGTCAGGCCTAACTAAATTCTAAGACTCCATTCACACAGGGGCAACACGATTTCCAGCGTGACTTTGGGAGGCAACTTGGACACGACGTGAGTATGAATCACAGCATGACATGAGGCAACTTACAAGGCAACTTCAAATTGCCTCCAGGACAGGAGACTTTCCAGTGGCCAATCAAACAAGAATCAGCTCTGTGGGGCGGGGGAGGAGTTTGCCTGAGAAATGTTTGTTCTCTTCCTGTATTGTTGCTTCTGTTAAGACAGTGATCCGACTTCTGAGGCGACTTCCATTGAAATCAATGGGCACAAGTTGCCTACAAGTTGCCTAGAAGTCGGATTGAAGTAGTACAGGAACCTTTTCTGAAGTCGGAGCGACTGCAGTAGTGTACATTACAGACGGCTCCATTCACTTAGGTACATTGATTTTCTCATGCAGCGCGACTTGAGGCGATTAGGGGCAACTTGGGGCGACTTGAAGTCAGATCCAAAGTCGTCCCTGTGTGAATGGGCTCTAATTTTTATTTATTTTTTTGTGGTCTGTTTCATTAAACAGTGTCTGGCCGCTCTCTGATACAACTTCCTGTGGCCTGGTGGACTTGCAAATAGATTTTCACTGAGAATCAATTAATATGTTAATCACTACCAAGAGAGTACATTGCCTTTAAACATTGCAGCTATACAAAAGGCAGTTTCAATAATTTTGTTTTTTGTTTAACAAAATACAGATTCAATGCTGCCCCAATCTTTAAATTGTTAAAGAGCATTGAATCTGTATTTTTTTTTTTTGTTTACTTTTTTTTTACCTTTTTGGTTTAGTTTTTTTTTTTTACTTTTTCTTTTAAGGAAAACTAGTTTTCTCTCTTTCCTATATCACTTTATGTTTTATTTTTTTTTGGTGATTCTTGAGTTTGGCTTCGCTAAAGTGAAATAAAAAAAAAAAAAAAGAAGGAGGGGAGTAGGGGTAACATTATATGGAGAACATTTAAAACAGTTAAAAATGTTGATATAGAGTATTAAAGCTTCCCTATAGCATTTTGGGGATGGGACAAAGTTCCAACAGGTGTTTTTTTTTCTCTCTTTTGACATTGGATAATGTTTTTATATAAATGTATGTCATTGTAGCTATTACCAACTATGACAATAGTAACAGTAACACCTGGGTTTAGCAACAGTCATGTAAAAAATAAAAATGCGGCGCCAAAATTATGTGAGGAAGCCCAAATATATATGAAAATCTGGGCATTTACTAAACAGTGAAAAAGTGCGGCCAAAAGAGGTCAAATGTAAGTGTATCCAAATATGTGCACATCAAATTATATCGTCACGTGTGAAAAATAACATTATATATATATATATATATATATATATATATATATATAGACATGTGAAATGACTAATATAGTCACAGAGTCCAATGGAGGTGCCCAGTGTATGAACTGGAAACAGAGAGGGTCAGACAAAATAATTCATATAGACACCATGAAAATTACCTATATAAACCCAAAGTCCAACAGAGGTGCCCAATATCTAAACTGGAAGAAGAGAGGGTCAAACAAACTTTGGTGAATTCCACAAACAGCTTCAAGTTCCTAAAAAGCGTTTTCACAAATCTGCGACACCCGGGGACGGGACTCCAACACCAGGGATGGGGGATAGAAGTAGATACTCTTACCCCTATGCGTGGACACACACACCAGCGGTGGTGGGTCAAACAGGCAGAAGGTGCGGATATGGAATCCTCTGGAACCTTCCTCACGGAGCAGCAGCAGGTGGGATGGACACAGGAAGTCTAGGCTCTCCACAGCGATAACACAGAGCGCCAAGGTGTCAGTGCATCAAAGCTTGCGGTGTTAACCATAAAGTAAAAAAGGGAAGCTCCACATAGTACAGGATCAGATGGTATTTAAAAAGATACCTAATTTATTCCAAAAAAAGGTCATCAAACACGCATCGGTATTGAAAACAAAAAGAAAAAATAATAATACAAGCTTCCATGCAGAGGCTAGTAAAAACGGTGATCACTAAAAATAAATCAAGTTGCGGCGTAGCTGTAGGCAGGTTCATGTACCCAAAGTCATGCAACAGTCATGTGACTACGTTCCTTGTATATGTGACAGTGTCCTCTCTACAGTTCCAATATTCGGCAGTCATCATATATGGTCATTGGTAATTTTTTATGTTGGTCAGTTTTCTTTTTGGGCCATAACTAAGTTCAAAGAGCATTGCTTGAAGATCCTATACAGTGGGGAGAACAAGTATTTGATACACGGCCGATTTTGCAGGTTTTGCTACTTACAAAGCATGTAGAGGTCTGTAATTTTTATCATAGGTACTCAACTGTGAGAGACGGAATCTAAAACAAAAATCTAGAAAATCACGTTGTATGATTTTTAAGTAATTCATTTGCATTTTATTGCATGACATAAGTATTTGATACATCAGAAAAGCAGAACTTAATATTTGGTACTGAAACCTTTGCTTGCAATTACAGAGATCACACGTTTCCTGTAGTTCTTGACCAGGTTTGCACACACTGCAGCAGGGATTTTGGCCCACTCCTCCATACAGAGCTTCTCCAGATCCTTCAGGTTTCGGGGCTGTCGCTGGGCAATACGGACTTTCAGCTCCTTCCAAAGATTTTCTTTTGGGTTCAGGTCTGAAGACTGGCTAGGCCACTCCAGGACCTTAAGATGCTTCTTACGGAGCCACACCTTAGTTTCCCTGGCTGTGCATTTCGGGTCGTTGTCATGCTGGAAGACCCAGCCACGACCCATATTCAATGCTTTTACTGAGGGAAGGAGGTTTTTGGCCAAGATCTCGCGATACATGGCCCCATCCATCCTCTCCTCAATATGGTGCAGTCGTCCTGTCCCCTTTGCAGAAAAGCATCCCCAAAGAATGATGTTTCCACCTCCATGCTTCATGGTTGGGATGGTGTTCTTGGGGCTGTACTCATCCTCCTTCTTCCTCCAAACATGGCGAGTGGAGTTTAGACCAAAAAGCTCTATTTTTGTCTCATCAGACCACATGACCTTCTCCCATTCCTCCTCTGGATCATCCAGATGGTCAATGGCAAACTTCAGGTGGGCCTGGACATGCGCTGGCTTGAGCAGGGGGACTTTGCGTGTGCTGCAGGATTTTAATCCCAGATGGTGTAGTGTGTTACTAATGGTTTTCTCTGAGACTGTGGTCCCAGCTCTCTTCAGGTCATTGACCAGGTCCTGCCGTGTAGTTCTGGGCTGATCCCTCACCTTCCTCATGATCATTGATGCCCCATGAGGTGAGACCTTACATGGAGCACCAGACCGAGGGAGATTGTCCGTCATCTTGAACTTCTTCCATTTTCTAATAATTGCGCGAACAGTTGTTGCCTTCTCACCAAGCTGCTTGCCTATTGTCCTGTAGCCCATCCCAGCCTTGTGCAGGTCTACAATTTTATCCCTGATGTCCTTACACAGCTCTCTGGTCTTGGCCATTGTGAAGGTTGGAGTCTGTTTGTTTGAGTGTGTGGACAGGTGTCTTATATACAGGTAACGATTTCAAACAGGTGCAGGTAATACAGGTAATAAAAGGAGAACAGGAGGGCTTCTTAAAGAAAAAATAACAGGTTTGTGAGAGCCGGAATTCTTACTGGTTAGTAGGTGATCAAATACTTATGCCATGCAATAAAATGCAAATTAATTATTTAAAAATCATACAATGTGATTTTCTGGATTTTTGTTTTAGATTCAGTCTCTCACAGTTGAAGAGTTCCTATGATAAAAACAGACCTCTACATGCTTCGTAAGTAGGAAAACCTGCAAAATCAGCAGTGTATCAAATACTTGTTCTCCTCACTGTAGATATACTGGGACTGGTGAGACTCATAGTGATTGGCAAATAGCAGAAAGTATAGTACAATTGTACTTAAAGGGGTTGTAAAGGTACAATTTTTTTTCCTAAATAGCTTCCTTTACCTTAGTGTAGTCCTCTTTCACTTACCTCATCCTTCGATTTTGCTTTTAAATGTCCTCATTTCTTCTGAGAAATCCTCACTTCCTGTTCTTCTGTCTGTAACTCCACACAGTAATGCAAGGCTTTCTTCCTGGTGTGGAGTGTTGTGCTCGCCCCCTCCCTTGGACTACAGGAGAGTCAGGATGCCCACTAACACACAGCTCCTTTCTCTATCTGCAACGTAGAGAGCGTCCTGACTCTCCTGTAGTCCAAGGGAGGGGGCGAGCACGACACTCCACACCAGGGAGAAAGCCACACATTACTGTGTGGAGTTACAGACAGAAGAACAGGAAGTGAGGATTTCTCAGAAGAAATAAGGACATTTAAAAGCAAAATCGAAGGATGAGGTAAGTGAAGGAGGACTGCACTAAGGTAAAGGAAGCTATTTAGGAAAAAAAAAATTGTACCTTTACAACCCCTTTAAGAGGTAATTTAGTCTAATCATTCCTGAAGCCACAAGTAACTGGTGACATCACACTTATCCGCATTCTGAAATCAAGTTATGTTTGTCTGCTTAGATGACACTGCCTAAATCTGCACAGAGACCTCTTAAAGTTATGACCTCTGCCCTAGCCTGCTAAAGGCAGGACTCATACAGTAGCTACACACGGTAGCCAAGGACGGAGCTATATGCACAAAAGTTGAGCACCAGCCAAGGCTTTAACCCATCAGGGTTGGTATAACTGAACACAGCTTCAGTAAAAGGGGTTTGTATTGAGTTGCCATGGCAACAAGATCCCCCTGGACACTGGAAGAGTCATACACACACACAGGGGTATTCAGCAGAAGGCGGGGCAGAGTTACTTGCAGGCATATGACAATGGAGGAAGAAAGATGGGGGATGGAAATCAGACAACCTGGCTAAAGGGCGCAACCATTTTAAAAATTGTCCCATGTGTCAATGGGAAAGGGCCTCATATTAGGTCACAGTATATCTATAACAATTCTAATCAAAGGTCCTTAATACTCAGAATGACAAGATAAGCATTCATTTGAATGCATATGTCTTAAAAGTACTCTAACTTTGCCCACATCAATAAAGTATAATCTCAGAAAGCCAGGAAAGCGGGTCCAAAGGCCATTACTGTATTCTGCATCCATTTGGAATCACCATGGAAGGCTGCCCCAGAAGCAAGGGCAACATGACCATATTGACATTATTGACTTTCGCACTATTATTATTGGACGATTGAGAACAAGGATCCTCATGGGTTTTTTTTTCCCTTCGTGTTTTTTTTGTGTTTTGTATCTTATGATTTTTTTTATTATGGACTTATTACAGCCAGAACAAGTGATGACTACCAATACTGGGATCCAGAAATAGGAACTGTAGAGATGGAAAGTTTGAAATTAAATAAAACTCTTTGAGAAGAAAAAACATTTTTTTAGAGGGCAAAGCCAAAAGTTTCAAATATTAAAGGAGATTACACATAAACCATTATTTTAAGTGTGGCCGAGTCTCATATTCTCAACTGGCCACAAGGGGCCATCTGTTGCCTTATGGTTTTATGTGAAATCTCCATTAATAGCTGTAAAATATTGTATTTAGGAATATATTTAAATTATCTTGCATCTATGAAAGCCGGGCAAAAAGGCTTCGCAGAAGCCTTTTGTTAAAGCGGAGCTCCACCCTAAAGTGGAACTTCTGCTGATCGGAACCCTCCCCCTCTCCGGTGTCACAATTGACACCTTTCAGGGGGGAGGGGGTGCAGATACCTGTCTAAGACAGGTATTTGCACCCACTTCCGGGAGTCCTCTCTGCGGGAAATCTGCGGGAAGCACGTCACTTCCCGCAGATTCCCCGTAGTGTTCTGGGAGACACTCGGCTCCCAGAACACAGGGGACCATTCAGAACGGCGCAGCGCGACTCGTGCATGTGCCGTTGGGAACCGGGCATGAAGCCGCAAGGCTTCACTTCCTGGTTCCCTCACCGAGGATGGCGGTGGGGGCAGCAGAGTGACGAGCGATTGCTCGTCCTCTGCTGCGGATGTTGCTGGACTCCAGGACAGGTAAGTGTCCATTTATTAAAAGTCAGCAGCTGCTGTATTTGCAGCTGCTGGCTTTTAATATTTTTTTTCCCGCGGCACCTCCGCTTTAAAAAGCAGACATTGCGGAGCCCAAGCTAGGAGAGACAATTCCATTGTTTCTCCCCTGTTCCCTTCAATGGATCCCATACCGGGATATGCAAGGAAGGGAGCCCCACCTTGAAATCAATACCTAACTTCCTGGGAAAATTAATTAAATCTCCTGCCCAGAAGAGACACCAGGATTTGCATGAAAGGGGGCTGACTTAGGCAGTAAGCCCTCCAATCATGATCCAAGCTAGGCCAACAAATGGGACATCAGCAGCCAGGGATATACACGGCAGAGAGGGTAGGAAAAACTCTTGATGGAACGCCAGGCTGCTGAATGGTTCTAGAGGGTAATTATAAGAAAAGAACTGTCTTACATGTGTAGCACACAGATCCTTTACCCTGCTTACCTCCTACAAGCAGAATGGGACACACCATGCCACAAGCCCAATATCCTCCTGATCAGGGATAAGCCGAACACCCCCCTGTTCGGTTCGCACCAGAACCTGCGAACAGACAAAATGTTCGTGTAAACTTTAGAACCCTATTAAATACAATGGACTCGAACGTTCGAAATCTAAAGTGTTAATTATAAAGGCTAATATGCAAGTTATTGTCCTAAAAAGTGTTTGGGGTCCTGCCCCAGGGGACATGTATCAATGCAAAAAGAAGTTTTAAAAACGGCCGTTTTTTCGGGAGCAGTGATTTTAATAATGCTTAAAGTGAAAAAATAAAAGTGAAATATTCCTTTAAATTTCGTACCTGGGGGGTGTGTATGATATGCATGTAAAGTGGCGCATGTTTCCCGTGCTTAGAACTGTCCCTGCAAAAAATGTCATTTTTGAAAGAAAAAAATGCATTTAAAACTCACTCGGGGCTATTAATGAATTGTCGGCTCCCGGCAATACATACAAAAGTCATTGATTAAAAAAAAAAAAAAAAAAAGCGTGGGGGTTCCCCAGAATTCAATTACCAGGCCCTTCAGGTCTGGAATGGATATTAAGTGGAACCCCGCAGCAAATTTAAAAAAAAAAATGACGTGGGGTTCCCCCAAATATCCATTCCAGGCCCTTCAGATCTGGCATGGATTTTAAGGGGAACTCCACCCCAAATTTAAAAAGAAATGGCGTGGAGTCCCCCTAAAAATCCATACCAGACCCCTTATCCGAGCACGCAACCTGGCCGCCCGCAGGGGAAAAGGGGGGGACGAGAGAGCGGCCCCCCTCCCTCCTGAACCGTACCAAGCCACATGCCCTCAACATGGGGAGGATGTCCCCATGTTGATGGGGACAAGGGCCTCATCCCCACAACCCTTGCCCGGTGGTTGTGGGGGTCTGCGGGCGGGGGGCTTATCGGAATCTGGAAGACCCCTTTAACAAAGGGGACCCCCAGATCCCGGCCCCCCCCCTATGTGAATTGGTAAGGGGTACATTGTACCCCTACCATTTCACGAAGAAAGCGTAAAAAAGTGTTTAAAAAAACACACAAACACCTTGAAAAAGTCCTTTATTTAAAAAAAAAACAAAAACATTCCAGCGGTGAAATCCAGTGTCCCGCGGCGATCCCGATGTCCAGCGCTGTCCTTCATTGGTTGTGCCTGAGCGGACCTGATGGGGAACTCCCTCTCAGTATTTTAAATGTATAGACCCGCCCCTTCTAAAGTTCCCCATCAGGTCCGCTCAGCGGACCAGATGCGGAACATGAGAAGGGTCGGGTCTATACATGTATTACCAAAGTGAGAGCAGTTCCCCATCAGGTCCGCCCCCTCGGTATGTCGGACCCGCCTACGTCATTGACTTGAGCGGGGAACTTCCTTCACTATGTAAATTCACATAGGGTGTGGGGGCCGGGATCTGGGGGCCCCCTTATTAAAGGGGGCTCCCGGATTCCGATAAGCCCCCCTGCCCGGAGACACCGACAACCAACAGCCAGGGTTGTCAGGAACAGGCCCTTGTCCTCATCAACATGGAGACAAGGTGTTTTAGGATGTGGGCGCACCCCCCCATGTTGAGGAGGGGCGCTTGCTCGTCCCCACCCCCTTTTCTGACCGGCCGGGCTGCGTGCTTGGATAAGGGTCTGGTATGGATTTTGGGGGGACCCCCACATCATTTTTTCGGTGATGGGGTTCCCCTTAAATCCATTCCAGAACAAAGGGCCTGCTATGCTCTTAGAGGGGGAACCCATGATGTTTTTTTTAAAAAATTTGGCATGTAGTTCCCCTTCAAGATCATCAGAGCACAACTCACATGCCAAAGTCGGATCATGCAAGATGGTGATCCGACTTCAGTGATATTCAATGGGTTGAAGTAGGATCAAAGTCAGACCAAAGTAGTAGAGGGAGGATTTTCAAAGTCAGACCGACTTGTGTCAGGCCAGTTAAGACGGCTCCCATAGGGAAACATTGATTTTCACACGTCATGCGACATGAGCTTCCAATGTCGGAGTGTTTGTCGTACCAGTGTGAACCCGGCCTCAAAACTGCTTCCAGGCAGGCCATTGCTGTAATGAGACAAGTTGGTCTCTCGATGATGGCTCCTCCCAATTCGATCAGAGTCCAGGACCTGGAAGACATTGCGCCAGGCTGTTGCCCAAAAAAGGCTCACCAGAAGTCCTTGCTCCCGAAAAACGGCCACTACTGGACCTAATATCCTGGGAAGTGCCTTGAGTTTGTGGAAAAGCCAAAGTCTGCCAGATGTGAACTTAAACGGCCAAGAGAAGGTACTTGCAGAAGCATGGGTGTCTTGAAGTGTGTATACAGTATACACAGACCTGCTAGGTCTAAAGACAATCTACAATCTTAGCCTAGGTTTCCACTATTGTGGCCTAAAAGTCGTGTGATTTTGCTGCGACTTTAATGAGACTTGAAGCAATGTCTGTGTATTCTTGGAGGTCTATGGCCCAAAGTCGCATCAAAGTGGGATCAAAGTAGTGCAGGGACTACTTTAAAGTCACACCGCTATGAATGGTACTCCTTGGAAATCATGGGGTACGATTTGTGGAAGCCAAGCCTTACTGATGGCTGGAGAAATTGATTGCAATGATGCCTTATGCAGTTTTGGATCCTAATCCTTCTGCTTGTTGACCAAGTCTTACTTTTGACTAAAGAACATGCAGTCATAACCCTTGTGCTCTAATGCGTCATGGAGGGAATGCAATGAGTTGGAGGAGAGGAATGAAAATTCCAATGGCTTCCTTAATGCACAGGACCCACAGATCCTAATGCTGCGTACACACGATCGGATTTTCTGTCGGAAAAACCTTGGATGGTTTTTCCGACGAAATTCCGCTGGAGCTTGGCTTTCATACACACGGTCACACAAAAGTTCTCTGAACTTTCGACCGCCAAGAACGCGGTGACGTACAACACTATGACGAGCTGAGAAAATGAAGTTCAATGCTTCCGAGCATGCGTCAAATTGTTTCTGTGCATGCTTCGGAATTTTGCACATCGGAATTGCTACAGACGATCGGAATTTCCGATTGGAATTTTTTCTGTCGGAAAATTTGAGAACCAGCTCTCAAATTTTTGTTTGGTGGAAATTCCGACTGGAAAAGTCCAATGGAGCCTACACACGGTCGGAATTTCCGACCAAAAGCTCACATCGGACTTTTCTTGTTGGAAATTCCGACCGTGTGTACGGGGCATAAAGCTCAAAATTTTACATATAATTCTGTCAACCGACCCTACTGGGAAACTTGGGTAGACTTAGGTTTAGGCAGACAAATAAAAATGATTATTGATTCTTTATTCTCCTCTATAGTTTTTCCAGGTTTAACCTGTCATTCAATCTTCGTTACTTTGCCTTTTGGCTATCCTCTGGTCATTGGCGATTAACATAAGGAATTAATCCCCCTTTCCAGCTATCACTGGATCCGACTTGAACAGTCACCACTCTGACTTAAAAGCGGTATGTTAAGCGTTACTTGTGGGATGAGCCATAAGGGTAACTGGCGACAACGGACTACCAGAGAAACAGCACATAGTCTTGTATCCGCAGAGGCTGAACTGCATCACTGGCTAATTCATTTTCACTCTAAAGGCCGGATATTCCGACAACAATTGTGTGAGGAACGTGTTTTGTCGGATAATCCGACTGTCTGTATGATCGGACATTGTTGTTGGAATTTCCGACAACAAATGTTGGATGGCCATGCTCTCAAATTGTCCGACAACAAATGTGTTCCATCAGATTATCCGATTTTGTGTACACAAATCCGTCGGACTAAAATCCAAAGTACAAACACTCATGCGCCGAACCAATGCTAACCATCAGACAACATTAGCAGAAGTTGCCCAAAGGGTGGTGCTAAAGAGCAGAAAAAACACATAATTTTGTGTATGTTGGCTGAAAATGTTCTGCCGTCTGTATGCAGAACAAGTTCACGGCCAACGCCCTTCGAACAAAAATCCACGGATTTGTCCGTTGGAAGTCCGATCGTGTGTATGAGGCTTAACACTCCATCATCCAGTTCACCCAGCTGACAACTCCTCCCCCAGCAGGCTGACCATGGTTATATGTGGGATGCCTGCCCCCTGCCAATCCTAGTTGGGGGATTGGTCAGAGCTCCTTACATGCACCCCATGTCACTCCAGCTCTCTGCCTTGACCCTTTTCTAGAACATTATCTCTGGAAACAAAGGAGGCGCCCAAGAGCTAAAGTAAATGTCAGTCACCTACTGCTATACTAAACCACTCCCCTTCCCCCAGATTAAAACAAACAGGCCCAGTTTACAGCATAGGCCTGTTTAAATTTACATGCACTGGCAGCTTACAAAAAAAAAAACTTACACTTAGCACCTACCTAAGGTAGAGGGTGCTACAAGTAGTATGAACCTTCTTCATCTCGAGATCCATTCGCTGTCCCAGGGCCTCTGCAAAGGATATTGCTTTTCTGCTGGCAGAATGGCACCCCTGGCTAATCTGATGAAGCCTGTTTGGCTGGCTGCTTTTGAGGCAGAGGTATCCTTTAAACCAGTGTTTCTCAACTCAAGGCCCACTAACAGGTCATGTTTTCAGGATTTCCCTCAGTTGAAACGGCTGTGGTAATTACTAAGGCAGTGAAACTGATCAAATCACCTGTGCATAATAATGGAAAGCCTGAAAACATGACCTGTTGGGGCGCCTTGAGGGCTGGCGTTGAGGCTGGGTTCACACTTGTGCGACACGACAGCCATCCTACTTTGCCCTGCGACATGAAGCCGACATATGTCCGACTTTCAATGAACGGGGATCCGACTTGGATCTTGAGGGGGAACTCCACGCCAAATTTTAAATAAAAAAACGGCATGGGTTCCCCCTCCAAGAGCATACCAGGCCCTTGGGTCTGGTATGGATTTTAAGGGGAACCCCTACTCCGAAAAAACAGCGTGGGGGTCCCCCCAAAATCCAAACCAGACCCTTATTCGAGCACGCAACTTGGCAGGCCCCAGGGGAGAAAGGGGGACAAGAGAGCGCCCCCCCTCCCTCCTGAACCATACCAGGCCACATACCCTCAACAGGGGGGGCGACCTGTGGCCCCCCCACCTCAAAGCACCCTGTCCCCATGTTGATGAGGACAGGGCCTCTTCCCGACAACCCTGGCTGTTGGTTGTCGGGGTCTGCGGGCGGGGGGCTTATCGGAATCTGGGAGCCCCCCTTTAATAAGGGGGTCCCCAGATCCCGCCCCCCCACCCTATGTGAATGAGTATGGGGGTACATCGTACCCCTACCCATTCACTTGGTGGAAAAAAATGTCAATAAAAAAAACACACACAGCTTTTTAAAGTAGTTTATTACACAGCTCCGGGGGTCTTCTTCCGACTTCGGGGGTCTCCGGTGTCATCTCCGCGCTCTCCGGTTCTTTCTTCCTTCTTTCTTCCCGTCGTCTCGTCCGGCTCTCCGTTGTCCTTCTGCTGGCCCCTCCACTATCTTCTTCCAGCTCTTTTGCTAGTGGAGGGGCCGGTCTTCCCATCGCCGTCGGCATCTTCTTCCCTCTTCTCCTCCTCGATGTTGACTCGTCGCTTCCTCCCACTATAATGCTGGCTGTTCGCTCCACAACGATTTATATAGGCTTCTCATGACGTCACAGTCACATGCTCCGGGGCCACCCGGAGCTTGTGACTGTGACGTCATGAGAGGCCTATATAAATCAGAGTGCACCGCACACCCAGCATTACAGCGGGAGGAGGCGACGTGTCAACATCGAAGAGGAGAAGAGGGAAGAAGGCGACGGAGAAGACCGGGCCACCGCTAGCAAAAGAGCTGGAAGAAGATAGCGGAGGCCCGGCGGAAGAAAGAACCGGAGAGCGAGAGAAGAAGGCGATGGAGAAGACCGGGCCCTGCTAGCAAAAGAGCTGGAAGAAGATAGCGGAGGCCCGACAGAAGGAAGAAAGAACCGGAGAGCGCGGAGACGACACCAGAGACCCACGAATTCGGAAGAAGGCCCCCGGAGCTGTGTAATAAATTACTTTAAAAAGCTGTGTGTGTTTTTTTATTGACATTTTTTTCCACCAGGTGAATGTACCCCATACTCACATAGGGTGGGGGGCTGGGATCTGGGGGCCCCCTTATTAAAGGGGGCTCCCTGATTCCGATAAGCCCTCTGCCCGCAGACCCCGACAACCAACGGCCAGGGTTGTCGGGAAAAGGCCCTGTCCTCATCAACATGGGGACAGGGTGCTTTGGGGTGGGGGGGGCCGCAGGTCGCCCCCCTGCCCCAGAGCACCAAACCCCCCCATGTTGAGGGCATGCGGCCTGGTACGGTTCAGGAGGGAGGGGGGACGCTCTCTCGTCCCCCCTCTTCCCCTGTGGCCTGCCAGGTTGCGTGCTCGGATAAGGGTCTGGTTTGGATTTTGGGGGGACCCCCACGCCGTTTTTTCGGCGTAGGGGTTCCCCTTAAAATTCATACCAGACCCAAGGGCCTGGTATGCCGGTTTTTTATTTCAAATTTGGCATGGAGTTCCCCCTCAAGATCTGCAGAGCACAAGTCGCATGCCAAAGTCGGATCATGCAAGACTGCGGTCCGACTTTGATCCAACTTTAATGATAGTCAATGGGCTGAAGTAGGATCAAAGTCGACCAAAGTAGTACAGGGAGCATTTTCAAAGTCGGACCAACTTGTGTTGGACCAGTTAAGATGGCTCCCATAGGGAAACATTGATTTTCACACGTCATGCGACATAAGCTCCCAATGTCAGAGCGTTTGTCGCCCCAGTGTGAATCCGGCCTAAGAAACACTGCTTTAAATTACTTAGTTGTTTGATTAGCTTAGTACCTGAGCATTATTGAATAGAGATCCACACAGTCAGTTTGGACAGAGTTAAAACATCCACTTTTTGCTTCTGATATGCCAACTTGCCATAGCAACTTCCTAGAGGCAAGCTAAGGCTGACCCATCTGGCCAGTCTGATAAAGACTCCCTGGCCAACTGCTTCTGAGGTAGAGGTTGCCATTAAATAAACGCAGCTGTTTGATTAGGCTTGGTATGGAAACATTAGTGACTATAGGCCTTCTCAGTCTCTGCCCATTTGCCACTGCCTCTGGCCTGCAACTTGGCATGCATTTTGGCCGACACACCAGCTACCACCAGTCCACTATTGCCCCTGATGATTATTGTAGAGCTTTTCTCGGTCTGCCTCTTCAGGCACCCAAAACGTTGTGGGGCATTTTTGAGGCACTTCAACAATTTTAATGGAAAGGAGTATTTGTGGGGTGTTTTTTGTTTTTTTTAGCTCCCCGAAGAAGCTGCAAGCAGGATTTTATTTTTCACCGCCCCGCCGTGAAAGCATTCATTGACTTTAAAGGCAAGAATTTTTCTTGAGCTTTTCAGGTGCTTTTTTTTTTTTCAACACAAAAGCGCTTGAAAAACTCCTTTGGTGAACGTTTATCAAACAGAGAAGAGCGGAGATCCTGATGATCACGGCTGATCTCTCAGGTGTTCCAGTTTATGAAGGTGAGATGAGGAGTGGAGAACATGTTCTTCTCATCACAGGACACGCCCCCTTCTGTCATTACATTTTACACAGATGACCAGTTTATAAAGGGGAGATCTGAAGATATCACTGGCCATCTCTGTAAAATATCTCCCCTGAGATTCTCCAACCCAAAAGGTGGAGATTATGGGTGAGAAGCTGCTGTGATGTGAGGAAGGAGGCTTCTTTCTTCCTAATATCAGCAACAGCAAGCTTAAAGATTGATATAAATAATAACTATGTTTATGTGTGTGTGTGTATATATGTGTTTTATATATACAGGGCTCAGAATTTCAAGTCCTGAGCTACTAGCCAGGCCTCAAGGGTTACTCGCCACCAGTTGCCCCACCCAACCCCTACCCTGCCCCTAAACACGCCCTCATAAAATTATCTCATTAAATGACACTTAATATTTATTTAAAATTATACTTAATTCTGCATAAAACATTTAACAACAACTTTATCCTGTGCCCACCAATGCAGCCTGTGCCCACCAATGAAGCCTACCTGTGCAGGGGAGGAGAGGAACAGGAGAGCCGCCCGGATGATCAGAGCGCAGCATAGGGAACACAGCGATAACAGCTTTAATTTTAATTGCTGTGTTCCCGCCGCTCAACATCATATAAAGCCCCGCCCCCTGGCCGGGGAACTTTGATTGACAGCTCACCCGTCACCGGAATGGGACGGATGATCTGTCTATCAAAGTCCCAGGACCAGGGAATGTATCTGACAGCGAGTGGCGGGGAACACGGCAATGTGAAATGAAAGCTGTTATCGCTGTGTTCACTGCGCTACGCTGCGCTCTGATCATCCGGGCGCCTCTCTCTTCCCCTTCGCGATCGCTGGGAGAAGAACTCCCATTCCACCCGGGCTGCCAGCGGTGGAGACTCCCAGACAGCCATATAGCTCGCCAGCCCTCAAAATTCACTCGCAAAATGCAAGCAGGCGAGTGGAATTTTTGAGGGCTGCGGTATATATATTTACAATTTACAGTGTGTGTATATATTATATACACATACTTACACACACACACACACACACGTGTATATACACACACACACACACACACACACAGAGTATAGTTCTAATGCATTTTCTTTTAGGACCCATTCACATCTAATCAATGCAGAATTGTTGGCAGTACTGGGCAATTCTTGCTGCGATTCCAAAAATCGCTGTAAAATTGTGTCAAAATATGCAGTGCACTTTTGGGTGCCATTCGTTGTTAATGGCACCCCAAATGCATTTAGCAGACATGCATTTTGCTGCACATTTTGTCATTTGACAAATACACCACCAACGTATCAAAATGCGTATTGAAAAAATGCACAACGCTCCATGCCCAAAAAAATGTTTAGTGTGGCTTTTTAGGGCTTTTTTGTGAGCATTTTGGTAAAGTAATTTAATGACTTTTTGCTGTGTAGCGGGGTGTACAATTTAGGGGAGTGTCTGAGTGGTAGTTGGGCTCAGACACACTATTGTTAGGGTTAAATGGACCATTTGTGTGCCATGGGAGTTAGTATTGGTGTGTAGTTCCCTGGGGCCTACAGGTGGCGCTGTCGCCATAGGTCCGGGTTGAACCGCAATACAGGGTTGCGCCTTTTCTTGTCCCCTTTCGGCAGCAGTACGGCGGGGCACCTGCTGTGCCTGTCGGGAGAGGGTATAAAAAGGGGCAGCCATCTTCCATGTGGGGGTCTTCTTTGTCCACGCCCAGGCACCTTCGGCCTGGGTGTGTGGTCTTCGTCCACGCCCAGGCACCTTCAGCCTGGGTGTGTGGGTCTGCTATCTCCGGGTGCCCTAGGCCCGTAGACCTGGTTCCTGTTCCATCTCAGACACCTTCAGCCTGGGGTGAGGTACTAATTTGGAGGCCCGGGGCCCAGCAACCTTCGGGTGCCGCCTTGCGAGGGGACCCGTATCTGAGATTGTGCGCCATAACTGTTTGTGAAATCTAAACAGTAAGAGAACCCGATTCAAGTTTGTGCCTGGACCTCCCCCCACCTAAGCTGTTCTGTGTCTTGTCCAGTGGCGGCTGGTGCTCAAATTTTTTGGGGGGGCGCAAACAAACTGGAAAAAAAAAACCACACTAACTGCCGCCACTGTGCCCATTAAACACAGCCACTGTGCCCAAACGCCACCAGTTTGTCCCCAAATGCAGCCCAGTTTGTCCCAAAATACAGCCAGTTTGTCCCCCATATACAGCCAGTTTTTCCCCCAAATGCAGCCCGTTTGTCCCACATATACAGCCCATTTGTCCCCCATATACAGCCCGTTTGTCTCCCATATACAGCCTGTTTGTCCCCCAATATACAGCCCGTTTGTCCCCCAACATACAGCCCGTTTGTCCCCCAATATACAGCCCATTTTTCCCCCAATATACAGCCAGTTTGTCCCCAAAATGCAGCCAGTTTGTCCCCAAAATGCAGCCAGTTTGTCCCCAAAATGCAGCCAGTTTGTCCCCCCCAATATACAGCCAGTTTGTCCCCCCAATATACAGCCAGTTTGTCCCAAATGCAGCCAGTTTGTCCTCCAAATGCAGCCAGTTTCCCCCCATATACAGCCAGTTTGTCCCCCCAATATACAGCCAGTTTGTCCCCAAAATACAGCCAGTTTGTCCCCCAAATGCAGCCAGTTTGTCCCCCCCCCCCAATATACAGCCAGTTTGTCCCCCCAATATACAGCCAGTTTGTCCCAAATGCAGCCAGTTTCCCCCCCCCCCCCAAATGCAGCCAGTTTCCCCCCCCAAATGCAGCCAGTTTGTCCCATATACAGCCAGTTTGTCCCCCATATGCAGCCAGTTTGTCCCCAATATACAGCCAGTTTGTCCCCAATATACAGCCAGTTTGTCCCCCATAATGCAGCCAGTTTGTCCCCCATAATGCAGCCAGTTTGTCCCCCCAATATACAGCCAGTTTGTCCCATATACAGCCAGTTTGTCCCCCAAATGCAGCCAGTTTGTCCCCCCAATATACAGCCAGTTTGTCCCCCAAATGCAGCCAGTTTGTCCCCAATATACAGCCAGTTTGTCCCCAATATACAGCCAGTTTGTCCCCAATATACAGCCAGTTTGTCCCACATAATGCAGCCAGTTTGTCCCCCATAATGCAGCCAGTTTGTCCCCCATAATGCAGCCAGTTTGTCCCCCCAATATACAGCCAGTTTGTCCCCAAATGCAGCCAGTTTGTCCCCCAAATGCAGCCAGTTTGTCCCCAATATACAGTCAGTTTGTCACCCATAATGCAGCCAGTTTGTCCCCCATAATGCAGCCAGTTTGTCCCTCCCAATATACAGCCAGTTTGTCCCCCCCAATATACAGCCAGTTTGTCCCCCAAATGCAGCAAGTTTGTCCCCCAAATGCAGCCAGTTTGTCCCCCAAATGCAGCCAGTTTGACCCCTCCAGCCCTGCACTTACCTTCCTCGAGTCAGCGCCGTCCTTCTTCCATCCTCGATGTCTTCTCCCGCCCTCGATGTTGCTTCAGCCAATCAGGTTACCGGTAACCAGACCCGGTGAACCTGATTGGCCAGGGAACGCACCCCCCGTGCGTCCTCTGGTTAGCTGTTTAGAAGCCGATTACAGCCCTCAGGCTGTAGTCGGGAAGCCTATCAGAGCCGCTGGCTCTGATAGGCACTTCTACAGACCAACCAGACGCTGTTATTCAGATGGCCGGCGCTCAAGGGGCCGGCCATCTGAATAGTGGGCGGCAGCAATACATAGGTTCATGCAATGCACCCTAGAGAATAAAATGGCGGTCGTTGCAAATACTTTCTGTCACACCGTATTTGCTGAGCGGTCTTACAAGCGCACTTTTTTGGGAAAAAATTCAATTTTTTAAATAAAAAAATAAGACAACAGTAAAGTTAGCCGAAATTATTTTTTTATTGTAAAAGATAATGTTACGCCGAGTAAATTGATACCCAACATGTCACGCTTCAAAATTGCGCCCGCTTATGGAATGGCGACAAACTTTTACCCTTAAAAATTCTACAGGTTGCATGTTTTGAGTTCGGCCCCTTTCACACTGAGGCGCTTTGCAGGCGCTATTGCGCTCTAAATAGCGCCTGCAATGCGCCCCAAAAAAGCCTCTCAATACTATCCAATGTGAAAGCCCGAGGGCTTTCACACTGGAGCGTTGCGCTTGCAGGAGGCTCAAAAAACTCCTGCAAGCCGCATCTTTGAGGCGCAATAGGAGCGCTAAAAATAGCGCTCCTATAGCGCCCCTGCCCATTGAAATCAATGGGGTAGCGCCTCTAATACGCCCGCAAAACGCCTCTAAGAGGCGTTATTGCGGGCGTTTTTAACCCTTTTTCGGCCGCTAGCGGGGGTTAAAATACTCCCGGTAGCGCCCGCAAATCGCGGCAAAAAAAACGGTATAGCGGCGCTAAAAATAGCCAGCGCATCCAGCGCCTCAGTGTGAAAATAGCCTTCCAGAGGAGGTCTAGGGCTAGAATTATTGCTCTCGCTCTAATGATCTCGGCAATACCTCACATGTGTGGTTTGAACACCGTTTTCATATGCTGCCGCTGCTCACGTTTGCGTTCGCTTCTGCACGCGAGCTCGGCAGGACGGGGGGCGCGTTTAAAATGTTTTTTTTTTTCTTATTTATTGTAGCGGCCTCACTCTCTCTCTCTAGCTTTATCGGTCATACGGCTGTTGTCTAGGGGTACCTGGTAGGAGAGAGTGCAGGAACACTACGCCAAGCTCTCACCTCGTATGTGTATGAGGGTTGAGCAAAGTCACTTGAATTACCTTCGGGTCTGTTCTCTGCATATGGAGCCTCTGCTTCCTCCGTGGAGATGTGTCTGCCAGTAATAGAGCCCCACACCATTAAAAGTCCAACACTCTTATTTCTCCATTGCCAGGGTGAACATAATCAGTTGAACTCTTGTAACAAACAGACAGGGGTGTGGATACGAGTAGGCCCAGGCACAAATTAACTCTCCTATTCCTTTTGCGTGCGAATAGGCTTGGCGCACGGTCTCTGCCACCGACCGTGAAGTTGGTAGCTGCCACCTACCGGGTGAACTGTTGCAGCCCCTGCCACAGGCCTGAATGTAATGGTCGCTGCCACCGACCTTAGAACATGGACCCCCTTCCCTGTGAATACGGCCCCTGTTTGGAAAGGACATCCATCCCGACGATCTCCGGAGGCCCTGTCCCGGCACTGGCAATATACTGCACCAGATCTACAGGAAGGTCATCTGCACGGTCCGTTACGCCTAGATTCAGGTACCCGATACTGTGGGCACCTTAGGACGATTCCTCCCAGGCGGGACCCAGTGGAAGAAGCTGGACCCCAGGCTTGAAGCGATGTACCTCACCCCAGACTAAGGGTGTCTGGGGTGACTCCCGAACTCCACGTGTCCAGGCCTAGGCCGCCTGGACACTGACCGCAGACAGCAGCCCTTAGGCTGAAGGTGCCTGGGGCTCGGACCTCGTGGCGAAGATGTCTGCCCCTTCATACCCTCTCCCAGCAAGCACAGCGGGTTCCCCGCCCCGCCGTACCACTGCTGCGAGAGGTCCCAAAGGGTACGGCACTGCAGTGATGGTTCAACCACGGCCCAAAGTGACAGCGCCACCTGCTGGGCCGCAGGGAACTAGACATCACTGATGTCTTCACCCGAATTAACCATTCTAAAAAATACATACCCGCTACACTATTTTACCTTTTTTTTTTTTTTTAATTGTGTCTCTTTTATTCCTATTACAAGGAATGTAAACATCCCTTGTAATAGAAAAAAACACGACAGGACCTCTTAAATATGAGATCTGGGGTCAAAAAGATCTCACATCTCATATTTACACTAAAATGCAATAAAAATAAAAATAAATCATTTTGAAAACTAAAAACTAAATAAATAAATAAAAGTCCCTTTTAAGAGCTATCTATGGGCGAAAGTGACGTTTTTGACATCGCTTCCGCCCTGCAATGGTATGGAGCCGAGCGGGGGCCATCTTCCCCTCACTCAGCTCCATACCTAACAAGGAAGAGGACGCGATCTCAGCCTGTGGTTCCGGTAAGCGGTGGAGGGCACCGGAGAGCGGCGGGAGGGTGGCCCTCTCCCGCCACCGATAAAAGTGATCTTGCTGCGAATCTCATGCAGAGACCACTATTATCAAAAAACCGGACCACCGGCTGAAGAAGAGGCTACCTGGGTTATGGCAGCTAGCTACTGCCATAACAAAGATATCCTTCTTCAAAGTGCCAACGTATATGGGCGTGCAGCGGTCCGGAAGTGGATAATTGTTAGTGGCACCCCAAAAGTGCCCAGAAAATGTGCCGTTTGCCAAAATACGCATAAAAAATCAAAATCAAAATGCATGTTAGTGTCGAACTGCATGCTAAAAGAAGTGCCAAAATGTGCGTTACAAACCACACCAAAATGCGTGTTAAAATAACCTGTGCCAAAATTTGCGCTAAAGGACCGATATGTATGCCAAAATGCACAATAAAAAAACCCACGGCCAGATGCACGTTAAAAAAAATATGGCATGTTAACAAACAGCAAAATGAGCAATAAAAAAGGGCCAAAATACACATTTAACCACCTGTGGACCTCCCGGCATCATTGTACGTTGGCTGTTTGAAGTGGAATACCGCGTTTATTGCAGCAGCTAGCTGCCAAAACCCCGGTACCCTCTTCAACAGCAGGCGGTCCGCTTTCAGATAAAACTGGTCTCTGCGGCATATTCGCCACCAGATCACCTTTATCGAGGAGCGGGAGAGGGCTCCCCTTCGCCGCGCTCAGGTCGCCTTAGTCATGCTGGATGCCAAGTGAGGGAAAGATGACCCCCGCTCGGCTCCATACCATTGGATGGCGGAAGCAACGTCAAACGTCACTTCCGCCCAATGTTCTTAAAGGGGAATTTTTTATTTTTTTTTATTGCATTTTTGTGTAAATGTGAGAGCTGAGGCCTTTTTGACACCAGATTTTTTTTTTTTTAAAAGGACAGTGTGAAAATGAAAAGTAAAATAAATAAGAAAACAAAAAAAATGTAAAGCGCCTGTCCCGCCGAGCTCACGCGCAGAAGCGAACGCATACGTGAGCAGCGCCCGCATATGAAAACGGTGTTTAAACCACACATGTGATGTATCACCGCGATTGCTAGAGCGAGAGCAATAATTATAACCCTAGACCTCCTCTGTAACTCAAAACATGCAACCTGTAGAATTTTTTAAACGTCGCCTATGGAGATTTTTAAGGGTCAAACTTTGTCGCCATTCCACACGAGTGGGCGCAATTTTGAAGCGTGACATGTTGGGTATCAATTTACTCAGCGTAACATCATCTTTTGCAATATAAAAAAAAAATCTGCTAACTTTACTGTTGTCTTATTTTTTTTATTCAAAAAAGTGTATTTTTCCCCAAAAAATTGCGCTTGTAAGACGGCTGCGCAAATGCGGTGCGATATAAAGTATTTGCAACGGCCGCCATTTTATTCTTTAGGGTTTCTGAAAAATATATACATAATGTTTGGGGGTTCTAAGTAATTTTCTAGCAAAAAAATGATTTTAAATGTAAACACTAGGGATGAGCTCCGGCGTGTTCGCACACTCCACGTGCAGAAGCCCGCCAGGAAGTCGGCACGGTGCACAGGCAGGGAGACATTGTCCCGATGCGCGGCTGCAGAGATCGGGAAATGTCGCACTGCCCGTGATTAGCGCAACGTTGTGCCAACTTCCTGGCGGGCTCTGCACGCGGAGTGTGCAAACACGCCGGAGCTCATCCCTAGTAAACACCAAGTCAATAGGCCTGGTTCTTAACTAGTTAAAGAATGTGCCAAAATGTGTGTAAAAAAAAAAAACGACAGTGGTCAGTGCTTATTATTGTCGTGTAATAATATGGCCATACACCATACAATTTTCGTATTCAATTTTCTTCATGTAGCACTCACCATCCCTGTCCTGCTTACCTCCACTAGCAGGACAGGACACACCATGCCACAAGCCCAGTATCCTCCATGTTGTTGTGTTAACAGTTTTTGGGTCCTGCAGCGAGTTACCTCCTTCCGTTGGTTCTCGTCCCTAGAATATAGGGAAAAGTCTATTCTCTTTCCCAAAAGAAGGCCAATGTCCAGACTGTTTTAAACTCCAACAGACGAGTTTATTTTTCTTGCTTGTAACTTAGTGGGAAAAAGTTGAAGATAGAGATAGAGTTGGGTAGGGAGGTAGATTGGTTCAGGCACGCGGTTTACCCTATTCTCCACTCAAGCCTGAGTGGGTATTGCTCACCCGGATAGATCCCTCTCACGGTTCTAGCAGCCGGAGTGAAGCACGAACAGTTACTTTAGAGTTTTGTCCCCTCCAAGGACAGGTTCAGGAGATCCTCTGCCACAGAATCTTTTGGTACTTAAATCCGGAACTCTTAAGCACCTGTAACTTTTAGAGACCATAGGTGCCAATGGGGCACGTCACATGAGCTGTTTCACAGATCACAGAATCCTACCCTCTGACAGGCAACCAGGCCTCTCCTGAGACAGTGACTTCCTTTAACCGATTCCCTGGACAGGTCCTCCACTGGTTTCCTCTCCTTCGGAGCGGGTTACCCTCCCACGGGCAACCTGGGACTTCTGTGGTTTGGTTTAGTTGTAGGCCTCAGTTAAAAGGTACTGGGCCTACCTGGAACGATGCAGCCTCGGGCCAAAGGTGCCCGGGACTGAACACACACACGCACCCCTGGCCTGGAGGGCCAAAGGGCGCGAACCAAACTCCTCAGATCATGGCGTCTGCCCCTTATGTATCCCCTCCAGGCATGCACAGCAGGTAAACCACGCCCACTGCACAGCCGCTGAGAGAGGACACCCAATCACGCCGCAACGCCACCTGTGGTTCGACCCAAGACCTGGGCAACAATGCCACCTGCAGGCCAAAGGGAACTATACAACCAGGTAGTATTCCAGCAAAGCAGAGTCCAATTTAGGCAAATCAAATAGTCTGAGCCAAACTATTGCTCAGGCTGCCCTCTAAATTTCAGGCATAGCGACCCCAAATTGGGGGGTCCGCTACATTTAGATTTACCTTCAAATATGTAGTAGAAGGACCTGCCTAATTGCATACAAAGTAGTGAGGAGACATTGCTGGATGTGGCAGCAGAGGAGAATCCACCGGATGCCTTTGTTTCACCTGCGGAAGGGAAAATCCACCGGATGTGTACAGATCAAGCTCCAGATGTATTGTATCCATAGATGCCAGCTGGTCACCTGTGAAGGGAGTTTCCATTGTCCCGCCTGCGTTTCTGTCACTCTACTAAGCCTGTTTTGACCCCCCTGAGTAAGGGTGGTTGCAGGCTCTCTGGTAAGCCTCCAACTTCATCAAAGGTGACGGACAGCACAAGTGGTGAATAGGGATGAGCTCCGGCGTGTTCGCATTGAAGACGTGCAGAGCCCGCCAGGAAGTCGGCACCGCGCTGAGCTAATCACAGCCAGGGAGACATTTCCCGATCTCTGCAGCCGAGCATCGGGAAATGTCTCCCTGCCTGTCATTAGCGCAGCGTGGTGCCGACTGCCTGGCGGGCTCTGCACGTGTTTAATGCGAACATGCCAGAGCTCATCCCTAGTGGTGAATGTTTATACCTGTGTTTTCACATTGGAAATCACATACTGGATATCTACACTTATGAACCTTACATTGGTGTTTTTTTCCTTTTTTCCTTTTTGTACATATATGCACAATTTACTGTTGTATTTACTAATTTAGCATGGATTTAATTACTGTTGTATTTATGGTTATATATTTGCACATATTTTTGATCACTATGGACCAGTGGCGGCTGTTGCTCAAAATTTTTGGGGGGGCACAAACAAACTGAAAAAAAAAAAACATCAATTGCCGCCACTGTGCCCATTAAACGCAGCCACTGTGCCCAAATGCAGCCAGTTTTCCCCCTCAAATGCAGCCAGTTTGACCCCTCAAATGCAGCCAGTTTGCCCCCCCAAATGCAGCCAGTTTGCCCCCCCAAATGCAGCCAGTTTGCCCCCCCAAATGCAGCCAGTTTGCCCCCTCAAATGCAGCCAGTTTGACCCCTCAAATGCAGCCAGTTTCCCCCCAAATGCAGCCAGTTTGTCCCCAGCCCGGCACTTACCTTCCTCGGGTCAGCGCCGTCCTCCTCCACGCTCCCTCATGTCTTCTTCCGTCCTCGATGTCTTCTCCCGCCCCCAATGTCGCTTCAGTCAATCAGGTTACCGGTAACCAGACCCGGTGAACCTGATTGGCTGAGACGCGTGTCAGTGTTAACCAGGGAACGCACAGCCCGTGCGTCCCCAGGTTAACTATTCGGAAGCCGATTACAGCCCACGGGCTGTAATCGGAAAGCCTATCGCTCTGATAGACACTTCCAAAAACCAACCAACTGCTGTTATTCAGATGGCCGACGCTCGCCAGGGGGCCGGCCATCTGAATAGTTGGCGGCACCACATACATTAATGCAATGCATGAATGTATGTATTGTTGACGGTGCAGGGGAGAGAGGGGGCGGCGCTCCTGCGCCCACTATGGACGCACCGCCACTGCTATGGACACTTTATATATTGTATGATGTTTATGTTTTTCACATAAGTATACCATCCAGCGCTGCACTCCTATCTATACCTACAAATTGAAAGTGTTTAGGTTTGACCTCCTATTATATGGTTTTGGTAAATCTAAAGGAAATCTATAGAAGAAAATTGTACAATGTATGGCCAGCCTTATGCCACGTACACACGATCCGAAAATCGGAACGACAGATCGCCCGACTTTTTTCGTTTACTAGTCGCAAGTAGAAATTTAATAGGTAACTAAAGTCACAAAAATTCTCGTACGACAGAAAAAAAAATGGGAAGCAATGTTATGTGTTGTAATGTATTTGTGTTGTATTTTCGGACGACAACTGTACTGACTAAACAAAAATCGTACGATTAGGTATCGTACAAGGAAAATTTTCGTGCATGTCCGATAAAATAATATCGGATGAACTGTCGTGATTGTCTCACGGAAGCTCTGTACTAACGATCAGATTATCGTTCGATTCTTCCTCGGACAACTTTTTCCGTACGATATTCGGGTCGTGTGCTTTGGTTTCACTTTTAAAACTCAGCTGCTCTGTAATCACATAGAGGTGTCTCAGGAGATCACAGGCCGCCCCTCCCCCTTCTACTCAGATCTCAGGTGTTCTCAGAGAAAAAAAAAACTTCTCTTCTCCTTCTGAGAACAAATGTTCTCTCTTCATAAACAGGGGACAGAGGAGAAGATTTTTCTCTGAGAACTGAAATTAGCCCACGTTCACACTGGGGCTGCGGGAGTGAAGCCTGCGAGTTCAGCTGAACTCGCACGATTTCACTCCCGCCGGTTAGTCCCGATTTCAGCCGCAATTTCAAAGACATCTGAAATCGCAAAAAGTAGTACAGAAACTACTTTTTGTAATTAGTGCAGCGCCGCAGATGCGGCGTCGCACCGATTAGGACGGTGCCATTGCCCGCAATTTGCGGCAAATTTCGCCGATTTGACATGCGATTTGACACCAGTGTGAACCAGGGCTTAGATAAATTATCTCTGATAAACGTACACCTCTGTGTGAAAGGGGCCTTATTACAAGGACAGGTGATTTAGTTTATGATCCCAAATGTCTGGGAAGTGATTGCAATGATACAAGGAGAGGAGAATCTGTCCAATTAAAGTTGACAAATAAATGCCTGCTGAGCATTTAACCAATAGAGGCCCGCGCTATAGCCGAATGACGGCTACAGCGCGGACCTAGAATGCCGGGAGGACGTCTATTGACAGAGATCCACGTCCCTGTCAGGGAGAGGAGACCGATGATGTGTCCCTTGTACATAGGGACAACCATCGGGTCCCCTCCCCCCCACAGTTAGAATCACTCCCTTAGGAACACTTAACCCCTTCAGCGCCCCTAGTGGTTAACCCTTTCACTGCCAGTGTCATTTTTACAGCAACCAATGCATTTTTATAGCACTGATCGCTGTAAAAATGACAATGGTCCCAAAATGGTGTCAAAAGTGTCCGATGTGTCCGCCATAATGTCGCAGTCGCGAAAAAAAACACTGATCACCGCCATTACTAGTAAAAAAAAAATATTAATAAAAATGCTATAAAACTATGCCCTATTTGTAGACGCTATTACTTTAGTGCAAACCAATCAATAAACGCTTATTGCGATTTTTTTTTTTACCAAAAATATGTGGAAGAATACGTATCGGACTAAACTGAAAAAAATATATATATATATTTTTTTTTAAATTGGGATATTTATTATAGCAAAAAGTAAAAAAATATTGTGTTTTTTTCAAAATCGTCGCTCTTTTTTTTGTTTATAGCGCAAAAAATAAAAACCGCAGAGATGATCAAATAAAACCAAAAGAAAGCTCTATTTGTGGGGAAAAAAGGACGTCAATTTTGTTTGGGAGCCACGTCACATGACCGCGCAATTGTCATTCAAAGCGTGACAGCACTGAAAGCTGAAAATTGGCCTGGGCAGGAAGGGGGTTTAAGTGCCCAGTAAGCAAGTGGTTAATATGGAGATTCCTGCTAACCTTCAGCAATCCATTCTATTTTTGCATATAGGCATCACCTGTGTTGGTTAGCAGCCATGATGCCCCCACAACCACACTTATTTCTACCTTGATGACTTTTTTTCATGGGGTGAATTCATTTGGAAATAAGATAGTTAATTCACCCTGGTGGGCGGATTAGTGGGCGTTACTTGGTGTAGAGGAACCAATGAATGATAGGATCAATTAACATAACCATTGATTGAGGGGTGGTGATGGGATCGCCACCTCTAGATTTAATAGGCCAATTTAATTTATTGGCCTTTCAGGTTGGAGGGTTCAGCTTCATGGACACACTGGGAGGAAAATTTGAGGTGTGAGGAGGTGGCGTCAAGGTTTCAGCCAAGCTTTTTCACCTCTTGAAGGGCTTTATTTGGGGGCTTTTGGGCAAGGAGTGTTTTGTTTTTATTAGGTCTAGCCTCTCCAGTGCTTTATCAGGCACTTGAAGTAGGATTTGAATCTTTTACCTAACTTTTAGACCACAGACCTTTTCAGTGCTTGGGATCATGTGCAGCCAACAGGCTTGCCCTTCATTTACCCTGAACCATGGTATCATCCAAGAGGGGTCTGAGGGTTACTACCACCCCTTCCAGGCCTTTTTCTCCCCAGCTGTGAGGACAGATGGTGGGGATCTGGGGGAGCACCAGGCTCAGGTCATGGCTTGGAACCACGCTCCTCAGCCAGAGCCCCCTGGTCATCTCAATCTCTGTGCACCTCCAAGTCATCAACTAAACATGGAGACCCCCTCCATGATGGAGAGCAGGATTATCGAGCAGAGTGTGGACTTTGATGGATCGGTAGAGGAGAGTCACCCAGTTCTTCAGTATTACCCCCATGATTGGACTCCAGCCTTCTGGCAAGGGAGCCCCAATTCTTCCAGCCAGACCCAGAAAAATGCCAACATTCCAGGCTCCAAAGTGTCTCGGACACCGCCCAACCAGAGTCCCAACACGCCGTTGGAAACCGTGGTAGCTAACGTGGAGAGTAGCCGCTGCAGCAGTGCCCCCACCCAAGAGGTGACCAAAGAGAATGACTCACTCGCCAGCCAGACCGTGACCAGCATGGGGACTCAGGAGAAGACTTTGTCTGATGTCTTGGCGGACGCGCTGGTGAGTGACCATGTGTGCGGCTTCCAGCCTTGGCTTGTGCTCAACTAGATCGCCAAAGTCTCTAGATTTTTAGCTGGCCTTTCTAATCCATAGTAATTTCTTCTATCCCCACCTGGTGCTGTTACTATCCAGTTGCATGCAAAAACCAATAAGAGCCTGCTATCTTTAGTCTCTAGATTCAATACTTTATATTGCTGACTTGGATCAAGTCTATATATTAGGAAAGTCAGAAATCCTTTTCTGCATACTCGTTAGCTGGCTGTGACCCCAAACGCTGAAAATGGATCAACGTGACAGCCAGGCAACTAGCGTTTTAAGGTATGGCACACTAATGGATAAATGAGCCTTTTTTTTTTTTTTTTTTTTATATTTAATTTGTGTGTGTGTGTGTGTTTATAAAACATGGTCAATGTTACACCCATGCATGCTTCATTTGTAGCCACCTTACAGTTTCAGGGGTGATTCTTCCTGCAGCACCCTGTCATTAATGATGGACCTTTGGCTATAGGAGGCATCTGCAGAAGCCAGAGCTTTATGATGCCACCGATTGTGGTTTGTGGGCTCAAATGCACCCATTGTGGGGAAGAAAAAATGGTTGGGGTGTCCCCCAGATACGAGCAGCAGTAAAAGCCTAAAATGAGGGGGAAATAACTACATTTTCTTTTTCTCTTTTTTTAGGAAATGCTCAGTGAGATGGAAATGGAGAAGTTTGCTAAGGACATGAAGCAGAAGCGTTTTGATATGGGGTTTACACAAGCAGATGTTTGCGATGCGGTGAAAGTTTTGTATGGTAAGCACTTTACCACCCACCCCCCCCCCTTTTTTTTTTTTATTTATTCTCTTTAAATTTGGTGTATTGCATCCCCTTTGAATGTCCTAAATTTTGCATCGTAAAGCTGACTCTATCCATGTGATGGCAAGTGCCGTAAGTACTATTGTTTTTTTAGGTTTCTCAGTTTGCGCATGAAGTCTAGTTACAAAAGTAATCTTTGGGCCCTTTCTCATGGCCATTCTGATCAAGTCCGCATTGAAAAACTGACAGGTGGACCTGAATCGGAAGGTCCATCCATGCAGCATTATGGACTGGCTGATGTAAACGGGACTTGTGTGTTTTACAGGTGTATATCTTCAGGTCTGGAAAAAAGAACCACATACTTTCCAGTTTTTGAAGACTGGATGGGTGGGAGCCTGGTGTAAATGGACAGCGAAGTCTGTTTACACCCCGCCACCCATAGAGCTGACACTAGGCATGGATGTGACTTCCATACTCTTCGGCTCTAATCAGCACTGCAGCAGTGCAACTGCTCAGATTCCCCTGTTGATTGTAGCAGATGCTCCCTGTGAAAGGAGGCGCTCAAGTATATATTGGGCTGCAAATGGGCACAAACACTTTAATTTTCTCAGAGCCAAAGGACAAGTTAACATGTAGATTTATTTTTGGGGAATTTAAGTCTTAAAGCGGAGTGTCACTCAAAAGTGGATCTTCCGCTTTAAGCACTCCTCGCCCCCTGACATGCCACATTTGGCATGTCATTTTTATTTTTTTGTGGGACTTCCTGTCCCGCTTACTTTCTTTGGCCGGCTAGGCGACGACTCCTCTCACCCTAGGCGGCCCCTCCCTGCCAGCCATCCTCTGCCTGCCAGCCAAGGTTCCAGAAGATCGGCTGGCCAATAGAAGAGCGCAGCGCGACTTGCACATACACAGTGCGCGCCCGGCCGTGAAGCTGTCACGGCCGGGTGCCCAGTTATGACGATGCAGAGGAGCGAGCCTCCGGGTGGCCGCGTCGCTGGACCATGGGGCAGGTAGGTGTCGGTTTAACGGCTTAAGGACCGCCGCACGATCATTTACGTTGACAGAATGGCACGGACAGGCAAATGGGTGTACAGGTACAGCCCCTTTAATTTGACTCCGTGTGGTTGCGTGCTGGCGGTGGTGCGCTCGTGACCCTGTCGCGAGCTCTGTGACCCGCAGACTCTGTCCGCCGGTGTCCCGCGATCGTGTCATAGAGCTGAAGAACGGGGAGATGTCAGTGTAAACACATCTCCCCGTTCTTCCTAGTGACATGTCACTGATCAAATACTCCCTCTCATCGCATCGGGAGCAGCGATCAGTGACATGTCACTCGTAGCCACGCTCCCTAACAGTTAGAATCACTCCCTAGGACACCCTTAACCCCTTCAGCGCCCCCTACAGGTTAACACCTTCACTGCCAGTGTCATTTTTACAGTAATCAGTGCATTTTTATGGTCCCAAAATGGTGTTAAGTGACCTGTGTGTCCGCCATAATGTCGCAGTCATAATAAAAATCACTGAGAACTGCCATTACTAGTAAAAAAAATATATAAAAAAAAGCCATGATACGATCCCCTTTTTGGTAGACGCTATAACTTTTGCGCAAACCAATCAATATACGCTTATTGCGTTTATTTTTGGTAAGAAAATGTAGAAGAATACGTATCGGCCTAAACTGAGGGAAAAAAATAGTTTTTTTTTATATCTTTGGGAGATATTTAATAAAGCAAAAAGTAAAAAATTGAACTTTTTTTAAATTACGCTCTTTGATTTTGTTTATAGCACAAAAAAAATAAAAAACGCAGAGGTTATTAAATGCCACCAAAAGAGAGCTCTGTGGGGGGAAAAAAGGACGTCAATTTTGTTTGGGAGCCACGTCGCACAACCGAGCAATTGTCAAAGCGACGCAGTGACGAATCGCAAAAAGTGCCTGGTCCTTTAGCTACAAAATGGTCTGGGGCTTAAGTGGTTAAAAGTCAGCAGCTATGCTTTTTGTAGCTGCTGACTTTTAATAAACTAAAATGGGTGGAACTCCGCTTTATTGCCAGTTTTGTATTTGGTCCTGGCAGCCTTAGGTCCCTTTCACACTTTTACAACTTGTCCCACGATTTGGGACTGCAAAGTAGCATAAGTCGATTCCCCCCCCCCCCCAATGACAACCATTCATATTAGTACAACTTCAAGTCGTTCAGAATTCAAAGTAGTCCCTGCACTACTTTGGTCCGGCTTTGATGCCAGTTACAAAGGCATTCCCTAAAATTGCGGCCGCAAAATCGCGCAACTTTGAAGTCTCAGTAGTGTGAAAGGGGCCTTAGGGAAGAATTTACATTGTTTCCTGAAGAGGGATGGTTGGGAATCTAAGGTGTGTGTGCGTGTGTGTGTTATTAACCACTTGAAGACCAGGCCTATTTCTGACATTTTTTGCTTACAAGTTAAAATCAGTATTTTTTTCTAGAAAATTACTTGGAGTCCCCAAACATTGTGTCCTAGACAATAAAATGGTGGTTTTTGCCACACCGTATTTACAGAGCGGTTTTTCAAACACAATTTTTTTTTTTTTTTGGAGAAAAAAATACTTAAATAAAAAAAAAACTAAAGTTACCGATTTATTTATTTTTTATAATGTGAAAGATGTTATGCAAAGCAAGATGGCAGCTTAACCCCTTAGCTCTGCTCAGCCTCTGGACAACCGGCAACTCTCCTGCCTTCCATAACATTCCTCCCCTCTCTCTCTCCTGTACAAGAGGGGAGCGAGTACATCGGGCGACACAGTGGTATGTCCAGAAAGGAAAAACTGCTGCTTGTACAAGTAAAGCCGCATCACGGACTTCTTCTCACAGGACATGTAGTCCAGCCCAAAAGGTGTCAGAGCAGTGTCTCCTCCTCTGCCCTTCTCAACACTGTGCCACAGGACCCTGCTCTCCATTCAGAGGACATGGATAGCACTGAGCCTGCTCCACCACCTGACAGAGGTAAGCAGGCAGCAGTCTCCAGCACCCTCTCCCTCAAATTCTCTTGTATACAAAACCACACTGATAGCCTTCACAGTGAGGAAACACAGGCATCACTGGCTACACATCCTGCCAGTGACCAGCCTGCCTCAGAACAAACCCTCAAGCTCATGCGTTTATCTTTACAAAAAGACTTGCACAATGAGCTCCACTCAATCTTCTCTTCCCTGCACTCCAGAGTGGAACAAGTGGAAGATCACACATACTTGGGACAGATCACAGAACATGGCTCTGCTCACCATGAGGCTTCTGAGGCATACCATCAACACTCTGAGGAAATACGTTTTTTGCAAGCTAAAGTGGCAGATCTAGAGGATCGCTCCAGAAGAAACATAAAATTCAGGTGTATCCCTGAGACCGTCAAACCCCCAGATCTAACCCATTATATACAACAGCTGGTCTAAAACGTATTCCTCAACTATCGCAAGCTGATATCACCATAGATCACGCACACAGGATTGCTAAACCAAACTATCTACCAGAAACAGTCCCACTAGACGTACTGGCGCATATTCATTATTTTCAAGTAAAGAGGATAATGTCCGTGGCCTGTTCTACTGGTACCCTGCCAGACCCTATTCCTCAATTTTACGTTATGACGTCACGCCCGAGTTCCCAGAAGTAAACAAAGCCGTGATTGCGGCTAGTGAGCATGAGATCAGTGAATTTGTTTTCACAATCTCATGCTTTCCAGCCTGGAGGAGAGATGTGGGGTCTTATTGACTCCACATCTCTCCATAAAGAGGACCTGTCACACACCATTCCTATTACAAGGGATGTTTACATTCCTTGTAATAGGAATAAAAGTGATCATAAAAATAAAACGCCCCTGTCCCCGGTAGCTCGCGCTTAGAAGCGAACGCACGTGTATGTCCCGCCCACATATGTAAATGCCGTTCAAACCACATATGTGAGGTCTCGCCGCGTGCGTTAGAGCGAGAGCAACAATTCTAGCACTAGACCTCCTCTGTAACTCTAAACTGGTAACCTGTAAACATTTTCAAACCGTGGAGATTTTAAGTACCGAAGTTTGGCGCCATTCCATGAGTGCGCAATTTTAAAGCGTGTTAGATATCTATTTACTCGGCGTAAAATCATCTTTCAGATTTTACAAAAAAATTGGGCTAACTTTTCTGTTTTGTTTTTTAATTCATGAAACCATTTTTTTTTTTCCAAAAAATTTGAAAAATTATTGCGCAAATACCGTGCAAGATAAAAAGTTGCAATGACCGTCATTTTATTCCCTAAGGTGTCTGCTAAAAAAACATAATGTTTGGGGGTTCTGAGTCATTTTCTAGCAAAAGAATGATTTGTACATGTAGGAGAGAAGTGCCAGATCAGGCCTGGTATGGAAGTGGTATAAAAAGCCCTGTATTGAATTGGTTAAAGGAGCACTATACCTTTTTTTTTTTTTTTTTTTTTTTTTTTTTGCTTAAAAATAACAAACATGTTATACTTACCTCCACTGTGCAGCTCGTTTTGCACACAGTGGCCCCGATCCTGGTCTTCTGGGGTCCCTCGGCGGCTGTCTTGGCTCCTCCCCGCAAGGACTCCACACCTTAATGCGAGTGAGCTCGCATGGTGTGGAGTGATTGCGGGCGCGCTCCCGTGATACAGCGGCGGCCATAGCCGCCGACTGTATCACTCGGCCCCGCCCCCCGGCGTGCTGCGTCATTGGATGTGATTGACAGCAGCGCCAGCCAATGGCTGCGCTGCTTTCAATCTATCCAGTGTAGCCAATCGGCGGCCAGGCAGAAAAACGAAGAGGATGACGGGGACGAGCATGGGACTTTCGAGGGGCCAGGTAAGAAAAACGGGGGCTCGGGGGGGGGGGGCGGTATTGTCGAATGTTTTTTCACCTTAATGCATAGGATGCATTAAGGTGAAAAAACATGTAACTTTACTACTCCTTTAAGGCTGGATTCACACCTATGCATTTTGCAAATTTGCACTACAGAACATGTTCCATGGAAAAACCATGTTAAATGGACTGTAGTGCAAAAAGCACTAAATGCATAGGTGTGAATCCAACCTAAGGCTCCAGTAAACCAGAATGGACGTCACTTTTGGGTTTCTAGACCCGATCAAAGCAGATTCCAGCTTTGTTTGGGTCTCCTGCCAACTGGTGGATGTGCCGGCTGCTTTTTTGGGCCTTCTGATGGGACGAGCGAGCCATGGAAGTTGGCAGGAGGGGGGCATCCCCTCCCGCTGCTTGTGATAACAGCTGAGCGGCTGCTTGGCTGTATCGGTTATCACAAGAAAGCTGACCACCAGCTCTTAAAAGAAAAAAAAAAACGGTACCGGTGTGATGCCTGCAGATTATCCCGGTACAACACTTGAAGCAGAATGACGTACAGGTATGTGATTTTTGCAGCAAATGGTTAAACAGAATTTCTCATTTCAGTTCAAAGAGAAAAATCTCCTCTGTCCCCTGTTTATGAAGTGGACAACATTTTGTTCTCAAAAGGAGCAAAGGAGATCTGTATAGAGGGGCTGCTTGTGGTTTCATACTATGTTTACAGAGCCGCTGAGTTTAAAAAGTGAAACCAAAGAACACTAATTGCATGAAAATAAGCACTGGCGCTTTTTTTACTCTAACATCTGGTTGTGAGGGGTTTTTTTTGTATATTTTGGTGCTTTTCCAAACACACATTTTGGTGCTTTTAGCTTTATTTTGCAACTTTTTTTATTGTGCGTTTCGATTTTGTTTTATGCGTATTTTGGCAAACGGCACATTTTTCTAGCCACTTTTGGGGTGCCATTAACAATTAGTAGCACCACACACATAACATGTATTTTGCATGTGTTTCTGGAATGCACACAAATGCGGGTAGAAAATGAACCAAAATATACATGTAGCGGGTATGTACTTTCCCGGGTATGATTTGAATTTGGCAGAGACATCAGTGATGTGCAATTCCCTGCAGCCCAGTGGGTGGCGCTGCCGCCCTGGGCTGGGGTTGAATCATTGCTGTGTGCTGTGCCTCCTTTTTGTCCTCCCTCGGCAGCGGTATGGTGGGGCGGGGAACCCGCCGTGCTTGCTGGGAGAGGGTATAAAGGGGGCCGGCCATCTTTGTCACGGGGTCGAAATCCCAGGCACCTTCAGCTTGCGGACGGTGGGTCGTGTCGCTCCTCTGGGTGGCTTAGGACTAGGTCGAGTTCCATCACAGGCACCTTTAGCCTGGGGTGAGGTACTTGGATGGAGGTCCGGAGCTCAGTGCCCAACACTGAGTTCCGCGAGGGAAGGAGATCCTAGGGAACCCAGGGATTGGGTACCCAAATCCGGAAGGCGCAATGGACCGGGGGTAGCTCCTCATTTGAAGACCCGGTGCAGCATATTGCCGATGACAAGTGAGTCTCTCGTCGGAGACGGCCTGGAAGGAAATCTACCCTCTTGCGGAGACCAGGACACACTTCTAGGAAGGGAAGTGGCAGCTTACATTGTGTCTGGACCTGTTCGCATCCACACCTCCTTTTCTGTTCTATCAAGGGAGTTCAACTGATTGTGTTCAGACAAGGAGAATAAAGGAGTGTTGAACTTTAATGGTGTGGAGCTCATTCTGACAGACATGGTTCGCGGTGACTCTTGGAGGGAGGATCCAGGTGCACAGCACTGACCCGAAGGTAATACAAAATCGTTGCTTATACCGCACTAACATCTGTGGTGGAAGCCAGGCGTAGTGTCCCCGCTCCCTCCCCTCTAAGATACCCCTAGACAAGAGAAAGACGAGACAGAGGGGAGTGTGAGGAGCTGCCGCTACATACATAAAAATGCATTTTAATAAAATGCGTGTTGGAAAAAGCAGACAAGAGTGTTAACCTGTACCAAAATGTGTACAATGGAACCTTGGATTACGAGCATAATCTGTTCCAGGAGAATACTTTTTGTAATCGAAAGCACTCTCATATCAAAACGAGTTTTCCCCATGGAAGTCAATGGGAAACAAGGGTAATTCGTTCGCCTCGTAAATACTCGGAAAGGCCCGAGGACAGCTCGGCTGATCTCAAGCTCGGAAACACTTGAACGGAGTGTTTCCGAATGGTTCCAAATGTGTCACCGGCACCCCCACACCTCTGGCCAAATGCGGTACACCCCATTAGCTTGACTTCTGTTTGTTTTGCGAGTCAGGATTTAAAAACAAAAGTTGCTTGTTAACCGCGTTACTCGTAAACTGAGGTTCCACTTTATAACAAAGCTAAATTATACTTTTTTTTGGGCATGGAGCATTGTGCGGGGTTTGGTATGTTATTTGTCAAATGACTAAATGTGTGCCAAAATACATGTCTAACTGCATTTGGGGTGCCATTTAACAATGCATGGCACCCAAAAGTGAATAGCTTAAGATTTAGAACATTTAAGCGCAATTTGGAATCGTGGAAAGAATTGTGCAATTCTGCAGTGCTCAGATATGTATGGGTCCTAAAAGACAATACATTATAACTATATAATCTGTGTGATAGAGGGTTATCTAGATCTCTATCTACTGGTGGAACGGAGGACAATGAACATGCAGTTGGGGTTTTCCCTGATCTCCCCATAGAGGCAAGTGAGATTGGGGGTTAATCTCCACTGTGCACAGTGAGCAGAGACAGACCTGTCTGCTAGGGATGAGCTTCGTGTTCGAGTCGAACATACGTTCGACTCGAACATTGGCTGTTCGATCGTTCGACGAAGATCGAACGATTTGGGCCGTTCGCGCCAAATTCGAGTGACGCGAACGGCCCACAATGCACTACGCCATCGCAGTGTCATCCAGGCGCTGTGATTGGCCAAGCATGCACTGTGACCCCGCATGCTTGGCCAATCACAGCGCCGGCAGCGAGGAGAGCAATGATTGGCCACAGGCAGGATGCCTGTGGCCAATTATTGCTGAGGGTGTTTAGTACACGCCCCACACTATAAAAGGCCGCCAGCACGGCGGCCTAGTGTAGTGTGTTCCGGAGCAGGGATAGAGTAGCATAGGCAGGGACAGTGACTGTTATTTCTTTCTTGCTTAACCTGGATTCCTTTAGTTTAGGGAAAGAGAAGGATAGGTAGGGAGAGTGTCAGTGTGTTTTGTGCTTCTGCTATAGTGTGCTTAAAAAAAAACATTTATTCTAGGGACAGAAAACTCTAGGTAGGGACAGTGTCAGTTTCTTTCACTCTGCAAGTCCTTGTTTCCAGGGACCTGGAAGGACAGTGAGTGAATTGTCCTTTTGCTATATTGTGATTAAAAAAAACATTTATTCTAGGGACAGAAAACTCTAGGTAGGGACAGTGTCAGTTTCTTTCACTCTGCAAGTCCTTGTTTCCAGGGACCTGGAAGGACAGTGAGTGAATTGTCCTTTTGCTATATTGTGATTAAAAAAAACATTTATTCTAGGGACAGAAAACTCTAGGTAGGGACAGTGTCAGTTTCTTTCACTCTGCAAGTCCTTGTTTCCAGGGACCTGGAAGGACAGTGAGTGAATTGTCCTTTTGCTATATTGTGATTAAAAAAAATTTATTCTAGGGACAGAAAACTCTAGGTAGGGACAGTGTCAGTTTCTTTCACTCTGCAAGTCCTTGTTTCCAGGGACCTGGAAGGACAGTGAGTGAATTGTCCTTTTGCTATATTGTGATTAAAAAAAACATTTTTTTCTAGGGACAGAAAACTGTAGGTAGGGAGAGTATTTTTTTTCTTTCACTCTGCAAGTCCTTGTTTCCAGGGACCTGTAAGGACAGTGAGTTAATTGTCCTTGTGCTATATTGTGCTGAAAAAAACATTTATTCCAGGGACAGAAAACTCTAGGTAGGGACAGTGTCAGTTTCTTTCACTCTGCAAGTCCTTGTTTCCAGGGACCTGGAAGGACAGTGAGTGAATTGTCCTTTTGCTATATTGTGATTAAAAAAAACATTTATTCTAGGGACAGAAAACTCTAGGTAGGGACAGTGTCAGTTTCTTTCACTCTGCAAGTCCTTGTTTCCAGGGACCTGGAAGGACAGTGAGTGAATTGTCCTTTTGCTATATTGTGATTAAAAAAAACATTTTTTTCTAGGGACAGAAAACTGTAGGTAGGGAGAGTATTTTTTTTCTTTCACTCTGCAAGTCCTTGTTTCCAGGGACCTGTAAGGACAGTGAGTTAATTGTCCTTGTGCTATATTGTGCTGAAAAAAACATTTATTCCAGGGACAGAAAACTCTAGGTAGGGACAGTGTCAGTTTCTTTCACTCTGCAAGTCCTTGTTTCCAGGGACCTGGAAGGACAGTGAGTGAATTGTCCTTTTGCTATATTGTGATAAAAAAAAACATTTTTTTCTAGGGACAGAAAACTGTAGGTAGGGAGAGTGTTTTTTTTCTTTCACTCTGCAAGTCCTTGTTTCCAGGGACCTGGAAGGACAGTGAGTTAATTTTCCTTGTGCTATATTGTGATTAAAAAAAACATTTATTCTAGGGACAGAAAACTCTAGGTAGGGACAGTGTCAGTTTCTTTCACTCTGCAAGTCCTTGTTTCCAGGGACCTGGAAGGACAGTGAGTGAATTGTCCTTTTGCTATATTGTGATTAAAAAAAACATTTATTCTAGGGACAGAAAACTCTAGGTAGGGACAGTGTCAGTTTCTTTCACTCTGCAAGTCCTTGTTTCCAGGGACCTGGAAGGACAGTGAGTGAATTGTCCTTTTGCTATATTGTGATTAAAAAAAACATTTATTCTAGGGACAGAAAACTCTAGGTAGGGACAGTGTCAGTTTCTTTCACTCTGCAAGTCCTTGTTTCCAGGGACCTGGAAGGACAGTGAGTGAATTGTCCTTTTGCTATATTGTGATTAAAAAAAACATTTATTCTAGGGACAGAAAACTCTAGGTAGGGACAGTGTCAGTTTCTTTCACTCTGCAAGTCCTTGTTTCCAGGGACCTGGAAGGACAGTGAGTGAATTGTCCTTTTGCTATATTGTGATTAAAAAAAACATTTATTCTAGGGACAGAAAACTCTAGGTAGGGACAGTGTCAGTTTCTTTCACTCTGCAAGTCCTTGTTTCCAGGGACCTGGAAGGACAGTGAGTGAATTGTCCTTTTGCTATATTGTGATTAAAAAAAACATTTATTCTAGGGACAGAAAACTCTAGGTAGGGACAGTGTCAGTTTCTTTCACTCTGCAAGTCCTTGTTTCCAGGGACCTGGAAGGACAGTGAGTGAATTGTCCTTTTGCTATATTGTGATTAAAAAAAACATTTTTTTCTAGGGACAGAAAACTGTAGGTAGGGAGAGTATTTTTTTTCTTTCACTCTGCAAGTCCTTGTTTCCAGGGACCTGTAAGGACAGTGAGTTAATTTTCCTTGTGCTATATTGTGATTAAAAAAAACATTTATTCTAGGGACAGAAAACTCTAGGTAGGGACAGTGTCAGTTTCTTTCACTCTGCAAGTCCTTGTTTCCAGGGACCTGGAAGGACAGTGAGTGAATTGTCCTTTTGCTATATTGTGATTAAAAAAAACATTTTTTTCTAGGGACAGAAAACTGTAGGTAGGGAGAGTATTTTTTTTCTTTCACTCTGCAAGTCCTTGTTTCCAGGGACCTGTAAGGACAGTGAGTTAATTGTCCTTGTGCTATATTGTGCTGAAAAAAACATTTATTCCAGGGACAGAAAACTCTAGGTAGGGACAGTGTCAGTTTCTTTCACTCTGCAAGTCCTTGTTTCCAGGGACCTGGAAGGACAGTGAGTGAATTGTCCTTTTGCTATATTGTGATTAAAAAAAACATTTTTTTCTAGGGACAGAAAACTGTAGGTAGGGAGAGTGTTTTTTTTCTTTCACTCTGCAAGTCCTTGTTTCCAGGGACCTGTAAGGACAGTGAGTTAATTTTCCTTGTGCTATATTGTGATTAAAAAAAACATTTTTTCTAGGGACAGAAAACTGTAGGTAGGGAGAGTGTTTTTTTTCTTTCACTCTGCAAGTCCTTGTTTCCAGGGACAGAGAAGGACACCTGAAGGTAGCCCTTATTGCTTTTTTCCCATCTCCCTGCAGGCCATCTATTAGAATGTCTGGAAGGCAAACAAGGAGAGGCAGACAGTCAGGAGGCAATAAAAGAGGGCAAGCAGGCTCTGTGTCTGGGGGCAACAGTGCTGGTCGTGGACGCGGTGCATTGTCATCAGCACATGGCCATGGGACACGCTTGTCCTTCTTTTCGGCAGCTGGACATGTTGAGCCACATCATGCCGAAGACTTGGTAGAGTGGATGACCAAGCCCTCCTCCTCCTCCTCATCCTCTCTCACCCAGGCTCAGGGTACTGGAAAAGCAGCTGCCAAAGCGTCGTCTTCCCTGGTATCAATGTCAGACAAATCATCAGTCACTCCTTCCCTAGACCCACCATGTCCTCCTCCTGAGGAGTCCCCCGAACTGTTTCAGCACAGTGTTGGGTACATGCTCCAGGAGGATGCCCAGCGTTTCGAAGGGTCTGATGATGAAACCCAGCTAGAGGAAGGCAGTAGCGTGAGAGCAGACAGAGGGGATGCTCAAGAAGGACACCAATCTGGCAGTCATGTTCCAGCAGCTGCAGCATACTGCCAGATTGGCTCCAGTGATGAGGAGGGAGGGGATGATGAGGTCAATGACTCCACGTGGGTGCCTAATAGGAGAGAGGAGGAGGAGGAGGATGAGGAGGAGGCACATCTCCAATGAGGCAGGATGCCCTTTGGTGGCCAGCGTAAGGGCAGTACACCGACGGAATCACACCGCAGAGCTCCGCCTGTGCAGGGCGCTGCCTCTGCCCGTCATTCAAAAAGTTCTTTGGTGTGGGCCTTTTTTGAGGCTAGTGCATCAGATCGCACAGCTGCTGTTTGCAACATATGTCTCAAGCGTATATCGCGTGGCCAAAACATCAGCCGCTTGGGTACCACATGCCTGACCAGACATATGTTGACCTGCCATGCAGCTCGTTGGCAAGCCTACCTCAAAGACCCACACCAAAGAACAAAGCGGACCTCTCCTTGCACCGCATCAGCTGGGATCTCCAACCCCACTATAACTTCAGTCCTCTCTGAAACATGCACTGAGAGGAATGAAGGTGTAGAATTAGGTGTGTCACAGCCAAGTACTTGCGCCCACTCTGCTAGCAGTACACCGACGTCCGATTCTAGCAGGCAAATTTCCCTGCCCCAGCTGCTGGACCGTCGAAAGAAGTTCACTCCCAGCCATCCACATGCCCAGCGGTTGAATGCTAGCTTGGCTAAATTGCTAGCGCTTCAACTGCTGCCTTTTCAGTTGGTAGACTCGGCCCCCTTCCGTGAGTTTGTGCAATGTGCGGTTCCTCAGTGGCAGGTTCCCAAACGCCACTTTTTCTCACGGAAGGCTATTCCGGCTCTCTACCGGCATGTGGAAGGCAATGTCTTGGCCTCGCTGGACAGGGCGGTCAGCGGTAAGGTGCATATTACCGCTGACTCATGGTCCAGCAGGCATGGACAGGGACGTTACCTTTCTTTCACGGCCCATTGGGTCACTCTTTTGGCAGCTGGGAAGGATTCAGGACAAGGTGCAGTAGTGTTGGAGGTTGTCCCACCGCCACGCCTCCAAAATGCTACTACTGGTTGTGACACACCTCTCTCCTCCACCCCCTCCTCTTCTTCTTCCTCCATGGCCTCTTCCTGTGGTTTGTCCTATGAACCAGCGGTGCTCCGTAGCCGTTCACGGGGCTACGCAAGTACGCAGGCAAAAAGATGCCATGCCGTGCTTGCGCTGGTGTGTTTGGGGGACAGAAGCCACACTGGGGCAGAGGTCCTGTCTGCTCTGCAGGGCCAGGCCGAGAGGTGGTTGACGCCACGCCAGCTTAAGCCAGGAATGGTGGTTTGCGACAATGGCACCAACCTCCTCTCCGCCCTCCGACAGGGACAACTGACCCATGTGCCCTGTGTGGCTCACGTCCTTAACCTGGTGGTGCAGCGGTTCTTGGGCAGGTACCCGGGCTTACAGGATGTCCTGAGGCAGGCCAGGAAAGTCTGTGTGCATTTCCGCAGATCTTATAATGCCAGTGCTCGCCTGGCTGAGCTGCAAAAGGAGTTGAACCTGCCCAAGAACCGCCTTATATGTGACATGCCCACCAGGTGGAACTCAACGTTGGCCATGCTGCAGCGGCTGCACACGCAGCAGAGGGCCATCAATGAGTACCTGTGCGACTACGGCACCAGGACAGGGTCAGGGGAGCTTGGTTTTTTTTCTCCACGCCAGTGGGGCATGATCAGGGATGCATGCACTGTCCTGGCACCATTTGAGGAGGCCACGAGGATGGTGAGCAGTGACAGTGCATGCATCAGTGACACTGTACCTCTTGTCCACCTGTTGGAGCACACGCTGCGTGGAATAATGGACAGGGCACTTGAGGCAGAACAGAGGCAGGAAGAGGAGGACTTCCTTGCCTCTCAAGGCCCCCTTTACCCAGACAGTGTTCCTTCTGTCCCACCCATCGCACAGGAAGAGGAGGAGGAGGAGGAGGAGGAGGAGGATTGTGTCAGCATGGAGGTGGAGGCTGGCACTCAGCATCATCAGCAGCAGTCTTTTAGGGATGATTTACAGTCCCAAGAAACCAGTGGACTTGTACGTGGCTGGGAGGAGGTGGCTGCGGATCATGTCGTCCTTAGTGACCCAGAGGACTCCGGAGCGAATGCCTCAGCAAACCTACGCTGCATGGCCTCCCTGATCCTGCAAAGTCTGCGGAAGGATCCTCGTATTCTTCGGATCAAGGAGAGGGACCATTACTGGCTGGCCACTCTCCTTGATCCACGGTACAAGGGTAAGGTTGCGGACCTTATGTTACCGTCGCAGAGGGAGCAGAGGATGAGACAACTCCGGGAGGCCTTGCAGAAAGGTCTGTGCAACGCGTTCCCAGAGACTGGGAGGTTGCAAACTCCTGGTCCTGGACAACGAGTTGCTGAGGCTTCGGCCAGTCAAAGAAGGAGCGGTGGGGAAGGTGGCCGTCTGACCGATGCGTTCAGACAATTCTTTAGTCCGCAGCCCCAAAGTATGATTGGTTCCAGCAACCATCGCCAGCGTCTGATAAACATGGTGCAGGAATATCTAGGGGCAAGGTCAGACTTGGACACCTTCCCCACCGAAAATCCTCTGGCTTACTGGGTCTTGAGGATGGATCACTGGCCAGAGCTTGCACAGTATGCAATTGAGCTACTGGCCTGTCCTGCATCCAGCGTTCTTTCGGAACGCACATTCAGTGCTGCTGGAGGATTTGTCACGGATCACAGGGTGCGCCTGTCCACCGACTCGGTTGATCGACTGACTTTCATCAAGATGAACCAGTCTTGGATCACCACCAGCTACCACACACCTGATGCTGATATAACAGACTAATTGATTTTAAAATGTCACATCCCTTCAAGACTGATGCTGATGCTGAGTGCCTGTGCTGTTATGTTGACTGGCTATCCTCCTCCTCCGAGTCCTCAATGATACGATTGATGATGATAGCTTGGAAGATCATTTTTGTTTATGGGTGCCGCCACCAGTGCCTAACGCCCAATTTTTCAGCCCCTGTTTAACAGGGGCGTGTAATTACAATTTTTGAAGCAATACTTTGCAACAGGGCTCATTGCTGTGCTCCAAGTACAGTATCTGTGAGGAGTTGCAGTGTTGTGCCACCAGTGCCTAAGGCCCAATTTTTCAGCCCCTGTTCAACAGGGGCATGTAATTACAATTCTTGATCTAATAATTCACAGCAGGGCCCATTGCTGCACCCACCAAGAGTAACTGTCAGGGCTTACAGTGTTGTGGCACCAGCACCACCATCAAAGGCCCAATTTTTACTACCACTGTTCAACAATTATATGTAATTAAAATTCCTGATATAATAGTTGACAGCAGGGCGTTCCAGCACCAACCAAGAGTAACTGTGAGTGCTTACAGTGTTGTGCCAACACCAACAACTAAGGGGCCTATTTCTGCAGAGTATATACGGCAGGTCCCTACTTTCAAACATCCAACTTACAAACGACTCCTACTTGCAAACGCAAGAAGACAACAGGAAGTGAGAGGAAATCTACCACTAGGAAGGAAAATTCTCTCCTGTAAGAATAAATATGGGAGAAAGGTGTCTCCTCTGTACTGATGCTTTATCAGCAATCCTTGTTTCAAGAAAAACACCACATTTCAAAAACAGTTGTCATTGGGACGGAAAGTGAGGTGAAATGTTCTGAACAGGGGCACAGACAGCAAAACAAATGTTACAGGGGTGATAACCCTTACCTATGTTTTCCAAAAAGTTTAAAAATAGATTTTTGGGCTGGAGCTACACTTCAACAATGTACCTGTTCAAAATTACAAACAGATTCTACATAAGAACAAACCTACAGTCCCTGTCTTGTATGCACCGCCTGTATACGGCTGTTCAGAGTATATAGGGCCTTTTTTATTTTATGTGCGGGGTTCCCCTTAATATCCATACAAGACCCAAAGGGGCTGGTAATGGGCTGGGGTAGGGGGGGGGGGGTCATGGGGTAGCTATGCCATTTTTCTTAAAGAATTTCATCCATATTACCGGGACCAGACATTACATTAAAGCCGCAAGCAGTTTTAAATGGCTTTTTTTTCCTTTAGAAGTGTCATTTTGTGCAGGGACAGTTCTAAACACGGGAAACACGTGGCACTTCACAGGCATACTTTAGACACCCCCCAGGTACGATATTTAAAGGAATATTTGACTTTTTTTTTTTCACTTTATGCATCATTAAAATGACTGCTCCCGAAAAACGACCGTTTTTAAAACTTCTTTTTGCATTGATACATGTCCCCTGGTGCAGAACCCGGGTTCCCAAACCCTTTTTAGGACAATAACATGCATAATAGTTGTTATAATTAGCACTTTAGAATTCGAACGTTCGCATCCATTGTATTTAATAGGGTTCTAATGTTCGTTCGAACTTCCGGTCCGTTCGCGGGTTCTGGTGCGAACCGAACCCGGGGGTGTTCGGCTCATCACTACTGTCTGCCTACTCGGCGGGGATCAGTAAAGCGATCCACTTCTGAGCAAGCAGAATCCGTCCAGTTGGGGTGCTCTTGTGAAAGGGGCCTTATTTATATCAATCTTTAACCACTTCCCGCCCAGTCAATAGCAGATTGACATCCGGGAAGTGGTTCTGTTATCCACACTGGACGTCATATGACGTCCTGCAGGATAACAGCCGCCGCGCGCCCGGTGGAGCGGTGTGTCATTCTGACACACCGCTGCACTGATCTCGGTAAAGAGCCTCCGGCAGAGGCTTTTTACCACGTGATCAGCCATGTCCAATCACGGCTGATCACAATATAAACAGGAAGAGTCGTTGATCGGCTCTTCCTCACTCGCGTCTGACAGACGCGAGTAGAAGAGAGCCGATCGGCGGCTCTCCTGACAGGGGGGGGGGGTACGCGCTGATTGTTTATCAGCGCAGCCCCCCCCCCTCGGATACCCACACTGAACCACCAGGGAAGCCCTCCAGGACTGCCAGGGAAGCCCCAAGCATGTGGATGGCCAGGTAAGTCCCCCATGGCCATCCACATGCACAAATACATAAAAAATATATGGCAATCAGTGCCCACAAATGGGCACTGACTGGCACCATCATGGCACAACCAAAATGTATGATGCCCAGCAATGCCAGCCACCAGTGTCATCAGTGCCACCTACCAGTGCCCATCTCTGCTTGTCAGTGCCGCCTTGTCAGTGCCGCCTTGTCAGTGCCGCCTTGTCAGTGCCGCCTTGTCAGTGCCGCCTTGTCAGTGCCGCCTTGTCAGTGCCGCCTTGTCAGTGCCGGTCATTGAAGTAGAAAAGGTACTTATTTACAAAAAAATTTTACAGAAACAAAAACTTATTTTTTTTTCCAAATGTTTGCTCTTTTTTTATTTGTTATGCAAAAAATAAAAATCGCAGAGGCGATCAAATACCACCGAAAGAGAGCTCTATTTGTGGGAACAAAATGATAAAAAAATTGTTTGGGTACAGTGTTGCATGACCGTGCAATTGTCATTCAAATTGCGACAGCGCTGAAAGCTCAAAATTGGCTTGGGCAGGAAGGTGTATAAGTGCCTGGTATTGAAGTGGTTAAGCTTGCTGATATTGGGAAGAAAAGTCTCTTCCTCCCATCACAGCAACTTCTCACCCAGATTCTTAACCTCTGGGCTGGAGAATCTGGGACAGTTATTTTACAGAGATGGCCAGGGATCTTCAGACCTTCATAACCTGGTCATCTCAATGACAGAAGGGTGCGTCCTGTGATGAGAAGTAAAGAACATGTTGTTCACTCCTCATCTCTGCTCCATAAACTGGCACACCTGAGAGATTAGCCCTGGTCATCAGGACCTTGGCTTTTCTGTTTCATGAAGACACCTAAGATTTATCAGCCCTTGGGGGAGATTCTCACTTTGTTTTGTCTTGAGCAGGGCCGGCCCAAGACATTGTGCTGCCTGGACCTAAGAATTAAATGCTGCCGCCCCCCACCACCACTACCAAAAAAAAAATCGCGCCCACCAAAACGTCCGCACATTCATTATTTATATCATGACAACTAAAATGTAATTTATCAGAAAATCTTATTAAAAATGCCATAAATCTATTCCCCATTTTCTAGACGCTATTGCGCAAATCAATATACGCTCATTGCGATTTTTTTTTTTTTTTTTTTTTTTTTTTTTTTTTTTTTTTTTCCCAACCAAGAATATGTAGCCGAATAGATATTGGTCTAAACTGATATTTTTTTTGGGGGGGGGGGGATATTTATTATAGCAAAAAGTAAAAAATGCTTTATTTTTTTCAAAATGGTGTTTTTTTTCTTGTTCATAGCGCAAAAATAAAAACTGCAAAGGGGTGGTCAAATACCACCAAAAGAGAGCTGTATTTGTGGGGGGGAAAAAAAATTACATAAATTTTATTTGGGTACACGACTGCGCACTTGTCAAATTTACAGTGCCGTAATGAAAAAAAATGGCCTGGTCCCAAATCTTCCGGGGCTGAATTGGTAATCAGAGCTGGGCAAGGCAAGTCCCTGGGTGGGTGGAGGCAGAGCTAATTGACTAGGTGCGGAGGCTTAGCGCTCTAAATGCTCGGACGGCCGCGGCCTATGATGTCGCTGGACGCCGGGCGATTCTAGAAACCAGTGCAACCGGAATCGGCCCTGCTCCTACTGACTGATCCTAACTCATCCTGACAGGTAGGGTACAGCCGGGTGGCTACTAAGGTACGGGTAGAGGCGTAGCTTGAAGCTTGTTGGCCCTGGTGCAAAAGTTGACCTGGGGCCCCCCCGACTACCACTTCCACTGTCGGCGGGGGCAGTGGATAGGTTAAAGTGTTTGTTTTTTTTGTTTTTTTTCATAACACAGGGGTCCCCCTATGCCTGTACACTACAAGACCCAGCATGTCCAGGACTCACCACTCCCCCATGCTGGCTCCTGTCACAACCCTAAATATAGGATGTTCCCAGTACAGGGGAGTCGGGAGAAGTTTCAGTTTCCCTCAGTGTGTAGACCAACCACCCCTGTGTCCAGCACTGCAGAATGTTCTAACATTCTTGCTTCCGCCCGCCCCCGCTCCACTCTTACCTATTCACATTTCCAGCTAGAGAACGTGTTTATCTACCAGCGGGCCCCGCCATGACTGAGGACAGGTGGTGGAAGAGTCGGTTGTAAGCGAGGGAGTTGAAGACTCAAGCGGTGAAGCGGCGTCTGACTTGAATGGAGAGGTGAGGAGACAGGGGAGGAGACACGGGAGGAGGGGGGGGGACCAACTCGCAGAGGCACAGAAACGGAGGACATGGAGATCGGATGCAGTGCGGAGAAGGTGGGTCTGTGCACCAGGAAGGCAGAACGTTCACCACAGTACATGTACCGCCTCCTCACTCAGCAGCCCCATCTCACCCATGTGAAGGGGAGGGGAGTGGTCTGCTTGACACATACTGTCTGGTATCCGAGGTGATCCCCCGCCCCCCCACACACTCATTGACAGCGGATCTAATGTGAGAGGGAGGCCGCACTGCCCCCCCCCTGGAGCAGGGGCCGGGTCGCTATGACTGTATCCTTTCACGCTACACCCACTTGTCACTGCCGGCTGCCGCCCCTCTTAAAGTGCCACCTGGGACCATGGGCCCATTGGGTCCCATGGTAGGGCCGGCCCTGGTCTTGAGGGATGAAATGTCCCAAGATGAACAGCTAAACACATATTAGACATGTGCACACTGAAATATTTTGTTTCGGAATTTTGTTTTTGTCCGAAAAATAAATTTATTTAGTTACTCACAAAATTTGTTTTTATTTATTATGTTTCGTTAAAAAAATGCATTCGTCTGAAAATCCAAATTGAGTTTGAATCTGTCATTGAAGGCTTGTGTCCGTCGAATGTTCTAAGATTCGACAAAGCAGCTAAACTGTACGACGCCGCAATCGTACATTTCCGGTCGAATGTTCTGCCCACAAGCTATAGTAGAATTCAAATGTTGTATGACTAGTAGTAATTATATTTATTTATTACTAGTCAACCAACATTAGAATTCTTCTATAGCCTATGGGCGGAGCATTTGACCATAAATGACCGCTCGCAGCGATCATATGTTTTTAGCTGCTTCGTCAAATCATGTCTCTAGTCGAATCTTTTCTCACTGTCAAATTATCTTGGACTAATAGGTTAGGCGCATTCAAACGCAGGTTCGATAGACACAGATCACTATTGTCACCGTCATGTCGAATCTCCTATCTATATTGAACTGTCGTCACAACGAAACGAAAATAAAGCATTTTTTTTTTATGTCGAATCTTTCGGACTCTGCACATTCGTTATCGTTTGTTAAAACGAACGCAAAAATCACAGAAATTCGGACAAATGCATTTGGAAGAAAATTAATGCACACATATAACAAACACTTTTATGAAGTTATAATCCTTAAGGGTTGGATTTGCCCCTGTAATTTTTTGACACCAGCAAATTTAAGTATTTGCCCCATCTGTAGAAATGAGTGGTGACTTTTTTTTTTTTTTTTTTTTTTTTTTTTCTTCTTCAGGAAAGACGTTAAGCCAAGCAATGATCTGTAGGTTTGAGTCAGTCCAGCTAAGCTACAGGAATATGTGCCAGATTAAACCCTTTCTACAACGCTGGCTGGAAGACACTGAAAAGAATGAAAGCCTTCGAGAGGTAAGCTGGACTTAAAATCACTTCTAAAGTTTGTTCCAGAATCTGGTGTGGGCAGCCTCCTTTTCTTCTAAAAAGTGTTTAGTGAGCGACTATAGCGGCTGCCACTGCTGACTCTCCAGGCTTATCCAGTGGCTTAATTGGTGGACTTCACTAGATGCAAGTCTGGTCTGGGTTTTAAAGTCCTAAATGGTGGTTTCTGTGGTATTTTTTTATAAGGGTCCTTCTAAATCAAAATGTAGGTTTAAAACTGACTACTCCAGTTTATACCCTTTGTGCCATAAGTAAAGCCAAAACATAAGAACAATGGGTACATTCTTGGTGTTAACCACTTGCCAACTGAGCTATAGCCAAATGATGGCTACTGCACAGACTGCTAGTTCTGGGAGGCTGCCATATATCTGTTTCCCGTGATCGCACCCGCCCTGTGATCAGTGTCCGGAGGACACTGCTGATCACAGATTGAGGTGAAGAGACAATCAGCAGCTGATCACCTGTGTCCAATGACAGATGTAAATAGAAGCTGGTTATTGGCACGCCTTTCCTCATGCTGACAGTGTGAGGAGAAGAGACGAAAACTGGCTTCTATGAGAGGCACATGTGCACCGATTACCAGTGCCTTCCTCAACGCACATCAGTGAAGGAGAGAATTTTTCTTCTTTCCAAATTTTTATTTCAAACTATGAATATTGTGTTTTTTTTTTTTTTTTTTTTTTTTTTTTTTTAGCAAAAAACCCCCAATGGTGTTTAAATGCCACCAAAGATTTATTTGTGTGAAAAAATGATCAAATGCTATATGGGTACAGTGTTGCATGACAGTGCAATTTTTATTCAAAGTGTGACCACTTAAAAATTGGCCTGGGCAGGAAGGGGGTGAAGGCTGCAGTGGTGTAGTGGATAGCACTTTCGCCCAGCAACCAAAACGGTCGCTGGTTCGAATCCCAACCACCTGCCTGGAGTTTGTTGCATGTTCTCCCTGTGCCTGAGTGGGTTTCCTCCGGGAACACCATTTTCCTCCCACACTCCAAAGACTTGTTGGTAGGTTAATAATATCCTGTCTAAATTGGCCCTAGTATGAATATGAGGTAGGGACCTTGGAGTGTATGCTCCTTGAGGGTAGGGACTGATGTGAATGTATATGTAAAGCGCTGCGTAACTTGATGGCGCGATACAAGTACCCAAAATAAAATAAAGTGCCCAGTAGGCTAGTGGTTAGAGGCTGGGGCGGTAATGAAAGCTTGCTTATCAACTAGATGGGGGGGGGGGGGGATTATATTTGTTTGTTTTTTTTTGTTTGTTTGTTTTTTCTCTGTGAGAACACTACTTCAGTTGGTATTTGGTTTTTGATCATTTGAAAGTTGGCAAAAACTTTCTTGGCACACAGCATAATTCTTGTCTGTCAGTCCATTGTATTCTTTCTTGATTGGTGCCTCTGAAACAATGCTTGACTATATTTTTGGACCTTAGATGATCCGTAAAAAACAGGCGCAGGCTCAGTCCTGGAAGAGGAAACAACGGACAGTCCTGGACAAAATTGCAAGAGACAGCTTGGAGATTTTTTTTAGAAACGACCCCAAACCAGATCCCCAGCAATTGGAACAGATTGCTAAGTACCTGAATGTGGAGTATGATGTAAGTATTTTCATAATGGGATTGTCAACCTTGTAGTATGACTTTTTTATAGTGTGGGTTCATGTATAGGCAGGTGCAGTTGGCTAGTCTGCCCTTAGGGGACTGTCAGAATATTGTCTAGTTACAGCAGACGGTCATCAGGTGTTGGGCCTCTTTTAGTTAAGAGTCCTCCTGCAGTGATGTCATGGGTGAGTCAATGACCCGTTATTAGCCAGGTTTGGAGGAGCCTTAGGACAGATGGGACATGGGAGTCAAACACACCACACCAGCGCATGGAGGCCCTGGACAGGTAGGAAGTAGACCTGCACCCAGAACAGCCGGCTGTAGATTTTCTGACCCTTATGAAGGTGGGGCTAGGGCAGGTTGCAAAAGGCCTTTTGGACCAGGCCAAGAGTTCCCTGAGTGGGGTTTTTTTCCTGGAGGGTCCCAGGATAAGTGTACCTGTGGAGGAGGTGAGTGAAGAGAACCCAGTCCTGTGAGTACTAAAGCCCTTTGGTAGGCGATGGCTGCTTAAAGGGCTGCATATGGTTTCACAATTGACTTCTGTGAACCATCCACTAAATATGACTATTGACCAGGACTCCAGAATGTACTGTATGTCGATGTGACGGTTATGACATTTCCTGACTTCCATCAGTAAAGTGCAGTAAACTCAACATGTGGACATTCCTTCCTTGGGATGGAGTGGGGTACAATATGGTGCAAGGTTTGGCCTAAGCAGAAGGGGACAGTGTTCTAGCAAGAACAGGAGGGTGGCAGGGCCTTGTGCTTTTGGCACCAACATCCAGTCAACTGTGAAGCCCCTCTTACACGTGTTTGATCCTATGTGTTGGCCATAGCTGACCTCACAGCACCACTAAGCTGGAAGAATTCCAGTGAAGACCCAGACAAAATGGTAGCTGGGCCCTCAAGGTTGGTTGGGAGGGAGTCCGACATTAAAGATAATATCAAGGCCTAAAGAGGGTTTGTTTATAGGTCTTGGTTGCCATTGTTGCCTTGACGGAAGCAGTGGAAGTTTTATCCCTTCCCCCTACCTACTAAGTGTCTTGACTTCAGTATTTGAGTCACTGATCTCATACATGAACTAGTAAGAGGAAATCGGTGGCAGCCTTCATGTTTTGCTGACAGATGCAACTCTGTGGGTGAACTAGAGGAGCAAGCACTAATTTTAGCTTGCTCCTCCAAGATTGTGCCTACATCACCATATATACATTTGAAAACCAGGTTGCTGGCTACAGTGGCAGGTGCTGGCCAACACCAGAACTCTAGTCGTCATTTTTGTGTGTGTGTGGTTGTGCCTGACCTTACAAATGGGGAATGTTTGACCATTCTTCCAGAAACACATTTGTAAGGTCAGGCACTGATGTTGGGCAAGAAGGCCTGGCTCGCAGTCGCCACTCTAATTCATCCCAAAGGTGTTCCATCGGGTTGAGGTCGGGACTCTCTGCAGGCCAGTCAAGTTCCTCCTCCCCAAACTCGCTCAACCACACTATATTGCCAAAAGTTTTGGGCTATCCCTTCAAAAAATGATTATGGTGTAGGATTGTTCATGGGTTGGGCTTGGCCCCTTAGTTTCAGTGAAGGAAACTCTCTGAAGGTGTCTGAATACAAAGACATTTTGGAGAATTTCATGCTCCCAACTTTGTGGGAACAGTTTGGGGATGACACCTTCCTTGTTCCAACATGACTGTCCATAAAGAGATGGATGAGCAAGTTTGGGTTGGAATAACTTGACTGGCCTGCACAGTCCTGACCTCAACCATATGGATCACCTTTGGGATGAGTTGGTGGAGACTGAGGCAGGCCTTCTCATCCAACATCAGTACCTGACCTCACAAAGGTGCTTCTGGAAGAACGATCAAACGTTCCCATAGACACACTTCTAAACCTTCTGGACAGCCTTTCCAGAAGAGTTGAAGCTATTTTAGCTGCAAAGGGTAGACTAACTCAATATTGAAACCTAGAGCCTAAGACGCCATTAAAGTTCATGTGCATGTAAAGGCAAATGTCCCAATACTTTTGGCAATATAGTGCATCTACTATGGGAAAGGGTTTGGGACTTTGAATGAGGCGCGCATAGACACGTGCCTCCATCCCTGTGGCGCAGCCAAAAATAAGGAAAAAGGTTGGACTTTAAAAGAGGTGTGTCCAAAGATTGGTGTAGTGAACATGACCTATGTATGAATGCATTGATCCATAAACCAAAGGTAAATGCACATTTTGAGAAACTTTATTAAAAAAATCTATCAACAGTTATAACCATGTTGCAATAAGATCAAAGCGTTGCATTGAAACAGTTGCTTCAGCAAAAATACAGCAATTAAGCATAAAACAATCAAGACAAAAATGATGGGGTACATAGTATTGGATGTTGAAAAACAGGTTGCCGCACAGCATGCTTGGTGCGTTTCGTGAACCATCACTCATCAGAAGCAAGTGCCGACCATCCATCTAAAAATCACATAGGAGTATGCATAAGTACCACTGCACTCTAGGCAGTCAGAGTAGAAAAATTTGGCCCGGATAGGGGCAATGGTCAAGAACAGGATAGTTACTCACAAACACGGCTAATGCCGTGAGCACTAGGCGCCGACAGCCAACAGGCCATCCCAAAGATGTCCACCACGGGAGCTGAGGGGGCCATGCTGATGCACAACGGGTTGCAGATTGTAGGCCAACCAGGGAAAACGGTGTCCATGACTGGGTCACCGGTGGTCGGTTGACCATCCAGAAATTTCTATAAGGCAAATATGATATATGGTAATTTAAGTGTAAATATTTTCATTGTATTGCAAGAGTATAAATTGTAATGTATTAAATTTAATATACATTTAAACCCAGTATATCAAATTTAAAGTGTATCATGGTCCTATGCATAGTAATTTAAATGTAAATGTTATATATAATTGTGTTACAGAAATATAAATCTATTATATCCATAAGTAATGAATGAATTGTACCTATACATGAATAAACTAGTAATGGTATATCAACTCAGGGGAGAGAGATGTGAATGTGTAGTAAAATAAAGTGCCATTGTGCCGAACACAGTGTAGCTACAAACTATTGTCATGTTTTGTGGTCCCTGTACCATCATATTTTGCTTACAATTTTTTTTTTTTTTTTTTGTTCTTCAGGTGGTCCATATGTGGTTCTGTAATCGCCGTCTGACGTCTCTGTTTGTGAAGGGGCCTAGTAACAAAAATTATAAACGACAACCCATTGTCCCTCATGTTGGAGTTTTTTCTCATCAGGAAATGCCATTTCAAGGATATATGTCTGGGTCACCACCAATGTACAACCCTGCTTTTCACCACAAGAACATGTTCCAATAGCATGTGCCTCATGCAATGCATCCTGGAAACCAAATCTGCTAACTTTGAGTCTAAGACTCCTTTGAAATGGGACTACTGGCCTTCCCTGCTCGTATCAGGATTATGTTCTGGCCCCAGTATGAAGACCTTTTTATATTTTAATTTTAAATTTTAGACACTTTTAATGCTTCGCAAGACTGAGCGACTAATTTTTTATCTCCTCCTCCTGTTTGCCGCTTTTGATCTACAACGTGGATGTCTCTCCTTCCTAAATTTGAGGTGTTGACGAGGGAGAGCGCAGGGTCTTTGTTATCAAATGAAAAGATGATTATAATGTGTTTTTAAGTGGCTTGTTGGGAGGGTCTTATTCAGTGTTTACTTTTTTTTTTTTTTTGATGTTTTAAAATGCCTTCTATGTCAACCAGTTTTAATATCGGTTGATAACAAGGTTAGGATTGGAAGGACCTCCTGAAGTTTGGATACCAGGTACCTGATTCCTAGCTTGAGGGTTATTGGGGTCTAGCTATAGAGATGGCCATTTTTAGGCTAGAGTGTTAAGGGGGGGAACTGAGCGATCAATGGTATGCTGTCCCTTAATGTATAAAATGGCCCATCTGTTTCTGGGGGAGATATAGGGAGCTTTTTGTTGTGAAACCTTTCGAGAAGTTTCCATTGCAGTCTGCAAATGCTAGACCCCTGGCTGGCATACTTGTTTCATTACTTTGTGGGACTAGCCTAGAACAAGTGTGCTGATCAGAATTTCTGTGCACAACCAAGTGTTTTAACTACCTACCTGTTCTTGGGGTGGTGACTGAGGTTTGAACCCGGGTTCACATATGTGCAGCTGTGGTTTCCAGCCTGGGGTCTGGTGCGTTTCTGTTTACTGGTTCAGGACTGAATTTTTGCCTGAATTTGCACTTGAACCGGACCCAAAAACACACAGGACCCTTTCGGAAACTGCAGTGCCCCAGACGTGTTTGTGTGTGAACCTGCTCCATTGAGCCGGTCACACTCGCATGTCATGCGAATTGGATGCAGTGAAAAACTCTTTCAGTTTGCACATATGTGAACCCGGACTGAAACTTGTTGGGTGGGTAGAATAGCCAAGAAGGTGTCATTTACAGGGAAGAGAAACTATCGAAGTCAAAATATATTACTTGGTAAAGGTTGACGGAAGGTTATGGTAGTGTGGGTTTTTTTTTTTTTTCTTGCTTATAAACCCTTTTAACTCCTTATAACTGCACATGCCTACACAATACTAGAATTGTACATGAAACAAATGTGATGAAACTGGTTAAGTTGTATAGTATCTCCTGACTGTGTATATTGTCACATCTGTTAATTTCAGCACAAATTTCCCCTCCTTTCTGCAGACTTATTCCAGGCTGCTATGCATGTATGATTGTACATATATGTATACATGTAAATATAGTCACTTGGATAAAATTTTAATGCTATGATGCTGAAGTTGCCTTTTTTTTTTTTTTTTTTTTTTTACTTGCATAGTGGGCGAAATTGAAAAAAGACACAAGTCCAACCTATGTGTGATTTATGTCAGTATTACATTGTATATCTCTATGTTGTGGTTGTCGTCCAGGTGCTTATCTAATAGTTTTTTTTAAATCATCGATGCTCCCCGCTGAGACCACCGCCTGTGGAAGGGAATTCCACACCCTTGCCTCACTTACAGTAAAGGACCCTCTACATGGTTTAAGATTAACCCGCTTTTCTTCTAATTTTAGTGAATGGCCGCATGTCTTATTAAATTCCCTTTCGCTGAAACATTTTATCCCTATTGTGGGGTCACCAGTATGGTATTTGAGCATTGAAATCATAAACCCTCTCAAGTGTCTCTTCTCCAAAGAGAATAAGTTCAGTGCTTGTAACCTTTCCTAATAACTAATATCCTCCAGACCCTTTATTAGTTTTGTTGCCCTTCTCTGGACTCTCTACAGTTCCAGAACATCCTTCCTGAGCCCAGAACTGGACAGCATACTCCAGGTATGGCCAGACCAGAGTCTTGTAGAGTGGGAGAATTGTTATCTCTGGAGTTGATCCCCTTAATGCATGCAAATATTCTGTTTGCTTTTGTTAGCAGCAGCCTGTCATCTACTAGGACCCCCAGGTCATTATCCATCCTAGATTCCCTCACCGGTTTCTTCCCCCCCCCCCCCCCCATACATTTCTTTAGGTCGTCTTGCAAGGTTTCCACATCCTGCGGAGAAGCTATTGACCTGCTTAGCATTGTCCGCAAATACAGAGATTGCAATGTTTATGCCATCCTCCCAGCTTGTTTATGAATAAATAAAATAGGATTGGTCCCAGCACAGAACCCTGGGGGGCCCCACTTTCCACTGCTGCCCATTCCGAGTACCCCTAATTTATCACTACCCTCTGACCTCGCCCCTGTAGCCAATTTTCAATCCATGTACTCACCCTATGGTCCATGCCAACTGACCTTGCTTTGTACAGTAAATGTTTATTGGGAACTGTATCAAATGCTTTTGCAAAATCCAGATACACCACCTTTATGGGCCTTCCTTTATCTAGGTGGCAGCTCACCTCATGGAAGGTTAATGGATTGGTTTGGCAAGAACAATTCTTCATGAATCCATACTGATTACTGCTAATGCTACTGTTCTCATTACTAAGCTATTGCGTGTGTGTGGTCCCTTATCCCCCTCCAAGAGCTTACATACTATTGATGTTGGGTTAACTGGTCTGTAATGCCCAGGGATGTATATTGGCCCTTTTTTAACTACTGGTGCTACATTAGCTTCTCTCCAATCAGCTGGTACCATTCCAGTCAGACTGTTCGTAAAAATTAGGAACAATAGTCTGACAATGCACTTTTGTTAGGGTTAAATATATATTTTAACATTTTTTTTATTTAAGTTTCAACACAAACATGGATAAGTAATAAGTGGTACGTTTGTATAGGTGAGTATGAATTAGGTAGTCGGATTGAACATAAACATCTAGAGTTCTGCCTGCAAAAAACTCAGAGGGGGGAACACACACAGCATGGGGGAGGTCGGTAGAGGTAAGAAAAAGGGGCATAGAGTATTACACATGGGTAAATGGAGGGAGAGTCTAGTCGCCATCTCAAACTGATCAGCTAAGGAGGGCCTTCTAAACCCTGCTTAAGGGTTAACTGTCTTGCTTTAACCCATGTGGCCCATAGCTTATTGAATTTCTTTAGGCAGTTCCTGCCTAAGTATGTCAGAGCTGCATTCACTAGGGATTTCCAGAGCTGTATTGTGGGAGATTGGGCTTGATTCCATTGGAGGATGATTGCCTTCCTAGCATAGAAGGTTGTATAGAAAACAGTGGGGTTTTTTTTCCTCTGGGGGGCCTCTAACATGTCACATAGTCCCATCTCCCCTTTTTCTAGGCATATGTGGGACTTTCAATTTCCCGACCCAGCTTAATATTTTCCAGTACTCCTGCAATCGAGGACAAGACCATACGACATGAAAGAAGTCAGCATTATCTGAGCCACACTTGGATCAAGTCGCTATTCTGTCAGGGTAGATCTTGGCCAATCGTGCAGGAGAGTAGCAGGCTCGATGAAAAAAATGTAAGTTGGGTGAATCTATCCTGTGTGACCACTAGGGGAAGGTATTGTTGAATACCCTCCTAGTCATCTGCCAGCGTGGGAATATCTTGTTGCCAGGAGGAAAATAATTAGGAGACCTTGGACGTATCTAGCGTGGCCAATATGTTATATAGGTTAGAGAGGGGTTTTCCACCATCGAGGGGGTCTAAGCATACTTTCCATAGGGGGTGAGAATTGAGCCTGGAAGGCGTGGCGTAGTTCAAGATGCCTTTTTAAAAAAAAAAAAAAAAGTGTATGTATATATGAGTTCAGGAGGTCATGCTGCTTCCTAAGATTATCGTAAGTGTTCAAATGTCCCTGGTAGACTACATCACTCAGGGTTGTAATCCCTGTATCTAGCCCACAGGACTGGATCGGGGATGGAGCAGAAATAGGTAGTCGTCGGTTACCCCATAATGGCGTATGTGGAGACCAAGCTTTTGAGTTCTTGATGTTCGAATGGATGGTATCCCAAATTTTTAAGGGTTGTTTTCATGGGTAGGGTCAAATTCAAGTTTGAGCGAGGGCCTCAATATTTTAAATTGCGCAGTTCAGAGTATGAGCTGAGCAACGCCGCCTCGAGTGTAGAAGCGGGATTGGCCAGCTCCTCAGAGCCACCACCTAAGAGTTACGAGGATAACCGCCCAGTAATATTGAAGCATGGTAAAGTGAGTCCACCCAATGTAAGGGGCAATTGCAGGGTAGTTTTGCCAATCCTAGAGACAAAGGACATGACAACCAGGAACTATCAAGTTTCCTAAAAAAATGTGTTAGGTATAGGGACAGGAGCCTGTCTAAAAAGATAGATAAACTTGAGCAACACTGACATTTTAATCAGGTTGACTTGATCTACGGGGGTGAGGGCCAGTGACCTCCAAGTGGCACACCGTTGGGAGATTACAGGGTTTAAGTTGAAAGGGATACCTTGTTTCCAATCTCGATATATTTTAACCCCCAGGTATCTAAACTGGGAAACCCTCTGTAGCTGGATGTGGGGAGTTGGTATCCCTACCCAAGGAGAAGAGTATAGATTTGATACTGATTCCCAAGAAGCGCCCAAATCGGTCAATGACTGACAGGGCAGCTTGTAAGGAGGTGTCATTGGCATGTAGCGAGACCTTTTTTCCTGTATGGAAACCACCCCTATACCTCCAGAGGAGAATAGCCATAGGTTTGAGTGCCAAGGCAATCCAGACAGAGGGGGCACCCCTGTCTGGTCCCCCTATGAAGGGAGAAAAGAGGGGAGAGGGTAGTTTCAGTCCATACCCTTGCTGTCTGACCTGTACACAGCCCTGACCCAAAAGATGAAACCTGGTCCAAAGCCAAACCTGTGTAGGACCCCCCCCCATAGAAGATACTTCCATTCCACGGAATCAAAAGATTTTTCTGCATCCAGGGAGGCCACTACACCAGCACGTTCGACCCCCTTCTGTGGGCCAGGACAGTGTACAGTCTCCGAAGGTTGACGTCGGTTCCCTTACTTGGCATGAATCTGTCTGGTCTTCAGCAACCAGGTCTTGGATAACCTCGTTTAGCAAGAATTTCTGTGTCATGCTCAGTCTCATCCTGACAGTGCCATCATGCCTGCAGGCCACAGTCTGACAATTGCGTGTGCCATCATGCCTGCAGGCCGCAGTCTGACAATCCTAGGTACCATGCCCGCAGTCTCATTCTGACAATCCCATATGCCATCATGCCCCCCGCAGTCTCATTCTGACAATCCCATGTGCCAAATACAAATAGTTTATTTTGTGTTATTACTTTTCATTTTTTTTGTAAGTTAAACAAACACTCTAAGCACTAGAACCACTATAGTTTAATAGAGCACAAATAAAGTGTATGCCATATGGGGGGTGGAGTGGGAGGAAGGATTGGGGGCACTAAAATGCACCTTTGCTGGTGTAGAAAAAAATCCTTGCACCGGCCCTGAATGCATGCCACACTTTTCACATATAATACTTCTAATTCACATTTACGTGCCACTTTGTTGGTCTATCACCTAAAATCCCACTAACATACATTTACATTTTTGGTTGTAACATTATAAAATTTGGAAGATTTCAAGGGGTATGAATACTTTTTCAAGGCACTATACCCTAAATGGTCTGAGCTGACACCCAAAAAACAATAGATAGAGGAGACACGGGGAAACGATAGTGATGGAGTATGGTGTGTAGAGTAAACACAACAAACAATAGTACAGGTGGACCCCCCCAGGAAGACAATGGGAACAGTAATCACTGGCAATGTTATGCTAATGACTACCACAGCCAATTCAATAGACAATGTTAGGGGGTAGTACTTCTCAAAAGTCAATCGTAACACAAAACCAACCTGTATTTTTAGATAATAACACAATCTCAGTTGTATTACATTTTACCTAAATTTGTTTTATTATTACAAATTAACTGTTTGTTTTATTTATGTTTTATATTTGTATCTACATTGTATATCTGATATCCCTTCCAGTACTGAAATAATTATGCCCATGTGGCATTCCCTGAGGGCCACAATACGACACCACTAGTCCCAACAATGGAGGGTGGCTTCCATAAACATGGTCATTGTGATGAAAACAGTATCTGGAGTCACACCTCAGCCAGGTATTCCACTACCTCTTTAACATATTATTTTACAAGCCCATTACCATTGAAAATATTTGTTTTGTCCTGGGTGTAAAAGTTATTTCTGTATTCTGCAGTCATTTCCAACACAAAACCAACCTGTATTTTTTAGGTAATAACACAATCTCAGTTGCATTATTACATTTTACCTAAATGTGTTGTATTATTACAGTTTACTTAAGTTTGTTTTATTTATGTTTTATATCTTTATCTACATTGTATATCTCCATGAGCTTCTTTTAGTGGCCATCTCAATGCAGTAAACCGTTCTGATGAACAGGAGACTTAAAGGGAAAGCTACATAGCAAGTGTATTGATATTAAAAAAACAACTGCTGGGTCTATCCAGTTTATCTATTCATTGTTTTTCCTACAGTGAAATAAAGAAAAACGTATCCCATAATAATCTGAGACTGAAATATTCCATACACAGGACTGAGACACACAATTTATAATAACAATGGTATCTACCTTGCATACTCTCAGTCTACACCCGAAAAACAATAGGAAAATGAAACACTGACAGTGTTATGCTAATGACTACCACAGCTAATTCAATAGACAATGTTAGGAGTAGTACTCCTCAAATGTCAATCTCAACTAATAAAAAATAAAGTATGCTAGATGTAACAGTTTTTTTAAAAAAAAACAATCATGTGGGGGACTTCAATCTGATAGCTAACTTCAGATGTTCCTCTGAAATGTAATTCAATTTCTTTGATTTATAATTACATTTATTGTAAAATTTTATAACAAAAAAAAATTGATAAAATATGAACGTTTCTCTTTAAGAGTCTATAAAGGATTTGTTGGGAAGGTTTGCTGGACATTTTTGTATTTTATGGTATTTATTTTCAGAGGATTCACTCTCTCTTGGAAATGAGTGAATCTTGATTGAAAGATGTAAAAATCCATCCTCTACATACAATATAAAGGATTGGATAAAGGACAAACAAAAAATTTCCATCACATTAAATATTAAAGAGGATTCACATTAGTCACCTAAGATTTTTTGATAAAGGAATCGCCATCATTTTCAATCAAGATTGGCTCCTCAGCAATGGCATACAACATAATAGAGATATTTAACGAACATACAAGATTCACCCTCCACAATTAAATTCCAACAAGATTCACCCACTTGCAGCATTATATGATGAATGCTCTTTTAAAATAAATGCAGTAAAATACAGATGAACAAGTGTCCGGGAAACATTTGCTGTGTGGAGGATATCCTTTTTAGAGTTGGACTCCGGGGGAAATATAAAGCTGATCCCCCAATACACCACCAACACTAATGTAATGTATTTAGTAAAATTAGTTGACTTTCTTATAGTAACAAGCTGGTCTTATACTCTGCCACTGGTCCGTCCTACCCTTGGATCTCCTCCCACACCGCCATTTAAAAAAAAAATAAGGCCATCATTGGTGGCTGGCTTCCTCTTCCTGGTTCCCTGTGCCGGTACATCGATGATGTGTTTTATAAAACATTCTTCAGATGATTCAAATGAATGTGATTATTTCTATCTAATAACACAATTACTAGTTCTAATATTAGATGTAAAGAGAAAGCTACATAGCAAGTGCATTGATATTAACCCCTTAGCGCCGACCGTACACACATTTGCGGCTTCGGTTTTAGGGGGTTATACTGGGGTGATATGCAGCTGCAGGCATCATCCCAGTACTGTTTTTTAGAGCGGGCGGTCTGCTTTCCAGGGATAATAACCAATGTGGTTAAAAGCCGCTCAGTTGTTATCCCGGAGGAGCAGGAGGGGACATTCCCCCCTCCCGTCATCTTCCGCCACTCTTACCGGGCCTCCCGTCCCACTGGGAGACCCGATCCGCGATCCGGCACTTCTGCCGGCTAGAGACAGACTTCCTGTTTACTCTGCTGCCAATGGTGCAGTTTTAAAAAAAAATACAGTATTCAGAATCACCGTTGTTGGTGATCTGAATACTTTGAAGTGCAAAAGAGGAATTTGGGGTCATTTAGACCCCTGATCCCTCCATAAAGAGTACCTGTCATCGCCTATTACTGTCACAAGGGATGTTTACATTGCTTGTAACAGCAATAAAAGTAATCAAATATTTTTTTTTAAAACACAATGTAAAGAAAAAAAAAATTAAAGCGCCCCTGTCCCCGCGAGCTCGCGTAGCAAAGAAAACGCATACATGAGTCGCGCCTGCATATGTAAATGGTGTTCAAATCACACATGTGAGGTATCTCCACAATCGTCAGAGCAAGAGCAATAATTCTAGCACTAGACCTCCTCTGTAACTCTAACCTGGTAACCGTTTTTTTTTTTTAAATGTTTCCTATGGAGATTTTTAGGTACCATAGTTTGTTGCCATTCCACGAGTGAGCGCAATTTCAAAGCGTGACATGTTTGGTATCTGTTTACTCGGTATAAACTAAGTTTTCACATTATAGAAAAAATTGGGCTAACTTTACTGTTTAGTTTTTTCTTTTTAATTCATGAAAGTGTCTTCCCCCCCCCCCCCCAAAAAAAATGCGTTTGAACGACCGCTGCACAAATACCGTGTGACATAAAATATTGCCATTTTATTCTCTAGATTCTAAGTAATTTTCTAGCCCAAAATATGGATTTTAACTTGTAAGCAACAAATATCAGAAATAGGCTTAGGCAATAGGCATGAAAGGGTTAAACAAAAACAATTGCTGGGTCTATCCAGTTTATCTATTCATTGTTTTAACTACAGTGAAATAAAGAAAAACGTATCCCATAATTGTCTGATAACAATGGTTATCTCTCAGTCTACACCCGAAAGACAATAGCAACAGTAATCACTGGTAGTGTTATGCTAATGACTAAAACAACTAATTCAATAGACTATGTTAGGGTGAAGTACTCCTCAAAAGTCAATCTCAACTAATAAAAAATAAAGTATGCTAGATGTAACTGATATTAAAAAAAACAATCAATCTGATAGCTAACTCCTGTTTGGACTTTAACATGATGTTCAAGTGAAGGAAAAACATCTGAAATGTAATTCAATTTCTTTGATTTATACAAAAAAAAATTGTTACATTATATAACAAAAATAAATTTGATAAAATATGAACGTTTCCCTTTAAAAGTCTATAAAGGATTTGTTGGGAAGGTTTTCTGGACATTTTTTTGTCTGTATTTTATGGTATTTATATATAATATAAGGAATATTCTGTACACAGGACTGAGAGACACAATTTATAATAACAATGGTATCTATCTTGAATACTCTCAGTCTACACCCGAAAGACAGCAACACTGTCAGTGTTATGCTAATGACTACAACAACCAATTTAAAAGACCAGGTTAGGGGGTAGTACTATTCAAAAGTCAATATCAACTAATAAAAAATAAAGTATGCTAGATGTAACAGGGGAAAAAAAAAATCCAATAAATCTTTATCTGACCACACATACACAGCTCCATACCCTAGAACATTTCTAACAATGCACAGAAAAACAAAAATTCTAATCTACTTTTGACATTTGGAAGACACTTCTATAAATTTCCACTTTTCCAACACTAAATTCCCCAAAACGCTTTTTCCTGTAACTCTTACCTTCCCTTTCCTGAAAAATACCATGCATTTAGTTGACACAAAATCTAAATAATAACAAAAATTCACTAAGAGCCCATTCACACAGGGGCAACTTTGGATCCGACTTCAAATAGCCCCAGGTCGCTCCTGGTCGCCTCAAGTCGCGCTGCATGAGAAAATCAATGTAAGTGAATGGAGCCGTCTTAATGCACACTACTGCAGTCACTCCGACTTCAAAAAAGGTCCCTGTACTACTTCAATCCGACTTCTAGGCAACTGCTAGGTGACCTGTACCTATTGATTTCAATGGAAGTCGCTCAGAAGTCGGATCCCCTGTCTTAACAGGAGCAACATTCCAGGAAGAAACCATACATTTCTCAGGCAAACCTCTCCCTCCCACAGAGCTTATTCTTGTTTGATTGGCCACTGGAATGTCTCCTGTCCTGGAGGCAACTTGAAGTTGCCTTGTAAGTAGCTCCAGGTCGCGCTGTGATTCATACTCAAGTCGTGTCCAAGTTGCCTGCCAAAGTCGCGCTGGAAGTCGTGTTGCCCCTGTGTGAATGGAGTCTCAAGGTTTTTCTAAAAATAAAAAAAGTCAAGATTTTCTGCCTTATAAAAATAAAAAATAAAATCCAAGAGAAAAACAACAAGCAATAACCTTCACAATCTTTCTGTGCCTTCACCAACAAAATCACAATTACAAGAAATTGAAGTAAGTTGAGCAAAAAAGAAACAAAACAAATAAAAATGTCTGCATTAAAAAGTGGCTGGTTCTCTCACTTGGACTTCATGGTCCATGTTCCGCTACTCATCGGGCTTCATCCCCTGGGCAGAGGGCAACCTAGGCAGCGCCACCTCATGACCATACTGGAGCAATTTCTGTTCCTAATCCTTCTGCTTCCCCTACTTTCTCTCAACTCCTTCTCCTCTCTGTATAAATGTACTCCTCAGAATCCATTAAATACTTATTCCAGATGCAAAATATGACCCTCACAGACAAATCCTCTACAGCAGGGGTGTCAAACTCAATTTCATCGTGGGCCGCATCAGCATTATGATTGCCCTCAAAAGGGCCGGTTGTATCTGTAAGATTAGATGTCCAGCGCATCCCCTCCCTTTATATTAGATGTCAAGAGCCAGCCCACCATCAGAAGTTGAGTCCCCCACTCTCCCTTACATCACAGTGCACCCCCCTTTCCTTATGCTGCTGCTGGAAAGAAGCTGGATGCATTGCTTGAAAGCAGAAAGTGAGGGTCTGGAGGAGGACCAGAGGAGGGCTGGAGCTCTCCTGAAGCTGCAGTAGAGGTGCGAGGGCCACATGAAAAGGTCTGGAGGGCCGGATTCGGCCCCACGGGCCTTGTGTTTGACACCTGTGCTCTACCGCATAACAGGTTTTTAGAATAAGTTTGCTTGTAGTAATACACAATGTTTACATGAAATCCTCTCCTTTACAGTGGGAGGGCCCTTTAGTTATCCATTTTATGTCTTAATATGTTGTTCCAATTAATGCTTCTTGACACACACAATGAACTTGATTCAGTACTACACCTTGTAACCTCCCTATACATATGTTTTATTGCTATTACTTACTACTGTTCGTGATGTTATCTATGCGGATTGCATTTCCCTTTTTGTTTCCTTCAATAAAATAATATTGAAATAAAAAAGTGGTTGGGTTTTAATGGTCTTTCCAATATACTCTTCTAATCTGATTGCAGGACATCTAAATACTTTTAAAAACATTCAGTGGCATATCCTTCCTCTTTCTTCTAATATCCAGTAATAAAACAAAATGCACATAATTTTTTTCTATGTTGCACTGAAAACTCTCGATCTAATGTCCTGACAAAGTGGTCAGTAATTGTTACCCAAAATCTATATACTTTACCAAATTATATCCTTAGAAAAATCAGATCTCAGAGAGAATTCTTAGTCTAAAGCTGGTCATAGATGGGAAACGTTTAGAGATGAATTTCTAGAAATAAGCCCCATGGCAGATGTGGAAGTCCCAATATTCCTGTCCTGACAGGTCCTTTTAATTGTTCTTCAAACTATAAATTGTAATCAGCATAAAATTCATATATTTTTTTAATTTCAATAAAGTCCCTTTTAAACTAAACCTATTGGTCTACAATGTTACTGAAAATAAGACATAATTGTATAAAAGAACCAGCAAGAACCTATGGCAGATGTTTTTTTCTCAATAAATGACCCTGTTAATATTTCCTTTTGTATTAGTTATTAAGTTTAGAATCAGGTAAAAGAAAAACTTGTATAAAACAAAAATAATTTTCCATTTTTATGGTTAATATGGTGGAAAGGTTCATTTTAAAACTCAGAATAAACATGATGAAACCTAAATATTTGAAAACTTTACTATCAGCTATTGTCTAGAAAACCTGTTTATATGCAAATTGGCAGCAGCAATCCAGGCTTATTTACACAAAATTTACATTAGAAGTCAGCCAATGAAAAGCCTCCATGTCTGCCTTCCCCGCCCATCTCTCTTGCATAAAATGGTCCTCTCCCTCCCCTGATCATTCACTCTACTATCAGACGTTGTCCGGTGTTGATCTACAGTGGAACCGAATACTCAGAGAATCTAATCCAACTTCTTCACTTCTCCCCACCACATTAAGGTAAGGTCACTTTCATTTAACCAATCAATGGATGTTTATATATTTATCACCTCTGTAGCATTATAAGAATGTTCATTAAATAATAAACACCTATATATCAAACTGGCAAATAGGACAATAAGTGGAGCTTCATTTCAGTATAAAATGTAATACAATGTATACAGAAGACAGGATAGACATTGGGGGCTTGCCATGATCAGTCTGATGAAATGCTGTTGGTAATAAATTAAATGCAATAAAAATGTTTTTAAGGTGCCTGAAAATGGATGTGACAATTGAGTGTTTGGATGTTATGACATCACTCATGGTTTGTGTGGGTCATTCTGGGACTTCACAGTTTTGGGGAGAATGTTTAAGTAAAGAGTCATTAATATCTTCTGATGGTCTTTAGCATGGCTTCTCCTGTCTTGTACTGGGTACAAAATGTGAGGCAACCATTTTTCATATTTTACACTATAATACTAATTAAAATTACACTTCTTTCCTGGCTGAGCTCTGTGTTCATCCTCCTGAATGTATGTAACAAAACTGGAAAGTCTGCACAGCTGGTTGGCAACAAGAAAGCCGAGTATTTCTTGTAGGTCATCCTCATGGTAAGTCTGGTCTTTTCATGGCAGAGTCTGCCAGAAATATGAGAGTCCCCAAGATGTTGCTGGCAGCAGATACACCTTTCCATCAATGCCGGCCAATGTGTATTACATTCCCTTTCCTAAGGATATATGAACAAAAAATGTATCTTTTTTACCACCAGTTACAGAGCTGGTCCATGCAGACAACTGAAATAATATCTATTGGATATATTCTGCCACTTTTTTATGTATTGCTGTGTGTCTTGATTTGTCCATTTGTTTTTGTACTTGTAAGGGTTATACCATTGCATGGTTTTCTTGTTTATAACTAGATTGCTTTTTAAGTCCTTTAAGTCCTGATTCACACCTATGCAGGTTGTAGTTTGCATAGTGCAGGTGCATTTTGCATTTTTCACTACACACTTTTGATCCATTGAAGTCTATGGAATCAAAAACCAGAAAAAAGTCCCTGGCCCTTACCATAAAATGCACAGATGTGAATGTGACCCATAGGAAACCATGTTACATGAACTGTAGTGTGTTTCTGCAAAACTGAAAATGCACTAAAAAATGCATAGGTGTGAACCAGGCCTAAATGTACTCCATAAATGTCTGTTGTTGTGTTCAAGCTCTATATTTAGTGTCCAAACTTTATTCCTGAGTCATATACATATAGATGTGGAGGTCTATTGAGCATTTCATATTTATAGGTATATAACCGAGGGTTACAGTATTCATGTTTGACCAAAGTCTTTGTTTTTGTCTTTTTAAAGATAGTTTTTCTGCCTAACAATGCAATTTAATTTTTTTTTTGCTCCCTAGGACGCTATGGCCTCTATTGTTCATGAAGGCTTATGGACAGAATGGTTTCCTTCGCCTTACAAGGACTCACCCCTTTATCTCAAACCACTCCCCCTTCCAACTCTTCCCCCTTCCCCCCTCCATCTCTCCCCCCTTCCTCGCACACCCCTTCCCCCCTCCCTTCTTCCCCCTTCCCTTTCCCTCCCCTTCTCTCTCTCCTCCTGCCCCCCTCCCCTCTCTCCTCCCTGCCCCCCCTTCCCTCTCTCCCCTGCCCTCCCTTCCTCTCCCCTGCCCCCCTCTCTCTCCCCTGCCCCCCTCCCTCTCCCTCTCCCCTGCTCTCCCTTCCCTCTCTCTCCCATGCCCCCCATCCTTTCCCCTGCCCCATTCTTTTCCCATGCCCACCATCCTCTCCCCTGCCCTCCCTTCCCTCTCTCCCCTGCCCTCTCTTCCCTCTCGCTCCCCCCCTTCCCTGTCTCTCCCCTGTCCTCCTCTTCACTCTCTACCCTGCCCTCCTCTTCACACTCTCTCCCCTGCCCCCTCTTCCCTCTCTCTCCCCTGCCCCCCTTACCTCTCTCCCCTGCACCCATTTCCTCTCTCTCCCCCCTTCCCTCTCCCTCTCCCGTCTCTCCCCCTTCCCTCTTCCCACTCTCCCCCCCTTATCTCTCCCCTGCCCCTCTTACCCCTCTCTCCCCCCTTCCCTCTCTATCCCCCCTTCACTCTCTCTCTCCCCTCTCCCCCCCTTCCCTCTCCCCTGCCCCCCCTTCCCTCTCTCTTCCCAGCCCCCTTCCTTTTCTCTTCCCCTTTTCCCTCTCTCCCCCTTCCCTCTCTTCCCCCTTCCCTCACTCCCCCCTTCTAACTCTCTCCCCCCTCCCCCCTTCTTTCTCTGCCCCTTCCCCCTTCTCTCTTGGCAGAAGAGGGAGAAGACAGTGCAGAGAGGAGAAGAACTGGAGAGGGAGGAGAACCGGCAGAGGGAGAAGACATTGCCAGAAGAGGGAGAAGAGCAGGAGAGGGGAGAATAAGTCGGAAGAGACACAGGAGCTGCCTTAACAAAATACTTTAAAAACCTGTGTACTGTGTTTTATTTTTGACACCATTTTTTGTGGAGGCTCCCCTGCCCCAAATCATCCACCCCCCCATGTTGAGGGCATGCAGCCTGGTTTGGTTCAGGAGGGGGCACTCGCTCATCCCCACCCCCTTTCCCAGCCTGCCGTGCGACATGCTCGGATAAGAGTATGGTATGGATGTTAGGGGGGACCCCATGCAGTTTTTTCGGCGTGGGGCGTTCCCCTTAAAATCCATGCCAGACCGAAGGGTCTGGTATGGTCTTGGAGGGGGAACCCATGATGTTTTTGTTTTTTTCCATTTTTGCATGGGTTTCCCCTTTAAGATCATCAGAGCACAAATTGCATGCCAAAGTCAGATCAGTTAAGACGACGATCCGACTTTCTTCCGGCTCCACTGATATTCAATGGGCTGAAGTAGGATCAAAGTCGGACCAAAGTAGTGCAGAGAGCATTTTCAAAGTTGGACTAACTTGTGTCGGTCCAGTTAAGACGGCTTTCATAGGGAAACATTGATTTTTACACGTCATGCGACATGAGCTTCCAATGTCGGAGTGTTTGTCGTACCAGTGTGAACCCAGCCTTCTCTTACAGATAGGTTGTTTCATTTCTTGGGTGAGCATAATTTGTCCAGGGGGAGTGGGCCAAGATCTGGATTGTGGATCAGAGATCCCTGAATGTGTATGAGAGAAGCCTAGGAGATGTATAAACCCCAGAACAGGGATTTATGCATCTCCCAGGCCTCTTCCACCTTTTGAGACATCTGGTCCTCTGTCTATTCCAGGTTTTCCACCTCTCCCTTTCAATCAATTTAGTGTCACCTGGGACACTCAATTGAATAAGAAATTATAAAAAAAAATTTAAACGTGCCCCGTCCCGCTGAGCTCACGTGCAGAAGCGAATGCATACGTGATCGTTAGAGCGAGAGCAATAATTCTAGCCCTAGACCTCTTCTGTAACTCAAAACATGCAACCTGTAGAATTTTTTAAACGTCGCCTATGGAGATTTTTAAGGGTAAATGTCTGTCGCCATTCCATGAGCGGGAGCAACTTTGAAGCGTGACATGTTGGGTATCAACTTACTCGGTGTAACATCATCTTTCACAGAATAAAAAGAAAATTGGGCTAACTTTACTGTTGTCTTATTTTTTAGTTAAAAAAAGTGAATTTTTCCCCAAAAAAGTGTGCTTGTAAGACCACTGCACAAATACGGTGTGACAGAAAGAATTGCAACGACCACCATTTTATTCTCTAAGGTGTTAGAAAAAAGATATATAATGTTTGGGGTTCAAAGTAATTTTCTAGCAAAAAAAAATGTTTTTAACTTGTAAACACCAAATCTCAGAAAGAGGCTCGGTCTGTAAGTGGTTAAAGAGTGAACAAAAGCCGACCATTTTCTTTCGAAAATCGTATCTAAGAATTTTCGTATGAATTTCGCATCGTTAGTGGGCTGCAGCAACAGCCGATTTTTGTGCGGCAATCAAATTTGAGGAATCTGACTTGTTGAAAATTTTTTGAAAAACAAACCATTTTCTAATCAATGATGGGAGAATTTTGCGAGAAATGTAATAGAAAAAAAAATGCGCGTGTGCAAGAAGAGAAAATTCCCGGAGAGAAAAGAAGATTCCCGGCCATGAAAATTATTTTCTGTAGCAACATGAAGGCTTGGTTGGCCGAATTTCGAAAATCAATGGTGGAATCATCGGATCACAAAAAAAAGAACTTTCTGATTTTTAAAAGAAAATTTGTTTGAATTTCGACCGTGTATGTCCTGCATAAGGGATGGAATGATATTTTGTATTAGATCGAGATTATGGATTAACCTGAACTATTTGTGTGTAACTCTGAAGAATTAATATACCACTTTTTTGTAACTTGATAAAAATGATTTGGAGTCCACAACTCTTGTATGCGCTTCACAATGCACCTATCTGGATTCCTATCCATTGTTGTGGAGATTTTTATGGAGATGTATTTAATATGTATTGTCATAGTGTCACCCAGTGTTAGTACTTCCGCAACCCGCTCTAAAAGAGCTGATTGGGGTAGTCTGAGGCTGGTTGAATCCCGTCTGATAGGGGAAAACGTTTTGAGTGTGATGTTTGCAGGGTGCGGATATGTCCGCCAACGGGGGCCCTCTGTGCATTAGCATGGACGATCGTTAAGGAGGGGATATGCTCGCTCTGCAATGACATCATTGGTTATAGGCGGATGGGCGCTCTTGTCTCTGCTATGTCTGATCAACATTGGTTGGAGTTCGTAGCGCGCATCTGCAGATAGCCTCTCTCCCCCATTCAATAATAGTATAATCTTAATATGCATTATTCTATGGAATGGCGCAGAATAAGAATTCCTATCAACGGTAACTTTAGCCATCCTACGTTGTATTCATGTATGACATCTCCTGTTGGAAGGAATGTCCAGGTATTGTCATTCTCATGTGGAAGGAACATCCTGTGATGTTCCCGCCCATGGGGGGAGGTGACTGGTTGCTGCAACCAATCACCTCCTGTCTTGAGATCTTTTGAGTTTAATAAAAGCCTATGATTAGGCGTCGGCTGAACAGTCTTTGCTGGGATGGCCTGACGATAAGATCTATGTGTGAGCCTTGCTTCTTGGATGAATGATGGGATGAACGGTGAGTGGATTTTAGCAAACTTACAGATAGCATTATTGCAAAAAGATGAATCTAAAGTGTGTGCTTATAGAGCACAGGAAATATAGGCTGTGTGCTCTGCTATGTTTTTTTAGCAGACACCCTAGGGAATAAAATGACGGTCATTGCAACTTTTTTTCTTGCACGGTATTTGCGCAATAATTTTTCAAACGCCTTTTTTTTTTTTTTTAAATGGTTTCATGAATTAAAAAATAACAAAACTGTAAAGTTAGCCCAATTTCTTTGTAAAATATGAAAGATGATGTTACGCCAAGTAAATAGATACCTAACATGTGACGCTTTAAAATTGCGCACACTCATGGAATGGCGCCAAACTTCGGTACCTAAAAATCTCCATAGGCGACGCTTTAATTTTTTTTTACAGGTTACCAGGTTAGAATTACAGAGGTCTAGTGCTAGAATTGTTGCACGCGCTCTAACGCACGCGGCGATACCTCACATATGTGATTTGAACGGCATTTACATATGTGGGCGATTTACGTGTGCATTTGTTTCTGATCGCGAGCTACCGGGGACAGGGGCGTTTTATTTTATTTTTTTTATTATTATTTTTTATTTTTTACTTATTTATTTATTTTTTTACACTTATTTTCTTTTTTTTTTTGATCACTTTTATTCCTATTACAAAAAATGTAAACATCCCTTGTAATAGGAATGTGTGTGACAGGTCCTCTTTATTGAAAGATGCGGGGTCAATAAGACCCCACATCTCTCCTCCAGACTGTAAAGCATGAGATCATGAATTTTTTTTCACTGATCTCATACTTACTAGCCGCAATGGCGGCTTTGTTTACATTTGAGGACCCGGGTGTGATGTCATCACATCGCGCCCGGGCCTCCAACGATCATAGAGATGACTGGTGACCATCTGGAGAAGCACCGGATGGCGGCGGGAGGGGGGATGTACCGCCGCTATGATTGTTCTTATGGTGCACAGAATCTCCGGCACAACAAAAGGATATCTGAATTATGCCTCTAGCTGCAGGGATCATTCAGATATCCCCCTTCAAACCCAGGACGTCATATGACGTCCACCCAGGATGGGAGATCCCATCTGTGGACGTCATATTACTATGGCTGGGTATTGAAGTGGTTAAAAAGTGTAATACCATATTCCGCTCCCTGATATGGAGGAGGTCATATCAAGCTGGAAACGCTACAGGAAGCAAAGGACTCGGGTGGACTGGCAGTTCCAAACCCAAATTATTATTATTATATAGCGGCTCAATTGCAGCATTTGATGGGATGGCTGAACCCCGAGTCCTCTGACCCTATAAGAAATATTGTATGCACCCAACTTTCCGGTGATGGCCTTGTGGAGTGCATAGAAGTGGGAGAATTTGGAACACTGTCCGATTATCCCACATTGGTACCCATAGATAGAATATGGAATAAAGCCAAGCAGCACTTCCAATACGCAGGGTACACTAACTGGTCTCGTATTCGGAACAATAGAAATTACCCTGAACTTGACAAATTGCAGGGTTTTTCAGCTTGGTCTAGGTGTGGTATTGTATATGTTCCACATTTGTACCATGGCGGCCTTCTGCAAGACTTTCAGTCACTAAGAATGGAATACGGTTTACCGAACACATTATTTTTCTAGTACTTTAGTACTTGAAACTCAGACAGCCCATTTCGGCACAATCTACACAGTCTGCCTGGGAATTAGCTAGGCCCACAGTGCTTACACAACTAGTAACATCACCGTCTCGGAAGGGACAGATATCTTCCCTGTATGGTTCTCTCCTCTGTCAGGTATCTAAAGCTATGACATTAAATTGTAGGGCTGTATGGGGGGAAGATATAGGCCACATATCGGATGAGGAATGGTCTACCATACTGGAGAATGTACTCAGGGTGTCAATCTCAGCTTCCCGAAAACATACTCAATTGTTCATTATACACAAACCTATCGTACCCCCATATAAATGGCACAGAAGAGACGATCCATTTTGTCTTCGTTGTCTGGTGGACAATGGTACACTTGGACCCTTTTCACACTGGTGCCGCCCATAGCGTCGGCGGTAAAATAGCGGTAAAATGCCGCTATTTTCCTGTCGGCTTTGCGGCGCATTTTGGCTGCTAGCGGGGCGCTTTTAACCCCCGCTAGCGGCCGAGAAAAACGTAAAACCGCCCGCAATGAGCCGCTACAGCGGCATATTGCCGGCAGTACGGCGGCACTGCCCATTGATTTCAATGGGCAGGAGCGAATTAGGAGCGGTGAGTTCACCGCTCCTAATGCGTTCCAAAGAAGCTGCTGGCAGGACTTTTCCTGCCGCCCTGCCAGCGCACCGCTCCAGTGTGAAAGCCCTCAGGCTTTCACACTGGAGACAATAGAGCAGTAGTTTAAGGGCGGATTGCAGGCGCTATTTTTAACGCTATAGCGCCTGCAAAACGCCCTCAGTGTGAAAGGGGTCTTATACACATGCTTTGGAAATGCCTGAAATTGCAGAGATACTGGTCTGCAGTTATCAGCTCTATTAATAGAATATGGAATCTTACATTTGAAGTTGACCCTAAGCTTTGCCTACTTGGGTGGTTAGACGAGGAACTATATACGCCTCACACCTACAGTTCTATTTATTGCCAGAAAATGGCTCTCAGTTGTACCTCCTACACATGGAGAATGGGTCACTGCCATAAGTGACACTCTTCTGAGGGAACAGCTGACATATAAACATTGAGGTAGTCCAATGACGTTTGAAAATATCTGTGATCCCTGGCTGGAAGTTCCTGGTTTAGCCCCCTTGCAATTAGTTCAATCCAGAATCCTCTGTGGTAGGACCTCGTCATCCGTTTAACCGCAGGGGTCAATTGCCGGACAGGCAGGGTGTGTGGCCGGTTGGACTGATGCACTAGGGCTCCATATGCAACTATCTGAAGCAATGTACTTGATGTGGTGATCTCTTGCTCTGCAGTGGTTGAATATATTGTAATATTTTAAGCGATAGTTCATTTCTGAACACTGTGAACCCCGCCCCACTGTTTAGGGGTGTGTGGCACCCCTGCCCCGCCCGGGGGTGCAGTTGAGGACTGGGAGCGGTGTTGGGGGATATGATACATAGAGGACAAGCTCAATATATAATAACTTAAAAACGACAGACTCAGTTATTGTTTTTATAATATGTCTCTTTTTTTTTCTTTATATGGACTGTTGCTGTATATACAGTAATAATACAAAAATCGTATGGCCGGCTGGCTCTACGACTGGCTAATTCTGTGTCCTCTCCAACGTCTTATGCTATGTTTATTGTAAAATTAAAATGGTTTTTTTTGTCAATAAAAAAAAAAAATCTGATTTAAAAATATATATATATATATATATATATATATATATATATATATATACACCGCTTTTTTATTATAGTTTTTTTTTTTCATTACCACCCACGGTCCAACATATTTCCTTTATGCAATCACATGGGGGGAGGGGATGGGGAGGGGATGGAGACACCCAGCCCTGCTTTTTCTTGTCAAAGCTCAGGGAGGGGGAATGTGTATACACACTGACATGACTTTAGCTGCAAAACCATCCAACTCCGAAAAAAGAGCAGCAAACATTTAATCAGTATGGTGAGGCAATGATATTTAAATTACTCTCTCTCTCTCTATATATATATTCTCGCCTTCGGCAGGGATGGCGGCACACTAGTGTGGGGAACATAGGGTAAAGCAGGTAGTGAATAGGCGTCTGTCAAATGCTTTCTGAAGAGTGATCCAGATTGTGGATCGCTCTTCAGAAAGCAACACTAGCGTAAAATAGCCCTTAGGGCTTGTTCAGACTAGCAATGCTCCCTGAAGAGCAATCTGTGTTTGGATCACCCTTCATAGAGCATTTTAAAAGGTGGTAAGGAGGCATTGTATTGCCCTAAAATGCTCTATGAAGAGTGATCTGAACATGGATTGCTCCTTCAGAGAGCATTGCTAGTCTGACCCCTAAGGGCTATTTTACACTAGTGTTTTTCTGAAGAGCGATCCACAATCTGGATCGCTCTTCAGAGACCATTTGACAGACAACACCTTTTCACCACCTAATTTAACCCCTTTAACCACTTCAGCCCCAGAAGGATTTGCCCCTTTTAATGACGAGGTAATTTTTTGCGATACGGCACTGTGTTGCTTTAACTGACAATTGCGCGGTCGTGCTAATGACTACCACAGCCAATTCAATAGACAATGTTAGGGGGTAGAACTCCTCAAAAGTTAATCTCAACTAATAAAAAATAAAGTATGCTAGATGTAACAGATATAAAAAAAACAATCATGTTGGGACTTCAATCTGATAGCTAACTCCTGTTTGGACTTTAACAAGATGTTCATGTGAAGGAAAAACATCTGAAATTTAATTCAATTTCTTTGATTTATAATTACATTTATTGTTCATATTTTATCAAATTTATTTTTGTTATAAAATTTAACATTTTCCTTTAAGAGTCTAGGACTCTCTCTCTCTCTCTCTCTCTCTCTCTCTCTTGGAAAATATACCACAAATGAGTGAATCTTGTTTGAAAGAGGTAAAAATCCATCCTCTACAGACAATGGAAAGGACAAACCAAATTTTTCCTTCACATTAAATATTAAAGAGGATTCACATTAGTCACCTAAGATTTTTTTTAAAAGGAATCACCATAATTTTCAATTAAGATTGGCTCCTCAGCAATGGCATACAACATAATAGAGAGATTTCAGGAACATACAAGATTCACCCTTTACATTTAAATTCCAACAAAGTTCACCCACTTGCAGCATTACATGATGAATCCTCTTTTAAAATAAATGCAGTAAAATACAGATGGACAAGTGTCCGGGAAACATTTGCTGTGTGGAGGATATCCTTTTTAGAGTTGGGGGGGATATAAAGCAGATCCCCAATACACCACCAACACTAATGTAATGTATTTAGTAAAATAAGTTTACTTTCTTATAGTAACAATCTTTCATGGTCTTATACTCTGCCACTGGTCCGTCCTGCCCTTGGATCTCCTCCCACACCGCCATTTAAAAAATAAGTCCATAATTGGTGGCTGGCTTCCTCTTCCTGGTTCCCTGTGCCGGTACATCGATGATGTGTTTTATAAAACATTCTTCAGTTGATTCAAATGAATGTTATTTTTTCTATCTAATAACACAATTACTAGTTCTAATATTATAGATGGACACACTTTGTATGATTTCATAAAACTAGCTGACCATTTTTTGCTGATTTAGATTTTATTGATTTTAAACACAAAAACAAAAATGTAATATATCTCATTATACCAATCCTCTTTCTAATGTGGTGGCTGCATTAGGAGTGTTTTAATAAAAGCTGAATTTCATTGTGCATTGAGACACCCTACACCCCAAAAGCAAATATTTTATATTGAACTGAAACCTCCCCCCCCCCCCCCCCACACACACAAGACTACAATTGATTAGGAAGGATTTAATAAACATTTGTGTCCCTTCCAGTACTGAAATAATTATGCACATGTGGCATTCCCTGAGGGCCACAATAGGACACCACTAGTCCCAACAATGGAGGGTGGCTTCCATAAACATGGTCATTGTGATGAAAACAGTATCTGGAGTCACTCCTCGGCCAGGTATTCCACTACCTCTTTAACATATTAATTTACAATTCCATTACCATTGAAAATATTTGTTTTGTCCTGGGTGTAAAAGTTATTTCTGTATTCTGCAGTCATTGCCAACACAAAACCAACCTGTATTTTTTAGGTAATAACACAATCTCAGTTGCATTATTACATTTTACCTAAATTTGTTGTATTATTAAAGTTTACTTAAGTTTGTTTTATTTATTTATGTTTCATATTTTTATCTACATTGTATATCTCAATGAGCTTCTTTTAGTGGCCATCTCCATGCAGTAGACAGCTCTGATGAACAGGAGACTTAAAGGGAAAGCTACATAGCAAGTGTATTGATATTAAAATACAATTGTTGGGTCTATCCAGTTCATCTACAGTAAACCCCCGTTATATCGCGGTTCAGTTTTTGCGGTCCCGGTATATTGCGTTTTTTTCTGTAAGACCTATTAACATTATTTTATTGATAAAATCATTGTTAATTAAATATTTTTGTGTTTTCCATTGCTCTTGCTATGTCTCTCAGTATCTTTTATGTGTTTAACCACTTAACGACCGCTCACTGTATATATACGTCGGCAGAATGGCACCGACAGGCACAATCACGTAGAGTGTACGTGATTGCCTTTGTACAGTTGGGGGGTCCAATCGGACCCCCCTTCTATACACTGAGCGGTGGCTAAGTGTCCGGGAGCGTTCCGGGATGAGGGGGCAGCCATTCGTTTCTGGCCACCCCCTCGCGATCGCTCCCGGCGAATAGAAATGCCCCCTCTGTCTGTGTCAGACAGAGGGAGCAGGAGGAAGTGATGTCATCTCTGGTGCGGCGCTCACATATACCGAGCGCCGTACAAGAGAAGATATCAGGTCAGTGCACACAACACTACACTGACACCAGGACACATAGGGACATAAATCGCCCCCCCAGGCCCCCCCAGACACCCCAGATCACCCCCCAGCCCCCAGTCACAGTGTCACTGATTGCAGTGACCATTTATTTAGTGATCACTGCAATCAGTGACATTTGTGACTGTAAAAGTGTCACCAAAGTTTAGTCTTAGGTCCAGTGTAGCCCCCTAACCCCCCCTAATAAAGGTTTAACCCCCTGATCACCCCCCCAGATAACCCTTTCACCCCCTATCACCACTGTCGCTTAGCGATCATTTTTCTGATTGCTGTCTTAGCGTCAGTGATGCCGATCGGCAGCCAGTAATTTTTTTTAGGTTCGCCGCAGGTTTTTATAGCATCAGGTACCCCAATATATTATCTAATAAAGGTTTAACCCCCTTGATCGCCCCCCAGGTAACCATTTCACCCCCTATCACCACTGTCACTAAGCGATCGTTTTTCGAAACGCTGTCTTAGTGTCTGTGATGCAGATCGGTAGCCGGTAATTTTTTTTAGGTTCGCCACAGGTTTTTATAGCGTCAGGTACCCCAATATATTATCTAATAAAGGTTTAACCCCCTTGATCGCCCCCCAGGTAACCCTTTCACCCCCTATCACCACTGTCGCTAAGCAATTGTTTTTCTAAACGCTGTCTTAGTGTCGGTGATGCAGATCTTAGCCAGTTTTATTTTTTAGGTTCGCCGCAGGTTTTTATAGCGTCAGGTACCCCAATATATTATCTAATAAAGGTTTAACCCCCTTGATCGCCCCCCCAGGTAACCCTTTCACCCCCATCACCACTGTCGCTAAGCAATCGTTTTTCTAAACGCTGTCTTAGTGTCGGTGATGCAGATCGGTAGCTGGTAATTTTTTTTAGGTTCGCCGCAGGTTTTTATAGCGTCAGGTACCCCCATATATTATCTAATAAAGGTTTTAACCCCCTGATTGCCCCTAGTTAACCCTTTCACCAGTGATCACCATATAAGTGTTACGGGTGACGCTGGTTAGTTAGTTTGCTTTTTATAGTGTCAGGGCACCCGCCGTGTATATAACCCAATAAAGGTTTAACCCCCTGATCGCCCGGCGGGTGATATCAATTAGGTTTTAGCGTCAGAGAGGGTCTGAGTCACACCCCAGGCAGCGTCAGGTTAGTGCCAGTAACGCTAACACCCACGCGTGAAGCATACACCCCCCTTAGTGGTATAGTATCTGAACAGATCAATATCTGATCTGATCAGATCTATACTAGCGTCCCCAGCAGTTTAGGGTTCCCAAAAACGCAGTGTTAGCGGGATCAGCCCAGATACCTGCTGGCACCTGCGTTTTGCCCCTCCGTCCAGCCCAGGCCACCCAAGTGCAGTATCGATCGATCACTGTCACTTACAAAACAAAAACACACATAACTGCAGCGTTCGCAGAGACAGGCCTGATCCCTGTGACTCCAGTGCTGTAGGAGGTGATTTCACCACCACAGTTAAAAAAAAAAAGCAAATATGCCGAAGCATTGGGGCAGCAGGGGCGGAGGAGCGATTTTGCTCCTAATGCCGCGTACATACGGTCGAAATTCCGACGGAGGCTTGCCCGTGGAAAAGTCCGACCATGTGTGTGCGGCATAACTTTTTTGCGGGAGGATGCCCCCATGCTTCGGCATATATAAATGGTGCGTGTATGCCCATCATTGGAAGTGGGTGGATGAAGGGCGGTATTCTAATGGTGGGCATACCCACCGATCAATCTCTTTTTTCGTTCAGCCAACTGGCTGCATGAAATAAAAAGATTACAATACATGTCCAACAAGGACCAGCAACGTACTGGTATGTTGCTGGACTTTGAATGTTTATACCAGAATGATGCCTGCGGGTTTAGGTATCATCTTGGTATCATTCTTTTCAGCCTGCGGCCGGCTTTCATGTAAAAGCAATCCTAGCGGCTAATTAGCCTCTGGACTGCTTTTACAAGCAGTGGGAGGGAATGCCCCCCCCCGGATATAAAAAGCGCCATTGGGAAATTGGGAAAGCATTTTATCACACCGATCTTGGTGTGGTCAGATGCTTTGAGGGCAGAGGAAAAATCTAGGGTCTAGAAGACCCCAGTTTTTTCAAAAAAAGAGTACCTGTCACTACCTATTGCTATCATAGGGGATATTTACATTCCCTGAGATAACAATAAAAATGATAAAAAAAATAAATACTTGGAAGGAACAATTTAAAAATAAAATAAAAAAGCAAAATTAATAATAAAAAAAAAAAAAAGCACCCCTGTCCTGCCCTGCTCTTGCCCAATGGCGAACGCAAGCGTCGGTCTGGCGTCATATGTAAACAGCAATTGCACCATGCATGTGAGGTATCACCGCGAAGGTCAGATCGAGGGCAATCATTTTAGCAGTAGACCTCCTCTGTAAATCTACTGGGGTAACCTGTAAAGGCTTTTAAAGGCTTTTAAAAATGTATGTAGTTTGTCGCCAATGCGCGTTTGTGCGAAATTTTAAAGCATGTCGTGTTTGGTATCTATGTACTCGGCCTAAGATCATCTTTTTTATTTCATCAAACATTTGGGCAATATAGTGTGTTTTAGTGCATTAAAATTAAAAAAAGTGTATTTTTTAACCCAAAAAATGCGTTTGAAAAATCGCTGCGCAAATACTGTGTAGAAAAAAAAATGCAACACCCACCATTTTAATCTGTAGGGCCTTTGCTTTAAAAATATATATATAATGTTTGGGGGTTCAACATAATTTTCTTGCAAAAAAAAAAAATGTTTTCATGTAAACAAAAAGTGTCAAAAAGGGCTTTGTCTTCAAGTGGTTAGAAGAGTGGATGTAAGCTTCCTAATGTTGTGTATAAAATGCCAGAACGGTTCAAAACCCCCCCAAATGACCCCATTTTGGAAAGTAGACACCCCAAGCTATATACTGAGAGGCATGTCGAGTCCATGGAATATTTTATATGTTGACACAAGTTGCGGAAAAACGAATTTTTTTTTTTTTTTTTGCACAAAGTTGTCACTAAATGATATATTGCTCAAACATGCCATGGGCATATGTGGAATTACACCCCAAAATACATTCTGTTGCTTCTCCTGAGTACGGGGATACCACATGTGTGAGACTTTTTGGGAGCCTAGCCGCGTACGGGACCCCAAAAACCAAGCACCGCCTTCAGGCTTTCTAAGGGTGTAAATTTTTGATTTCACTTCTCACTGCCTATCACAGTTTCGGAGGCCATGGAATGCCCAGATGGCACAAAACCCCCCCAAATGACCCCATTTTGGAAAGTAGACACCCCAAGCTATTTGCTGAGAGGTATTGTGAGTATTTTGCAGATCTCGCTTTTTGTCACAAAGTTTTGAAAATTGAAAAAATATATATATATATATATTTTCTTTCTTCATTTTCAAAAACAAATGAGAGCTGTAAAATACTCGCCATTCCTCTCAGCAAATAGCTTGGGGTGTCTATATTCCAAAATGGGGTCATTTGGGGGGGTTTTGTGCGATTTTGGCATTTTATGGCCTTCGAAACTGTGATAGGTGAGGAGTGAAATCAAAAATTTGTGCCTAGAAATCCTGAAGGCGGTGCTTGGTTTCCGGGGTCCCGTACGCGGCTAGGCTCCCAAAAAGTCCCACACATGTGGTATCCCCGTACTCAGGAGAAGCAGCAAAATGTATTTTGGGGTGAAATTCCACATATAACCATGGCATGTGTGAGCAATATATCATTTAGTGACAACTTTTTGTAATTTTTTTTTAGTCATTATTCAATCACTTGGGACAAAAAAATAAAATATTCAATGGGCTCAACATGCCTCTCAGCAATTTCCTTGGGGTGTCTACTTTCCAAAATGGGGTCATTTGGGGGGGTTTTGTACTGCCCTGTCATTTTAGCACCTCAAGAAATGAGATAGGCAGTCATAAATTTAAAGCTGTGTAAATTTCAGAAAATGTACCCTAGTTTGTAAACTCTATAACTTTTGCGCAAACCAATAAATATACGCTTATTGACATTTTTTTTACTAAAAACATGTGGCTGAATACATTTTGGCCTAAATGTATGACTACAATTGAGTTTATTCGATTTTTCTTATAACAAAAAGTAGAAAATATCATTTTTTTAAAAAAAATTCGGTCTTTTTCCGTTTATAACGCAAAAAATAAAAATCGCAGAAACAATCAAATACCATTAAAAGAAAGCTCTATTTGTGGGAAGAAAAGGACGCAAATTTCGTTTGGGTACAACATTGCATGTCCGCACAATTTACAGTTAAAGCAGCGCAGTGCAAAATTCTGAATTCACCTCTGGTCCTCTAGCTACCAAATGGTCCGGGGCTTAAGTGGTTAAATGTGTTTCTATTGTTTTAAAGGTGTGTTAAAAGACCTTAAAATGCTTTTAAAAGTATAGTGAAAGTTATAAAAACATGCCTAGTGTGTATTTAGATAGGGTTTCTATTTCGCGGATTTTCACTTTTCGCGGGTGGGTCCGGAACGTAACCCCCGCGATGGAGGGGGGTTTACTGTATTCATTGTTTTTCCTACAGTGAAATAAAGAAAACCTTATCCTATAATAGTCTTAGTCCTGTGTGCAGAATATTTCAGTCTCAGACACACAATTTATAATTACAATGGTATCTACCTTGAATACTCTCAGTCTACACCCGAAAGACAATAGGAACAGGAAACACTGGTAGTGTTATGCTAATGACTACAACAAGCAATTCAATAGACAATGTTAGGGTGTAGTACTCCTCAAAAGTCAATCTCAATGAATAAAAAATAAAGTATGCTAGATGTAACAGGGGGAAAAAACAATCCAATAAATCTTTACCTGACCACACATACACAACTCCATACCCTAGAACATTTCTAACAATGCACAGAAAGACAACAATTCTAATCTACTTGTGACATTTGGAAGATACTTCTATAAATTTCCCAAAACACTTTTTCCTGTAACTCTTAGCTCCCCTTTCCTGAAATGTACAATGCATTTAGTTGACACAAAATCGAAATAATAACAAAAATAATCACTTAAGGTTTTTCCAAAAATAAAGTCAAGATTTTTTTTGGCTTATAAAATAAAATAAAAATCCAAGAGAAAAACAACAAGCAACAACCTTAACAAGTTTTCTGTGCCTTCACCAAAAAAAACCACAAATACAAGAAATAGAAGGAAGTTGCGTAAAAAAAGAAACAAAAACCGACCACTTTTTTAATACAGACGTTTACATTTTTGTTTGTTTTAATGGTCCTTCCAATATACTCTTCTAATCTGATTGCAGGAGATCAAAATACTTTTTTAAAACATTCAGTGTCATATCCTTCCTCTTTCTTCTAATATCCATTAATAAAACCAAATGCACATATTTTTTTCTATGTTGCACTGAAAATTCTCGATCTAATGTCCTGACAAAGTGGTCAGTAATTGTTACCCAAAATCTATATACTTTACCAAATGATATCACTAGAAAAATCAGATCTCAGAGAGAATTCTTAGTCTAAAGCTGGTCATAGATGGGAAAAGTTTAGAGATGAATTTTTAGAAATAAGCCCCATGGCAGACGCGGAAGCCCCAATATTCCTATCCTGACAGGTCCTTTTAATTGTTCTTTAACCACTTCCATACTGGGCACTTATACAGCTTCCTGCCCAGACCAATTTTCAGCTTTTGGCGCTGTTGCACTTTGAATGACAATTGCGCGGTTGTGCTACACTGTACCCAAACTAAATTTTTATCATTTTGTTCCCACACATAGAGCTTTCTTTTGGTGGTATTTGATCACCTCTGCGATTTTTATTTTTTGCTAAAATAATTTAAAAAAGACCGAAAATTTAGAAAAAAAAACATATTTTTTTGTTTCAGTTACAAAACGTTGTAAATAAGTAAGTTTTCTCCTTCACTGATGGGGCTGCACTGACGGACACTGATAAGGCGGCACTGATGGGCACCGATGAGGCGGCGCGGATGGGCACCGATAGGCGGCACGGATGGGCACAGATAGGCGGCACGGATGGGCACAGATGGGTGCCACGGATGGGCACAGATGGGCGCCACGGATGGGCACAGATGGGCACAGATAGGCGGCACGGATGGGCACTGATAGGTGACACGGATGGGCACTGATAGATGGCATGGATGGGCACTGATAGGTGGCACGGATGGGCATGGATGGGCACTGATAGGTGGCACTGTAATGTGTTAATGGATGCCAATCAGTGCCAAACAATAATGCCTGCCAATCAGTGATGCCCATTGTGGGCACTGATTGGCATCCATTAGGGGCACTGATTGGCATCCATTAGGGGCACTGATTGGCATCCCTGGTGGTCTAGGGAGGCATACCTGGTAATGGACATCCCTGGTGGTCCAGTGGCATCCCTGGTGGTCCAGTGGGCATCCTCGGGGGGGCTGTGCTGATAATTGATCAGCACAAACCCCCCCTGTCAGAGGAGCAGCCGATCGGCTCTCCTCTACTCGCGTCTGACAGACGCGAGTGAGGAAAAGCCGATTACCGGCTTTTCCTGTTTACATGTGATCAGCCGCGATTGGACAGGGCTGATCACGTGGTAAAGAGTCTCCGTTGGAGACTCTTTACCTAGATCGGTGTTGACAAAGATGCAGACAGACTGACACCCTGCAACAACAATCGCTGCGATGCGCGCCCCCGGGGGCGCGCAGCGGCTTAAAATCCTGAGGACGTCATATGACATCCAGTCAGGATATTAAAACCACTTTGCCACCGTCAATCCGCTATAGGGCGTGCGTCAAGTGGTTAAACTATAAATTGTAATCAGCATAAAATTCTTTTTTTTTTTTTTTATTTCATTAAAGTCCCTTTTAAACTAAACCCATTGGTGTACAATGTTACTGAAAATAAGACATAATTGTATAAAAGAACCAGCAAGAACCTAAGGTAGATGTTACAATGAGATGTTTTTTTCTCAATAAATGACCCTGTTAATACTCCCTTTTGTATTAGTTATTCAATCTAGAATCAGGTAAAAGAAAAAATTGTATAAAACAAAAATAATTTTAAATTTTTATGGTTAATATGGTGGAAAGGTTAATTTTAAAACTCTGAATAAACATGATGAAACCTAAATATTTTAAAACTTTACTATCAGCTATTGTCTAGAAAACCTGTTTATATGCAAAGTGGCAGCAGCAATCCAGGCTTATTTACACAAAATTTACATTAGAAGTCAGCCAATGAAAAGCCTCCATGTCTACCTTCCCCGCCCATCTCCCTAGCATAAAATGGGCCTCTCCCTCCCCTGATCAGTCACTCTACTATCAGACATTGTCCGGTGTTGATCTACAGTGGAACCAAATACTCAGAGAACCTAATCCAACTTCTTCACTTCTCCCCACCACATTAAGGTAAGGTCACTTTCATTTAACCAATCAATGGATGTTTATATATTTATCACCTCTGTAGCATTATAAGAATGTTCATTAAATAATAAACACCTATGTATTAAAAACTGTCAAAACGGGTGGAGGTTCATTTCAGGATAATCTGTAATGCAATGTATACAGAAGACAGGATAGACATTGGAGGCTTGCCATGATCAGTCTGATGAAGTGTTGTTGGTAATAAATTAAATGCAATAGAATTGTTGAAAATAGTTTTGAAGGTGCCTGAAAAATGGATGTGACAATTGAGTGTTTGGATGTTATGACATCACTTATGGTTTGTGTGGGTCATTCTGGGGCTTCACAGTTTTGGGGAGAATGTTTAAGTAAAGAGTCATTAATATCTTCTGATGGTCTTTAGCATGGCTTCTGCTGTCTTGTACTGGGTACAAAACGTGAGGCAACCATTTTCCATATTTTACATGATATCTCTGATTAAAATTACACTTCTTACCTGGCTGAGCTCTGTGTTCATCCTCCTGAATTTATGTAACAAAACTGGAAACTCGGCATAGCTGGTTGGCAACAAGAAAGCCGAGTATTTCTTGTAGGTCATCCTCATGGTAAGTCTGGTCTTTTCATGGCAGAGTCTGCCAGAAATATGAGAGTCCCCAAGATGTTGCTGGCAGCAGATACACCTTTCCATCAATGCCGGCCAATGTGTATTACATTCCCTTTCCTAAGGATATTTGAAGAAAAAATGCATCTTTTTTACCACCAGTTACGGAGCTGGTTCCTGCAGACAACTGAACTAATATCTATTGGATATATCCTGCCACTTATTTATGTATTGCTGTATGTCTTGCTTTGTCCATTTGTTTTTGTACTTCTTAAAGTTATACCATTGCACGGTTTTCTTGTTTATAACTAGATTGCTTTTTAAGTCCTTTAAGGCCTGATTCCCACCTATGCAGGTTGTAGTTTGCATATTGCAGGTGCATTTTGCATTTTTCCAATACATGCTTTTGATCCATTGAAGTCTATGGAACCAAAAATCAGAAAAAAGTCCCTGGCCCTTTCCATAAAATGCACAGATGTGAATGTGACCCATAGGAAACCATGTTACATGAACTGTAGTGTGTTTCTGCAAAACTGAAAATGCACTAAAAAATGCATAGGTGTGAACCAGGCTCTATATTTAGTGTCCAAACTTTATTCCTGAGTCGTATACATATAGATGTGGAAGTCTATTGAGCATTTCATATTTATAGGTATATAATTGAGGGTTACAGTATTCATGTTTGATCAAAGTCTTTGTTTTTGTCTTTTTAAAGATAGTTTTTCTGCCTAACAATGCTATTTTTTATTTGTTTTGCTCCCTAGGACGCTATGGCCTCTATTGTTCATGATGGCTTATGGACAGAATGGTTTCCTTCGCCTTACAAGGACTCACCCCTTTACCTCAAACCACTACCCCTTCCAACTCTCCCCCTTCCCCCCTCCATCTCTCCCCCCTTCCTCGCACGCCCCTCCCCCTCTCTCTTCTTCCCCCTTCCCTTTCCCTCCCCTTCTCTCTCTCCTCATGCCCGCCTCCCCTCTCTCCTCCCTGCCCCCCCTTCCCTCTCTCCCCTGCCCTCCCTTCCTCTCCCCTGCCCCCCTCCCTCTCCCCTGCCCCGCTCCCTATCCCCTGCTCTCCCTTCCCTCTCTCTCCCATGCCCCCCATCCTTTCCCCTGCCCCTTTCTTTTCCCATGCCCACCATCCTCTCCCCTGCCCTCCCTTCCCTCTCTCCCCTGCCCTCTCTTCCCTCTCGCTCCCCCCCTTCCCTGTCTCTCCCCTGCCCTCCTCTTCACTCTCTTCCCTGCCCTCCTCTTCACGCTCTCTCCCCTGCCCCCTCTTCCCTCTCTCTCCCCTGCCCCCCTTACCTCTCTCCCCTGCCCCCATTCCCTGTCTCTCCCCCATTCCCTCTCTCTCTCCCGTCTCTCCCCCTTCCCTCTTCCCTCTCCCCCCCCCCCTTCTCTCTCCCCTGCCCCCCTTCCCCCTCTCTCCCCCCTTCCCTCTCTCTCTCCCCTCTCCCCCCCTTCCCTCTCTCTCCCCAGCCCCCTTCCTTTTCTCTTCCCATTTACCCTTTCTCCCCCTTCCCTTTCTTCCCCCTTTCCTCTCTCCCCCCTTCTTTCTCTCTCACCCCTTCCCCCTTCTTTATATCCTCCTCCCCCCTTCTCTCTCGGCAGAAGAGGGAGAAGACAGTGCACAGAGGAGAAGAACTGGAGAGGGAGGAGAACCGGCAGAGGGAGAAGACATTGCCAGAAGAGGGAGAAGAGCAGGAGAGGGGAGAATAAGTCAGAAGAGACACCAGAGCTGCCTTCATAAAATACTTTAAAACCTGTGTACTGTGTTTTATTTTTGACACAATTTTTTTAGGTGGAGGCCCCCCTGCCCCAAAGCATCCACCCCCCCCCATGTTGAGGGCATGCAGTCTGGTATGGTTCAGGAGGGGGGTGCTCGCTTGTCCCCACCCCCTTTCCTGGCCTGCCGGGCTACGTGCTCGGATAAGGGTACAGTATGGATTTTAGGGGGGAACCCATGCCATTTTTTAGTCATGGGGACTTCCCCTTAAAATCCATGCCAGAATGAAGGGTCTGGTATAATCTTGGAGGGGGAACCCATGCTGGTTTTTTTTTTCATTTTTGCGTGGGTTTCCCCTTCAAGATCATAAGTCGCATGCCAAAGTCAGATCAGTTAAGACGACCACCCAACTTTGATCCGACTCCAGTGATATTCAATGGGCTGAAGTAGGATCAAAGTCAGACCAAAGTAGTACAGGGAGCATTTTTAAACTCGGACCGACTTGTGTCGGACCAGTTAAGACGGCTCCCATAGGGAAACATTGATTTTTACACGTCATGCGACATGAGCTCCCAATGTCGGAGTGTTTGTCGTACCAGTATTAACCCGGCCTTCTCTTACAGACAGGTTGTCTCATTTCTTGGGTGAGCATAAATTTGCCGGGGGGAGTGGGCCAAGATCTGGATTGTGGATCAGAGATCCCTGAACGTGTATGAGAGAAGCCTAGGAGATGTATAAACCCCAGAACAGGGATTTATGCATCTCCCAGGCCTCTTCCACCTTTTGAGATATCTGGTCCTCTGTCTATTCCAGGTTTCCCACCTCTCCCTTTCAGTCAATTTAGTCTCACCTGGGACACTCAATCGAATAAGAAATGCTAAAAAAAAAATTAAACGCGGCCCGTCCCTCCGAGCTCGCGTGCAGAAGCGAATGCATACGTCATTGTTAGAGCGAGAGCAATAATTCTAGCCCTAGACCTCTTCTGTAACTCAAAACATGCAACCTGTAGAATTTTTTAAACGTCGCCTATGGAGATTTTTAAGGGTAAATGTCTGTCGCCATTCCATGAGCGGGAGCAACTTTGAAGCGTGACATGTTGGGTATCAACTTACTCGGTGTAACATCATCTTTCACAGAATAAAAAAAATTGGGCTAACTTTACTGTTGTCTTATTTTTTAGTTAAAAAAAGTGAATTTTTCCCCAAAAAAGTGCGCTTGTAAGACCACTGCACAAATACGGTGTGACAGAAAGAACTGCAATGACCGCCATTTTATTCTCTAAGGTGTTAGAAAAAATATATATAATGTTTGGGGTTCAAAGTAATTTTCTAACAAAAAAAAAACGTTTTTAACTTGTAAACACCAAATCTCAGAAAGAGGCTCGGTCTATAAGTGGTTAAAGAGTGAACAAAAGCCGGCCATTTTCTTTCGAAAATCGAATCTAAGAATTTTCGTACGAATTTCGCACCGTTAGTGGGCTGCAGCAACAGCCGATTTTTGTGCGGCGATCAAATTTGAGGAATCGGACATGTTGGAAATTTTTTGAAAAACAAACCATTTTCTAATCAATGATGGGAGAATTTTGCAAGAAATGTAATAGAAAAAAAAATGCGCGTGTGCAAGAAGAGGAAATTCCCGGAGAGAAAAGAACATTCCCGGCCACGAAAATTCTTTTCTGTAGCAAAATGTCGCCTATGGAAATTTTTAGGGTTGAAAATATATTTATTGGTATTTTAACAGTGAGTACATGGAAACATATATGAAATCACAATCCGTAAGTAGTCCCGTAAGTAGTCACATAAGTTTGTGCAAAGAGTCAGCCAAATGGCTATCGCCCACAGCATAACTCATAATACATAGTTACACAGCATCAGATTCAGTGACCGATACTTGGAATAGAAAACGGGTACAGCTAGAAGAGCCCCGTCATCATATATGGCAGGATTGTAAACAGATACGTTAGAGATTAAGATTAAAACAAAAAAGGGGGAACAAAAGGAGTGGTAGTGGGGGTCAGGTTTTGGGAGTGGGGAGGGGTACAGGGGGAGAGGGAGAGGGGAGGAGAGGAAAGGAGAGAGAGATGAGAAAAGAGAAGGAAGGACAGAAGAGAGAAAGAAAAGTAGGCAAGGAGAAATCATAGAAAAGTGTCAGAGCTACTGAATCGGGGAACAGGGAGAGATAAGTAAGTGACCGTGGTGGGAGGGGGACCCTCAGATACATGTTCCGTTCATCCCACTGTCACTTTAGGTGCAAGGATAATCAAATTGGGGTCGACAACATACTTGCCAGAGTGTCAGAAGAGGAGAAGCGGAGCCAGATGAACCATAGTGCTTTATATTTGTCAAAAGTATCGTTGTCAAGGGCCAGCATCTCCTCCATTCTCATAGTGTCATTCATAATCGAGACCCAGTGTGACAAGGGAGGAGTGGTGGTCGACTTCCAGTAGGAAGGGATGAGTTGTCTAGCTGACGACATAAAGAAACGGAGGAGGTTCTGTTTCTGGGAGGATATTGAACCCGGGAGAATAGAGAGAAGGGCAATCTTAGGGGAGGGCGTCAGCGTTTCATCATAGAGTTTGTCATAACAATCAAATACCTGAGTCCAGAAGGGGCGGATCCTCTCGCATTCCCACCAGACATGCAAGTAGGTCCCTGTAGAGGTAGAACATCGCCAGCAAGATGCCGGAGTGGACGGAAAGATTTTGTGCAATGTATAGGGGTCCCTGTACCATCTTGACAGAATCTTGTAATTTTTTTCCTGCGAATAGCAGGATATCGTAGATTTATGAGTGAAATGGAACGAGGTCTGCCAATCTGAACGTGGGATGTCCTCACCCAGATCTGTAGACCATGTCCTGGTGTAAGAAGGTAAGTCAGCATGCGTAAGATTTTGTAAGAGACAGTAAATGGTCGAGAGAAGGTGTCTAGGTGTCTCGGAGAGGGAACACAGCCGTTCAAACTTGGTTTTAGAGCGGTGTATTTGGGAGGAAGAATGCAAGTGCTTTGCGAGTGTAGATAAGTGCGGTTTGGTGAGCCAATCAGAGGATCCCGTCGGCGTGATAGGTGTTCCGCGCGTGGGGTGTACGAAGGAGTGTGCCTGGGACCAGTCAGTCCTTTTGAAGGGACCCAATGTTGTCGTTCCTATACCCTGAGGGAAGGCAGGGTTGTCAAATAGAGAGGATAATGGAGAGGGATCAGAGGACAGAATGGAACACAAACCCCTATTATACCACAGTCTAAGAAAGGCCAGCGTCAGTGGAGAGGAAGAGGGTATACGGGTGAGATCGGATTTGCATCCCCAAAGCAGTGCTCGGAGATCGACCGGAGCCAGGTCCTGTTCAATGGCAACAGAAGCCTTTAAGAAGGGGCGAGGGAACCATTCCAGAGTGCGTGCTACATGGGTGGCCTTGTAATAGAGTTCGAAATCGGGGAGGTCCGCTCCGCCCTGAAGTTTCGGACGGGAGAGCAAATTATATTTAACCCTAGGTAGCCCACGGCTCCACATAAATCTGATAGCGATAGAATGCAAGGATTTAAAGAAAGACTTGGGGATCAAGATGGGTATTGTTTGGAGAAGGTACAGAAGTTTGGGTAGGGTATCCATTTTTAGGGTATTGATTCGTCCGAACCAAGGCAAGGAAGATCCCCCCACTCCTCAAGGTCCTTCCGAATGCGGGAGAGCAAAGGAACGTAATTCAAGGAGAAAAGATTAGAGAGGTTAGAGGGTATAACTACCCCTAGGTACGAAATCCCCTTCTTCTGCCACCGGAAAGAGAAGTTCGATCTAAGAGCGGACATCGTAGTGGGGGTGAGGGAGATATTGAGGGCTTCAGTATTGGAAAGATTAAGTTTAAAATTGCTAAAAGAACCAAATCGTTGAAATTCTGAGAAAAGAGAAGGTAAGGAGATATGGGGGTGTTGCACGTATACCAGTAGATCATCGGCATAAAGGGATAAATTGTAGTGGGAGGAGGGCATCTGAATACTGTGTATGGAAGAGTTTTGTCTAATGGCACAGGCCAGAAGTTCAATAACAATCACGAATAGGAGAGGGGAAAGGGGACAGCCCTGTCGAGTGCCATTGGAAATATCAAACGGCACGGAGGTAGTGCCATTGACCAACACCGAGGCCGAAGGTTGAGAGTATAAGGACATCACCTTGGAGATAAAGGTCGTTCCTAATCCTAACTGTTCTAGGGAAAGTCGGAGGAATCTCCAACTGACCCTATCGAACGCCTTTTCAGCGTCGAAGGAAAGGAGACAGGCTTTTAGATCCTTGCGTTGGATAAAGGAGATGAGGTGAATAGTTTTGGTCGTATTGTCCCTTACCTCGCGGCCCAGGACAAAACCCACCTGATCATTATGGATCACTCCAGGGAGAAGAGGGGATAGGCGCGTGGCCAATACCTTTGCGAACAGTTTGAGATCTATGTTGAGCAGGGATATTGGCCGGTAGCTGCTGCATTGGGATGGGTCTTTGCCCGGTTTGGGTAATACGGAGATATTGGCGGACAATAAGCCTTTAGGTGGCGTATGAGAGTCATCCACGGCAATGAACGCCTTAGCCATAAGTGGGGTGAGGAGGGTGACGAAAGTTTTGTAAAAGCGGGGGGTGTACCCATCCGGGCCGGGACATTTGCCCATCTTCAAATCTTTGATGGCGCCCAGAAATTCGGGCGCGACCAGAGGTTTGTCTAGTTCATCAGCATCTGGCTCATTGATATTGGGTAATGCTGTTTCCAAAATATAATCTCGCATGTCGTCGTTCGAGGGGGCAGTGCGTGCGTTTGGACCTGTGGGCTGTAGGTTATAAAGTTGGGAGTAGTACTCACGAAAGGCAGAGGATATGCCCTTCGGGGAGAACTTTGTGGTTTGATCGGGATGCGCAATAGAGGGAATGGAGTATCGGGGTGGCCTGGGGTGGAGGACCCGTGATAAGCGTTTGCCACATTTATTTGCTAAGGAGTAATGGAAATTGCGGGCCCTGTCACGAGCTATTAAAGAATGCGCGTCTAGAAGTTGAAGTAGGTCCCTACGTGCATTCGACAATCGGACAAAAATGGCCGGGTCTAAATCTGGTTTGTGCAGGGGTTTGAGTTCTGCTATAGTAGAGAGGAGACAGCGGATATCGTCCATACGTATCTTCTTGAGGCGCGAGCCATGTTGTATAAGTACACCTCGAACCACACATTTCAGAGCCTCCCACTGAATGAGGTGGTATCCGAGGAGTGATCGGAAACAAAGTTCCGAATGGTTTTGAGGACATCCGCTACACAAACAGTGTCCCGCAGTAAATTGTCATTGAGCCTCCATTGCGTACCTCTACGAGATTTTGGGGGTTGTGACAGGGTCAAGTAGGCCGGGGCGTGGTCAGACCAGAGAAGGTGGCCCAACGACGCCTGGATGGGGGTATCTAGTAGAGATTGGGATATCACAAAATGGTCAAGTCTACTATATGAATTGTGTGCCGCTGAATAGTGGCTGTAGTCCCTCTCCGTAGGGTGCTGGATACGCCAGACATCCACCAGGTGAGAGGAATGTAATAGGGATTTGATGCGTGCAAGTGTGGAGGATGGAACAGAGGACTTACCCGAGGATGAGTCTACAGACGGGGACATAACGACATTGAGATCTCCACCGATGATGAAGCAGGGACCCCCAAAGGAGGATAGTCTGGTGAGAACTGACGAGAGGAACCGAGCCTGATCCACATTAGGTACATATATGTTGGCCACTGTGAAGAGAAAATTGTTTAGTTTCAGTTTAAGAAAAATGAAGCGACCATTAACATCAACAACAGAGTCTAGGACCTCAGGTTTAAAAGATTTATGGAAGGCAATTGATACACCTTTCGATTTGGCTTGGGGGTTAGTACTGTGGTACCATTTGCGAGTAGTACCTGTTACGTAGAACAGGTACGGAATACGTACGGAAGTGGGTTTCTTGCAACAACAGGATACTGGTGCGTCGTTTATGAAAATGATAGAGAATCTGGCTCCGCTTCTCTGGTGTGTTGAAACCCCTGAAGTTGAAGGACGCTAAAGATATTGGGCAAGCAGAAGCCATAATATATTTGGGTGTGGGGGGCGGGGGTAATGGAGGAAGCAAGACACGGTAGGTGGTTCATATTTCAGTAGCTCTTGAAGAAGAAAAAAACAGCGCCATAGGAGGCCTAAAGATGGGAAGAGAAAAGATGAAGGCAGAGGAGGGGAGAAGAAGAGAGGAGAGAGGAGACAAAAGGAAAAAAGGAGGGGGGGTGAAACTGGTCCGTAGGACCAGATGAGCATGCAAACAATTTGATTGGACATGGTCGTCGTCCCCACAGCCCATGAGAAAAAGCATAAACATCAGAGCATACTCATAACGGGGCAAAGTGGAGGAAGACCAACATAGCTGGAGTAATAATGAGGAAAAAAAAAGGAAATGAACATAAACAAAAAAGGCCACTAGATGGCTCCAAATGACTGTAAGTAAAATAAAAGAAAACCTTACAGTACGGCATGGAGCCGCATACCAGTCAGTGTCCATAATGACACTGATAAAAAAAAAGAAAAACCCCTTGGGGGGGGGGGGGGCAGTGGAAACTCGCTGGGCAGGGCAGTCCCCTGGTCCCCAGCTCCACGGGAAATCAGTCAACAAACAGGACCAACAGACAAAAGTCACAACATGAAAATAGTTACGCATAAAATTGGTCATAAACAGATAATAGGGAAACTTCTGGAGTCAAGAAGGCAGGCAACCTCGCTTAGGGCAACCACAGTAGAGAAACCATGGGTGAGAGGTGGCATGAGAGGTGGCAGCCAAATAGTGACACGGGAGACAAGGAGATAATACATATTAACACATTTCAATAGGTAGGCAGTCTGAGTCAAATATCCGGAGCAACCTGGAAGAAATATAATGGGGTTAACAAAAATAAAACAGACACTATAGTCCAGGACTCAGGGTAGTAGGACCACAATGGAGAAGCAACAAGGAGATGAGGGGATCAAAACAAGCCTCAGAAAAAAAGGAGAGGCAAAAAGGAAACAATGACGGTGTTCCAGAAACAGGGGGGGGGGGGGGCAGATGGCAACGGAATCACATACGTTTCAGTCCTGCGGTGTCCCAGGAGGGGCCCCAGGAAAGTCATTGCAAGTGAAGGAACAACTGCGATCAAGTCTGGTTCAATCATTGGGGTCCCGTTGAGACTGTGGCTTGGAGTTGCGTTTGCGACCTTGCGATTGCCATTGTGGCGCAAAAGGCAGGCCAGGAGTAGTCGGTGTGAACGGCCAATCCGGGATAGACACCTGTGGAAGATCCAGAGTGCCGAGGAAGGATGGCAGGTCTCCCAGCGTGCGGAAGATTGCGGTTTTGCCCTTGTGGTGTACTCTGAGATGGAATGGGAATCGCCATTGATATTTCATCTGCTTGGATTGCAAAAGTTGTGTTAGCGGCTTAAGTGCTTTTCTCATCGCCAGCGTCTGACGGGACAGGTCTGGGAGAAGCATCACGGGGGTGTCATTAAAGAGAATGGTGTCCTGCGAGCTAGCAGCTCTCATGATGTCTTCCTTAATCTTGTAGAAATGAACCCGGCACAGCGTGTCCCATACAAAGGAGGGGTTCCGGGGTCCGCGGGCCTGAGGTTCTGTGAACGCGGTCCAGCTCAATAGGGTCATCTTTGTGGGGGTTTTTAATGTTATTGTATATTTTCTAATAAATTATCTTTTAACTGTAAATTGACCTGCAATTTTGCATTTAATTAATACTGTCCAATTGGACTACAATTTATAACACACTCAGTGGACATCCTTGAAATTCCCATTTCTACCCCGGTTCGGGGGCCTTTTCTATATTTACATTTTAGGGATGTAGATGTCCACTGAATACTTTAAAGAACATGTGCATGCTCCCAAAACCTCTTATCAGGTCCCTATGAGAGTCAACCGACATTATATATATATATATATATATATATATATATATATACACACAAACAACAGTTCCAGGTTTTCACTATAAAATAGGAGACCCAATTTACTTAACCCAAGGTTAGACCTAAGGAAGTGCACGGTGGAGGAATCTCCCACTGTAACGATATCCGCAGTGGGGTAATTCTCCACCAAGTCCAACCCAGCTCACTGAAACAGCACAATGACAATAAAACAATTGCAAACGGTTTACCTACACATATAAGTTCAATAAGCTATCTGGCTCCCCCTTATGGGCAGCTCAGCTGGTGCATGTCCCGCCGTATCAACCTGAGCAGTGAACTGAACGGATGATGGTTCCTAAAAGTTTCCAGTAATCTTCGGCTAGCTTTTGTTGGTGCACTTAAGTATTGTGACAGCAGGAAGGTAAAGTCACCTGGTTGCATCCAGGGGGGTAGATATATTTCGCCCAGATTCAGGCTTTACGCCGACTTATACAACTAGGTGGAGAGTTGTATAAGCCCAGCTGAGGCTAGTGGGTTCATGGATGACTCATACCTCTAGGGAGAGGGCTGGGCGTCGTGCAGGCAGGGAGTTGATGAGACCAGCTGAAGCCTGTCAGTTCGTTTAAGGCCTCTATAAAAACTCCCAGATTCATTAGGTGTTTGCTCATGCCTGGAACCAGACCTGTGTGGACTGTCTAGGGAGAGTGAACCCCTGTGCGGTGAGACAAAGCCTGTGTGGCTATTTGCTTGGACATTTAAAACCAGGGACTTAGGGACTAGGACAGCACTAGGCTGATCCCAGTTGTTAGTTAGGAAACCTGTATGTTTAGTCAGAGGTCAAGTTGACCAGGATTTATTTTGTTTATGTTTCTTTTTCTTTGCTGTGTTTTGTCACTGTAAATAGAAAATAAACCGCACCTTTTTGATTTTGAAAACCACAACCTCCGTTTGCTGGGCCTGTTTTTGTGTGGGGAGCCCACCTCGGGGGTCACACACACCCGCTGCCGAGCCAACCCCCTCACAGTTGGTGGAGAATGCGGGCAGTTTTTTTTTAAGCCAGCATGGAGGAGATACTGAAGCAGCTGGCTCTAGCAAATGCCAATCAACAGCAGACAAATGCAGGTTTGCAAAAGAACTTCGCAGCCCAGCAGCAAGCTCATCAACAGAGCCTTGCAGCCCAGCAGCAGACAAACGCAACTTTGCAACAGAGTCTGGAGGCTCAGCAACAAGCCCAGCAGCAATCTGAGGCCCGCTTCATAGACCTGTTGCAGAAGCAAGAGCAGAGACTACAACAACAGATGGAAGCAGTAATGCAGCAACGTCCGCAGACCAGTGAGGAAAGCCGTCCCACTAATACCGCGTCCTTTGGGGTGAGTCGGTTATTGACAAAAATGACTGGAGAGGATGATCCAGAGGTATTTTTGACCACATTTGAAAGGACCGCTGAAAGAGAAAAGTGGCCTGAGGAGCAGTGGGCTGGACTGGTGGCTCCTCTGTTAACTGGTGAATCGCAGAAAGCTTACTATGACCTGGAGCCTAACCAAGCAAAAGACTATGTGATGCTAAAAGCTGAAATATTGGCAAGGCTGGGTGTCACCCAGGCTGTCCGGGCTCAGCGTGTGCATAACTGGACTTTCCAGCTTGGAAAACCCCCCAGGTCTCAAATGTATGATCTCATTCACCTGAGCAGAAAGTGGCTACAGCCAGAGACTTTGTCCGCACCAAAGATTGTGGAACGTGTTGTAATGGATCGGTTTTTGAGAGCTCTTCCTACTGCCATCCAAAAGTGGGTAAGCCATGGAGACCCAGAGACGGCCGATGGTCTTGTGGATCGTGTGGAGAAATACTTGGCTACAGAGAACCTGACGGCCTCTTCCAGAGACACACGGACTTTCCACCCTAAGACCAGACCATCCCCAGGGGCGGATAAGAGGATTCCAAGGGGTGAGGGTGGAGAGAGTGAGAGGGTGGGAGCTCTACCCCAAGTTTGGCGAGAACAGCCTGGGAAATCAGCGGCTCAAGAGGCCGCAAGAAGGATCGTTTGCTACCGCTGCCAGCAAGCGGGACATATTGCAGCCAATTGCCCGGTTGTGGAGGAACCCATGCAGTGTGACTTTCTGACGGGCAGACGTCAGTCGCTGTGTGCGACAGTCGCATGCACTGCCATTCGAGGAACTGAGAAACATTTATGCAAAATGTGTGTTAATGGTAGAAATGTTGTGGTATTGCTGGATTCAGGTAGCCTTGTGACCCTGATAAAGGCTGAGTTAGTTAAAACAGAGGTCTCTGGGAATAGCAAGGTAGCTGTTATTTGTGTGCATGGGGACACCCGAGAGTATCCAGTGACTACAGTGTGTTTCGAGACCCCCAAAGGTACCCTCTCTCATCCAGTGGGCTTAGTATCTCAGTTACCGCATGACGCCATTGTGGGAAGGGATTTTCCGAAGTTCTGGGAACTGTGGGATGATCCTGAGCCCCCCACTGGTGCCCCTATGTACCAGGAATGTGATAGCCAGAACTCCCCTGAGAGTGGTGAGGACTCTCCGGAATTTCCCTTATCAGTATTGGCAGGGGAGACTCAAGAAACTGGAGAGGAGCCCACCTCCTCAGACAAAAACCTACCGTCTGTGGAGTTTTCTGATCTTGAGGTTCACAGGGAAAACTTTGCCACAGAACAGTTGAAAGACCCCGCCCTAATAAAGGCACGGGAAAACGTAGTGAAAATAGATGGCGAGTTAGTGAACCCAGATAATACCTGCACTTACCCATACTTCAGCGTAGAGAAGGACCTACTGTATCGGGTGGCAAAAAGGGCAGAAGAAACCGTTGAGCAGCTTGTGGTGCCCAAACCTTACAGGAAGTTGGTGTTGGAGTTGGCCCATGGGCACATTCTTGGAGGTCATCTGGGGACAGAGAAAACCCGAGAGAGGGTATTACAGAGATTCTATTGGCCGGGGGTGATGAAGGACATAGAAAATTATTGTTCCTCCTGCCCTGTGTGTCAGAGGTCGGCCCCGATGCCACATTTCCGTAGCCCGCTGGTCCCTCTACCCATCATTGAGGTCCCGTTTGAGAGGATCGCCATGGATTTGGTAGGTCCTATAATCAAGTCCGCTAGGGGGCACCAGTACATATTAGTTATAATGGACTATGCCACCCGTTATCCAGAAGCGATCCCTCTCCGAAATACCTCGGCCAAAACCATAGCCAAAGAGCTATCTCTTGTGTTTAGCCGGGTGGGTATTTGTAAAGAACTGCTTACGGACCAAGGTACACCCTTTATGTCCCGGGTTATGAAGGAGCTGTGTAAATTGTTCAAAGTGACGCAATTACGTACATCTGTGTATCACCCCCAAACCGATGGGCTGGTTGAAAGATTCAACAAAACCCTAAAACAAATGTTGAAGAAAGTGGTGGATAGAGATGGAAAGGATTGGGACTGTCTACTTCCTTATCTGATGTTTGCTATTAGGGAGGTGCCCCAATCCTCTACGGGATTCTCCCCCTTTGAGTTACTGTATGGGAGACACCCAAGAGGGCTGTTGGATATTGCCAAGGAAACTTGGGAAAGTGAGAGTTCTCCCCACAGGAGTGTGATTGAGCATGTCGCCCTGATGCAAGACCGAATTGCACAGGTAATGCCCATCGTGAAGGAACATTTGGCCCAAGCGCAGTTAGCACAGCAGAGAGTGTACAACCGTGGAGCCAAGACCCGTACCTTTTCCCCGGGGGATAGGATACTGGTACTTGTCCCTACGGTTGAAAGTAAATTCCTTGCCAAATGGCAAGGCCCCTACGAGATAATGGAAAAAGTGAGCGAAGTGAATTACAAGGTCAGACAACCAGGAAGGCGAAAGCCCGAACAGATCTATCACGTTAATCGTTTGAAAGCCTGGAGGGATAGAGAGTCCCTAGTCGCAGACACTTGGTCACCAGCTCAAACTGGTTGCGTGATTCCTGAGGTTGGAATAGCAGCCACCTTGTCACAACCCCAACAACAGGAGGTTAAGGAGTTTGTGCTTCGCAACAAGGAGGTATTCTCTGAGCTGCCGGGACAAACATCTGGGGTAGAGCATGACATCATTACCCCGCCCGGTGAAAGGGTGAAGTTAAAACCCTATCGGATCCCAGAGGCCCGACGGGAGGCAATACGGGAGGAAGTACAGAAAATGCTGAACTTAGGGGTGATAGAGGAGTCCCAAAGTGATTGGTCTAGTCCCATTGTGTTGGTGCCTAAACCGGATGGGAGCTGGCGATTTTGTAACGATTTTCGTCAGTTGAACAAAGTTACAAAATTTGACACCTACCCCATGCCACGTATAGATGAGTTGATCGACCGGCTGGGAACAGCCCGATACATGACGACTCTTGACCTCACAAAAGGGTATTGGCAAATCCCCCTGGCCAAGTCGGCCAAAGAGAAAACCGCATTTGTAACCCCAGACGGGGCGTTCCAATATAAAAGAATGCCGTTCGGGTTACAGAATGCACCGGCCACATTCCAGCGGAAAATGGACCAGATGCTGAGGCCCCATCGGAAGTATGCTGCGGCTTACCTGGATGACGTAATTGTCCATAGCACAGATTGGGCCTCACATCTGCCAAAAGTGCAAGCAGTCCTGGACTCTGTTCGGGAAGCGGGGTTTACGGCTAACCCCAAGAAGTGTACCATTGGGCAGGAGGAGGCCAAATATCTTGGGTACACCATTGGGAGGGGAGTAATAAAACCCCAACTCAACAAAGTCGAGGCCAGCAGGAAGTTGAAGTCCCATGAGGTAAATTACGCCACCGTTGAAAAGGAGTGTTTAGCGGTGAAGTGGGCTCTAGATTCCCTTCGGTACTACCTGCTAGGTAGGCACTTTGACTTGGTTACGGATCACGCTCCGTTAAAGTGGATGGCTCAAAACAAGGAAACAAATAGAAGAGTGAATAGGTGGTTCCTGGCCCTCCAGGAATTCAACTTCACAGTAAAGCATCGCCCTGGCGTTCAAATGGGGAATGTGGATGCTTTGTCTCGAGTACATGAATGCCTGATTGCTGGTGTTCCAACCCCGAGGTTAAAACAAGAGGGGGGGTATGTGACAGCAGGAAGGTAAAGTCACCTGGTTGCATCCAGGGGGGTAGATATATTTCGCCCAGATTCAGGCTTTACGCCGACTTATACAACTAGGTGGAGAGTTGTATAAGCCCAGCTGAGGCTAGTGGGTTCATGGATGACTCATACCTCTAGGGAGAGGGCTGGGCGTCGTGCAGGCAGGGAGTTGATGAGACCAGCTGAAGCCTGTCAGTTCGTTTAAGGCCTCTATAAAAACTCCCAGATTCATTAGGTGTTTGCTCATGCCTGGAACCAGACCTGTGTGGACTGTCTAGGGAGAGTGAACACCTGTGCGGTGAGACAAAGCCTGTGTGGCTATTTGCTTGGACATTTAAAACCAGGGACTTAGGGACTAGGACAGCACTAGGCTGATCCCAGTTGTTAGTTAGGAAACCTGTATGTTTAGTCAGAGGTCAAGTTGACCAGGATTTATTTTGTTTATGTTTCTTTTTCTTTGCTGTGTTTTGTCACTGTAAATAGAAAATAAACCGCACCTTTTTGATTTTGAAAACCACAACCTCCGTTTGCTGGGCCTGTTTTTGTGTGGGGAGCCCACCTCGGGGGTCACACACACCTGCTGCCGAGCCAACCCCCTCACAGTATTTGTAATCCAACAAACCAGGTGAAGAAAGAATGAACACCTAAACTGTGTAGTATAAGGGCAAGTGGAGTGCTGATCCTCCCAAAGTGCTAAATCACTTCCAAATGTAGCGTGTCTCCACTTAAAACACTGTAGCTGTCAGCAAGCACAAGTAAACTATGGAAGTCACCTTCCTGCAACCCAGTTAGTTATGCTGATGGGCAGGTGCCCTCTCACCACATGAGGCCTCGCCTCGCCGGTGTGCTCTGTCCGGACCCTCTTGGTTCTTGGCTCCTGGGCAAGTCGCGGTCCCTGGTTCTCCGCCCAGCCGCTCACGAGGTGTCGGTGGAAAGGTGACTCTGGATGCCTTGGAATGTAGAGCGGTCCCTCTCCCTGGTCCGATCAGCAGGGTCGTGGCAGGAATCCCTCAGTCTAGCAATCCGGTTTCCGTCACTATAGGCCCAGGCTTCTCCGGCCTAAGCACACTCGCTGCAGGCCTCTTGCCTGTTTGACGTCCCAAGAGGCCACACAAGAGCACCGCCTTGCCTTAAATAAGCTCCCCCAGCAGGCTGTGTGTGGCGCCAAAAAATTTGGCGGCATAGTGGTCTTGTGGGTAATGTAGTTTCATTTCTATCCATGCCAATAGAGTCTCTGTCTATGATTCCACATTACCCATAATGCTTTATCCATGAATAACTGAAACAAACAACTTTTAATAGTCTAGCATAAACAGGCACCAGAGGGAGCTAAGTTCTTATTAGGCACAAACTGTAGTCCATAAGTTACGTGCAAAAGTGACACCTTGCTACACGAGTATTCTCCGTGTCTTATCCTTGATCAGTTTCGGTGGTTTATTCCATATTGGCTCTGGTGGAGGAAGCAAACAGGTTGAAGGGAGACCTTAAAGCGGAGTTCCACCAAAAAGTGGAACTTCCGCTTAAACCACTCCTCGCCCCCTTACATGCCACATTTGGCATGTCATTTTTTTGGGGGGGGGGGGGGAGGGAGTGGGGGCTTCAGTAGTAGTGGGACTTCCTGTCCCACTTCCTCCTTCCGCCCAGGGACCGCTTAGGCGACTCGTCATATATCGCCTTTTGGCGGCCCCTCCCTGTAGGCGATCACCTGGGACACGTGACAGGTCCCAGGCGATCCCCTGTCCACTCAGATTGCGCAGTGCCGCTCGCGCATGCGCAGTAAGTGCCCGGCCGTGAAGCCCGAAAGCTGTCACGGCCGGGTGCCCACAGTTAGAATGGAGGCGCCGGCGGAGAGGGGGGAGAGAAGCGAAGCTCCGTTCGGCCACGTCGCTGGACAGTGGAACAGGTAAGTGTCTGTGCACAGTTCACCATTTTTAATTGCTACCACCAGGGATGGACCCAACACCCCCCTGTTCGGTTCGCAGCAGAACTCCTGAACAGGGGAAATCTTCTAGCCTGAACAGTGAACCCCATTGATGTCTATAGGAGCCAAACATGAAAAATCTAAATTGCCAATTTTGAAGGCTTATATGCAAGTAATTGGCCATAAAAGGGGTATATGGGTCTGGGTACTACCCTGTATCAATAAAATAAAATAAAAAAACAATAGTTTTTTTCAGGAGCAGTGATTTTAACAATGCTTAAAGTGCAACAATGAAAATAAAAAAACTCCTTTAAATATTGTGCCTGGGGGGCCCCCTTCATGTGCCTGTAAATTGGTGCCTTTGTAGCATATACAGGACATGCTACAGCAAAACTGAAATTTCTAAAGAAAAAAATCCTATTTAAAATGACTTGTGGTTACAACTACCACCACCTGGCTATTAAAAAATAAAGAAAAAAACACGGTGTGGGGTCCCCCCCAGTTCATACCAGGCCCTTCTGCCTGGTATGGATTTTAACCAGTTCCCTACCGAGCCATTGTAAAATGACGTCGGCAGGAACCTTGTCTCCCTCAGGGCTGGACGTCATATAATGTCCTGTGCTTCCCGGCCGCTAGGGGGCGCATGCGCCTGCGGCATCGCTCGGGACCCGGTGTGCGTGCCCGGCGGCCGCAATGTCCGCCGGGCACCTGCGATTGCCCGTGATCATGGCAGGAGTGTGGATCTCTGTCAGAGGTGAGGAGACCGATGTGTGTTCCCAGTACAGAGGAACACACATCGGTCTCCTCCCCTTGTGAGTCCCCGCCTCCTACAGTTAGAATCACTCACTAGGGAACATATTTAACCCCTTCAGCGCCCCCTAGTGTTAACCCCTTCCCTGCCAGTCACATTTACACAGTAATCAGTGCAGTTTTCTAGAACTAATCGCTGTATAAATCTGAATGGTCCCAAAAACGTGTCAAAAGTGTCCGATATGTCCCTCGCAATGTCACGGTCACAATAAAAAAAAAAAAAAAAAATCGCAGATCGCTGCCATTAAAAAAATTAAAATGCAATAAAACTATCCCCTATTTTGTAGACGCTATAACTTTTGCGCAAACCAATCAATATACGATTATTGCGATTTTTTTTTACCAAAAATATGTAGAAGAAGAATACATATCGGCCTAAACTGAGGAAATTTTTTTTTTTTTTTTTTTAAATGTGATATTTATTAAATCAAAAAGTAAAAAATATTGTGTTTTTATCAAAATTGTCGCTCTTCTTTTGTTTACAGCGCAAAAAATAAAAAAACGCAGAGGTGATCAAATACCACCAAACAAAAGCTCTATTTGTGGGAAAAAAAACATTAAGATTTAATTTGGGTACAGTGTTACATGACCGCGCAATTGTCATTCAAAGTGCGACAGCGCTGAAAACTAAAAATTGGTCAGGGCAGGAAGGGGGTGAAAGTGCCCTGTATTGAAGTGGTTAAGGAGAACCCTATGGCAAAAAAAAAAGGCAGTGGGCTCTCCCCAAAATCTATACCAGACCCTTATCTGAGCATGCAGCCTGGCCGGTTAGGAAAAGGGTGGAGGGGAGGACGAGCGAGCGCCCCCCGCCCCTCCTGAACCATACCAGGCCACATGCCCTCAAAATGGGGGGTGGGTGCTTTGGGGCAGGGGGGCCCTCTTCCCAACAACCCTGGGCTGTGGTTGTCGGGGTCTGCGGGTGGGGGGCTTACCGTAATCTGGACCCCCCCCATGTGAATGGGTATCGGGTACATCACTAGCAAATCACTTTTTGGAGGGAAAATTTTAAGTAGAACTATAGCCAAAACTTATTTTTTCATTTTGGATAGAGTAAGGGAAGGTTATAACCAGTCAGATTTCTCATTGGGGAGATTTCCCTTCATTTCCTGTCCCATAGTCAAACAGGAAGTGAGAAGAAATCCCTGCAAGAGAGAGAGAGAGGCTGAATGAGAGAGAGAGGTTGAATGAGAGAGAGAGAGAGAGAGGCTAAATGAGAGAGAGAGAGGGGGCTGAATGAGAGAGGCTGAATGAGAGAGAGAGGCTGAATGAGAGAGCGAGAAAGAGAGAGGCTGAATGAGAGAGAGGCTGAACGAGAGAGAGAGAGAGGGAGGCTGAATGAGAGAGTGAGAGGGGGCTGAATGAGAGGGAGAGAGAAAGGGGGGCTGAATGAGAGAGGGAGGGAGGCTGAATGAGAGAGAGAGGGTTGAATGAGAGAGAGAGAGAGGGCTGAATAAGAGAGAGAGAGAGGGGTGAATGAGAGAGGGAGGGAGGCTGAATGAGAGGGAGAGAGTGCAAAAGAGGCTAAATGAGAGAGAGAGGGAGGCTGAATGAGAGAGGGAGGCTGAATGAGAGAGGGAGAGAGAGGCTGAATGAGAGAGGGAGAGAGAGGCTGAATGAAAGAGCGAGAGAGAGGCTGAATGAGAGCGCGAGAGAGGGGGCTGAGAGAGGCTGAATGAGAGAGGGAGAAAGGCTGAATGAGAGGCAGAGAGAGAGGGGGGGGCTGAATGAGAGAGAGAAGCTGCATGAGAGAGAGAGCGAATGAGAGGGGGGCTAAATGAGAGAGAGAGAGAGAGGGGGGTGAATGAGAGAGAGAGTCTGAATGAGAGAGTGAGGGGCTGATAGAAGAAACAGGCTGAATGAGAGAGAGTCTGAATGAGAGAGAGAGAGAGGGAGGGGGCTGAATGAGAGGGCGACAGGCTGAATGAGAGAGAGAGGGAGGCTGAATGAGAGAGAAAGAGAGAGAGAGAGTGAGGCTGAATGAGAGGGGGGCTGAATGACAGAGAGAGAGTGAGAGAGGCTGAATGACAGAGAGAGAGAGAGAGAGGCTAAATGAGAGCAAGAGAGAGAGATGGGGAGCTGAATGACCGAGAGAGAGAGGGGCTGAATGAGAGAGCAAGAGAGGCTGAGAGAGATAGAGACTGAACGAGAGAGAGAGAGAGGGGGGGGCTGAATGAGAGAGAGAAAGAGAGGCTAAATGAGAGAGAGGGAGGGAGGGGGGCTAAATCAGAGAGAGAGCACCTGAATGAGAGAGGGAGGGAGGCTGAATGAGAGGGAGAGAGAGAAAGAGAGAGAGCGAGAGGCTAAATGAGAGCGAGAGGGGCTGAATGAGAGAGCGAGAGAGAGGCTGAATGAGAGAGTGAGAGAGAGGCTGAATGAGAGAGGGAGGGAGGCTGAATGAGAGAGAGAGAGGGGGGGCTGAATGAGAGAGAGGGAGAAGGGGGCTGAATGAGAGAGAGAGAGAGAGGGAGAGGGGGGGCTGAATGAGAGAGAGGCTGAATGAGAGAGGGGCTGAATGAGAGAGAGGCGCTGAATGAGAGAGAGAGGCTGCATGAGAGAGAGAGGGTCTGAATTAGAGAGAGAGAGAGAGACACAGAGAGAGAGACACAGAGATTCCCTGTGGCACCTGCATCTACATCAAAACCAGTGGCGGCCCGTCCATTAGGGGCGCATCCCTTAGGATGCCGGGCACCTGAATTACAGCGGCGAGGGTGTCTTTTTGCAGCACCTGATTAGAGCCATAGGCTCTAGTAGGCTTCACAATAGGGTGGCTTGTGGCGCAGAGCATTGCGCCATGAGCCCTCCCAAGTGTTAAAACAGCGAATGAATATTTGCTGTTGTAACACTGATTCTCAATCCGGGCCAATCAGAAGTGGGTGAGAGACCGAAAAGAGAAGACTCCCGATTGGCTGCTGGGAAGGAGGGAGGAAACGGAGGTCGCCGCCGCCACCGCCGCTGCCATGGAAACCAGGGGAACGGGAGGCTGCCGCCGAGCATGGGAAGCCGTGATGGGGTAAGTGCGACCAACCGTCCCACCGACTGACTGACCGAATAGGGGCGGGGCAGGGGGTGGTGTTGGTGGCTGCCACTGATCAAAACATTCATGTACTTCAAAGTTATCTGATTAATAAATCACACTACTAAACCTAAACCCTTGTTCCCCATATATTTCTACCAATATCCAATACCTCTAAACTTGTTAAGTATATAGTTACACAAATATATATTTACATTTACTAATGGAGATCTCACAAAAAAAAAACCTCATAAGTCAGCAGATCCCCCTTGTGACCAGTGAGACCCGGCCACACTCAATAAAGTAATTGTTCTTGTCTTATCTCCATTAGTTTGGGATTTACAGATCCCCCAGGCACCTTTGAGACCTCTGATCCTCTGTCCAGATTTTCCACCTCTCCTTTTCAATCAATTTAGTCTCACCTGGGACCCCTAGTCAGTACTCTGCAATCTGGAGAGGAAACAGGTCGTCTCTGCTGGAGAGAAAGGTTGGTGTGTGTGGAGATGACAGTCAGTAGGGTTGCTGATATATAAATTAGAGCTGAGACATAGTTAGGTTTTGTTGGAAGTTACATTTTTCCTCTGAAGCATTGTACAGCACCTGGAAATATCACCAGTAAAGTCATCGCTGTTTGCCATAACATTACTGGACTGGTATTGGAATGCCCACACTCTCATTGAACAATTCCAGTTTCCTCTGAAAGGCATGGACAGTTGTCATCAAATAGAATTGTTCTTCAGCTTTAAGCCCTCGTTGACGCGGAACGTGGGTTAGAAATTGTGCAACTTTAGCTGAACTCGCACAATTTCAAACGCTCATTTCAGTGTGAGGTTTGGGGGGCGATTTGAAAGAATATATCTGTGCGGGTTCATGCTCCAGATGTCTATTGAAATTGCCCCCAAATAGGGGTTCCACCTCATCCCTTTAAACCCGAACACATGAATTACACAGGTTCTGTGGCTGATTAAGTTGGTAATTAAACTGACTTGGTGCTTTATCTACATTAAATTGGCCTCAACCTGTGTAATTTATGTGTTCGGATTTAAAGGGATGAGGTGGCAACTCCTACCCCCAAAAAAATGCCAAAAGTAGTGCAGGAACTACTTTTTGGAAATCGGTGCGGCGCTGCAAAGTCTGCGTTGCACTGATTGCCGGCAACAGCATCGTCCCAATAGGCTGTGATTTGGCAAGCCAAATCACACCGATGTGAATGAGGGGGGGGCTAAATCTGATCTTCTCACAGGGATCTCCAAACTATGACCCTCCAGCTTTTGCAGAAATACACGTCCCATGAGACATTGTAAAACTCTCTGACATTCAGAGACATGACTAGGCCTGATGGGAATTGTCGTTCATGAACAACTGGAGGGCCATTGTTTGAAGACCCCTTAACTAGTTAAATTCAGTCAAACTTTTCCCAAGCTGGTTGGTCTATATTAGAGGTGGGTGCCCACTGTGCACATTTGTATAAACTGTATTAAGCCCCAGCTATATGCTTTATACAGTCTTAGGCCCCTTTCACACTAAAGCAACTGTGCCGCGATTTTGCCGCGAATGGTTGTCATTGGAAATCATGGGGAACGTCTTGTCATGTGACTTTGCAGTCCCAAGTCGCGTAAGTACTATGAACAAGGCTTATCGCCGAAACTAGTCTGCTGCTGACTGTACTCACTGTGAAGGCTTCAAAATAAATACACTTGATGTTATGGAGTTGCCGGCTGCTTCTTTTACAAGTGTGAAAGGGGCCTAAACCAAAAACGACAGCACTACTGAGACCCCAAATGACAGAGGTGCAAAGAAGGGGGGGGTGGTGAAGATATGGATGAGAGTATATAAAACAAGCTCATCTGAATGCAAACTGTGTAAACAAGTGACATAAATTAAGAGTAAAAATATTGCACTCACTCTTTAGTAGTGTAGCGGGTATGTACATTTAAATCTGGTGAGGACACCAGTGATGCATTGTTCCCTGCAGCCCAGCAGGTGGCGCTGTCACTTTGGGCTGGGGTTGAACCATCGCTGCAGTGCCGTACCCTTTGTGACCTCTCGCAGCGGTTGTACGGCGGGGTGGGGAACCTGCCGTGCTTGCTGGGAGAGGGTATAAAGGGGATGGACATCTTCGCCACGAGGTTGGAGTCCCAGGCACCTTCAGCCTGAGGGCTGCTGTGCGTTCGGTGTCCAGGCGGCCTAGGCCTGGACACTTGGAGTTCGTGTTCCATCCCAGACACCTTCAGTCTGGGGTGAGGTGCTCAGCCGGAGGCCTGGGGCCCAGTGCCTTCCGCTGGGTCCCGCGAAGGGAGGGATTGTCCTAGGGGGGGCCCCGGGAGTGGGGCACCCGAATCCAGAGGCATAAGGGACCGGAGGAGGGACTCACCCGAAGACCTGGTGCAGCAGATTGCCAGTGCCGGGTGAACCTCCTGGAGGGATATCTCTTCCGAACAGGGGCCAAGTTCAGAGAGGAAGTTCAATGACCGGTGGCAGTGGTCCAATGATTCCAATCAGGTCGGTGGCAGAGACCTGCTATTAGGCCTGTGGCAGGGGCCTCAACAGATCATCCGGTCGGTGGCAGTGACCAAAACTCAGTCGGTGGCAGAGACCGTGCGCCAGGCCTATTCGCTAGCAAAGAAATAAGAGTTCAGTTGTGCCTGGGCCTACTCGTACCCACACCCCCCCCCCCTTGTTCGTCAGGTATTGGAAGTTCAACTGATTGTGTTCACCGTACTGTACGAGAAATAAAGGAGTGTTGGACTTTCGATTGGTGTGGAGCTCTATTATTGGCAGACATGTCTCCACAGAACTAAGGTTTCGTATGCAGTGGACAGACCCCGGAGGTAATTGAACTAACTCTGCTTGAACCTCATACACATACGAGGGGAGAGCTTGGCGTAGTGTTCCTGCACTCTCCTCTCCCAGGCACCCCTAGACACAAGTCCCTCACACGAGGAAGCACAGAGAGGGAGAGTGAGGCTCCGCTACAGTAGTAAGTGGTGTGTATGTCATCATTATGCCTCCTTAGAGGACTGCAGAGATCAGCAGGCAAGCAGCCAGGAGTAGGCCAAGGGATGCTGGGGGGGGAAAAAGCGGCTGGTGACCAGAACTGGAGCGCAAGCTGGTTGGTAATACACTAGAGGCCAGTTCACACCACATGCAATCCAGTGCGTTTTTTGGAAAGCAGGTTATATGGCTTTCAATGGCACACCAGTGCTTGCAGTTCCAGGGGAAAAAAAAAGAACATGATGCTTTTTTTTTTTTTTTTTTTTTCCCTGCACTGGAACGCTGTAAAATGCATCAAAAAGCACCGAAACACACACGTCCTTATTTAAGGTTAAGAAAAAAGAGGGGAAGAAAATGCACTGGACTGCATCAAAAACACACAAGCAGGAAAGCATCCAGACTGCATTTCTATGGCGTGAACTGGCCCTCAGTCCACTCTGCGGTGATCAGCTCCACGTGGATGACATCACTACATAGCGGGGGCATAGTTATGTGTGTCGCGATACCCCCGAGAGGACTGCTGGATTAATTTTGGGTCCTGCCGTTACCCCACATTTCACTGTCCCAGAACTTAAGACGACTTTCACACTGAGTCGCTTTCACGCTAAAAAAAGCGCCTAAAAAGCTTACTAAAACTTATTTCCATTAAAATCAATGAATGCTTTCACACTGGGGCAGTGCGCTGAAAAAACGCCCCTCTCCATTGAAATTTAATTGAAACGACTGAAAAGCGCTTAGAGTGTTTTTTTTTTTTTTTTTTTTTTTTTTTTTACTGGCAGTTTTTCAAGCGCCTCAGTGTGAAAGAGGCCTAAGAGTCTATGTTTAAGTAGTTTTGAAAGATGTGATTGCCAGTCACTTCAGTCTTTTACTCACTCCATTGCTTTATTAAACAACTTCAGGTAGAAGGATAGAGGGTTTGGGGAAGTTCAGATACCTTGGTTTTGCAGATCACTAATGTGGTTCTTGCTTCAGCTTCTGTCACTGTATCTTGCGACAACCGGATAGGCCTCTCACACCGACCTAGCAGCCGGTATGAAGCAGGGACAAAGTCTCTGCCACAGACTTGAGTGATAAGTGGAAACTCCTGGATAATCCTCTGCCACAGGATTGTTTAGCCAGTAGTCAGTTGGGTCAGCTGCACAGTACCTGAACCTTTAAGCCATCCGGCAATACTGTGAGGTAGATTAACTTCAGTGCATCCTCCAAACGAGTCACCAGGCCCTTCCTGAGAAACCAGCCTTCAGCTCGGTTCTCTCCAGCAAGGTCCTCCCCTGGAATCTCCTCCCTTTTTTTTTTTTTTTTTTTTTGGGGGGGGGCTTCTTCTAGCAGGACAGACAGCACAGGACCACCTTTAGTTAAGTAGGCCCCAGACAGGCTTCTGGGCCTACTTGCAGCAAACCCAGCAGCATAGCCTCAGGCCTGAAGGGCCATGAGACAGAGAGCCAACAGGCCCCTGGGTAGAAGAGAGACCCAGGGTACAAGAAGAGACTCAAAACATGGTGTCTGTCCCTTTAAATATCCTCTCCCAGAATGCACAGCGGTAAGAACACTCCCTCTGGGAAAGAACACTCAATGCACTTTAGCTTGCTGTATTTCTCACAATGGCCTGTGACAACAGTGACGCCTACTGTCAACAGTGGGAAATGCGCACAACACAGCCAAAGCTGGAACAGAAGCCAACACTTTACATAATCACTCTGAGCTATTTACAGCTCAGATACCCCTAACTTTACACATAGCGCCTATACAAAAGTAGCAGGGCGCTACAGACACATAGGACAGACAAACCAGTAGAACCCAGGAAGGAGTTTACCAGCTGACCTCATTAGAGTGCGCCCTTCACCCATCAAAAGTTTTCACAGCACCCCCGCGGCGTTCCTCCATGTGTTCGTTTGCCTCGCTTCCCTGGCGTCCCTTCAGACAGGCTCAAGCTGCATGCTAAACTCCCTGGGGCCACATGCAGCCCACTGGACACCCCTGATGTAGTGCAAGAGCCTGCCTGATTGGATTGTGTGTCCTCCTATTACCGTGTTTCACCGAAAATAAGCCCGGGTCTTATATTAATTTTGGCAACAAAAGACACAGTAGGGCATATTTTCGGGGTAGATCTTACCACGTAATATGCTGTCTTCTCTCTCCCCCTCCCTGTCAGGAATCCCCAGTGTGAACTGAGTTTAAATGCCTGTAAAATCCTAGAATCCTCTCTATTACAGTAGAATATAATGTACAATGTGTGTTTTCTGTAATATAATTGCGGGGAAGAGAGCTCCGGCGGGTCACAGAAGCGCAGAGCGGCGCTGTAACAAAGGCATTTGGCACAATTATATTACAGAAATACACACATTATATAAATACAGTGTTTCTCTTCCCCGCAATTATACTACAGAAACACACACATTGTACAATATATAATAGAGTGGATTATAGGATGTAACAAACATTTTAAACTAGGGCTTATTTTCGGGGTAGGGCTTATATTGCAGCCCTCCTGGAAAATAACGCTAGGTCCTCCCTTCTTCTTTTTTTTTTTAATTTTTTTTTTTGGGGGGGGGGGGGGGGAACGCGGTAGATCGTTTTTGTAAATCTAAAGGAGATTGGACAATCAAGATTGTAGTGTATAGCCGCATTTATACACCTAAGATTTAACTAGTTGCGCTTTCAGTGTCATTAAAAGGGTTAGGGGTTTTTGCCTCCTTTATTGCATCCTATGCATTAAGCTGAGAACTTCTGTCACTGACCGACCCCCAGCCCCCCATTTTATTCACCTGAGTCTTGTATTCCCCCACCAGAGATGCCCTCTTCCCCTCTTCCCGTTGTCTCGGCTCTTGATTGGATAGATTAAACGCAGCCATTGGCTCCTGCTGCTGTCAAAATCCAATGCTGGGGGTGGGGCCAAGTTCTACATTTTGGCATCTATGGATGCCGAATGCTGGACTCGGGAGCGCACCCACAAGGTAACCTCCCGGAAGAGCGCTTCTCCTAGGGGGTTATACGATGTGGGGAGGTGCTACCAGCGCCACCGGGGGACCCCAGGAGACGAGGAGTGGGGCCACTCCGTGCAAAATGAACTGCACAGGTAAGTATGATATGTTTTGTTTAAAAAAAAAAAAAGCCTTACAATCATTTTAAGACCCCTTTCACACTGAGGCAGTTTTCAGGCGTTTTTAGCGCTGGAAATAGTGCCTGAAAACTGCCTCCTGTGTGCTTTCACACTGGGGCGGTGCGCTTACAGGACATTAGGAAAAGTCCTGCAAGCAGCATCTTTGGGGCAGTTTGGGAACGCTGTATACATTGTGGAAGCGCTGCCCATGCATTCCAATGTTTTTTTTTTTTTTTTGTCTTTCTTTTTTAGTGGATGATAACTTGGATAGGGTAAGGAATTATGGGATGCCCAACATAACAACTTTAACTTCAAGGACAGCTTCCTCCCTATTTACAGATTCTTCCTCTCATGTCCTCCTGCACACTCTTGGTTTCTTATGTACAGCTCCTAATGAGTCACTCCTTAGGGAACTAACAGTTTTAGCTAGTTCAGCATAGGCCTATTATAGGCAGAGACCCGCAGCCTCTAACACAGTAGCACAAATGGGGTGAACAGCAAACACACTTTCTTCTACCTTCCTGTGGCCACTGATCCCAGTTCTACTTGCAGAATGTTAGCCAGCTTGGCTGCCACCAGTAGGGATGAGCTCGGTGTTCGAGTCGAACATACGTTCGACTCTAACATCGGCTGTTCGACGAAGATCGAACGATTTGGGCCGTTCGCGCCTAATTCGAGTGACGCGAACGGCCCACAATGCACTACGCCATCGCAGTGTCATCCAGGCGCTGTGATTGGCCAAGCATGCACTGTGACCCCGCATGCTTGGCCAATCACAGCGCCGGCAGCGAGGAGAGCAATGATTGGCCACAGGCAGGATGCCTGTGGCCAATTATTGCTGAGGGTGTTTAGTACACGCCCCACACTATAAAAGGCCGCCAGCACGGCGGCCTAGTGTAGTGTGTTCCGGAGCAGGGAAAGAGAAGCATAGGCAGGGACAGTGACTTTTTTTTTTTTTTTTTTTTTCTTGCTTAACCTGGATTCCTTTAGTTTAGGGAAAGAGAAGGATAGGTAGGGAGAGTGTCAGTGTGTTTTACTGTGCGAATCCTTGTTTCTAGGGACAGGGAAGGACAGTGAGGGAAATTCTCCTTGTGCTATAGTGTGCTAAAGCATTGATCATCAACCATCTTTGAAATCCTTTTTTTTTGGACAGTCAGGGAAATTGTCGTTGTGCTATTCTGTGCGAAAGCAATCATCCTCAACCATATTTAGAAATCCTTAAGTAAAGGGACAGAGAAGGACACCTGAAGGTAGCCCTTATTGCCTTTTTCCCATCTCCCTGCAGGCCATCTATTAGAATGTCTGGAAGGCAAACAAGGAGAGGCAGACAGTCAGGAGGCAATAAAAGAGGGCAAGCAGGCTCTGTGTCTGGGGGCAACAGTGCTGGTCGTGGACGCGGTGCATTGTCATCAGCACATGGCCATGGGACACGCTCGTCCTTCTTTTCGGCAGCTGGACATGTTGAGCCACATCATGCCGAAGACTTGGTAGAGTGGATGACCAGGCTCAGGGTACTGGCAAAGCAGCTGCCAAAGCGTCCTCTTCCCTGGTATCAATGTCAGACTCATCATCAGTCACTCCTTCCCTAGAACCACCATGTCCTCCTCCTGAGGAGTCCCCCGAACTGTTTGAGCACAGTGTTGGGTACATGCTCCAGGAGGATGCCCAGCGTTTCGAAGGGTCTGATGATGAAACCCAGCTACAGGAAGGCAGTAGCGTGAGAGCAGACAGAGGGGATGCTCAAGAAGGACACCAATCTGGCAGTCATGTTCCAGCAGCTGCAGCATACTGCCAGATTGGCTCCAGTGATGAGGAGGGAGGGGATGATGAGGTCACTGACTCCACGTGGGTGCCTAATAGGAGAGATGAGGAGGAGGCACATCTCCAACGAGGAAGGATGCCCTTTGGTGGCCAGCGTAAGGGCAGTACACCGACGGAATCACACCGCAGAGCTCCGCCTGTGCAGGGCGCTGCCTCTGCCCGTCATTCCAAAAGTTCTTTGGTGTGGGCCTTTTTTGAGGCTAGTGCATCAGATCGCACAGCTGCTGTTTGCAACATATGTCTCAAGCGTATATCGTGTGGCCAAAACATCAGCCGCTTGGGTACCACATGCCTGACCAGACATATGTTGACCTGCCATGCAGCTCGTTGGCAAGCCTACCTCAAAGACCCACACCAAAGAACAAAGCGGACCTCTCCTTGCACCGCATCAGCTGGGATCTCCAACCCCACTATAACTTCAGTCCTCTCTGAAACATGCACTGAGAGGAATGAAGGTGTAGAATTAGGTGTGTCACAGCCAAGTAGTTGCGGCCATTCTGCTAGCAGTACACCGACGTCCGATTCTAGCAGGCAAATTTCCCTGCCCCAGCTGCTGGACCGTCGAAAGAAGTTCACTCCCAGCCATCCACATGCCCAGCGGTTGAATGCTAGCTTGGCTAAATTGCTAGCGCTTCAACTGCTGCCTTTTCAGTTGGTAGACTCGGCCCCCTTCCGTGAGTTTGGGAACCTGCCACTGAGGAACCGCACATTGCACAAACGCCACTTTTTCTCACGGAAGGCTATTCCGGCTCTCTACCGGCATGTGGAAGGCAATGTCTTGGCCTCGCTGGACAGGGCGGTCAGCGGTAAGGTGCATATTACCGCTGACTCATGGTCCAGCAGGCATGGACAGGGACGTTACCTTTCTTTCACGGCCCATTGGGTCACTCTTTTGGCAGCTGGGAAGGATGCAGGACAAGGTGCAGTAGTGTTGGAGGTTGTTCCACCGCCACGCCTCCAAAATGCTACTACTGGTTGTGACACACCTCTCTCCTCCACCCCCTCCTCTTCTTCTTCCTCCATGGCCTCTTCCTGTGCTTTGTCCTCTGAACCAGCGGTGCTCCGTAGCCGTTCAAGGGGCTACGCAAGTACGCAGGCAAAAAGATGCCATGCCGTGCTTGCGCTGGTGTGTTTGGGGGACAGAAGTCACACTGGGGCAGAGGTCCTGTCTGCTCTGCAGGGCCAGGCCGAGAGGTGGTTGACGCCACGCCAGCTTAAGCCAGGAATGGTGGTTTGCGACAATGGCACCAACCTCCTCTCCGCCCTCCGACAGGGACAACTGACCCATGTGCCCTGTGTGGCTCACGTCCTTAACCTGGTGGTGCAGCGGTTCTTGGGCAGGTACCCGGGCTTACAGGATGTCCTGAGGCAGGCCAGGAAAGTCTGTGTGCATTTCCGCAGATCTTATAATGCCAGTGCTCGCCTGGCTGAGCTGCAAAAGGAGTTGAACCTGCCCAAGAACCGCCTTATATGTTCCATGCCCACCAGGTGGAACTCAACGTTGGCCATGCTGCAGCGGCTGCACACGCAGCAGAGGGCCATCAATGAGTACCTGTGCGACTACGGCACCAGGACAGGGTCAGGGGAGCTTGGTTTTTTTTCTCCACGCCAGTGGGGCATGATCAGGGATGCATGCACTGTCCTGGCACCATTTGAGGAGGCCACGAGGATGGTGAGCAGTGACAGTGCATGCATCAGTGACACTGTACCTCTTGTCCACCTGTTGGAGCACACGCTGCGTGGAATAATGGACAGGGCACTTGAGGCAGAACAGAGGCAGGAAGAGGAGGACTTCCTTGCCTCTCAAGGCCCCCTTTACCCAGACAGTGTTCCTTCTGTCCCACCCATTGCACAGGAGGAGGAGGAGGAGGAGGAGGATTGTGTCAGCATGGAGGTGGAGGCTGGCACTCAGCATCATCAGCAGCAGTCTTTTAGGGATGATTTACAGTCCCAAGAAACCAGTGGACTTGTACGTGGCTGGGAGGAGGTGGCTGCGGATCATGTCGTCTTTAGTGACCCAGAGGACTCCGGACCGAATGCCTCAGCAAACCTACGCTGCATGGCCTCCCTGATCCTGCAAAGTCTGCGGAAGGATCCTCGTATTCTTCGGATCAAGGAGAGGGACCATTACTGGCTGGCCACTCTCCTTGATCCACGGTACAAGGGTAAGGTTGCAGACCTTATGTTACCGTCGCAGAGGGAGCAGAGGATGAGACAACTCCGGGAGGCCTTGCAGAAAGGTCTGTGCAACGCGTTCCCAGAGACTGGGAGGTTACAAACTCCTGGTCCTGGACAACGAGTTGCTGAGGCTTTGGCCAGTCAAAGAAGGAGTGGTGGGGAAGGTGGCCGTCTGACCGATGCATTCAGACAATTCTTTAGTCCGCAGCCCCAAAGTATGATCGGTTCCAGCAACCATCGCCAGCGTCTGATAAACATGGTGCAGGAATATCTAGGGGCAAGGTCAGACTTGGACACCTTCCCCACCGAAAATCCTCTGGCTTACTGGGTCTTGAGGATGGATCACTGGCCAGAGCTTGCACAGTATGCAATTGAGCTACTGGCCTGTCCTGCATCCAGCGTTCTTTCGGAACGCACATTCAGTGCTGCTGGAGGATTTGTCACAGATCACAGGGTGCGCCTGTCCACCGACTCGGTTGATCGACTGACTTTCATCAAGATGAACCAGTCTTGGATCACCACCAGCTACCACACACCTGATGCTGATATAACAGACTAATTGATTTTAACATGTCACATCCCTTCAAGACTGATGCTGAGTGCCTGTGCTGTTATGTTGACTGGCTATCCTCCTCCTCCGAGTCCTCAATGATACGATTGATGATAGCTTGGAAGATCATTTTTGTTTATGGGTGCCGCCACCAGTGGCTAAGGCCCAATTTTTCAGCCCCTGTTTAACAGGGGCGTGTAATTACAATTTTTTTTTAGCAATAATTTGCCATAGGGCTCATTGCTGTGCTCCAAGTACAGTATCTGTGAGGGGTTGGAGTGTTGTGCCACCAGTGCCTAAGTTCCAATTTTTCAGCCCCTGTTCAACAGGGGCATGCAATTACAATTCTTGATCTAATAATTCACAGCAGGGCCCATTGCTGCACCCACCAAGAGTAACTGTCAGGGCTTACAGTGTTGTGGCACCAGCACCACCATCAAAGGCCCAATTTTTTACTACCACTGTTCAACAATTATATGTAATTACAATTCCTGATATAATAGTTGACAGCAGGGCGTTCCAGCACCAACCAAGAGTAACTGTGAGTGCTTACAGTGTTGTGCCAACACCAACAACTAAGGGGCCTATTTCTGCAGAGTATATACGGCAGGTCCCTACTTTCAAACATCCAACTTACAAACGCAAGAAGACAACAGGAAGTGAGAGGAAATCTACCCCTTGGAAGGAAAATTCTCTCCTGTAAGAATTAATATGGGAGAAAGGTGTCTCCTCTGTACTGATGCTTTATCAGCAATCCTTGTTTCAAGAAAAACACCACATTTCAAAAACAGTTGTCATTGGGACGGAAAGTGAGGTGAAATGTTCTGAACAGGGGCACAGACAGCAAAACAAATGTTACAGGGGTGATGACCCTTACCTATGTTTTCCAAAAAGTTTAAAAATAGATTTTTGGGCTGGAGCTACACTTCAACAATGTACCTGTTCAAAATTACAAACAGATTCTACATAAGAACAAACCTACAGTCCCTGTCTTGTATGCACCGCCTGTATACGGCTGTTCAGAGTATATAGGGCCTTTTTTATTTTATGTGCGGGGTTCCCCTTAATATCCATACAAGACCCAAAGGGGCTGGTAATGGGCTGGGGTAGGGGGGGGGGGGGGGGGTCATGGGGTAGCTATGCCATTTTTCTTAAAGATTTTCATCCATATTACCGGGAGCAGACATTACATTAAAGCCGCAAGCAGTTTTAAATGGCTTTTTTTTTCCTTTAGAAGTGTCATTTTGTGCAGGGACAGTTCTAAACACGTGGCACTTCACAGGCATACTTTAGACACCCCCCAGGTACGATATTTAAAGGAATATTTGCCTTTTTTTTTTTTTTTTTTTTTTTTTCACTTTATGCATCATTAAAATGACTGCTCCCGAAAAACGACCGTTTTTAAAACTTCTTTTTGCATTGATACATGTCCCCTGGTGCAGAACCCGGGTTCCCAAACCCTTTTTAGGACAATAACATGCATAATAGTCGTTATAATTAGCACTTTAGAATTCGAACGTTCGCATCCATTGTATTTAATAGGGTTCTAATGTTCGTACGAACTTTCGGTCCGTTCGCGGGTTCTGGTGCGAACCGAACCCGGGGGTGTTCGGCTCATCACTAGCCACCAGCCACACCTGGCTGTTTTCCGCCCAGTACTGCCCATGAGTACCAAAGTGCAATAATTTTACTCTTAATTTTATGTCACTTTTTCTGAACACAGTCTACATTTAGACGGAGGTACCCTCTCTTGCTTGTTCATATACTGTATACAGAGCTGTGATCTGGCAGTGGGACAGGAACATCCCTTTCCACTCTGGAACAAAATTGAGTTGGGCTGAGCTCTGACCCGAGGAGCGATCCACAGCCCGGGGAGAGCTCTGACCCGAGGAGCGATCCACAGCCCGGGGAGAGCTCTGACCCGAGGAGCGATCCACAGCCCGGGGAGAGCTCTGACCCGAGGAGCGATCCACAGCCCGGGGAGAGCTCTGACCGAAAGGTGGATTACAACCAGCAGTGCCAGACTCGGAACAAGACAGGAGGGGGATGTGAGCCAGACAGTGTAGTACACAGTGTTCTATATAGGACAGCTGAACTCGCGCGATTTTCATTCCCGTTTGTCAGTCCCGACTTCAGAGACATTTGTGCGGGTTTCTGCACAGATTTCTATACAAATCGCACCTGGAAGTCACCAAAAGTAGTACAGAAACTACTTTTGGGAATGCAGCGCCGTAAAGTTGGCGTCGCACCGATTGGGACGGTGCCATTTCCGGCAATAGCTACCGATTTGGCATGCGATTTGACATGTCAAATCGCTGCAATGTGAACCTAGGCTTAAACCTGGAAGATGACTGGTTTCTATGCAGAGCTGCAGCAGATTGTCTGGACTGGGGATTTGGCCGAATGAGGGATTTATCTGAATTAGAGTGGAATAAGGGATGGGATTATATTATGTATTGGATCGAGATTACTAATTATCCTTATGTTTGTGTGCAGCTCTGAGTACCATCATTGAAGTAGACCGGAATCTTTATCCTCCTAAAGGGTCTTCTAGTTCAGCAGAAAATTGGTGCTGACATCCTGTATATTTGTTCATCTGATTTGCTAATTTCAAGTGAGGTAGGCAAGGTGGATTAGGCACATTTATTTGGTAAAGCTGAAGTGCCCTTTCACACGGGCTTTCCAATTAGGTCCACCTGTCAGTTTTTCAGGCGGACCTGATCAGATGCTCCATTCACTCCTATGAAGCGGCAGATGTCAGCGGTGACATGTCTGCTGCTATGCAATCTTGTCCGTGAAATTCAGATGGGTGGCGACCATTTTCTATACATCTGGAGGATCATATCGGATGAAAATGGATAGGTGGTCCATTTTCAGCCGATCTTCCCATAGAGGAAAGCGGAGCTCTGACAGGTCCATTTCAGCACAGTGAGTGAAGATGGACCTGTCATCTGTTTGGCAGGGATCAGCAGTTTTTTTGTTCCTCTATTTAAGGACTCCTACTAGAGATTATCTGTACATTCTGTGGAACCTTGGCTTACAAGCATAATCCAAAGCGCTCGCATATCAAAGCGAGTTTCCCCATAGAAGTCAATGGAAACTAAGATAATTTGTTCCACATTGACTTCTATTGTATGCAGTACCTAATGTGGCCAGAAGTGGGGGGGGGGGCGCCCGAGAGACTCGGAAATACTCAGACGCGGTTTGGATGCACTCGGAAAGATTCAGGGAGGCTTAGAAACGCTAGGGAGCGGAGTATTTCTGAGTGTCACCGGCACCTCCGCACCTCTGGCCAAATGCTTTCCTGCACACTGCAGAGGCTCGTTTTGCGAGACAACACTTGCAAACCAAGTCAGGATTTAAAAAAAAAAAAATAGCAGCTCATATTGCAAAACGCTCGTTAACCGCTTTACTCACAATCCGAGATATTACTGTACTGTATATGCATGGGGGGGGGGGGGAGGAGAGCAAGGAATTCCTCCGCTACCAATGACTGACTGTTGGCATTCACAGCTTCCCATCTACACAAGAGATTGATGGAGGGATCCATGCCACTGTATTCAGACCGTGGGGAATCCTCTGCTATCAGAATATATTAATTTAATGAATATTCCCATTAGAGAAAAGCTGATCATTAGACTGACTTCTCTCTTGTAGGAACAGCCATAGATGGATCAAAATGCAGCCAGTCCCTGGTAAATGGCCAAATGTTGGTCCATCTATGGCCACCTTAAGTCTCAGTCTTGTAGGGATCTACAGAACTGGTTACAGAGTGTTAGAGTTTTACTGTCGCTTCTCTTTTCTGGTCTCAGGAATGGCGTCTGCTGATCTGAGGAAGGAGCTGGAATGTTCCATCTGTCTGAACATTTATACAGATCCTGTAACCCTAAAATGTGGACACAACTTCTGCCGGGACTGTATTGGTCGTGTGTTGGATACACAGGAAGGGTCTGGAGGTTATTCCTGTCCTGATTGCAGAGAAGAGTTCCAGGAGCGGCCTGAACGGCAGAGGAATATAACGCTGCATAACAAAGTGGAGACTTTTGTGTCTGATCAGCAGTACTCTGGGGTCTTTACTTACTATGCTGACACTCCTATACCTGCTGTGATATTCGATCTGCATTATAAAGCTTCTTTAGGTGACAATCTCCAGGGAGTCCACAGCAAGTCACCAGAACGGGTCTTATGTAACCCCACCACTTCCCCGGAGAACAGAAAATGCTCCGTCCATAAGAAACTACTAGAGTATTACTGCATTGAGGACTCCATCTTTATCTGTGCATCCTGCAGTTTGGCCGGAGAACATCGGGGACACCAGGTGAAGACTTTGGATGAGGCCTCTGAGATGAAGAAGAGACGACTGACAAAAGTTCTGCAGAAACTGATGACGGAGAAAGAGGAGATAGAGAAAAGAGTCGAGAGTCTGCAGGAACAGGGGAGGAAAGTACAAGGGAAAGCAGATGATGAAACAAAGAGTGTCACTGCCCTGTTCAGAAACCTCAGGAGACGTCTGGAAGACCTGGAGAAGAGGGTCCAAAGTGAGATCTCCGGACAGGCAGAGCGGGTCTGTCTATCACTGTCTGATGTGATCCAACAGCTGGAAATTAAGGACGATGACCTTTCCAGCAAGATGGGTGACATTGAGGAGCTGTGTCACTTGGCAGATCCACTGACTGTCTTACAGGAATCAGACACAGGTGACTTGTGTGATACTGAGGATGGAGATGAGGACAGAGAGACACATGATGGACTTCTCCATGATGGAGGGGATCTGGATGTGGTGGGGATCTCGCACATGTTACACACAGGTTTATCTGATATCATGTCTTGGGTAAATGTACAGAAATATGCAGACACACATGTCTATCCACATTCTACTACACAGGACAAAGATCACATCAATGCTAAACCATTCAGGAGACGACCCCAACCCTACCCCACCATACAACGCACACAATGCCAGGCTGGAGGACCAAATCTTGGGGCAGTACAGCAAACATCAGGGGTGTGGAGGGTTACAGACATATTACTGGATGTGGGGACCGCTTGTAATCTTCTACATATATCAGATGACCGGAAAACTGTATCCTGGTCATCAAATCAGAATCGCCCAGAAACGCCTGAGAGATTTCATTGGCCTCAGGTGATGAGCAGTCAGAGTTTCTCCTCCGGGAGAAATTACTGGGAAGTGGATGTCGGGGAGTCATTATATTGGAGAGTCGGGATGTGTTACACCAGTATAGATAGGAAAGGAGATGATTGTCTGATTGGATGTAATAAGAAGTCCTGGGGTTTGAGGAGATTTGATAAGCAGTACTCGGTGATACATGAAAGGAAGAAGATCCGATTACCCGGCTTTGTCTCCAGTAACCGAGTCCGGATATATCTGGATTATGAGGCTGGGCAGATCTCCTTTTTTGAATTGTGTGACCCGGTCCGACACCTCCACACCTTCACCGCCACCTTCACCGAGCCCCTCCATGCTAGTTTACGGGTAGGGCTAGGTTCCTGTATAAGGATATCTGAGGGGAATCAAATCTGAGATATCTTCCCGGAGACTGGTGACATCACAGGGCTGAGAATCTGATTGGTGTAGTACTTAGCCAATAGCCAGAAGCGGTGTACAAGAACCAACATAACTGATATATTGATAAAGCTGCAGGCTCCGGGGGCCGTTATTTTCATCCTAATCCTTACTTCTCTACCTAGTGTGTCACTGACCAGGAACGGGCATGCAGGAGGTCAGAGTTTGTAGGCTTCATTGGCTGCATGCTTGTTCTTGGTGAGTGAAACATGAGGTAATGTGGTCAGGCTTGAGATGACAACCCTGGAACCTTCACCTTTTTACAGTGTATCTGAAGTCAATTTGTTTCAGGCTTTGGAAGGAGTGGGGAAGGATTAGAACCTCAGTCAGATTTTTAGTTCTTTTCCCCTGTTTGGTAAAATGTTGATCTAGAACAGGAAGTAAGATGAGATCTCTTTACTGGAGCCCCAGATAAAATCCTGACAGGGGTTCTAATCCCCCCCCCCCTCCCCATCAAAACCGAGAACACACTTTAAAGGGGTTGTAAAGGTTTTTTTTTTCTAAATGGATTCCTTTTAAGCTAGTGCATTGTTGGTTCACTTATCTTTTCCTTCAATTTTCCCTTCTGAAATGTTTTTTTTTTTCTTTGAATTTCTCACTTCCTGTTCTTCCTCCTGTAAGCTTGCCCCCATCATCCGAGCTGTTCTGGCTGGGGGTTAGTCAGCGTGCTCACCCCCTCCCTTGGGACTACATCCCTGCGGGGAGACGCTGTGAACACAATGCACTAGCTTAAAGGAACCTATTTAGAAAATAAAAAACAAACCTTTACAACCTTTTTTTTTTAATATCCACAATAATTCCTTAATTTCTGTCCCCCATAGGTTTTTACACATGACAAATCCATTTATCTGGGATTGCCCCACACTGATTGGCTGTGATTGCCACTGTTAATACAGGCAGTGCTAGTCTTGTTCCTATTGGTTATGATGTATAAGCGGGTAAAGATTGATATGTTTTACTATCAATGGTATTATTCTTTCCATAATAAATGTGTGCATGATAAACAGATGTCAGTGATCAGCTTTTTTTTTTTTTTTTTTTTTTCTGGCCGTGTGTGGTGTGGACAGGTGACAGGGAATATAGTCTCCGGAAGTGGAAATGCTTGGCTCTGTATATGGGAATATTCGTCAATGATTAGATATGATGGGATGGATTACTAGAATCACCATTACCCCTTCAGTCCCACCACCCACCATTACCCCTTCAGTCCCACCACCACCTCTATGATCCTTAAGCCCTGTACACATGGCCGAGAATCCTGTCGGGGGGGGGGGGGGGGGTTGGTTTTCCTGACGAGGTTCTTGGCAAGCTTTTCTTGCAAAGCCGTGCATACAGATGGCCATTCAAAAGATCTGCTGTTCTTTTGAATGACAAGAACGTGGTGACGTCATCGCATTCGATGCCGTCGCCCTACACTACCCTTGTAAGCTACCATGCATGCGTCAAAGTCTCATCGAGCGTGCGCGGGCTTACCGGAGGACAGGTAAGCTTGCAGCATCATATATACACACATGCGGTTTTCTCGTCGGGGAAACGGGCCAACGCGAAAAAGAGCAGGTTTGTTTTTTGTTTGTTTTTTTCCCGTTGAGATTCCCGGCAGTTTTCTCAACGAGAAACCATACACACGACCGTTTTTCTCGGCAAAAAAGCTCCCCCAGCAGTTTCCTTGCTGTTTCTTGCCGAGAGGCTTTAGAGAAGAGAATTTTATGTTTCTCTACGGTCAATTTTTTTTTTTTTTTTTTAACGGGACACTAAAGCTTTGTGTTTTAAAATTAAAATAGTAACAAACATGTCATGCTTGCCTCCACTGTGCAGTTTGTTTTGCACAGAGTGGCCCCAAACGTCCTCTTCTGGGGTCCCACGGCGACTCTTGCGGCTCCTCCTCGCAAGGGCTAACCCCCTCTGGGAAGCTCTCTCCTGAGAGGGTTACCTTGCGGGCGCGCTCCCGAGTGATACACTTGGCGGCAATGGCCGCCAAGTGTATCACTTGGCTCCGCCCACCCGGCGCGCCACGTCATTGATTTGATTGACAGCAGCGTAGCCATTGGCTCCTGCTGCTATCAGTCATCCAATGAAGAGCCACCTCAAGCTGGGGGAAAGCAACGTGGGATCGCGCCCACGGAGATTCAGGGCTTAGGTTTACTGCAAGGTGTTTTTCACCTTAATGCATAGGATGCATTAAGGTGAAAAAACACGAAGGTTTACAAACCCTTTACCCACTTCAGTCCCGGACCATTTTTCAGCTAAAGGATTCGCCCCTTTTTGCGATTTGGCACTGCGTCGCTTTAACTGACAATTGTGCGACGTGGCTCCCAAACAAAATTGGCTTTTTTTTTTTTTTTTTTTTTCCCCACACATAGAGCTTTCTTTTGGTGGTATTTGATCACCCCTGCGGTTTGAATTTTTTACTATAAACAAAAATAGAGCGACAATTTTGAAAAAAATGCAATATTTTTTTGCTATAATAAATATCCCCAAAACATATATACATTTTTATTTTTTTCCTCAGTTTAGGCCGATACGTATTCTTCTACATAGTTTTGGTAAAGAAAAATTGTAGCGTCTACAAAATGGGGGATAGTTTTATGGCACTTTTAATATAATTTTTTTTTTTTTTTTCGTGACTGCGACATTATGGCGGACACTTGGCACATTTTTGGGACCGTTGTCATTTTTACAGCAATCAGTGCTATAAAAATGCACGGATTACTGTGAAAATGACACTGGCAGTGAAGGGGTTAACCATTAGGTGGCTCTGTATGGGTTAAGTGTTCCCTATTGAGTTTTTTTCTTACTGTAGGGGAATGGGCTGTACTGATCTTCGATCCGAGTACACAGAGCGGAGATCCGTGTCATTGTCACTAGCCAGAGCGGGGCGATGCTTATTTACACAAGCATCTCCCCGCTCTATACCTCTGTGAAACGATTGCGGGGATCGAGTCTGCGGGACCTGTGGTCCGACTGACGGAAGGCGGCAGGGTCGCGAGTGCATGACCACACATCAGGCATTTAAAGGGCAATGTACAGGTACATGATTGTGTCATTTTGCCGACGAAAATCTACATGGGCCAGTCCTTAAGTGGTTAAACAGTTTTTTTTTTTATATGGGGGGGGGGGACCTTTCATCCTAAATAAAAATCACCCCAATCTAAAAGTTTAGAAAATAATAATCGGCAGCTTTTATATAAATCAAACCTCAGAAATATTAACCACTGAACACAATTGAAGTTTACAGGTGAAACTTGAAAATTTTTAATATTGTGCAAAATTTCATTTATTTCACTAATTCAACTTAAAAGGTGAAACTAATATATGAGAGGAACTCATTACATGCAAAACAAGATAGTTCAATCCGTGATTTGTCATAATTGTGATGATTATGGCTTACAGCTCTTGAAAACCCCAAATCTACAAATCTCAGAAAACTAGAATATTGTGAAAAGGTGGAATATTCTAGGCTCAAAGTGTCCCACTCTAATCGGCTCATTAAGCCATAACACCTGCAAAGGGTTCCTGAGCCTTTAAATGGTCTCTCTGTCTGGTTCAGTAGGAATCGCAATCATGGGAAAGACTGCTGACCTGACAGTTATGCATAAAACCATCATTGACACCCTCCATAAGGAGGGAAAGCCTCAAAAGGTAATTGCAAAAGAAGTTGGATGTTCCCAAAGTGCTGTATCAAAGCACATTAACCACTTAACGACCGCCCACCGCCGATTTACGTCGGCAGAATGGCACGGACAGGCAGAATCACGTAGATCTACGTGATCGCCTTTGTGCAGTTGGGGGGTCCATCCGGACCCCCCTTCACTGCAGTGAGCGGCTGTTAAGTGTTCGGGAGCGATCAGGCATGAGGGGGCGGCCGCTCGATTCCGCCCCCCCCCCCCTCGCGATCGCTCCCGGCCAATGAAATTGCTTCCTCCGCCATGTGATGTAAACACAGGCTGGAGGAAGTGATGTCATCTCCCTCGCCGCGGTCTTTTCGTTCCCGGCGCCGAGGAGTGAAGACAGAGGTTAGTGCTCCAACAGTCCACTGACACGTAGGTACACATAGGCACACAAATCACCCCCCAGGTCACCCCAAAGCCCCCAATCAGTGTCACTGATTGCAGTGATCATTTATTTTACTGATCACTGCATTTAGTGTCATCTGTGATTGTAAAAAGTTGCAAGGCAGTTAGGATTAGGCCCCTTTAGGTCCAGGGTAGCCCCCTAACCCCCCCCTAATAAAGGTTTAACCCCTTGATCACCCCCCAGGTAACCCTTTCACCCCCTAACTTCAGCGTCACTAAGCGATTGTTTTTCCGATCGCTGTATTCGTGTCGCTGGTGTTTTAGATAGGCAGTTATTTTTTTTTTTAGGTTCGCCGCAGGTTTTTATTGGTGTCAGGTACCCCCATATTTAACCTAATAAAGGTTTTAACCCCCTGATTGCCCCTAGTTAACCCTTTCACCAGTGATCACCATATAAAGGTTACGGGTGACGCTGGTTGATTAGTTTGCTTTTTATAGCATCAGGGCACCCGCCGTATATAACCCAATAAAGGTTTAACCCCCCTGATCGCCCGGCGGGTGAGATCAATTAGGTTTTAGCGCCAGAGAGGGTCTGCGTCGCCCCAGGCAGTGTTAGGTTAGTGCCAGTAACGCTAACACCCACGCGTAAAGCATACACCCCCCTTAGTGGTATAGTATCTGATCAGATCTATACTAGCATCCCCAGCGGTTTAGGGTTCCCAAAAACGCAGTGTTAGCGGGATCAGCCCAGATACCTGCTAGCACCTGCGTTTAGCCCCTCCGCCCAGCCCAGCCCAGCCCACCCAAGTGCAGTATCGATCGATCACTGTCACTTACCAAACACAACACACATAACTGCAGCGTTCGCAGAGACAGTCCTGATCCCTGCGACCGCTAACAGTTTTTTTTTTGTAGCGTTTGATATATTTGCTGACGACAGTCGGGTGCTTTTTTTCCTGTGAATCTTACTAGTGTACCCCTAAATTTAGAGCCCAAAATGGCAAGTCGAAGGTACACTAGTAAAGAGGCCTACGAGATTCTGAGCATGACAGATAGTGAAGAGGAGGTCACGTATCTGTCAGATTCAGGCTCAGAATATCTTCCCGTAGAAGACAGTGACGTCAGCGGCCCCACGTCAGATAGCTCTGACGACGAAGTTGAGGTCCCTGCTAAGGTCAGGCGTACCCGATCCCGATCTTCTGAGGTTGTTGAGGAGCAAGAACCGCAGGTCTCTCGTATCATGGAGCAGAGTAGTACTAGCGCCGCTATTCCTTCTGGTGAACTGGCAAGCACCAGCGGCCTAGTACAGCCTGGACGTACATCCAGCACTGCAGTAACACTTGGTGACGTGGCGAGTCCCATAAGTGCAGTTCAAGCTGGCGAGGTGGCAAGCACAAGTAGTGTCCCGCTGCCACCAAGAAGACAAAGGCAGGCCCGTCGTGCCCATACTGCCCTTCCTGCAGAATTTGCCTATCCTGATTGGGTCCCCACCACTTCTGCAGAACCCGTACTTCCCCCATTCACTGCCCAACCCGGTATTCAGGTGGAAACAGCTGATTTTATGCCAATCGATTTTTATTCGCTGTTTTTCACGGAAGATCTCTATAGATCTATTGTGGACCAGAGTAATTTATATGCTGGTCAATTTATCACCGCTAACCCCCAGTTGCCTAAAATTGCCAGAAATTGGAAACCAATTACGGTTTCCGAATTTAAGACCTTTCTGGGCCTTTCCCTCAACATGGGCACACATAAATTTCCGTCATTGCGTGCTTATTGGTCCACGCACCCAATTGACCACATGCCCGTGTTCTCTGCCTCCATGCCCAGGAAACGATACGAGCAGATTTTGCGGTTCATGCACTTCAACGACAATGAACTTTGTCGTCCACGTGGGGACCCTGAATACGACCGGCTCTATAAAATTCGGCCCCTCATAAACCACTTCAACGAACGTTTTGCAGCCTTGTTTACTCCCGATCAAGTTGTCTGCGTTGATGAGTCCCTGATTAAATTTTCTGGCCGCTTGTCTTTCAAGCAGTACCTTCCCAGCAAGCGTGCCAGATACGGGGTCAAGCTCTACAAGTTCTGTGACAGGGCAACAGGCTATGTAGTGAACTTTACGGTTTATGAGGGAAAAGACAGTCTGAGTCGGTCAACTGCCCGGATTACATAGGGAGCGCTGGCAAGATAGTGTGGAACTTGGTGTCACCCTTATTCGGAAAGGGGTACCACTTGTATGTGGACAATTATTACACGAGCGTGCCACTGTTTAGTCACTTGTTTGATCATAAGATTGGAGCATGTGGCACCGTGCGACCTAATCGCCGGGGCTTTCCCCAGCGGCTTGTAGATGCCCGTCTTAGGCTGGGGGAGAGAGCCTGCTTGAAGTGTAATAACTTGCTCGCTATGAAGTGGAGGGACAATAAGAATGTTTTCCTTCTTACCTCCCTTCATGCAGACACGACAGTCCAAATTCGTACGGCGACTGGTGTTGTGGAGAAACCCCTCTGTGTCCACGAATATAACCAAAATATGGGAGGGGTGGACCTCAACGACCAGTTGATGGCGCCGTATCTAATTGACCGTAAGGCGAGACGCTGGTACAAAAAAGTGTCTCTATCATTATTCCAATTGGCTTTGCTGAACGCTCATGTGCTATACAGAGCTTCAGGCGGGACGTTATCTCTTCTAAAATTCCAGAATGAGATAGTCACAGAACTCCTGTATCCAGGCGGTTCTGCACCTCACCATCCCCAACCAAATGCAGTAAGCCGGCTGCATGAGAGGCATTATTCGTATGTCCTCCCGAGTACCCCTACCCAAAGCCACCCCCAAAAAAGATGTCGTGTCTGTAGCAAGCGCGGATTTAGGCGTGACACCCGTAGTTTTTGTCCACTCTGTCCTGACAAGCCTGGTCTTTGCCAAGGTGAATGTTTTGAACGCTACCACTCAAAAGTGAAGTTTTAGCGTAGGGTACAGCATTTCACAGACTAGGACACACTTACACAGGGTCTCCCAAGATGCCATTACATTTTGAGAGACCCGAACCATTACAGTTGTAAAGTTACAAAAAAAAGTGTAAAAAAGAAAAAAAAAACGTAAAAAACAAAACACAAAAAAAATATAAAATAAAAAAACCAAAAATAGTTGTCGTTTTATTCTCTCTCTCTCTCTATTTTCTCTCTATTGTTCTGCTCTTTTTTTACTGTATTCTATTCTGCAATGTTTTATCATGCTTGCTTTTCAGGTATGTAATTTTTTGTTTTCAGGTGCGCCATTCAACTGCAGCGCGGAATTATTTATCTTGACAGCAACAGCGTTTGCTCCCACGATACATAAAGCCGTGACTCCAACGCTGTAGGAGGTGATTTCACCACCACAGTTGAAAAAAAGAGCATATATGCCGAAGCATGGGGGCAGCAGGGGCGGAGGAGCGATTTTGCTCCTAATGCCGCGTACATACGGTCGAAATTCCGACCGTGTGTACGCGGCATAACTTTTTTGCGGGAGGAAGCCCCCATGCTTCGGCATATATATATTTTAGGCACAGGTTGCGTTAAAACATTTTTTTTATTTTTTACTAGGTTTTGTTTTGGTATTTGCTTTGCAGGTATGGCATGGTAAGGTCTTACTGTTGTACTGTAATGTTACTTTGTTTTAATGTTAACCACCATTTGCTTAGCAGGTACGCCATTCAGTTGCAGCGCGGATCTATTTATCTTGACAGCAACAGCGTTTGCTCCCACAATACATAAAGCCGTGACTCCAACGCTGTAGGAGGTGATTTCACCACCACAGTTAAAAAAAAGAGCATATATGCCGAAGCATGGGGGCAGCAGGGGCGGAGGAGCGATTTTGCTCCTAATGCCGCATATATACGGTCAAAATTCCAACGGAGGCTTATCCGTGGAAAAGTCCGACCGTGTGTACGCGGCATAACCTTTTATGCCGCGTACATACGGTCGAAATTCCGACGAAGGCTTGACCGTGTACGCGGCATAACTTTTTTGCGGGAGGATGCCCCCATGCTTCGGCATATATGCCCATCATTAGAAGTGGGTGGATGAAGGGAGGTATTCTAATGGTGGGCATACCCACCAATCAATCTCTTTTTTTCGTTCAGCCAATAGGCTGTATGAAAAAAAAGATTACAATACATGTCCAAGGACCAGCAACGTACTGGTATGTTGCTGGACTTTGAATGTTTATACCAGAATGATGCCTGCGGGTTTAGGTATCATCTTGGTATCATTCTTTTCAGCCAGCAGCCGGCTTTCATGTAAAAGCAATTCTAGCAGATAATTAGCCTCTAGACTGCTTTTACAAGCAGTGGGAGGGAATGTTCCCCCCCCCCCCCCCGGATATAAAAAGCGCCATTGGGAATTTGGGAAAGCATTTTAACACACCGATCTTGGTGTGGTCAGATGCTTTGAGGGCAGAGGAAAGATCTAGGGTCTAACCCCCAATTTTTTTCAAAAAAAGAGTACCTGTCACTACCTATTGCTATCATAGGGGATATTTACATTCCCTGAGATAACGATAAAAATGGTAAAAAAATAAAATATGGAAGGCACAGTTTAAAAATAAAATAAAAAAGCCAAATAAATAATAAAAAAAAAAAAAGCACCGCTGTCCCCCCCTGCTATTGCGCAAAGGCGAACGCACGCGTCGGTCTAGCGTCATATGTAAACAGCAATTGCATCATGCATGTGAGGTATCACCGCGAAGGTCAGATCGAGGGCAGTCATTTTAGCAGTAGACCTCCTCTGTAAATCTAACGTGGTAACCTGTAAAGGCTTTTAAATGCTTTTAAAAATGAATGTAGTTTTGTCGCCGCTGCGCGTTTGTGCGCAATTTTAAAGCATGTAGTGTTTGGTATCCATGTACTCGGCCTATGATCATCTTTTTTTATTTCATCAAACATTTGGGCAATATAGTGTTTTTTTTAGTGCATTAAAAATAAAAAAAGTGTGTTTTTCCCCCAAAAAATGCGTTTGAAAAATCGCTGCGCAAATACTGTGTGGAAAAAAAAAATGCAACACCCACTATTTTAATCTGTAGGGCCTTTGCTTTAAAAAAATATATAATGTTTGGGGGTTCAACATAATTTTCTTGCAAAAAAAAATTTTCTTTCATGTAAACAAAAAGTGTCAGAAAGGGCTTTGTCTTCAAGTGGTTAGAGTGGATGATTTGTGACATAAGCTTCCTAATGTTGTGCATAAAATGCCAGGACAGTTCAAAACCCCCCCAAATGACCCCATTTTGTAAAGTAGACACCTCAAGCTATTTGCTGAGAGGCATGTTGAGCCCATTGAATATTTTTTTTTTTGTCCCAAGTGATTGAATAATGACCAAAAAAAAAAAATGTACAAAAAGTTGTCACTAAATGATATATTGCTCAAACATGCCATGGGCATATGTGGAATTACACCCCAAAATACATTCTGTTGCTTCTCCTGAGTACGGGGATACCACATGTGTGGGACTTTTTGGGAGCCTAGTCGCGTACGGGACCCCAAAAACCAAGCACCGCCTTCAGGATTTCTATGGGTGTAAATTTTTGATTTCACTCCTCACTGCCTATCACAGTTTCGGAGGCCATGGAATGCCCAGATGGCACAAAACCCCCCCAAATGACCCCATTTTGGAAAGTAGACACCCCAAGCTATTTGCTGAGAGGTATGTTGAGTATTTTGCAGATCTCGCTTTTTGTCACAAAGTTTTGAAAATGTAAAAAAAGAAAAAAAATGTCTTTCTTAATTTTCAAAAACAAATGAGAGCTGTAAAATACTCACCATGCCTCTCAGCAAATAGCTTGGGGTGTCTACTTTCCAAAATGGGGTCATTTGTGGGGGTTTTGGGCTATTTTGACATTTTATGGCCTTCGAAACTGTGATAGGTAGTGAGGAGTGAAATCAAAAATGTATGCCCTTAGAAACCTTGAAGGCGGTGCTTGGTTTTTGGGGTCCCGTACGCGGCTAGGCTCCCAAAAAGTCCCACACATGTGGTATCCCCGTACTCAGGAGAAGCAGCAGAATGTATTTTGGGGTGTAATTTCACATATAACCATGGCATGTGTGAGCAATATATCATTTAGTGACAACTTTTTGTACACTTTTTTTTTTTTTTTCTTTTTGTCATGCAATCATTTGGGACAAAAAAAAAAATATTCAATGGGGTCAACATGCCTCTCAGCAAATAGCTTGGGGTGTCTACTTTCCAAAATGGGGTCATTTGGGGGGGTTTTGTGCCATCTTGGCATTTTATGGCCTTCGAAACTGTGATAGGTAGTGAGGAGTGAAATCAAAAATTTGCGCCCTTAGAAATCCTGAAGGCGGTGCTTGGTTTCCGGGGTCCCGTACGTGGCTAGGCTCCTAAAAAGTCCCACACATGTGGTATCCCCGTACTCAGGAGAAGCAGCAGAATGTATTTTGGGGTGCAATTCCACATATAACCATGGCATGTGTGAGCAATATATCATTTTAGTGACAACTTTTTGTAATTTTTTTTTTTATTTTTTTTTGTCATTATTCAATCACTTGGGACGAAAAAAAAAATATTCAATGGGCTCAACATGCCTCTCAGCAATTTCCTTGGGGTGTCTACTTTCCAAAATGGGGTCATTTGGGGGGGTTTTGTACTGCCCTGCCATTTTAGCACCTCAAGAAATGAGATAGGCAGTCATAAATTTAAAGCTGTGTAAATTTCAGAAAATGTACCCTAGTTTGTAAACGCTATAACTTTTGCGCAAACCAATAAATATACGCTTATTGACATTTTTTTTTTACTAAAGACATGTGGCTGAATACATTTTGGCCTAAATGTATGACTAAAATTGAGTTTATTCGATTTTTCTTATAACAAAAAGTAGAAAATATCATTTTTTTTCAAAATTTTCGGTCTTTTTCTGTTTATATCGCAAAAAATAAAAATTGCAGAGGCAATCAAATACCATTAAAAGAAAGCTCTATTTGTGGGAAGAAAAGGACGCAAATTTCATTTGGGTACAACATTGCATGTCCGCACAATTTACAGTTAAAGCAGCGCAGTGCCGAATCCCAAAAACAGGCTTGGTCCTAATGGCCCGAAATGGTCCGGGGCTTAAGTGGTTAATAGAAAGTTATGTGGAAGGGAAAAGTGTGGAAGAAAAAGGTACTCAAGCAGCAGGGATGACCGCAGCTTGGAGAGGAGTGTCGGGAAAAGGCCATTCAAAAGTGTTGGACTTTCACAAGGAGTGGACTGAGGCTAGAGTCAGTGCATCAAGAGCTACAACACACAGACGGATCCTGGACATGGGCTTCAAATGTCGTATTCCTCTTGTCAAGCCACTCCTGACCAACAAACAACCTCAGAAGCGTCTTACCTGGGCTAAAGACAAACACAGGTGGTCTGGTGCTCAGCGGTCCAAAGTCCTCTTTTCTGATGAGAGCAAATTTTGCATCTCATTTGGAAACCAAGGAGCCGGAGTACGGAAGAAGAATGGAGAGGCACACACTGCAAGATGCTTGAAGTCCAGTGTGAAGTTTCCAGTCTGTGTTGATTTGGGGAGCCGTGTCATCTGCTGGTGTTGGTCCACTGTGCTTCATTAAGTCCAGGGTCAACGCAACCGTCTACCAGGAGATTTTGGAGCACTTTATGCTTCCTTCCGCAGACAAGCTCTATGGGGATGCTGACTTGGCACCTGCCCACACTGCCAAAAGCACCAAAACCTGGTTCAATGACCGTGGGATTACTGTGCTTGATTGGCCAGCAAACTCGCCTGACCTGCACCCCATAGAGAATCTATGATAGAGATCTATGGGGCATTGCCAAGAGAAAGATGAGACCGAACAATGCAGAAGAGCTGAAGGCCGCTATTGAAGCATCCTGGTCTTCCATAACACCTCAGCAGTGCCACAGGCTGATCGCTTCCATGCCACGCCGCATTGAGGCAGTAATTGCTGCAAAAGGGGCCCAAACCAAATACTGAGTACATATGCATGCTTCTACTTTTCACAGGTCCGATATCGTTCTATGTACAATCCTTGTTTTATTGATTGCATGTAATATTCTAATTTTCTGGGATTGTGGATTTGGGGTTTTCATGAGCTGTAAGCCATAATCATCACAGTTATGAAAAATCATGGCTTGAACTATCCTGCTTTGCATGTAATGAGAGTCAATCTCATATGAGTTTCACCTTTTTTAACTGCATTAGTGAAATAAATGAACTTTTGCACGATATTCAAATTTTTCGAGTATCACCTGTGCATGTGCAATTCGTTTTGGTCCGAATACAAATTCGGACAAATGTTTGGTCTCAGAGTGAAATGGTAACAAACCATAACGAATTTAATTGAAATCCGTTTTAAAATTTTGTTTCATTTTATAACGAATTCCAACTTTTCAGAATTCTTAGAATTTTTGGATCGGTCGAAAAACAAGCTGGTTGTTAAGGATGAGGGTGGCCGCCTTCCTGGCCCGTTGCTTAACAACCATGAGTCATCTGTCAACGGGCTTCCCCACTGACTGATGAATGTAACGATAAAGAATGCCGGCAATAGAAAAAAAAACGGCTTGGGGGTACCCCCAAAATCCATACCAGACCCTTATCGTAAACTTTGAAAATTTGTAAATTTGAAAATCAGATTTATTAATAATAATAATAAAATTTTATTATTATTATTATTATTGGAATTTCCTTTTCAAATTTGGCTATTAGTGAACGCAATGAATACGAATTTATCTGAAGTTACGAATTATCCGAAATAACGAATGCCGTATCTAAACAAATGGAACGGAAACAAATTAACGACCGCTCACTGTGTATATATACGTCGGCAGAATGGCACGGACAGGCACAATCACGTGCCTGCCTTTGTATAGTTGGGGGCGGGGGGGGTGTCCCATCGGACCCCCGTTCTATGCAGTGAGCGGTCGGCATCGTTCCGAGAGCGATCCGTGATGAGGGGACGGCCATTCGTTTCCGGCCACCCCCTCGCGATCGCTCCCAGCGAATGAGAATCTTCCTCTGCCTGTGTAATGTTTACACAGGCAGGAGGAAGTGATGTCATCTCTCATGCGGCGCTCACATATACCGCGCGTCGCATGAGAGAAGACACAGAGGTTAGTGCACATAACAGCACACTGACACCACACACATAGGCACACGATCGCCCCCCCCCCCCCCCGTCACAGTGTCACTGATTGCAGTGACCATTTATTTACTGATCACTGCAATCGGTGACATTTGTGACTGTAGAAGTGTCAGGGCAGAGTGTTTTAGGTCCAGTGTAGCCCCCAAACCCCCCCCCCATAAAGGTTTAACCCCTTGATCGCCCCCCAGGTAACCCTTTCACCCCCTTTTGCCAGTGTCACTAAGCGATCGTTTTTCTGATCGCTGTCTTAGTGTCGGTGATGCTGGTGGGTAGCCAGTTATTTTTTATTTTTAGGTTCGCCGCAGGTTTTTATAGCGTCGGGTACCCCCATATATTATCTAAAGGTTTTAACCCCCTAATTTCCCCTAGTTAACCCTTTCACCAGTGATCACCCTTTAAGTGTTACTGGTTAGCCAGTTAGTTATTTTGGTTCCCCGTCAGGTTTTTATATAGCATCAGGTACCCCCATATATTACCTAATAATAAAGGGTTAACCCTTTCACCAGTGATCACCATATAAGTGTTACGGGTGACGCTGGTTGGTTAGTTTGCTTTTTATAGTGTCAGGGTACCCGCCGTATATAACCCAATAAAGGTTTAACCCCCTGATCGCCCGGCGGGTGATATCAATTAGGTTTTAGCGTCAGAGAGGGTCTGCGTCACACCCCAGGCAGCGTCAGGTTAGTGCCAGTAACGCTAACACCCACGCATGAAGCATACACCTCCCTTAGTGGTATAGTATCTGAACAGATCAATATCTGATCTGATCAGATCTATACTAGCGTCCCCAGCAGTTTAGGGTTCCCAAAAGCGCAGTGTTAGCGGGATCAGCCCAGATACCTGCTAGCACCTGCGTTTTGCCCCTCCGTCCAGCCCAGACCACCCAAGTGCAGTATCGATCGATCACTGTCACTTACAAAACACAACACTCATAACTGCAGCGTTCGCAGAGACAGGCCTGATCCCTGCGACTCCAGTGCTGTAGGAGGTGATTTCACCACCACAGTTAAAAAAAAGAGCATATATGCTGAAGCATGAGGGCAGCAGGGGCGGAGGAGGGTTTTTTTTTTTTTTTTTTTTTTTTTTTTTTTTGTTTTTGTTTTTTTTTTGCTCCTAATCCCGTCAAAATTCCGACGGAGGCTTGCCCGTGGAAAAGTCAGACCGTGTGTGCAGCATAACTTTTGCGGGAGGATGCCCCCATGCTTCGGCATATATAAATGGTGCATGTATGCCCATCATTAGAAGTGGGTGGATGAAGGGAGGTATTCTAATGGTGGGCATACCCACCGATCTCTTTTTTTTTCGTTCAGCCAACAGGCTGCATGGAAAAAAAAGATTACAATACATGTCCAACAAGGACCAGCAACGTACTGGTATGTTTCTGGACTTTGGTTATACCAGATTGATGCCTGCGGGTTTAGGTATCATCTTGGTATCATTCTTTTCAGCCAGCGACCGGCTTTCATGTAAAAGCAATCCTAGTGGCTAATTAGCCTCTGGACTGCTTTTACAAGCAGTGGGAGGGAATGTCCCCCCCCCCCCGGATATAAAAAGCGCCATTGGGAAAGCATTTTATCACACCGATCTTGGTGTGGTCGGATGCTTTGAGGGCAGAGGAAAGATCTAGGGTCCAATAGACCCCATTTTTTTCAAAAAAAAGAGTACCTGTCACTACCTATTGCTATCATAGGGGATATTTACATTCTCTGAGATAAACAATAAAAATTATAAAAAAAAAAAAAAATGGAAGGAACAGTTATAAAATAAAAAAGCAAAATTAATAACAAAAAAAAAGCACCCCTGTCCCGCCCTGCTCTTGCGCAATGGCGAACGCAAGCGTCGGTCTGGCGTCATATGTAAACACCAATTGCATCATGCATGTGAGGTATCACCGCGAAGGTCAGATCGAGGGCAGTCATTTTAGCATAAGACTTCCTATGTAAATCTAACGTAGTAACCTGTAAAGGCTTTTAAAAATGTATGTAGTTTGTCGCCACTGCGCGTTTGTGCAAAATTTAAAGCATGTCGTGTTTGGTATCTATGTACTCGGCCTAAGATCATCTTTTTTATGTCATCAAACATTTGGGCAATATAGTGTGTTTTTAGTGCATTAAAAATAAAAAAGTGTATTTTTTCCCCAAAAAATGTGTTTGAAAAATCGCTGCGCAAATACTGTGTGGAAAAATAAAAATGCAACACCCACCATTTTAATCTGTAGGGCCTTTTCTTTAAAAAATATATATAATGTTTGGGGGTTCAACATAATTTTCTTGCAAAAAAAAAATGTTTTCGTGTAAACAAAGTGTCAGAAAGGGCTTTGTCTTCAAGTGGTTAGAAGAGTGGATGTAAGCTTCCTAATGTTGTGCATAAAAGGCCAGGACAGTTCAGAACCCCCCCAAATGACCCCATTTTGGAAAGTAGACACCCCAAGCTATATACTGAGAGGCATGTCGAGTCCATGGAATATTTTATATGTTGACACAAGTTGTGGAAAAAATACTATTTATTTTTGCACAAAGTTGTCACTAAATGATATATTGCTCAAACATGCCATGGGCATATGTGGAACTTCACCCCAAAATACATTCTGTTGCTTCTCCTGAGTACGGGGATACCACATGTGAGACTTTTTAGGAGCCTAGCCGCGTACGGGACCCCAAAAACCAATCACCGCCTTTAGGCTTTCTAAGGGTATAAATTTTTGATTTCACTCCTCACTGCCTGTCACAGTTTCGGAGGCCATGGAATGCCCAGGTGGCACAACTCACCCCCAAATGACCCCATTTTGGAAAGTAGACACCCCAAGCTATTTGCTGAGAGGTATGGTGAGTATTTTGCAGGAGAAGCAACAGAATGTATTTTGGGGTGCAATTCCACATATAACCATGGCATGTGTGAGCAATATATCATTTAGTGACAACTTTTTGTAATTTTTTTTTTTTGTCATTATTCAATCACTTGGGCCAAAAAAAAAAATATTCAATGGGCTCAACATGCCTCTCAGCAATTTCCTTGGGGTGTCTACTTTCCAAAATGGGGTCATTTGGGGGGGATTGTACTGCCCTGCCATTTTAGCACCTTAAGAAATGAGATAGGCAGTCATAAACTAAAAGCTGTAAATTCCAGAAAATGTACCCTAGTTTGTAGACGCTATAACTTTTGCGCAAACCAATAAATATACGCTTATTGACTTTTTTTTTTTTTTACTAAAGACATGTGGCTGAATACATTTTGGCCTAAATGTATGACTAAAATTTGAGTTTATTCGATTTTTTTTTTTTCTACTTTTTGTTATAAGAAAAAACATTTTTTCCAAAATTTTCAGTCTTTCCGTTTTTTTTTTTTATATCGCAAAGAAAAAAAATAAAAAATCGCAGAGGCAATCAAATACCATTAAAAGAAAGCTCTATTTGTGGGAAGAAAAGGACGCAAATTTCGTTTGCATGTCCGCACAATTTCCAGTTAAAGCAGCGCCGTGCCAAATTCTGAAAACACCTCTGGTCCTTAACCACTTCCCGACCGCGTCATGGACAAAAGACGTCCACAGAGTGGTCGAGTTATCCTGAGCTCACGTCCCTGGGACGTCCTCGTGCATTCGCGCTTCCCGCGCGCCCCCTGGTGCACGCTCGCGGAAGTGTCCGTGCTCGCTGAGTTCACGGCTCCCACTGCAACAAGGATCGCGGTGAAGAGCCAATGATAGCGGCTCTTTACCACCTGATCGCTCCCTCCAATGAGGGAGCGATCAGAATGTAAACAAACTGGGGTCAAACAGAGGTCCAGCTCTCTTCTCTCCTCACACCGATACAGCGTGTGAGGAGAGGAGAGATCCTTTTAACAGTCAGTGTCTCATATATATTCAGCAGTGCCCTTAAGTGCCTCACAGTGCCACACAAGTGCCAATCTGTGCCCCACACTACCCATCAGCGCCCCTACAGCTCCCCTACAGTACCCATCTGTGTAAGCAGTGCCACAAAAATACTCATCAGTGCCACCAGAGTACCCATCAGTGCCACTAGTGTCCATCAGTGTCACCACAAGGCTGATCAGTGTCACCACAAGGCTGATCAGTGCCACCAGTGCCACCTCTGCCACTTCAGTGCCCATCGGTGCCGCCAGTGCTCCACCAGTGCCACTACAGTGCCCAGTGCCACTACAGTGCCCCATTGGTGCCATCAGTACCACATCAGCGCCACTATAGTGCTCATCTGCACCCTCATCAGTTACCAGCAGTGCATCCTCATCAGAACCCAGCAGCACCCTCCTCAGAACCCAGCAGCACCCTCATCTGAACCCAGCAGTGCAGCCTCATTAGACCAGCCTCATCAGCACCCATCAGTGCAGCCATATCTGTTCCAGTTTTCCTACCACAGTTTGTCACCACAGCCCACAGTCACCAGTATGGCGAAAAAAATGTTTTCCGCTGAGGAGGCATACCAACAGCTTTGCTTGACTGACGAGAGCAGCGACGAGCTCTCTGAGTCTGATTCTGGTTCAGAATATGAACCTGTTATAAGCAGTGGGTCTTCTACAGATTCAGAGGAAGAGGAAAGTGTGCCCAGGAAACGAAGGTGTTCTGACATGGATCAGCAGGCTACCACAAGTAGTGCTGTGGCATCAACCAGCAGCTCAGTGCCATCCACCAGTAGCACAGTGCCATCCACAAGAAATGAAGTACCACTACAGCAAAGGCCAAGAACTAGCGGGGTGTCATCTCAGCCCCAAAGGGTTAGGACCCATGCCAGCCTTCCCTATGCCCTTGAAAACCCTCTGTGGCTTCCCCCCAATTCAGGAGCAGCAAACATCCCCCCTTTCACCGCCCAGCCAGGTGTTCAGGTGAACACAGAGAATTTTGCCCCTATTGATTTTTTTAATTTAATTTTTACCCAAGACCTATTATCCTCCATCGTGACCCAGTGCAACCTCTTTGCACAACAATTCATAACTAACAACCCTAATTCAAGTTATGCCCGTCCCTATGTGTGGAGAGAATTGACAGTGGAGGAATTTAAATTATTTTTAGGCCTAACGTTCAACATGGGGCTCTCAAAAAAAAATGAAGTATACTCCTATTGGTCCTCCAAACCCATCCAGCACATGCCAGTCTTTTCATCCATTATGTCAAGATCCAGATACCTCATGATAATGCGCTTTCTCCATTACAATGACAATACCCAGTGCCCTCCCCGAAATGACCCATCACATGACAAATTATTTAAAATTCGGCCACTTCTAAATTTTTTCTCTGAGAAATTCCCCCAGTTATATATCCCCGACCAAAATATATCCGTGGATGAGTCATTGGTCCACTTCACAGGCAGGCTTGGCATCAAGCAGTTTATTCCAAGCAAAAGGACCCGATATGGGGTTAAAATCTACAAGCTATGTGACCGGGTCACTGGCTACATTTACGCCTTCCTGGTGTATGAAGGGAAGGACTCCCAACTGCATCCCCCTGAATGTCCTGAGTACATCGGTGCCAGCGGAAAGGTTGTTTGGGAGCTTATATATCCACTCCTTGAAAAGGGTTACCACCTTTATGTGGATAATTACTATACCAGCATCCCCCTCTTCCGCAACCTTTACCGGAGGGGCACTCCAGCGTGTGGTACAGTGCGAGCCAACAGGAAGGGTTTCCCGCAAAGACTCGTTACTGAAAGACTACGAAAAGGGGAGACGGCGTCTTTGCGGAATGAAGAGCTATTGGCTATCCGGTGGAGGGAAAAAAGAAATGTCCACATGCTCTCAACGATACATAACGACGCCTACGTGGAAATCCCCAAAAGAAACGGCCCTATCCAAAAACCAGCATGTGTTCATGATTATAATTTGTTCATGGGGGGAGTCGATTTTAATGATCAGATGATTGAACCCTATCTTCCCACAAGAAAAAGCCGCTATTGGTATAAAAAGGTCTCCATATATCTTTTCAGTATGGCCCTTTACAATACTTATGTCATTTACCGTAAATCTACAAGGACCCCCTTATCTTATTTTCAGTACCAAGAAGAAATTATCTAAGCCCTTTTGTACCCTGAAGACCCACCAGAAAGCATTCGCTCAGATTCAGTGAGCAGACTCCATGAACGCCACTTTCCTGATAAACTCCCCCCCCCATGAAACAGGCCGAAAACGTCAGAAGAGATGCCGGGTGTGCTCCAAAGAAGGAACTAGAAGAGACACTGTGTATTATTGTCCCGATTGTCCTTCCCAACCAGGCCTTTGTTTTGGTCGATGTTTCCGTCGTTACCATACTTTTCTACATTATTAGGAAAGTATGGTAAACCTAATTGTCATTTACCGCCACACCCCTTATGCCACTGTACATACCGCTGCCTTCTCCGGAACTGACCCTGACCTGCTAAACGACCACGCCTCTGCCTAACGTTAAACTGTACCTACCTCTGCCTGCCCTGGAACTGACCCTGGCCTGTTATACGACCACGCTTCTGCCTAACCCTAAACTGTACCTACCTCTGCCTGCTCTGGAACTGACCCTGGCTTGTTATACGACCACGCTTCTGCCTAACCCTAAACTGTACCTACCTCTGCCTGCTCTGGAACTGACCCTGGACTGTTTGACCACGTTTTTTGCCTGCCTCTTGGATTGATCTTTTACCCTGCTATGCTAATGGGGACACAGGGGTCTCACATATGTGAGGGGCTCCAGAATTGTTTTTCTGGATGAAGAAAACTATTTACTCTTTCGTCCATGGACCGACACAGCTTCTCTATTGACAAAGTGGGTATTATCCGTTAATTAGGAGTGACTAGGCAGAAAAACTTGTAAAAAGTGTTGCATCACACCTTCTACAGTACCGCCCAGGGGGCGGACCCTCTGGGTATACCCTCTCAGTCTGCACATCGCAGATCAGTTTTTTTCTGTCTAGCAAGGAGTAGGACATGGCTCCCTTCGGGCCCATTGGTCCGGGGAAAAAAGATATATATATTTATTTTATTTTTTTGCTACATTTGTTGTTTCCTGCGATCTTCGATCAACTGCCGACTGGGTGACAGGCTGGATCCTCGATCCTTGTAGTCTCCCCAGTTTCGGCCATCGAGCGTGTGCCGACCCTAGCTACGCGCTGGGTTTTCCACGACATGCCCGTCGCTCCACGGGTGGCCGGTGAGCCTACGCTCCAGGGCCTGCATCGGACCGCTCAGCTTCGGCTGACCTTACGGCCGAGTCGCAGCAGCCTGGCCGGTGAGCTTACGCTCCAAGGCTTGCATCGGACCGCTCAGCTTCGGCTGACCTTACGGCCGAGTCGCAGCAGCCTGTCCGGTGAGCGTCATGCTCCAGGGCATACATATGATCGTCCCTTCTGGGTCCAATCACAGCATGCCTGGCCAACAGTCACCTTCCGTGCGCGGACGATGATCTGTTTGGAATGTCTTCCAGCAGAATACATGCAGGATAGGTAAGTAAAACTCCCCTGCCTCGGCTGGGTGATTTAGCTGGACATTCCTGGAGAGATCAAGTAAGTGGTTGTGGCCCCTTTCTTCCCTCTCTCCCTGCCTTTCCCTCCTCCCTGGGCTTCTAGCTAAAGGTTGCTGGGTGCTGGGGGTCACCTAGGGGGTCCCACTGGAGCGGGGCTGGCTGTAACTAACATTTAAAAGAAATGTCATTTTTGCTTACCTGTGTTTCTGTGTCTCCATGCTGTCGGCGGCCATTTTGAGGTGGTCCATGCCAAGTTTGGCCTCTTGTAACTGCCTGGCGGCCATCTTCCTGTGGTTCGGCCACACCCACTGGCCCCTATCAGGTGATCGGCGGCCATGTTGGTCCACCCTGTATGCAGATATTGCCGTTCGGCGGCCATCTTTTTGGGGGCTATGGCTGCCTGACCTCTATCTTCTGTCGGCGGCCATTTTCTTAGAGCCCACATTATCTTCCATACAGACGTTTTTGGCAACCATTTTGCGAGAGCCTCCGGCCTCTAGGGTGCATTACACTGGCGTGAAAATTCACACAGGAAGTGCTGATAAAAGAAGCAGACTGACACAGCAGAAAGGGGACAGCATCACAGGCGCATCATAGCAGTACCTATCCAGGGTGGTGAGTCCTCTGGGTAGCCCAGCATCTCTGCAGCGCAGGAGGGTGGCCTATTGATATCTTGCCTGGAGCCCTGTGAGTGTCAGCGTGTGGTCAGCATGGCATCTGAGCCAGATGTCTTCTCCCCTGAAACACCAGATTTAGCAGCTGGTGCCCCTGAGGTGTCTATGAACGCTATGACTGCAATCCTAGAGGCGTTTGCTGCCAGGGTGGAATCAGCACACGGGAATACAGGGGGTAGTAAACGCCCCGTCCCCTGCAAGCTTCTGGGGATATTTCTGATGCAGAACCAGGTCCAGCTACGGCTCATGGCCCAGATTCTGATGCATCAGAGACTGCAGACCGTGACCGATCGGACAGTGAGGAGGACTCCAAGTCCAGGTCAGTACGCGAGACGGCTTTGGTATCTGACCTTATTACTGCAGTGCGGGATACACTAAAGTTGGAAAATACTGCAGAAGCAGCAGAGACTCCGGTCCACTTGGGTTTCATAGACCTGCCCGCACTGCTAAGGTGTTCCCTTGTGTGTCTTTTGATAAACTCTTATACAAGGAATGGGAGAACCCACTGAGGGTCTTTACAGCCCCAAAGAGGTTTGCGGTACGGTACCCCTTTTGAGGAGAGTTTTCTGAAGAAATGGACCTCTCCCCCCTATAGTGGACCCTCCGGTGTCCAGACTTAATAGAGCCACCACAATTCCTGTAGAAGGGGCTCCTGTTTTCTAGGACCCTGTGGATAAGAAGGCTGAAGCACTCGCTTGCTACCTATACTCAGTGGTAGGCTCGGCAGTACGCCCGGCATTGGCGGGGGCCCTAGTGTCTCACACACTTACTGAATGGGCAAGATTGCTACTCCAGGGGTTAAGGAGCGAGATGCTCCTCCTGATGAGATAACATTGGCCGACCTGTTGGTCCAGGGCCTTAGGTTTGTCTGCGAGTCAGACATGAATACTATTCCCCTGCTGTCTAAAACTTCGGTTTATGCAGTAGCAATACGCCGCCTGATCTGGCTAAAAGGCTGGTCTGCGGACCAGACTTCCAAGAAAGCCCTGTTGGATCTGCCTTTTAAGGGCGACAGACTTTTTGGGGCTTCTCTGGATGACATCATCAAGGATGCCACAGGAAGTAAAAGCACTTTGCTTCCCCAAATTAGCAAGGGCAAGGGCCCTCCTTTACTGCACACAAGTGGTTTTTTCGTCCCCCTAGGGCGACAGGGAAAAGACCCCAGGCCGACAAAGCGCCTGCCCAAGGACAAAAGCGTCCTTGGTCCCGCAGACCCAACAAGCCTGCGGACAAATCTGCGTCCACATGAAGGTCCGCCCCCACCCAGCTCTCGGGTGGGGGGACGTCTTCACGAATTCGCGACTCAGTGGACTGCTCTAGTCTCCAACAGGTGGGTTTGCGAAGTAATCTCCTCAGGCTACAAGATAGAATTTCTCTCTTGTCCACCAGACAGATTCATCACCTCCAATCTCCAGCTACTACCGACCCGTCGGGAGGCCCTGTAGGGGGCGGTCCAGGGTCTACTGGAACACGGGGTAGTTATTCCAGTTCCAGAACAGGAACGGGGTCAGGGTTTTTACTCAAATCTGTTCATTGTGCCAAAGAAGGAGGGGGTTCGTCCAATCTTGGATCTCAGAGCCCTCAATTGCTTTGTGAAGGTACAAAGATTTCGGATGGAGTCGGTTCGATCCGTAGTCACGGCTCTCCATCCGGGGGACTTTCTGGCCTCCTTGGACATCAAGGACGCATACCTGCATGTCCCCATATACTCCAGACACCAGAGGTTTCTGCGATTTGCTATCGGGAAGAACCACTACCAGTTTGTGGCCCTCCCGTTTGGCCTTGCCTCAGCACCCAGGACGTTCACCAAGGTGCTCGCTCCGATTCTGGCACTTCTAAGACAGCGGGGTATCGCTATCACAGGTTACTTGGACGACCTTCTGCTGAAGGCCCCTTCAAGCTCAGAATTAGAGGTAAGCGTGTCCATTACCTGTCAGACTCTTCGAGACTGTGGTTGGATACTAAACACGCAAAAGTCAGTATTGGTGCCCACTCAACGCCTAGTGTACCTGGGGTTGATTCTGGATTCCTCAGAGGCAAAGGTATTCCTCCCTGTGGAGAAGTTGCAGACCCTCCGGGCTGCAGTACGGCAGCTGACTTCCAGGAATTGGTCGTCACTCCGTTTTTACATGCGAGTGTTGGGCCTCATGGTAGCCTCCTTCGAGGCGGTCCCATATGCTCAATACCACACTCGAGTGTTACAGAAGGAAGTTCTGTCCAGATGGAACAGATGCCCTTCATCTCTGGATTATCAAATCCGAGTGAGCCACCTAGTCAGGAGATCCCTGGTATGGTGGCTGACAGCACCGGCTCTAATGGCCGGGAAGTCATTTCTTCCGGTTTACTGGATAGTGATCACGACGGACGCCAGCCTTACAGGTTGGGGGGGGAGTCTGGGGTGTCCAGTCGGCGCAAGGTCGCTGGACCCCAGAGGAAGCCCTCCTGACGATCAATGTCCTGGAGATCCGGGCGATCAAGCTGTGCCTCTTCAAATGGTCTCAGAGACTGCAAGGGCGTCCAGTCAGGATCCAGTCAGACAACGCCACAGCAGTGGCATATGTCAATCATCAAGGAGGAACAAGAAGCTCAGCTGCAGCATCGGAGATCGCTCGCATCCTGAAGTGGGCAGAGAGGAGCGTACCGGCACTGTCGGCCGTGTACATTCCGGGTGTGGAAAACTGGCAGGCGGACTACCTGAGCCGCCAGATGCTGGACCAGGGAGAATGGTCCTTACACCCGGAGGTGTTCCAACTCCTCTGCCAAAGATGGGGCACACCAGACGTAGATCTTCTGGCTTCCCGACTCAATCGGAAGGTATTGAGGTTTGTGGCCCGGTCAAGAGACCCATGGGCAGACGCAACGGACGTGTTGGTAGCATCGTGGGGTCAGTATCGGCTAATCTATGCCTTCCCTCCCTTAAGGCTTCTTCCTCTTCTGCTCCGCAGAGTGGAGGCAGAGGGAATTCCAATGATCCTAATCGCTCCAGATTGGCCTCAGCGTCCTTGGTACGCCGATCTAGTACGTCTGGTAGCAGACGTCCCCTGGCGCCTACCACTACGGAAGGACCTGCTATCGCAAGGTCCCATATTCCATCCTGCTTTACAGTCATTGGCTTTAACGGCATGGCTGTTGAGAACCAGGTACTGAGAGATCGGGGCCTGTCAGACTCAGTAATCTCTACTATGAGAAGTGCTCGGAAACCGTCCTCTAGGAAGGTCTATCACCGCACTTGGAGGGCCTACATCTCCATATGTGAGGAAATGAAATGGCATCCGCGTACCTATTTGGTTTCCAGAATCCTGCTGGTTTTTACAGCATGGGGTAGACCAAAGGCTTGCCCTAAGTACGATTAAGGGACAGATATCTGCCCTGGCTGTCTTTTTTCAGCGACCCCTGGCGACTCACTCTCTCGTGAGTACATTTGGGCAGGGGGTTCGACATGTGGCCCCTCCGGTCCGCCCCCCATTACCTCCGTGGGACTTGAACCTGGTCCTCTCGGTGCTTCAGACGGCACCGTTTGAGAATATTAGAGATATTCCCCTGTTGACACGTTCTCAGAAAGTGGTCTTTTTGGTGGCTGTTACGTCAGTTAGACGAGTCTCTGAGCTGGCAGCCTTGCCCTGCAAGGCTCCCTATTTTGATTTTCCACAAGGATAAGGTGGTGCTGCGGCCGCAGCCTTCCTTTCTTCCGAAAGTCGTTTCGGCTTTTCATCTCAACAAAGACATTGTACTTCCATCCTTGTGTCCTCAGCCGTCGAATCCTAAGGAGTCGGCGTTGCATTCCTTGGACGTTGTCCGAGCTTTGAGAGTATACATATCTGCTACTTCCCTGTTCCGGAAGTCAGACTCACTGTTTGTTTCGGTGGCTGGTCCCAAGAAGGGCAAAGCAGTCTCATCGGCCACCATCTCTAGGTGGATCCGACAGATAGTAATCCAGGCTTACGCCTTAAAGGGTCAGGCGCCCCCCTTTCCTGTCACGGCGCATTCGACCAGGGCAATAGGTGCCTCTGGGGCTTTCCGACACCAAGCGTCTGTTTCCCAACTATGTAAAGCGGCGACTTGGTCGTCCGCTCACACTTTCACAAAATTCTACAAAATTGATGTAGGTGCATCTTCGGATGCCTCTTTCGGCCGCAAGGTTTTGCAGGCGGCTGTTTAGAGTTGCAGCTCCTCCGTTGGAGGAGTGCTGTTTTGTGTTTTGGGGTGAAGTTTGTTTTTATGCTGTTACCACCCCTCGTTTTTTCTCTGACACTGCTTTGGGACGTCCCACTTTGTCAATAGAGAAGCTGTGTCGGTCCATGGACGAAAGAGTAAATAGGATTTTTTACTCACCGTAAAATCCTTTTCTCTGAGTCCATGGACCGACACAGCACCCACCCCTCCTTTTAAGTTTGTACTGCTTTTTGACGAACTGATCTGCGATGTGCAGACTGAGAGGGTATACCCAGAGGGTCCGCCCCCTGGGCGGTACTGTAGAAGGTGTGATGCAACACTTTTTACAAGTTTTTCTGCCTAGTCACTCCTAATTAACGGATAATACCCACTTTGTCAATAGAGAAGCTGTGTCGGTCCATGGACTCAGAGAAAAGGATTTTACGGTGAGTAAAAAATCCTATTACTCTTTCGTCCATGGACCGACACAGCTTCTCTATTGACAAAGTGGGTATTATCCGTTAATTAGGAGTGACTAGGCAGAAAAACTTGTAAAAAGTGTTGCATCACACCTTCTACAGTACCGCCCAGGGGGCGGACCCTCTGGGTATACCCTCTCAGTCTGCACATCGCAGATCAGTTTTTTTCTGTCTAGCAAGGAGTAGGACATGGCTCCCTTCGGGCTCATTGGTCCGGGGAAAAAAGATATATATATTTTTATTTTTTTGCTACATTTGTTGTTTCCTGCGATCTTCGATCAACTGCCGACTGGGTGACAGGCTGGATCCTCGATCCTTGTAGTCTCCCCAGTTTCGGCCATCGAGCGTGTGCCGACCCTAGCTACGCGCTGGGTTTTCCACGACATGCCCGTCGCTCCACGGGTGGCCGGTGAGCCTACGCTCCAGGGCCTGCATCGGACCGCTCAGCTTCGGCTGACCTTACGGCCGAGTCGCAGCAGCCTGGCCGGTGAGCTTACGCTCCAAGGCTTGCATCGGACCGCTCAGCTTCGGCTGACCTTACGGCCGAGTCGCAGCAGCCTGTCCGGTGAGCGTCATGCTCCAGGGCATACATATGATCGTCCCTTCTGGGTCCAATCACAGCATGCCTGGCCAACAGTCACCTTCCGTGCGCGGACGATGATCTGTTTGGAATGTCTTCCAGCAGAATACATGCAGGATAGGTAAGTAAAACTCCCCTGCCTCGGCTGGGTGATTTAGCTGGACATTCCTGGAGAGATCAAGTAAGTGGTTGTGGCCCCTTTCTTCCCTCTCTCCCTGCCTTTCCCTCCTCCCTGGGCTTCTAGCTAAAGGTTGCTGGGTGCTGGGGGTCACCTAGGGGGTCCCACTGGAGCGGGGCTGGCTGTAACTAACATTTAAAAGAAATGTCATTTTTGCTTACCTGTGTTTCTGTGTCTCCATGCTGTCGGCGGCCATTTTGAGGTGGTCCATGCCAAGTTTGGCCTCTTGTAACTGCCTGGCGGCCATCTTCCTGTGGTTCGGCCACACCCACTGGCCCCTATCAGGTGATCGGCGGCCATGTTTGTCCACCCTGTATGCAGATATTGCCGTTCGGCGGCCATCTTTTTTGTGGGCTATGGCTGCCTGACCTCTATCTTCTGTCGGCAGCCATTTTCTTAGAGCCCACATTATCTTCCATACAGACGGTTTTGGCAACCATTTTGCGAGAGCCTCCGGCCTCTAGGGTGCATTACACTGGCGCGAAAATTCACACAGGAAGTGCTGATAAAAGAAGCAGACTGACACAGCAGCAAGGGGACAGCATCATAGGCGCAGCATAGCAGTACCTATCCAGGGTGGTGAGTCCTCTGGGTGACCCAGCATCTCTGCAGCGCAGGAGGGTGGCCTATTGATATCTTGCCTGGAGCCCTGTGAGTGTCAGCGTGTGGTCAGCATGGCATCTGAGCCAGATGTCTTCTCCCCTGAAACACCAGATTTAGCAGCTGGTGTCCCTGAGGTGTCTATGGACGCTATGTCGGCAATCCTAGAGGCGTTTGCTGCCAGGGTGGAAGCAGCACACGGGAATACAGGGGGTAGTAAACGCCCCATCCCCTGCAAGCTTCTGGGGATAATTCTGGTGCAGAACCAGGTCCAGCTATGGCTCGGGGCCCAGATTCTGACGCACCAGAGACTGCAGACCGTGACCGGACAGTGAGAATGACTCAAAGTCCAGGTCAGTACGCGAGACGGCTTTGGTATCTGACCTTATTACTGCAGTGCGGGATATGCTAAAATTGGAAAATACTGCAGAAGCAGCAGAGACTCCGGTCCACTTGGGTTTCATAGACCTGCCCGCACTGCTAAGGTGTTCCCTTGTGTGTCTTTTGATAAACTCTTATACAAGGAATGGGAGAACCCACTGAGGGTCTTTACAGCCCCAAAGAGGTTTGCGGTACGGTACCCCTTTTGAGGAGAGTTTTCTGAAGAAATGGACCTCTCCCCCCTATAGTGGACCCTCCGGTGTCCAGACTTAATAGAGCCACCACAATTCCTGTAGAAGGGGCTCCTGTTTTCTAGGACCCTGTGGATAAGAAGGCTGAAGCACTCGCTTGCTACCTATACTCAGTGGTAGGCTCGGCAGTACGCCCGGCATTGGCGGGGGCCCTAGTGTCTCACACACTTACTGAATGGGCAAGATTGCTACTCCAGGGGTTAAGGAGCGAGATGCTCCTCCTGATGAGATAACATTGGCCGACCTGTTGGTCCAGGGCCTTAGGTTTGTCTGCGAGTCAGACATGAATACTATTCCCCTGCTTTCTAAAACTTCGGTTTATGCAGTAGCAATACGCCACCTGATCTGGCTAAAAGGCTGGTCTGCGGACCAGACTTCCAAGAAAGCCCTGTTGGATCTGCCTTTTAAGGGCGACAGACTTTTTGGGGCTTCTCTGGATGACATCATCAAGGATGCCACAGGAAGTAAAAGCACTTTGCTTCCCCAAATTAGCAAGGGTAAGGGGCCACGCCAAGGGCAAGGGCCCTCCTTTACTGCACACAAGTGGTTTTTTCGTCCCCCTAGGGCGACAGGGAAAAGACCCCAGGCCGATAAAGCGCCTGCCCAAGGACAAAAGCGTCCCTGGTCCCGCATACCCAATAAGCCTGCGGACAAATTTGCGTCCGCATGAAGGTCCACCCCCACCCAGCTCTCGGGTGGGGAGACGTCTTCGCAAATTCGCGACTCAGTGGACAGCACTAATCTCCGACAGGTGTGTTTGCGAAGTAATCTCCTCAGGCTACAAGATAGTTTCTCTCTTGTCCACCGGACAGATTCAACACCTCCAATCTCCAGCTACTACCGACCCGTCGGGAGGCCCTTTATGGGGCGGTCCAGGGTCTACTGGAACGCGGGGTAGTTATTCCAGAACTGGAACGGGGTTTTTACTCAAATCTGTTCATTGTGCCGAAGAAGGAGGGGGTTCGTCCAAGCTTGGATCTCAGAGCCCTCAATTGCTTTGTGAAGGTACAAAGTTTTCGGATGGAGTCGGTTCGATCTGTAGTCACGGCTCTCCATCCGGGGGACTTTCTGGCCTCCTTGGACATCAAGGACGCATACCTGCATGTCCCCATATACTCCAGACACCAGAGGTTTCTGCGATTTGCTATCGGGAAGAACCACTACCAGTTTGTGGCCCTCCCGTTTGGCCTTGCCTCAGCACCCAGGACGTTCACCAAGGTGCTCGCTCCGATTCTGGCACTTCTAAGACAGCGGGGTATCGCTATCACAGGTTACTTGGACGACCTTCTGCTGAAGGGCCCTTCAAGCTCAGAATTAGAGGTAAGCGTGTCCATTACCTGTCAGACTCTTCGAGACTGTGGTTGGATACTAAACACGCAAAAGTCAGTATTGGTGCCCACTCAACGCCTAGTGTACCTGGGGTTGATTCTGGATTCCTCAGAGGCAAAGGTATTCCTCCCTGTGGAGAAGTTGCAGACCCTCCGGGCTGCAGTACGGCAGCTGACTTCCAGGAATTGGTCGTCACTCCGTTTTTGCATGCGAGTGTTGGGCCTCATGGTAGCCTCCTTCGAGGCGGTCCCATATGCTCAATACCACACTCGAGTGTTACAGAGGGAAGTTCTGTCCAGATGGAACAGATGCCCTTCATCTCTGGATTATCAAATCCGAGTGAGCCACCTAGTCAGGAGATCCCTGGTATGGTGGCTGACAGCACCGGCTCTAATGGCCGGGAAGTCATTTCTTCCGGTTTACTGGATAGTGATCACGACGGACGCCAGCCTTACAGGTTGGGGGGGAGTCTGGGGTGTCCAGTCGGCGCAAGGTCGCTGGACCCCAGAGGAAGCCCTCCTGCCGATCAATGTCCTGGAGATCCGGGCGATCAAGCTGTGCCTCTTCAAATGGTCTCAGAGACTGCAAGGGCGTCCAGTCAGGATCCAGTCAGACAACGCCACAGCAGTGGCATATGTCAATCATCAAGGAGGAACAAGAAGCTCAGCTGCAGCATCGGAGATCGCTCGCATCCTGAAGTGGGCAGAGAGGAGCGTACCGGCACTGTCGGCCGTGTACATTCCGGGTGTGGAAAACTGGCAGGCGGACTACCTGAGCCGCCAGATGCTGGACCAGGGAGAATGGTCCTTACACCCGGAGGTGTTCCAACTCCTCTGCCAAAGATGGGGCACACCAGACGTAGATCTTCTGGCTTCCCGACTCAATCGGAAGGTATTGAGGTTTGTGGCCCGGTCAAGAGACCCATGGGCAGACGCAACGGACGCGTTGGTAGCATCGTGGGGCCAGTATCGGCTAATCTATGCCTTCCCTCCCTTAAGGCTTCTTCCTCTTCTGCTCCGCAGAGTGGAGGCAGAGGGAATTCCAATGATCCTAATCGCTCCAGATTGGCCTCAGCGTCCTTGGTACGCCGATCTAGTACGTCTGGTAGCAGACGTCCCCTGGCGCCTACCACTACGGAAGGACCTGCTGTCGCAAGGTCCCATATTCCATCCTGCTTTACAGTCATTGGCTTTAACGGCATGGCTGTTGAGAACCAGGTACTGAGAGACCGGGGCCTGTCAGACTCAGTAATTTCTACTATGAGAAGTGCTCGGAAACCGTCCTCTAGGAAGGTCTATCACCGCACTTGGAGGGCCTACATCTCCATGTGTGAGGAAATGAAATGGCATCCGCGTACCTATTTGGTTTCCAGAATCCTGCTGTTTTTACAGCATGGGGTAGACCAAAGGCTTGCCCTAAGTACGAGTAAGGGACAGATATCTGCCCTGGCTGTCTTTTTTCAGCGACCCCTGGCGACTCACTCTCTCGTGAGTACATTTGTGCAGGGGGTTCGACATGTGGCCCCTCCGGTCCGCCCCCCGTTACCTCCGTGGGACTTGAACCTGGTCCTCTCGGTGCTTCAGAAGGCACCGTTTGAGAATATTAGAGATATTCCCCTGTTGACACTTTCTCAGAAGGTGGTCTTTTTGGTGGCTGTTACGTCAGTTAGACGAGTCTCTGAGCTGGCAGCCTTGTCCTGCAAGGCTCCCTATTTGATTTTCCACAAGGATAAGGTGGTGCTGCGGCCGCAGCCTTCCTTTCTTCCGAAGGTCGTTTCGGCTTTTCATCTCAACGAAGACATTGTACTTCCATCCTTGTGTCCTCAGCCGTCGAATCCTAAGGAGCCGGCGTTGCATTCCTTGGACGTTGTCCGAGCTTTGAGAGTATACATATCTGCTACTTCCCTGTTCCGGAAGTCAGACTCACTGTTTGTTTCGGTGGCTGGTCCCAAGAAGGGCAAAGCAGTCTCATCGGCCACCATCTCTAGGTGGATCCGACAGATAGTAATCCAGGCTTACGCCTTAAAGGGTCAGGCGCCCCCCTTTCCTGTCACGGCGCATTCGACCAGGGCAATAGGTGCCTCTTGGGCTTTCCGACATCAAGCGTCTGTTTCCCAACTATGTAAAGCGGCGACTTGGTCGTCCGCTCACACTTTCACAAAATTCTACAAAGTTGATGTAGGTGCATCTTCGGATGCCTCTTTCGGCCGCAAGGTTTTGCAGGCGGCTGTTTAGAGTTGCAACTCCTCCGTTGGAGGAGTGCTGTTTTGTGTTTTGGGGTGAAGTTTGTTTTTATGCTGTTACCACCCCTCGTTTTTTTCTCTGACACTGCTTTGGGACGTCCCACTTTGTCAATAGAGAAGCTGTGTCGGTCCATGGACGAAAGAGTAAATAGGATTTTTTACTCACCGTAAAATCCTTTTCTCTGAGTCCATGGACCGACACAGCACCCACCCCTCCTTTTAAGTTTGTACTGCTTTTTGACGAACTGATCTGCGATGTGCAGACTGAGAGGGTATACCCAGAGGGTCCGCCCCCTGGGCGGTACTGTAGAAGGTGTGATGCAACACTTTTTACAAGTTTTTCTGCCTAGTCACTCCTAATTAACGGATAATACCCACTTTGTCAATAGAGAAGCTGTGTCGGTCCATGGACTCAGAGAAAAGGATTTTACGGTGAGTAAAAAATCCTATTTTTTTTAGTTTTCTCATTCCCGGATTAGGGTCTGGAGACTCGGAGGCTTCAAAGAGATTTGGGTGGGAGAAGCCTCTACCCCTGTCCCCATTCTTTCCTGGCCTGCTACTTGGACCATGTTCCTGCTTACTACCAGGACCAATATTTTGGCACTGCTGGCAATGTCTCTACTTGCACTGACCTTGGACTGTATATGGACAGTATCTCTGCCTGTACTGACTATGGACAATATTCCTGCCTGCTGCCTGGACAATTACATTCACTGACGCTGACCACGTCCCTGCCTGCTGCCTGGATCAGGGCTCTCCTTCTGTGGACAATTGCACTACTAAAGCCACAGGTAATCTTTTGTTTACCATTTACTCAGCAGAATGTAGTTCAGGGTGTAATTCTTGGTATGTACATGCTATATGCTAGAAATATGAAGGGCCTTCAAAAATGTGATAGATTGTAAGGAAATTAGATGCGTAATTTATGTCCCTAGGTCACCTGATGGTGCTTCCTGGATATTGGGCCTCTATGTGGCCAGGCTGTGTAAAAGTCTCACACATGTGGTATCGCCATACTCAGGAGGAGTAAGAGAATATATTATGGGGTGTCATTTTTGCTATGTACATGCTATGTGTTGGAAATATCTTATAAATGGGCAACTTTGTGTAAAAAAATGTGTTTTTATTTTTTTTCCACATTTTCCAAAAACTTCTGGAAAAAAATGAACAGTTCAAAAGACTCATAATGCCTCATAGATTATACGTTGGGGTGTTTGCTTTCCAAAATGGGGTCACTTTGTTGGCGTTTCCATTGTCCTGGTGCTCCAGGGCCTTCAAAAGTGTAATAGGTGTTTGAGAGATTAGATGTGTAATTTATGCTCCTAGAACGCCTGAAGGGGCTACTTCAATGTTGGGCCTCTGTATGTGGGCAGGCTGTATAAAAGTCTCACACATGTGGTACCGCCATACTCAGGAGGAGTAGCAGAATATATTTTGTGGTGTTATTTGTGGAATGTACATGCCATGTGAGAGAAATAACCTGTTATAATGACAATTTGGTGTGAAAAAAAATAAAAATAAAAAAAATCTTCATTTTGCAAAGAATTGTGAGAAAAAATGACAACCTCAAAAAACTAACTATGCCTCTTACTAACTACCTTGGAATGTCTACTTTCCAAAAAGGGGTCATTTGGGGGGTAATTGTTCTTTTCTGGCTTGTTAGGGTCTCAAGAAATGAGATAGGCTGTCAGTACATCAGGTGTAATCAAATTGATACATTTTCAGTGATTGGCACCATAGCTTGTAGACCCTATAACTTTCACCCAGACTAAATAATATCCACTAATTTCAGTTATTTTTACCAAAGATATGTAGCAGTATACATTTTTTCCCAAATTTATGAAGAAAAATTACTTATTTGCAAAATTTTATAATAGAAATTAAGAAAAATTCATTTTTTTACAAAATTTTCGGTCTATTTTCATTTATAGCACAAAAAAAAAAAAACCCAGAGGCAATCAAATACCACCAAAAGAAAGCTCTATTTGTGTGAAAAAAAGGACGAAAATTTCATATGGGTACAGTGTTGCATGACTGAGTAATTGTCATTCAAAATGTGAGAGCACCGAAAGCTGAAAATTCGTCTGGTTAGGAAGGGGGTTTAAGTGCCCAGTTGTCAAGTGGTTAAGCTGCATAATGGTCTGGGGCTTAAGTGGTTAATAATAATAATAATAAAAAATTATTACTATTTTTTTGTTTATGTTCCATTCATTTAGATTCAGCATTCGTTATTTCAGCTTATTCGTAACTTTGGATAAATTCGTATTCGTTACGTTTACTAACGGACAAATTTTGAAAGGAAATTCCAATACCTATAATTTTAAGTTATTTCAGATTTTTGGATTTTCAAATTTACGAATTGTATGAATATTCCGAAAAATTTGTTAAATGAGTTTCCTGTTAATACGGATGTTTCTGATATGATAAATTTGTTGAAATTTGTTAACAAACAAATTCAGAACAAAACGAATTGCACATGATTAGTATGTGGTACAGAAGCCACATATCAGGAATATGAAGTGTTGGGGTAACAAATGCTTTAAGGCCAATCTTGATTTTGATTTTAGGATGGAGTGGAGAGGGATTAGAACCCCCTGCCAGTTTCATTGCTATCTGTGCCCCACGTTGGGGAGATTCATCCTCTCCATTTGGTTTCCTGGAGACCATTATTACCAAAAGTAAAAGAAAATCCCAAATTTGGGTTTAACAGGAAAAGAGGGGAAATCGTCAAATGGGGGACACTAGTTCTGGATTTCCTCACTTTTTAAAGGGATTTCCTCCCACTTCCTGTTTTGGCTATGGAACAGGAAGTGAAGTGAAATCTCCACAATGGGACACAGATGGCAAAATTAAAACTCACAGGGGTTATACCCTTCCTTTCTGCCCTGGAGCGTTAGTACCAATACTTGTGCGTCATCAGCGGCTATGATGAAGACCTAACACTCAAGGGTAAAGCTTCCGGTGGAGCTCACACCCACAGGGGACACAGAGTTCACAGACCAATACAAAAATGTGTGGTTTTAGTATCAATTTATTTTTAAAAACAGACAGTTGCGATGTTAGAAGTTGAGTTCCTTTCGGTGATGAAGAGGACGGACAGGGGACCTCAGGCGTCTCTTCATCTCCTCTTCTGCTTTGTAATAAGGAGGACAAACCTATTATATGCCGGGCCGGAATTCTGGGGAGAAATATAGGAAACAGAGATTAATTATCACATTGCAGGTTCAATTTACAAAGAGAACACACCGAGATAAGGATCCTTATTTTTAAAAAGTGATCGTTTTCAGGGTCCAATGAAATTTGAAAAATCAGTTAAATGTCTATAATATAAAGTTTTATCTGGTATTGTACTGAATATAATAATAATAAGTCTGTCACCGAAGCGTGGAGGTGGCGTCAAATTTACAAATGTTTTTCTCTCTAAAGTTATTGATAAAATGATTACTTTGGCCAATAGCAGGCAAGTGTCATTTATCAGAGAATATAAGCTGTCATTAGGGTCTGGTATGCATTTTAAGGGGAACCACATGCCAAAAAAAAAAATGGTGTGGGGTCCCCCTCAAAATCCAAATCGGACCCTTATTCAGGCCTGGAAAAGGGGGGGCAGGGGGAGAGGAGTAAACAACCCGCCCTCCTGAACCCTAACAGGCCACATGCCCTCAACATGGAGGGGGGGGGTGCTTTGGGGCAGGTTGGCTTTGCGCTCCTCCTCCCCAAAGCACCTTGTCCCCATGTTGATGAGGACAAGGGCCTCTTCCCCCCACAACCCTGGCCCAGTGGTTGTGGGGGTCTGTGGGCAGTGGAGCTTTTTAGAGTCTTGAAGCTCCCAGACCCCCGCCTCCCCCCTATAGTACCCTTTACTCATTCACCCAAAAAACAAAGTAGTGTGTATATAAAGACAGGAGGCAGTTTTTGACCAGTCCTTTTATTTTAAAAAAATTCTCATTCTCCGATGAGGGTCTGGCGTGGATTTGGGGGGAAAATGCTTTTTTTTTTTTTTTTTTTTTTCTTTTTTTTTACATTTTGGCATGGGGTTCCCCTAAAATCCATAACAGGCTCTTCAGGCCTGGTATGGATTGGAGGGAGGGACCCAACGCTTTTTTTTATTTTTATTTTTTTTTTTATTTTTTTTATTTTTTTATTTTTTTTTATTTTTTTTTTAAGATGATGACTCATCGGTTGTTAAAGGGGTTTTAAAGGTTAATTTTTTATTTTCTAAATAGGTTCCTTTAAGCTAGTGCATTGTTGGTTCACTTACCTTTTTCCTTAGATTTTCCTCCTAAATGTTTTTTTTTCTTTGTCTGAATTTCTCACTTCCTGTTCCTCCTCAGTAAGCTGTTCTGGCTGACTAAACACCACTCAGATGATGGTGTGAAGTTCAGTGAGGAGAAACAGGAAGTGAGAAATTCAGACAAAGAAAAAAAAAACATTTTAGAAGGGAAATAGAAGGAAAAGGTAAGTGAACCAACAATGCACTAGCTTAAAGGAACCTATTTAGAAAATAAAAAACAAACCTTTACAACCCCTTTTTAAAGACACAGCGGTCCTTCACAACCATGGCAGTTACTGGTATTTAAAGATTCCGGTGGCCGCCCGCTCTATAAAGAGGAAGTAAACCCTGATGGGTTTTACTTTCCCCCCCCCCCCTCCCCCCTGCAAAAGTAAAAGCATATTGGGCTAGTATGCATTGCATACTAGCCCATTATGTGGCACTTACCTGCAAACTAAGCCCTAAATGTCCGCGATGTCCCTGCTGGTGGAAGCATCTATCTTTGCCACTCTTCCTTCCGGGCCCGCGGACTTCGGCTCTGTGACTGGCCGGAGCCACGTGAGGTTACTCCAGTGCATTTGCGTGCAGAAGCCGCCAGTTACGGCACATGCTGGGGAAGAAAAGTCACGAAGGGCTGTTTCTTCACTGCACATGCGCTGATGGCCTCATCGGCGCACTACAAGGTAAATATCTCCTAAATGGCGCATGTTTAGGCGATATTTTCAGTACATATAAGTAAGCCTTATTATAGGCTTCCCTATATGTAAAAATGTCTCGGGGGAGGGGGGTTTACAACCACTTTAATAACCAGCTATTTACTACTGCTTGTTAAAGCGGTTGTAAACAAACCGCTGGACTTTTTACTTTTTTTTTTTTTTTTTCCCATGCAAGGTGTAAAGGCATAATGTGCTAGTATGCATTGCATACTAGCACATTATGTTAAACTTACCTTTAAAACAAAGCCCTCCCGCGTCGAGATGTCGGATCTGGAGGCCGCTTTCATCTTCACCCGTCTTGCTTCCGGGTTCGTGGACTCCGGCTCTGTAAATGGCTGGAGCCGCGATGACGTCACGGCACGGGGCTCTGAAGAAACGGCACAGGTGGCCATTCCTTTAGAGCGCATGCACCAGTGATGTCACCGGCTGCATGTACAGTAAATATCTCCTACACGGCGCACGTTTAGGAGATATTTACATTACCTATAGTAAGAACGCTGGCGTAAAATTACAACAGGCTTTTACTACTAAAATACCCCATCACTTCATAAAATGACGCATGCAGTGTTTTAGTAGTGTTTTTAACCACTTCAGCCCCGGACCATTTTGTTGCTAAAGGACCAGGCCCCTTTTTTGCGATTTGGCACTGCGTCGCTTTAACTGACAATTGCGCGGTCGTGCGACATGGCTCCCAAACAAAATTGACAACGTCGTTTTTTTTTTGTTTGTTTTTTTCCCACACAAATAGAACTTTATTTTGGTGGTATTTGATCACCTCTGCGGTTTTTTTTTTTTGCGCTATAAACAAAAATAGAGCGACAATTTTGAAAAAAAAAAAAATGCAAAATTTGTTACTTTTTGCTATAATAAATATCCCCCAAAAATCTAAAAAAAAAAAAAAAATATTTATTTATTTTTTTCCCCCTCAGTTTAGGCCGATACGTATTCTTCTACATATTTTTGGTTAAAAAAATCGCAATAAGCGTATAGTGATTGGTTTGCACAAAAGTTATAGCGTCTACAAAATAGGAGATAGTTTTATGGCTTTTTTTTTTTTTTTTTTTTTTTTTTTTTTTACTACTAATGGCGGGCGATCTGCAATTTTTATCGTGACTGCAACATTATGGCGGACACATCGGACACTTTTGACACATTTTTAGGACCACTGTCATTTTTACAGAAATCGGTGCCATAAATATTCACTGATTACTGTGAAAATGGCAGTGAAGGGGTTAACCTCTAGGTGGCGCTGGGGTTAAGTGTGACCTAATGAGTGATTCTTACTGTAGCGTGGCTTGGCGTGACACATCACTGATCGCTGTTCCCTATGACAGGAAACAGACGATCAGTGACCCTCTCACTAGGAAGAACGGGGAGATGTTTGTTTACACTTATCTCTCCCCGTTCTTCAGCTCTGTGACCCGATCGCGGGACACCGGCGGCGATCGCGTCTGGGGAGCTTTGGACCGGGTCGCTGAGCGCGACCCACGGCTGGGATCTTAAAGGGGACGTACCTGTACGCCCTTGTGCCGTTCTGTCGACGTATATCGTCGGGCGGTGGTCCTTAAGTGGTTAAAGGATTAAAATGTTTTATTTATATTTTAAACGCTGTGCGGTGGGAAAACGCTTTGTGAATGGAGCCCACTGTAAAGTAAGAATGCTTTCAAACATATACAGTATATTTTTAATTGTTTTATCTTTATCAATTTACAAAATGAGCGAAAAGAAGATTAATTCTAAATCAAATCCTCATCTCACCATCATGGAGTCTGTCTGGGATGACAGAAGATCTGTGGATACTAGTTCTCCAAGATGTTTGGAACAACCTATTGGCCGGGATCCTTCAACAACTGTGTGCAAGTCTACCTAGAAAAACTGAGGATGGCTTGAAGGCAATGTGTGGTCACCCCAAATATTGATCTGATTTGGATGTCTTCTCTGTTCCTTAACTTTCCATTTTGTTAATTGATAAAATAAGCTACTCACACCTCGAATTCTGAAAGCATTCTTTTTTTACCGTACAGCGTTTTTACACACCTGCCTAAAACTTTTGCACAGTACTAATATATTTAAATTAGGCATTCTCTATGAGAGAATAATGATTTTGATTGTTAAAGCATATCTAAATCTTTTAAAAAAAATATATATATATATAAGATTTAGATATGCTTTAACAATCATCGTTGTTCTCTCATAGAGAAAGCCTAATTAATATTTTTTTTTTTTAACCTGAAAACATGTTTAAAAATAGAATAGCTCTTTGTCCAAAAAAATTCAGACACTGATAAAGTTTAATTTTAATTTTCTAATACCATATACTAAATAAGGTAAAGCCATTTTTATGTTCAAGGGAGTGCTTCGTTTTGTTTGTGTTTCTAATGCAAATTTTTCTTCATTAATGTTCAGATATACAAAAAAAAAAAAAAAAAAACACACATTTGACATTATATTTGTAGTCAAAAGATTTTATATACACTTTTTATAGAAATAGTAATTTTATATAAAAAAAAAGTGTGTGTGTGATTATATATATATATATATATATATATATATATATATATATATATAATATATATATATATATATATATCACACACACACACACACACACACTTTTTTTATATAAAATTACTATTTCTATAAAAAGTGTATATAAAATCTTTTGACTACAAATATAATGTCAAATGTGTGTTTTTTTTTTTTTTTTTTGTATATCTGAACATTAATGAAGAAAAATTTGCATTAGAAACACAAACAAAACGAAGCACTTCCTTGAACATAAAAATGGCTTTACCTTATTTAGTATATGGTATTAGAAAATTAAATTAAACTTTATCAGTGTCTGAATTTTTTTTGGACAAAGAGCTATTCTATTTTTAAACATGTTTTCAGGTTAAAAAAAAAATTATTAATTAGGCTTTCTCTATGAGAGAACAACGATGATTGTTAAAGCATATCTAAATCTTATAAAAAATTATATATATACATTTTTTTTTATAAGATTTAGATATGCTTTAACAATCAAAATCATTATTCTCTCATAGAGAATGCCTAATTTAATTTTTTTTTTTTTTTAACCTGAAAACATGTTTAAAAGTAAAACAATAGCTCTTTGTCCAAAAAATAAATGAAATTAAAATACTAAATAATAAATTAAAAAAATTCAGACACTGATAAAGTTTTTAATTTTCTAATACCATATACTAAATAAGGTAAAGCCATTTTTTATGTTCAAGGGAGTGCTTAGTTTTGTTTGTTTCTAATGCTAATTTTTCTTCATTTTCTTCCGAAATACTAAAAAAAAAATACACATTTGGCATTTATATTTTTAGTCAAAGATTTTATATACACTTTTTATAGAAATAGTAAAAAAAAGTGTATATAACATTTTTGTGAAATGTGTGGTGGGTTTTTTTTTTTTTTTTTTTAGTGTTTCTATAAAATCTTTGAACATTTGAAATTTATATTTTTCATTAATTTTTTATTTTTTTTGTATTCCAGAATACTGGAGCAAACGTCTTTATGCTGTGGCCTTTGCCTATATTACAGAGAAACATAATGGATTAGGTCAATTTTATTAAAACATTTTTTGTTTTTTGAACGATCATTTTTTATTTAATTTTTTATGATTTATTGTTAAAAAAACAACAAATGTTTTAATAAAATTTACCTAGTCCCTTTTTATGTTTCTCCTTTTTAATATAGGCCAAGGCCACAGCACAAAGACGTTTGCTCCATTTTTCTGGAATACAAAAAAATTTGGTGTGTGTGTGTGTGTGTGTGTGTGTGTGTGTGTGTGTGTGTGTGTGTGTGTGTTTCAAAGATTTTATAGAAATCGTAAAAAAAATTAAATTGGCAAAAAAAAAAAGTTTAGATAAAATTGACCCTAATCCATTATATTCCTCTGAGATAGAGGCCAGGTAACGGCACAAGGGAGCCGATTCCAGTGTTTAAAAATTGTGGTAGATATTAAATATCTCGTTGGGTTACCTTCTGGTGCGTTGGGCATTACTTACTTGGACAGCTTTGTGAATCGCCCCCAAGTAAGCCGCAATAATGACCGCCATCAACAGATCAAACACAGCCGGCTTCACCCTACAATATGAGAAAATACAAATAAGTCAAACACATCTGAGGGGTTTATAAATATTGATTCACACAACTTACACCCACAATTCACAGATTTTTGGGAAAATTGTAATTAACTGGAAAAATTTATGAATTCTGGGTAGAAGTTGCCTTAATTTTGTGTAAAATGGACCCTTTAGTATTGGGGTCGTCCAACGAGAATGCAGAGAGAATACTCCATATTGCATCTGACAATGTATAGTTATTATATATATATTTTTTTTTTCCCCCCCTGTTTGAACTCAATGGAAGTGGTGTGTGTTTTTTTTTTTTTTTTTACCTTAAGAACACACCCAATTACCATGCAAGCACGCATTTATTATTGTCCTAATTACCAGGAAATAATTGTTGTATGGGTGGCGGCCCTTCTCGAGTAGTGCAGGTTAATACGTTTTGGTTGGCACTTCCATAAACCGTGGAGCAGGGGTTGATTGTTTAGGCCTGCTCAATGTATCACAGGCTGCTGCTCTGATTGCTTTCCCCTGAATTCTAGGGGGATTCTGGAATTTATAGTGGGAGGGAGAACAGAGTAAGCAGCCTGAGTGTTTGAGGGACTCCAGCCAATCCCTGAGGAGGTGTGCCCAGTGGGTGATGGGAGAGCCCATGAATGGGAAGGAATAGTGCCCCATCATTTGGTGTCAGTGGGAGGAATAGTGTCCCATCAGTGGGAGGAATAGTGCCCCGTCATTTGGTGTCAGTGGGAGGAATAGTGCCCCGTCATTTGGTGTCAGTGGGAGGAATAGTGCCCCATCATTTGGTGTCAGTGGGAGGAATAGTGCCCCGTCATTTGGTGTCAGTGGGAGGAATAGTGCCCCGTCATTTGGTGTCAGTGGGAGGAATAGTGCCCCGTCATTTGGTGTCAGTGGGAGGAATAGTGCCCCGTCATTTGGTGTCAGTGGGAGGAATAGTGCCCCGTCATTTGGTGTCAGTGGGAGGAATAGTGCCCCGTCATTTGGTGTCAGTGGGAGGAATAGTGCCCCGTCATTTGGGGTCAGTGGGAGGAATAGTGCCCCGTCATTTGGGGTCAGTGGGAGGAATAGTGCCCCGTCATTTGGGATCAGTGGGAGGGACAGTACCCCATTATTGGTGTCAGTGGGGGAAATGGTGCCCCATCATTGGGAGGAATAGTGCCCCAGGGACCAGATAAAGGCAAACAATGGGCCATATCTGGCCCGCAGGCTGTAGTTTGGAGACCACTGCCCTAAAGGAAAACCAGTGTATCACGTGAGCCTGACACACGATGTACCCCGAGCCCCATCTTACCTGTGTGATGTCATGGTCTGTTTCATCTGATCATAGAACACAAATTCTGGATGCCTAAAAAGACACAAATGTGTCTACTTAATATACTGCAATCCTCATCACATGTATGACTACATTGTCATGTTTGTACATATACAGAATGTGTGTTTTTGTTACATTGTTGCCAGCAACAGAATCACTGGGGTGCAGCTTCCATTGAGCATTTATCATATGCACCACTTCCCCCCCCCCCTTTGCTAGAGAGGCCAGGCCGTGGCCAAGGCAGCAGAGGCACCTACCTTGGGCACTGTGCTGTAGAGGGGGTGCAGCTGGGGTGGGAATCTCTAATGCTCCTGCATTGCCCAGCCATCTCTTGCAGTCAAACAGCTCAACTCAGAAGATTACACTGGGAGATGGCAGCGCTCTCTGTACAACCAGCAGCAATTGTGTCAGTGTGACAGCCGCCGGGTGTGGCCATAGTTCGGTATTCTCCTAGTAAGCAGAGAACAATGCCCGGCTGTCAGCTCTGTATGCTCCTAGTAAGCAGAGAACAATGCCCGGCTGTCACAGAGCTCTGTATGCTCCTAGTAAGCAGAGAACAATGCCCGGCTGTCACAGAGTTCTGTATGCTCCTAGTAAGCAGAGAACAATGCCCGGCTGTCACAGAGCTCTGTATGCTCCTAGTAAGCAGAGAACAATGCCCGGCTGTCACAGAGCTCTGTATGCTCCTAGTAAGCAGAGAACAATGCCCGGCTGTCACAGAGTTCTGTATTCTCCTAGTAAGCAGAGAACAATGCCCGGCTGTCAGAGCTCTGTATGCTCCTAGTAAGCAGAGAACAATGCCCGGCTGTCAGGGCTCTGTATGCTCCTAGTAAGCAGAGAACAATGCCCGGCTGTCAGGGCTCTGTATGATCCTAGTAAGCAGAGAACAATGCCCGGCTGTCACAGAGTTCTGTATTCTCCTAGTAAGCAGAGAACAATGCCCGGCTGTCACAGAGTTCTGTATGCTCCTGGTAAGCAGAGAACAATGCCCGGCTGTCAGGGTTCGGTATTCTCCTAGTAAGCAGAGAACAATGCCGGGCTGTCAGGGTTCGGTATTCTCCTAGTAAGCAGAGAACAATGCCCGGCTGTCAGAGCTCTGTATGCTCCTGGTAAGCAGAGAACAATGCCGGCTGTCAGGGTTCTGTAGGCTCCTGGTAAGCAGAGAACAATGCCTGGCTGTCACAGAGTTCTGTATTCTCCTGGTAAGCAGAGAACAATGCCTGGCTGTCACAGAGCTCTGTATTCTCCTGGTAAGCAGAGAACAATGCCCGGCTGTCACAGAGCTCTGTATGCTCCTAGTAAGCAGAGAACAATGCCCGGCTGACACAGAGTTCTGTATGCTGATAGGCAGAGAACAATGCCCGGCTGTCACAGAGCTCTGTCTGTATGCTCCTAGTAAGCAGAGAACAATGCCCGGCTGACAGAGTTCTGTATGCTGATAGGCAGAGAACAATGCCCGGCTGTCAGAGCTCTGATGGTTACACATCAGAGCTCTGTGACAAATCACAGCTGATCATTGCATGAACCAGGAAGTGCCGGTAAACGGTTTTCCACGGTTTTCGCTGACAGGGAGAGACGATCGGCGCATTGATTCTCGGCACAGCCCCCATCAGATGTGCCAATCAGTGCCCAATAGCTGCCAGTCTGTGCCCCATCAAATACACCAGTCAGTGCCCATTACCGTGCCAGTGTCCCATCAATAATGCCTGTCAGTGCCCTTCAGATGCCAATCAGTAATGCCTGTCAGTAGCTCCTATCAGTTCCACTTATTAGTGACCATCAGTGCCCATCAATTCTACATATTAGTGCAGCCACATTTTATAACAAACACAGAAAAACATTTTTTTTTCTTTAACAAAAATTTGGTTTGGGTACAGTGTTGTATGACCGCGTAATTGTCATTCAAAGTGTGACGGCGCTAAAAGCTGAAAATGTGTCCTGGGCAGGAAGGGGCGAAAGTGCCCGGTATTGAAGTGGTTAAACATATGGAAAATAACTCAAGCTGCCACAGCACAGGTTGGCGCTATATTCTGTACCTTTCATCCGGTTTGAAGACGTGGCGCCTTACATCTTTTAGGTGCCTCTTGAACAGATGCTCGGCGGTGGACAGTACAGGGTGCGTCCGGTCAATGAGCTGAGCGGAGCGAGGCTGGGACACCAACCAGTCCAAGGTGGCCGATAATCGCTCTTCATCAACGCTCTGCGACCAGAGAGAGGGACAGAAGACAACCAATGAGCCCTGAATGTCACTGACAGACCTCATTATTATATATATGTCATTATGTCTTTATTCTGCCGAGAATTACAGTACATTCTGCTGTTCAGATATGATAATAGTTAGTTGGCAACTAGCCTGTCTCCTTTTATTGTGTTCAGTAGTTTGCATTTGAACAGCTTGCAGATGAAGGAATCTGGATAGACATCAATGATACATGAGAATCAGTAATGTCTGAAGAGGAAAAAAAAACGTTTTTTTTTAAATTTAATTTATATATATATTGTGAGGGGGTTAGCTCGGCAGCGGGTGTGTGTGACCCCCGGGATGGGCTCCCCACACAAAAACAGGCCCAGCAAACGGAGGTTGTGGTTTTCAAAATCAAAAAGGTGCGGTTTATTTTCTATTTACAGTGACAAAACACAGCAAAGCAAAAGAAACATAAATAAAATAAATCCTGGTCAACTTGACCTCTGACTAAACATACAGGTTTCCTAACTAACAACTGGGATCAGCCTAGTGCTGTCCTAGTCCCTAAGTCCCTGGTTTTAAATGTCCAAGCAAATAGCCACACAAGCTTTGTCTCACCGCACAGGGGTTCACTCTCCCTAGACAGTCCACACAGGTCTGGGTCCAGGCATGAGCTAACACCTAATGAATCTGGGAGTTCTTATAGAGGCCTAAATGAGCTGACAAGCTTCAGCTGGTCTCATCAACTCCCTGTCTGCACGACGCCCCACACTCTCCCTAGAGGTATGAGTCATCCATGAGCCCACTAGCCTCAGCTGGGCTTATACAACTCTCCACCTAGTTGTATAAGTCGGCGTAAAGCCTGAATCTGGGCGAAATATATCTACCCCCCTGGATGCAACCAGGTGACTTTACCTTCCTGCTGTCACATACCCCCCCCTCTTGTTTTAACCTCGGGGTTGGAACACCAGCAATCAGGCATTCATGTACTCGAGACAAAGCATCCACATTCCCCATTTGAACGCCAGGACGATGCTTTACTGTGAAGTTGAATTCCTGGAGGGCCAGGAACCACCTATTCACTCTTCTATTTGTTTCCTTGTTTTGAGCCATCCACTTTAACGGAGCGTGATCCGTAACCATGTCAAAGTGCCTACCTAGCAGGTAGTACCGAAGGGAATCTAGAGCCCACTTCACCGCTAAACACTCCTTTTCAACGGTGGCGTAATTTACCTCATGGGACTTCAACTTCCTGCTGAGGTAAATGACTGGGTGCTCTTCCCCGTTCCAGACCTGGGACAATACTGCTCCTAACCCCACATCTGACGCATCACTTTGTACGACAAAGTCTTTAGAGAAGTCGGGTGAGTACAACACTGGCTGGCTACATAAGGCTTGTTTCAAGAATTGGAATGCTGCCTCAGCCTCGGGGGTCCATTTAATCATGACCGACCCTTTCCCCTTCGTCAGGTTGGTTAGGGGCACAGCCTTAGAAGCAAAGTGGGGAATGAATCGCCGATAATACCCAGCGATTCCCAGAAAGGCTCGTACCTGCTTCTTGCTGTTGGGACGTGGCCAACTCTGGATGGCCTCGACTTTGTTGAGTTGGGGTTTTATTACTCCCCTCCCAATGGTGTACCCAAGATATTTGGCCTCCTCCTGCCCAATGGTACACTTCTTGGGGTTAGCCGTAAACCCCGCTTCCCGAACAGAGTCCAGGACTGCTTGCACTTTTGGCAGATGTGAGGCCCAATCTGTGCTATGGACAATTACGTCATCCAGGTAAGCCGCAGCATACTTCCGATGGGGCCTCAGCATCTGGTCCATTTTCCGCTGGAATGTGGCCGGCGCATTCTGTAACCCGAACGGCATTCTTTTATATTGGAACGCCCCGTCTGGGGTTACAAATGCGGTTTTCTCTTTGGCCGACTTGGCCAGGGGGATTTGCCAATACCCTTTTGTGAGGTCAAGAGTCGTCATGTATCGGGCTGTTCCCAGCCGGTCGATCAACTCATCTATACGTGGCATGGGGTAGGTGTCAAATTTTGTAACTTTGTTCAACTGACGAAAATCGTTACAAAATCGCCAGCTCCCATCCGGTTTAGGCACCAACACAATGGGACTAGACCAATCACTTTGGGACTCCTATCACCCCTAAGTTCAGCATTTTCTGTACTTCCTCCCGTATTGCCTCCCGTCGGGCCTCTGGGATCCGATAGGGTTTTAATTTCACCCTTTCACCGGGCGGGGTAATGATGTCATGCTCTACCCCAGATGTTTGTCCCGGCAGCTCAGAGAATACCTCCTCGTTGCGAAGCACAAACTCCTTAACCTCCTGTTGTTGGGGTTGTGACAAGGTGGCTGCTATTCCAACCTCAGGAATCACGCAACCAGTTTGAGCTGGTGACCAAGTGTCTGCGACTAGGGACTCTCTATCCCTCCAGGCTTTCAACAGATTAACGTGATAGATCTGTTCGGGCTTTCACCTTCCTGGTTGTCTGACCTTGTAATTCACTTCGCTCACTTTTTCCATTATCTCATAGGGGCCTTGCCATTTGGCAAGGAATTTACTTTCAACCGTAGGGACAAGTACCAGTATCCTATCCCCCGGGGAAAAGGTACGGATCTTGGCTCCACGGTTGTACACTCTCTGCTGTGCTAACTGCGCTTGGGCCAAATGTTCCTTCACGATGGGCATTACCTGTGCAATTCGGTCTTGCATCAGGGCGACATGCTCAATCACACTCCTGTGGGGAGAACTCTCACTTTCCCAAGTTTCCTTGGCAATATCCAACAGCCCTCTTGGGTGTCTCCCATACAGTAACTCAAAGGGGGAGAATCCCGTAGAGGATTGGGGCACCTCCCTAATAGCAAACATCAGATAAGGAAGTAGACAGTCCCAATCCTTTCCATCTCTATCCACCACTTTCTTCAACATTTGTTTTAGGGTTTTGTTGAATCTTTCAACCAGCCCATCGGTTTGGGGGTGATACACAGATGTACGTAATTGCGTCACTTTGAACAATTTACACAGCTCCTTCATAACCCGGGACATAAAGGGTGTACCTTGGTCCGTAAGCAGTTCTTTACAAATACCCACCCGGCTAAACACAAGAGATAGCTCTTTGGCTATGGTTTTGGCCGAGGTATTTCGGAGAGGGATCGCTTCTGGATAACGGGTGGCATAGTCCATTATAACTAATATGTACTGGTGCCCCCTAGCGGACTTGATTATAGGCCCTACCAAATCCATGGCGATCCTCTCAAACGGGACCTCAATGATGGGTAGAGGGACCAGCGGGCTACGGAAATGTGGCATCGGGGCCGACCTCTGACACACAGGGCAGGAGGAACAATAATTTTCTATGTCCCTCATCACCCCCGGCCAATAGAATCTCTGTAATACCCTCTCTCGGGTTTTCTCTGTCCCCAGATGACCTCCAAGAATGTGCCCATGGGCCAACTCCAACACCAACTTCCTGTAAGGTTTGGGCACCACAAGCTGCTCAACGGTTTCTTCTGCCCTTTTTGCCACCCGATACAGTAGGTCCTTCTCTACGCTGAAGTATGGGTAAGTGCAGGTATTATCTGGGTTCACTAACTCGCCATCTATTTTCACTACGTTTTCCCGTGCCTTTATTAGGGCGGGGTCTTTCAACTGTTCTGTGGCAAAGTTTTCCCTGTGAACCTCAAGATCAGAAAACTCCACAGACGGTAGGTTTTCGTCTGAGGAGGTGGGCTCCTCTCCAGTTTCTTGAGTCTCCCCTGCCAATACTGATAAGGGAAATTCCGGAGAGTCCTCACCACTCTCAGGGGAGTTCTGGCTATCACATTCCTGGTACATAGGGGCACCAGTGGGGGGCTCAGGATCATCCCACAGTTCCCAGAACTTCGGAAAATCCCTTCCCACAATGGCGTCATGCGGTAACTGAGATACTAAGCCCACTGGATGAGAGAGGGTACCTTTGGGGGTCTCGAAACACACTGTAGTCACTGGATACTCTCGGGTGTCCCCATGCACACAAATAACAGCTACCTTGCTATTCCCAAAGACCTCTGTTTTAACTAACTCAGCCTTTATCAGGGTCACAAGGCTACCTGAATCGAGCAATACCACAACATTTCTACCATTAACACACATTTTGCATAAATGTTTCTCAGTTCCTCGAATGGCAGTGCATGCGACTGTCGCACACAGCGTCTGCCCGTCAGAAAGTCACACTGCATGGGTTCCTCCACAACCGGGCAATTGGCTGCAATATGTCCCGCTTGCCGGCAGCGGTAGCAAACGATCCTTCTTGCCGCCTCTTGAGCCGCTGATTTCCCAGGCTGTTCTCGCCAAACTTGGGGTAGAGCTCCCACCCTCTCACTCTCTCCACCCTCACCCCTTGGAATCATCTTATCCGCCCCTGGGGATGGTCTGGTCTTAGGGTGGAAAGTCCGAGTGTCTCTGGAAGAGGCCGTCAGGTTCTCTGTAGCCAAGTATTTCTCCACACGATCCACAAGACCATCGGCCGTCTCTGGGTCTCCATGGCTTACCCACTTTTGGATGGCAGTAGGAAGAGCTCTCAAAAACCGATCCATTACAACACGTTCCACAATCTTTGGTGCGGACAAAGTCTCTGGCTGTAGCCACTTTCTGCTCAGGTGAATGAGATCATACATTTGAGACCTGGGGGGTTTTCCAAGCTGGAAAGTCCAGTTATGCACACGCTGAGCCCGGACAGCCTGGGTGACACCCAGCCTTGCCAAAATTTCAGCTTTTAGCATCACATAGTCTTTTGCTTGGTTAGGCTCTAGGTCATAGTAAGCTTTCTGCGATTCACCAGTTAACAGAGGAGCCACCAGTCCAGCCCACTGCTCCTCAGGCCACTTTTCTCTTTCAGCTGTCCTTTCAAATGTGGTCAAAAATACCTCTGGATCATCCTCTCCAGTCATTTTTGTCAATAAACGACTGACCCCAAAGGACGCGGTATTAGTGGGACGGCTTTCCTCACTGGTCTGCGGACGTTGCTGCATTACTGCTTCCATCTGTTGTTGTAGTCTCTGCTCTTGCTTCTGCAACAGGTCTATGAAGCGGGCCTCAGATTGCTGCTGGGCTTGTTGCTGAGCCTCCAGACTCTGTTGCAAAGTTGCGTTTGTCTGCTGCTGGGCTGCAAGGCTCTGTTGATGAGCTTGCTGCTGGGCTGCGAAGTTCTGTTGTTGAGCTGCAAGGCTCTGTTGATGAGCTGCAAGGCTCTTTTGCAAACCTGCATTTGTCTGCTGTTGATTGGCATTTGCTAGAGCCAGCTGCTTCAGTATCTCCTCCATGCTGGCTTAAAAAAAAACTGCCTGCATTCTCCACCAACTGTGAGGGGGTTAGCTCGGCAGCGGGTGTGTGTAACGCCCGGGATGGGCTCCCCACACAAAAACAGGCCCAGCAAACGGAGGTTGTGGTTTTCAAAATCAAAAAGGTGCGGTTTATTTTCTATTTACAGTGACAAAACACAGCAAAGCAAAAGAAACATAAATAAAATAAATCCTGGTCAAGTTGACCTCTGACTAAACATACAGGTTTCCTAACTAACAACTGGGATCAGCCTAGTGCTGTCCTAGTCCCTAAGTCCCTGATTTTAAATGTCCAAGCAAATAGCTACACAGGCTTTGTCTCACCGCACAGGGGTTCACTCTCCCTAGACAGTCCACACAGGTCTGGGTCCAGGCATGAGCAAACACCTAATGAATCTGGGAGTTCTTATAGAGGCCTAAATGAGCTGACAAGCTTCAGCTGGTCTCATCAACTCCCTGTCTGCACGACGCCCCACACTCTCCCTAGAGGTATGAGTCATCCATGAGCCCACTAGCCTCAGCTGGGCTTATACAACTCTCCACCTAGTTGTATAAGTCGGCGTAAAGCCTGAATCTGGGCGAAATATATCTACCCCCCTGGATGCAACCAGGTGACTTTACCTTCCTGCTGTCACAATATATATATATATATATATATATATGTATATGTATGTGTAGCGGGGTGTTCCCCTTTAATGCAGAGAGACAAGAAGTTCCAGGTGAGAGGTGAGTCGGGAGGAAGTAAAGAGACATTATGGAAGTGAAAGCAGAGGAGAGAAAGAGACTACATCTCCCAGTACATCTTGCAGCACCCAGGGTGCATTGCTCCAGAACAGAGACTGCTGGGGCAGACTTTATAAAGGGGAGGCGGAGTTTTGGTCGGCCTCTTTGGACCCCCCTCTCCTAGCAAGAGGATGTCTGTGCTGAACTGCTGTGTGCACAAGGCCTGAAGCCCGGGCCGTGTGCTCCTTTCCAAAGAGCCCTCTGCCAGCCTAGCAGAGCCTTAGAGACATCTAATCCTCCTTGCTGCAGTACACCAGAAGGATTGAAGACTTGGATGTCAGTGGATTCCTGTTCCTAGACGAATCGATGGAGGAAAGGGACTTGGACTTGTCCGGGTGGTGAGAGCTGTTTAAAGACAGATACTTTATCTTTACTATTCGTTGGGATTACAAAGTTGTTCTTCAAGTGCACCACCGAAAAGATTGCTAGCGAATATTGTTTCACTGAACTTCCATTTAGATCAGTCAGGCCTGACTGCATAGGTAGACATTGCTGGGTGTTAGTCTACCCATGAGGGGAAGTAGCTGTAAAAGGGCAGCGCTAGAGTTGCATAGCAATACTTTATTATTCTGATTACTCTGTTTATCTTTATTACTGTTTATTGCAGGGATCTGCAACTTGTTATACTGTTGTTTATTACTTGCCCATTAGCCTCAGTAAAATATCTGGGTAAAGTACATTTGGTGTCAGTTCCGCTTACTTTAATAGGAGTTTTAAAGTATATTCTGTGTATGTTTGTTATAGGACTGCGTCACCAACAGTTGCGATCACGCGGTCCTATCTCTCTATCACCAGCTGTGCCACGGGAGGTTAGAGCCGATTGCCGGGGGTTGACAACGGTGCACTGCAGGGCCCAAATCAATATCAGCGGCTCTCTTAACTGGGGGTAGCGCTACATATATATATTTACTTTTTTTACAGCTTTTGAGATGTTCCATATCTGGTGTATTGCTGCCAATTAATGGTCAATAATGATTATTGTGCTCATTCCACTATCTAGTAATCTGCTGGTGTGCAGATGTCACATATGTGGTATCATGCTGCCATCTAGTGGTCTATTATGAATATTGCATCCATATTGATTTTTAGTGGTCTTGTTGTGAAGCAATGCCATTTTAATGTTAATCGTGCGATGACTTGGCTTATAGCTTTCGACTTCTTCAATAGCTGACACATGTCAGCATGGATCCCATGTATATGATGTAGCCAAATAAAGGATAATAACAAGGAGTTATCGAGTTTCCGGCTTAATTTGTGATTTGGATTTTGTTTTTTTAGTGGTTTGATCGTGTTCAGGTGTTTCATATCTGGTGTATTGCTGCCTTTTTAATGGTCAATAACAATTATTGTGCTCATTCCACTTTCTAATAATCTGCTAGTGTTCAGATGTCCGATATGTGGTACCATGCTGCCATCTAATGGCCAATTGTGATTATTGCACCCATATTGGTTTCTAGAGGTTTTATTATGTTCAGATGTTCCATATCTGGTGTATTGCTGCCATCTAATGGTCAATAACGATTATTGTGTTCATTCCACTTTGCACAATATTATATTACTAGAGATGTCCCACACGTGGTACCATGCTGCCATCTAGTGGTCAGTTGTGATTATTGCGCCCATATGTTTTCTAGAGTTGTGATCATGGTCAGATGTTCCATATCTGGTGTATTGCTGCCATCTAATTGTCAATAACGATTATGTTCATTCTACTTTGCACAATATTATGTAGCGGGTATTTGAATTTAGGGGAAGCATCTGGGTGGTAGTGTAACCCAGATGCACTAATTGCTAGGGGATCCGGGACCTTTTTCTGGTTCTTGGAGGACTCTGGTGTGAGGTTCCTTGTGGTCCACAGGTGGCGCTGTTGCCCTGGGCCGGAGCTGAACTCACGCCGCAAGACTGTACCTTTTTCTCCTCCCCTGGAGCTGGTACAGCGGGGCGGGGAACCTGCTGTGGCGCGAAGGGAGAGGGGATAAAGGGGGCGGACGCCCTTACCACAGGGTTCAGAGTTCTGAGTCTGGAGTGGGAGGACTCGGCCGCACCCAGGCACCTTCAGCTTGGGTGCTGGCGTTCCAGTGTTCCAGGCCTAGGTGCCCTTGACCTAGCCGGAGCGAGAGATGGAGTCCATCTCGGGCCCCTTGAGCCTGGGGTGAGGTACTATGGCGGATGCCTGGGGCTCAGTACCTTCGACTGAGTTCCGCGAGGGTGGAGGAATCCGAGGGGGGCCCTAACTCCTTGGGTGCCCGTGTCTGAGTTTGTGAGATCTGGTGTGCGGAACTTTTCTGAAGAGTCCGGTGCAGCATTGCTGGTGACAGAGAGGCCTCCGGTTTCTCCCTTGAACGGATATACTTCCCCTGACAGGGGCCGTGCTGGCGAAGGTAATTCACGTTCTATTCAACATAGTCAGTGGCAGTGACTACCCGCCACTGGTGATATCACAGTGGTTAGCAGGAGAAGGGAAGGGATTGTGCCTCGATCTATTCCCCATTACTACTAAGTAGAAGAAACTGTATGTTTGTACGCCAAGAAGAAAAAAACTGAGTTGGACCTATTCACTGTGTGGAACTCTGGTTACTAGGAGCAAAGGAGTCAGGGACGAAGTACTGGGCTTGACTCTAGGACACCTACACAAAACCCAATCTTCTGGCCTTCACCTGTCAGCTATGGAGGACATGGGCCGTGGTTTATCTCATCCCTCTCCCCAGCACTGAAACCCCTAGATGAAGAAAGACAAGCCGAGCATGAGAAGGGGAGAGAGGGATAAGGCCGCTGCAATTATATTACTAGAGATGTCTCATATATGTGCTACCATGCTGGGTCAGTTGTCTAGTGGTCAATTGTGATTATTGCACCCATATTGGTTTCTAGCGGTTTGATCATGTTCAGATGTTCCATATCTTGTGTATTGCAGCCATCTAATGGTCAATAATGATTATTGGGATCATTCCACTTTCTAGGAAATCTGCTAGTGTTCAGATGTCCCATATGTGGTACCATGCTGCCATCTAGTGGTCTATTATGAATATTGCATCCATAATGATTTCTAGCGGTCTAGTCCTGAGGCAATGCCATTTTAATGGTAATCATCCTATGAGTAAGGCTTCAATAGCCCAAACTTGTCAGCATTGATCCTGTGTATATTGCATCCATATTGGTTTCTAGAGGTTTGATCAAGTTCAGATGTTCCATATCTGGTATATTGCTGCCATTTAATGGTCAATAACGAATATTGTGTTTATTCCACTTTGCACAATATTATATTACTAGAGATGTCCCATATGTGGTACCATGCTGCCATCTAGTGGCCAATTGTGATTATTGCACCCATATTGGTTTCTAGAGGTTTGATTATGTTCAGATGTTCCATATCTGGTGTATTGCTGCCATCTAATGGTCAATAATGATTATTGAGTTTATTCCACTTTGCAAAATATTATATTACTAGAGATGTTTCATATGTGGTACCATGCTGGGTCAGCTGTCTAGTGGTCAGTTGTGATTATTGCACCCATATTGGTTTCTAGCGGTTTGATCGTGTTCAGATGTTCCATATCTGGTATATTGCTGCCATCTAATGGTCAATAACGAATATTGTGTTCATTCCTCTTTGCACAATATCAGATAACTAGAGATGTCCCATATGTGGTACCATGCTGCCATCTAGTGGTCAGTTGTGATTATTGCACCCATATTGGTTTCTAAAGGTTTGATCATGTTCAGATGTTTGATATCTGTTGTATTGCTGCCATCTAATGGTCAATAACGATTGTGTTCCTTCCACTTTCTAGTAATCTGCTAGTGTTCAGATGTCCCATATGTGGTACCATGCTGCCATCTAGTGGTCTTTTCTGATTATTGCATCCATATCAGTTTTTAGTGCTCTGGTCGTGTTCAGATGTTCCATATCTGGTGCACTGCTGCCATGTAATGTTAAAGTGGAACTCGAGGCTAATACTAACTAAGCTTAAAACTGCTTACACCTATACTAACTATCCTGTAAAAGAAAGATGACTATACTTAACTATTCTCAAGCTGATCTGATCTGGTCATGTGCTCTGCTCTTCTATTTCAGCTAGCAGCAGCTTCAGGGGAGAGGAGGGATCTCTGACAATGGATGGCCTATAGTAAGCCTATGGGTGATGTCACCACTCAGGCATTCCAGTCAATGTCGGATCACTCTCTCCTCTCCCCCGAATGTGACCAGGGAATGTACATGACGGCCTGGGAATCGGTAAGTATATGCCTTTCTTCCACAGGGTAGTTGGTATAAGTGTTAGAAGGGGGTGGGGCAATTTTTAAGCGGTATTAAACCACAAACTAAAAATGTCACACATTGCAGCTTACCAATCATTACATGTAGGGACTGCATTTGTTTTATTTTTTAGACTTTTTTCCCCCTCTGTTTTCAGATGGCGATCTGGCCAGTAACTCGCCTCCTGTATTAGAGCCCCCCCCCCCCCACACACACACACACAAACACACAAACACACTTTGGAAGATGGAGCATGGAAGACCACTTTCAGTCTGGGGGGAGGGGAGTGTTAGGTGCACTAGCAGATTTAAATACAATCACAGAATTGAAGCCAAACTCCAGCTCACACTTCATAATCTGCTACAGAAAACCGATTTTTTTTTTTTTTTTTTTTTTTACTTTTGGGATAAACGATTTACATAAATAATGGCTGATCGTTGTAGACACAACTGTCAGAGGGATGGGAGAAACCATTTACCACTAACTGCACAACTGCACAAGAGCTTGTTCTTTTGAAAAAACAACAGACTTACTGGCTGGATCACCAGATGGAAAAAGAAGAAAGCATTAAAAAAAAAACAACCGAATGCAGCCATCACATTTAAAAATTGTTAAGCTGCAATGTAATAACTGTTTGCTTCTGGGTTTAATACTGCTATTAGTATCACCCTGGAATTCTACTTTAAATGATGATTGTGTTCATTATGGTGTCTAGGAGTCAGATAGTGTTTAGATGTTCCATATCTGGTACAATACTACTGAATTATGATTATTGTGTTTATTCTGGTTTGTAGTGGCCTTATAGTCTACTGATGTCCCAAAACTGGTGCAATGCTGCCATCTAGTGGTTGATTATGAGTATTGTGTTCATCCTGGTTTCTAGTTGTCTGATAGATCTCTGGTGCTCCTATATCTGGTGCAATGCTGACATCTAGTTGTAATTAATGCATATTCTATTCATTCTGGTTTGCAGGGTTGTCAACTGTCAGTAAATTCAGGGACAGTTTGTGAAATCCCTGATCTTTACATCTGTCCGTGAATGCCCATTGCAGAAATGCAGATTGCATTTCTGTAATGCACATTCACGGACAGATGTTCAAATAATTGATTTTTCAAGCTATGTGAATATGAATTTACTGACCGTTGGCAATCCTGCTGGTTTCTGACAGTTTGATAGTGTTTATATGTTCCATATCTGGTGTATTGCTGCCATCTAGTGGTCAATAATGATTATTGTGTTCATCTAGATTTCTAATGGTCTGACAGAGTTCAGATGTTCCGTATCTGGTTAATTTCTGCCATCTAGTGGTCAATTGTGTTCATTCAGCTTCTCCTAGATTGAGTCTCTCTCTCTCTCTCTCTCTCTCTCTCTCTCTCTCTCTCGCTCTCTCGCTCGCTCGCTCGCTCGCTCGCTCTCTCGCTCGCTCTCTCGCTCGCTCTCTCTCGCTCTCTCGCTCTCTCGCTCTCTCGCTCTCTCGCTCTCTCTCTCTCTCTCTCTCTCTCTCTCTCTCACTGTATTACAGCTTACAAACCATTTTTGATGTGGTGGCTGCATTTGTTTTCTTCTTTTTTATAATTACTTTTTTCCCCTCCTATTTTCATCTGCTGATCTGGCCAGTAACACACCTCCTCCTGTATTACAGCACCCCCCCCCCCACTCTGTATGAAGAAGCACAGAGACACCTTTTGGACAGCAGCCTTCTCAGTCTAGGGGGAGGGTAGTGTTTGATGTACTAGCAGATTTGAATACACTGACAAATTGAAGCTGAATTCCAGCTAACACATTTTAATCAGTGACAGTTTTGTTCCTTTTTTTGGGATAAAGGTTTTACATAAATAAAAGCTGATCATTGTAAGCACCCCTGTCAGTTTTCAATGGTTTGTCGCAACTGCCTAACTGCTACATCTGCCAGAGAGCTTGTTCTGTTAAAAAACAACAGACTTACTGGAAGGATCACCAGGTGAAAAAAAAATAAAGGGAAGAAAGCCTAAAAGAAAACGAATGCAGCCATCGCATCTAAGAATTGGTAAGCTGCAGTATAATAAAAGGTTTACTTTTGTTTTTGTTTTTTATAAATCTGTTTTTTTGTTTTGCAATATTTACAGTGGGTACAGAAAGTATTCAGACCCCCCTTACATTTTTCACTCTTTGTTATATTGCAGCCATTTGCTAAAATCATTTTAAGTTCATTTTTTTCCTCATTAACCACTTAAGCCCCGGACCATTATGCAGGTTAATGACCAGAGGTGTTTTCAGAATTTTGCACTGCGCTGCTTTAACTGTAAATTGTGCGGACATGTAATGTTGTACCCAAACGAAATTTGCGTCCTTTTCTTCCCACAAATAGAGGTTTCTTTTAATGGTATTTGATTGCCTCTGCGAAATGATATTTTCTACTTTTTGTTATAAGAAAAATCGAATAAACTCAATTTTAGTCATACATTTAGGCCAAAATGTATTCAGCCACATGTCTTTAGTAAAAAAAATGTCAATAAGCGTATATTTATTGGTTTGCGCAAAAGTTATAGCGTTTACAAACTAGGGTACATTTTCTGGAATTTACACAGCTTTAAATTTATGACTGCCTATCTCATTTCTTGAGGTGCTAAAATGACAGGGCAGTACAAACCCCCCCAAATGACCCCATTTTTGAAAGTAGACACCCCAAGGAAATTGCTGAGAGGCATGTTGAGCCCATTGAATATTTTTTTTTTTTGGCCCAAGTGATTGAATAATGACAAAAAAAATAAAAATTACAAAAAGTTGTCACTAAATGATATATTGCTCACACATGCCATGGTTATATGTGGAATTACACCCCAAAATACATTCTGCTGCTTCTCCTGAGTACAGGGATACCACATGTGTGGGACTTTTTAGGAGCCTAGCCGCATACGGGACCCCGAAAACCAATCACCGCCTTCAGGATTTCTAGGCACAAATTTTTGATTTCACTCCTCACTGCCTATCACAGTTTCGAAGGCCATAAAATGCCAAAATAGCACAAAACCCCCCCAAATGACCCATTTTGGAATATAGACACCCCAAGCTGTTTGCTGAGAGGCATGGTGAGTATTTTACAGCTCTCATTTGTTTTTGAAAATGAAGAAAGACATTTTTTTTTCTTTTTCAAATTTTAAAACTTTGTGACAAAAAGCGAGATCTGCAAAATGCTCACCATACCTCTCAGCAAATAGCTTGGGGTGTCTACTTTCCAAAATGGGGTCATTTGGGGGGGTTTTGTGCCATCTGGGCATTCCATGGCCTCCGAAACTGTGATAGGCAGTGAGGAGTGAAATCTAAAATTTACACCCTTAGAAAGCCTGAAGGCGGTGCTTGGTTTCCGGGGTCCCGTACGTGGCTAGGCTCCCAAAAAGTCTCACACATGTGGTATCCCCGTACTCAGGAGAAGCAGCAGAATGTATTTTGGGGTGTAATTCCACATATGCCCATGGCATGTTTGAGCAATATATCATTTAGTGACAACTTTGTGCAAAAAAATAAAATAATAATTGTCTTATTTCCGCAACTTGTGTCAACATATAAAATATTCCATGGACTCGACATGCCTCTCAGTATATAGCTTGGGGTGTCTACTTTCCAAAATGGGGTCATTTGGGGGGGTTTTGAACTGTTCTGGCATTTTATACACAACATTAGGAAGCTTACATCCACTCTTCTAACCACTTGAAGACAAAGCCCTTTTTGACACTTTTTGTTTACATGAAAACATTTTTTTTTTTTTTTGCAACAAAATTATGTTGAACCCCCAAACATTATATATTTTTTTTAAAGCAAATGCCCTACAGATTAAAATGGTGGGTGTTGCATATTTTTTTTCCCACACAGTATTTGCGCAGCGATTTTTCAAACGCATTTTTTGGGGAAAAAATACACTTTTTTTAATGCACTAAAACACACTATATTGCCCAAATGTTTGATGAAATAAAAAAGATGATCTTAGGCCGAGTACATAGATACCAAACACGACATGCTTTAAAATTTCGCACAAACGCGCAGTGGCGACAAACTACATACATTTTTAAAAGCCTTTACAGGTTGCCACGTTAGATTTACAGAGGAGGTCTACTGCTAAAATGACTGCCCTCGATCTGACCTTCGCGGTGATACCTCACATGCATGATGCAATTGCTGTTTACATATGACGCCAGACCGACGCTTGCGTTCGCCATTGCGCAAGAGCAGGGCGGGACAGCGGTGCTTTTTTATTTTATTTTTATTTTTTTATTATTAATTTTGCTTTTGTATTTTATTTTTAAACTGTTCCTTCCATATTTTATTTTTTTTATCATTTTTATTGTTATCTCAGGGAATGTAAATATCCCCTATGATAGCAATAGGTAGTGACAGGTACTCCTTTTTAAAAAAAAAACTGGGGTCTATTGGACCCTAGATCTTTCCTCTGCCCTCAAAGCATCTGACCACATCAAGATCGATGTGATAAAAGGCTTTCCCAATGGCGCTTTTTATATCCGGAGCGGGGGACATTCCCTCCCACTGCTTGTAAAAGCAGTCCAGAGGCTAATTAGCCGCTAGGATTGCTTTTACATGAAAGTCGGCCGCTGGCTGAAAAGAATGATACCACGATGATACCTAAACCCGCAGGCATCAATCTGGTATAACCAATCAAAGTCCAGCAACATACCAGTACGTTGCTGGTCCTTGTTGGACATGTATTGTAATCTTTTTTTTTCATGCAGCCTGTTGGCTGAACGAAAAAAAAAGATTGATCGGTGGGTATGCCCACCATTAGAATACCGCCCTTCATCCACCCACTTCTAATGATGGGCATACATGCACCATTTATATATGCCGAAGCATGGGGGCATCCTCCCGCAAAAAAGTTATGCCGCACACACATGGTCGTACTTTTCCACGGGCAGGCCTCCGTCGGAATTTCGATCGTATGTACGCGGCATTAGGAGCAAAATCACTCCTCCGCCCCTGCTGCCCCAATGCTTCGGCATATTTGCTTTTTTTTTTTTAACTTTGGTGGTGAAATCACCTCCTACAGCACTGGAGTCGCAGGGATCAGGCCTGTCTCTGCGAACGCTGCAGTTATGTTTGTTGTGTTTTGTAAGTGACAGTTATCGATCGATACTGCACTTGGGTGGCCTGGGCTGGACGGAGGGGCAAAACGCAGGTGCTAGCAGGTATCTGGGCGGATCCCGCTAACACTGCGTTTTTGGGAACCCTAAATTGCTGGGGACGCTAGTATAGATCAGATCAGATATTGATCTGATCAGATACTATACCACTAAGGGGGGTGTATGCTTAACGCGTGGGTGTTAGCGCTACTGGCACTAACCTGACGCTGCCTGGGGTGTGACGCAGACCCTCTCTGATGCTAAAACCTAATTGATATCACCCGCCGGGCGATCAGGGGGTTAAACCTTTATTGGGTTATATACGGCGGGTGCCCTGACACTATAAAAAGCAAACTAACTATCGAGCCTCACCCGTAACACTTATATGGTGATCACTGGTGAAAGGGTTAACTAGGGGCAATTAGGGGGTTAAAACCTTTATTAGATAATATATGGGGGTACCTGACGCTATAAAAACCTGCGGTGAACCTAAAAAAAATAACTGGCTACCTATCGGCACCAGCATAACTGATACAGCGATCAGAAAAACGATCGCTTAGTGACACTGGCAAAAGGGGGTGAAAGGGTTACCTGGGGGGCGATCAAGGGGTTAAACCTTTATTAGGTAATATATGGGGGTACCTGACGCTATAAAAACCTGCGGCGAACCTAAAAAAAATAACTGGCTACCTATCGGCATTACCGACACTTATGCCGCGTACACACGATCGATTTTCTCGACGGTGAAAACACTGTCGAGAAAATCGACGGGAAAAACGAGGAACGGCTTGTTCCCCTACACACCGACGTTTTTTTCTCTTGGTCAAAAAAACGACCGTGTGTAGGCTCCCTGGCAGTGTTTCCCTATGGGAAAATTGCCGCGGAAAAAAATGCCGTGAATCACGACGAGAAAAATGAGAGCATGTTCTAATTTTTCTCGTCGTGATTAATGCTGTTTTTCTCGTCTGGAAAAATGATCAAAAGCCCACATACGGTCGTTTTTCTTGTCAAAGAGAAAAAATTGAATTTTTCCCGACGAGAAAAATGGTCGTGTGTACGCGGCATTAGACAGCGATCAGAAAAACGATCGCTTAGTGACACTGGCAAAAGGTGGTGAAAGGGTTACCTTGGGGGGCGATCAAGGGGTTAAACCTTTATTAGGGGAGGGTTAGGGGGCTACACTGGACCTAAGACACTCTGCCCTGACACTTTTACAGTCACAAATGTCACTGATTGCAGTGATCAGTAAATAAATGATCACTGCAATCAGTGACACTGTGACTGGGGGGTGTTCTGGGGGGGGGGGCGATTTATGTCCCTATGTGTCCTGGTGTCAGTGTAGTGTTTTGTGCACTAACCTGGCATCTTCTCCTGTACAGCGCTCGGTATATGTGAGCGCCGCATGAGAGATGACATCACTTCCTCCTGCCTGTGTAAACATTACACAGGCAGAGGAAGCTTTTCATTCACCGGGAGCGATCGCGAGGGGGTGGCCGGAAATGAATGGCCGTCCCCTCATCACGGATCGCTCCCGGAATGATAACCACCGCTCACTGTATAGAAGGGGGTCCGATGGGACCCCCCAACTATACGAAGGCAGGCACGTACAGGTACGTGATTGTGCCTGTCCGTGCCATTCTGCCGACGTATATATACAGTGAGCGGTCGTTAAGTGGTTAATGTACACACAGCACCCCATATTGACAGAAAAACACAGAATTGTTGACATTTTTGCAGATTTATTAAAAAAGAAAAATTGAAATATCACATGGTCCTAAGTATTCAGACCGTTTGCTGTGACACTCATATATATATAACTCAGGTGCTGTCCATTTCTTCTGATCATCCTTGAGATGGTTCTACACCTTCATTTGAGTCCAGCTGTGTTTTGATTATACTGATTGGACTTGATTAGGAAAGCCACACACCTGTCTATATAAGACCTTTCAGCTCACAGTGCATGTCAGAGCAAATGAGATTTATGAGGTCAAAGGAACTGCCTGAAGAGCTCAGAGACAGAATTGTGGCAAGGCACAGATCTGGCCAAGGTTACAAAAAAAATGTCTGCTGCACTTAAGGTTCCTAAGAGCACAGTGGCCTCCATAATCCTTAAATGGAAGACGTTTGGGACGACCAGAGCCATACCCCGAAAATAAGCCCTAGTTTAAAATGCTTGTAAAATCCTATAATCCACTCTATTACAGTATTATATAATGTACAATGTGTGTGTTTCTGTAATATAATTGCGGGGAAGAGAGCTCTGGCGGGTGACAGAAGCGCAGAGCAGCGATATAACGAAGGTATTTGGCGCAATTATATTACAGAAACACACACATTGTACATTATATAATACTGTAATAGAGTGGATTATAGGATTTTACAAGCATTTTAACTCAGTTCACACTGGGGATTCCTGTCAGCCAGGGGGACAGAAGATAGCACATTACATGGCAAGACCTACCCCGAAAATAAGCCCTACTGTGTCTTTTGTTGCCAAAATTAATATAAGACCCGGGCTTACTTTTCAGGGAAACACAGTATTTACTAAATTTTTCCAATGTGCTAATGAGGGGGTCTCCGCTTCCTTCCAATTCAGCAATTTCACCTTCCTTGCATAGAAGAGCAGTAATCCCTAGACATGTGCACTGCCAAAAAATTTGTTTTCGTTATGTTCGGTTTTTTGCTTTTTTCAGAAATTCAGAAATTCTGGAAATTCGAAAAAAAAAAATTTGTTTTATTTGTTTTGCTTTTTTCAGAAATTCGGGAAATTCGAAAATTCTGAATTCGAAAATTTTGAATTCTGAATTTCGAATTTCAGAAAAAAGCAAAAAAACTAATTTCTAGAATTTCCTGAATTTCCGAGAAAAGGAAAAAATGAATGAAACGAAAAAAACAAACATTTTCGAATTTCTGAAATTCAACTTTCCAAATTTCCCATTTTCGAATTTTCGAAATTCAGAACTTTCGAAAATTTCGTAATTAACGAATTTCTCAAAAAAAAAAAAGAATTTTGAAACTAAACGAATTGCACATGTCTAGTAATCCCATCTGTGTTCTCTTTGCCCTGGAAACTATATCCTTTCCTATCAGTCCTAATAGGCAGATCGTCGCCTTTTTGATACAATAACACTGTTGTTGTTGTTATCGCAATAACCCTCAGCTCTTCCCTCCAGAATATCACTATCTTTGGGCATGACCAAAAAATATCTATAAAATTTCCCGGGGTACCCACACATCTCCAACAGTCTTGAGAATTTGACGGAAATATCCTATGTAATTGATACGGGGTGTAGTAACTCCTATGCGTTCTTTTGAATTGTATCCATCTATCTCGGAGTGATACCAATATCTGATATGGCGTTCTCCAGACTTCTTCCCAGCTCTCCTCTCCCAAATCGGGGACATCCCTTCTCCAGAATTCCCTCAGTTTACTCATATCTGATGGTGGTGTTTTTATTAACCCTTTCATGACTAAGCCTATTTCTGACATTTGGTGTTAATTACAAGTTAAAATCCATATTTTTTGCTAGAAAATTACTTGGAACCCCAAACTATTTATTTATTTATATATATATATATATATATATATATATATATATATATAATCGCAGAGAATCTAGAGAATAAAATGGCGATTGTTGCAATATTTTATGTCACACGGTATTTGTGCAGCGGTGTTTTAAACGCAACTTTTTGGAGAAAAATTTACTTTCATGAATTTAAAAAAAATGAAAAAGTAAAGTATACAATTTTTTTTTGTATAATGTGAAAGATGATGTTAAGCTGAGTAAATAGATACCAAACATGTCACACTTTATAATTGCACGCACTCGTGGAATGGCGACAAACTACGGTACCTAAAAATCTCTATAGGCAACGCTTTAAAAAAAAAATTCAGGGTTACCAGGTTTGAATTACAGAGGTGGTCTAGTGCTAGAATTATTGCTCTCGCTCTAACGATCGCGGCGATACCTCACGTGTGATTTGAACACTGTTTACATATGCGGGCGTGACTTCCGTATGCATTTTCTTTGCTGCGCGAGCTCGCGGGGGCGCTTTTTAAAAATTATTTTTTTTACTTTATTTATTTTTCGAATATAAAATTGTGTTTTTAAAAAAAAATTTGATCACTTTTTTTATTGCTGTCACAAGAAATGTAAACATCCCTTGTGACAGTAATCGGTGGTGACAGGTACTCTTTATGGAGGGATCATGGGTCTAAAAGACTTCAAATCCCTCCTTTGCACTTCAAAGTATTCAGATCGCCAAAAACGGGGATTCTGAATACTGTATACTTTTTGAAATCCGGCGCCATTGGTAGCCGAGTAAACCGGAAGTGACATTGTGACGTTACTTCCGTGTTTACATTCAGGAGACTGGCAAAAAGCTGTTTTACGGCTTCATGCCAGTCTGTCACAAGGCGCCGGAAGTGACGGATCGTGGATTGGGTCTCCCGGTGGGACGGGAGGCCCGGTCAGAGCGGCAGGAAGCGGCGGGAGAAGGGGGGGGGGATGTCCCCTCCCGCTCCTCCAGTATAACAACCGAGCGGCTTTTAGCCGCATTGGTTTTTATGCCTGGATAGCCAATCGCCCACTCTAAACAATGGTATCGGGATGATGCCTGCAGCTGCGGGCATCATCCTGGTATAACCCCCGAAAGCCGAGGCCGCATATATGCGTACGCTCGGCGGGAAAGGGGTTAAATATGTATACAGAACTGAAATTGCTTTCTTTTTTTACATTTTTTTTTTTTCCTGACCACTTGTTCTAAATCTGATTCTTTTATTTGTGGAATTCCATCTGGAAACTGGGCAGATAGAGCATGTGCCAGCTGTCTATAACGGAATGAGTCACTCTCTGGTATGTTCTTACCTTGTTTTATTTCTGCAAATGAAACTATTCTATCTTCCTTTTATTACCTGGAATAATTTTTTAATCCCAAATTTTGTCCATGCACCAGGCTCCAGAATGGACAGGGGAGGGCTGGGCCAGGGGGCAAGGTGGCAATTGCCTCCCAAGGCACCCTAACATATGTTCAAAATGGCCGGCAGCCGCTGCCCGCTACCATTTTCTTTTTATTTTTTTATTCTGGTCTAGGAAGTCGGGCCGGGGCATGGCCATGGCGGCCGACCACTAGCTGGTGCATTCCGGGAGTTGTAGTCCGCACTCAAGCTTCTGGTGGGTGGAAAACACAGCAGCGCAGAGGAAACTACAACTCCCTGGGACCGGATTCTTGGAAGCAGGAGGCAGGGAGTCGGGACACAGGGCTGCAGGGCTGGGCGCTGGCTGCAACTTGACCCCAGGATCAGGAGCGTTGCCCCTCCAGGAGACCGTGGCGTGCAAGGACCTGCTGAGCTGAGATCGCTGAGGTGAGAGACCCTGACACCCCTAGCTGACCCCCCATCTCCCCCCCCCCCATACACCCCATGTAACCTGCCCTGGTGATCAGGCTGCATTGATGGGCACTGGAGTTGGCTGCACTGATGAGCACTGGTGAGGCTGCATTGAAAAACCAGGTGGGCCATGAATGGTGAGCTGATTCGGCGGTTCAGTGGGCCACTTGACTGGACTTGCCCCCCAGGCCTAAGGCCGCCAGCCCTCCCCTGAGTCTGGATGTGGAAACTCTGGATTCCTCCATAATGGGGTGCTGAGGGGATAGCCCAGTGTCCAGATGTCTCTCTCTCTTTTCCTATCCCTGTTTTCCATGTTTTAACTGTTGTTCTCATTGAAGGGGTTAGTTCATACCTGGATTTCAACCCCCTGTAGGGCTACGCTTGTAGTGCTTCCACTGAGCCCATTACTGCAGCCTCCAGTATTGTAGCGTAGGCATGTGCATTTTGTTTCATTCCGAATCGGAATTCGGACAAATTTTCATTATTCGGACGTTCGGATGCATCCGAATTAACGAATTACAATGCTAACGAATTCAACCGAATCCGAAATAACGTTTCGAATCGAAAAACCACGGACGAAATTCGAAAAAAAATTGAATCTTATTCGAAAAAAATTCTAGTTGAATCGAATTTGAAAACAATTAGAATAGAATAGAAAATATTGGAAAGAATCGAATAGAAAAAAAATAGAACAGAATAGAATAGAATAAAATACAATATATACAGTCATGCTCGAAATTGTTGGCACCCCAGAATTTTTTCCAGAAAATCAAGTATTTCTCACAGAAAAGTATTGCAGTAACACATGTTTTGCTATACACATGTTTATTCCCTTTGTGTGTATTGGAACAAATCAAAAAGAGGGAGGAAAAAAAGCAAATTGGACATAATGTCACACAAAACTTCAAAAATGGGCTGCTCAAAATTGTGGATAAATAAGATTGTTTCAAGCATGTGATGCTCCTTTAAACTCACCTGGGGCAAGTAACAGGTGTGGGCAATATAAAAAAAAACACCTGAAAGCAGATAAAAAGGAGAGAAGTTCACTTAGTCTTTGCATTGTGTGTCTGTGTGTGCCACACTAAGCACGGACAACAGAAAGAGGGGAAGAGAACTGTCTGAGGACTTGAGAACCAAAATTGTGAAAAAATATCAACAATCTCAAGGTTACAAGTCCATCTCCAGAGATCTAGATTTGCCTTTGTCCACAGTGCCCAACATTATCAAGAAGTTTGTAACCCATGGCACTGTAGCTAATCTCTCTGGGCATGGACGGAAGAGAAAAAATTGATGAAAGGTTGCAACGCAGGATAGTCCGGATGGTGGATAAGCAGCCCCAAACAAGTTCCAAAGAAGTTCAAGCTGTCCTGCAGGCTCAGGGAACATCAGTGTCAGCGCCAACTATCCGTCGACATTTAAATGAAATGAAACGCTATGGCAGGAGACCCAGGAGGACCCCACTGCTGACACAGAGACATAAAAAAGCAAGACTACAGTTTGCCAAAATGTACTTGAGTAAGCCAAAATCCTTCTGGGAAAACGTCTTGTGGACAGAGGAGACCAAGATAGAGCTTTTTGGTAAAGCACATCATTCTACTGTTTACCAAAAACGAAATGAGGCCTACAAAGAAAAGAACACAGTACCTACAGTGAAATATGGTGGAGGTTCATTGAAGTTTTGGGGTTGTTTTGCTGCCTCTGGCACTGGGTGCCTTGAATGTGTGGAAGGCATCATGAAATCTGAGGATTAATAAAGGATTTTGGGTCGCACTGTAGAGCCCAGTGTCAGAAAGCTGGGTTTGCGTCCGAGATCTTGGGTCTTCCAGCAGAAAAATGACCCCAAACATACGTCAAAAAGCACCCAGAAATGGATGGCAACAAAGCGATGGAGAGCTCTAAAGTGGCCAGCAATGAGTCCAGATCTAAATCCCATTGAACACCTGTGGAGAGATCTTAAAATTGCTGTTGGGAAAAAGCGCCCTTCCAATAAGAGAGACCTGGAGCAGTTTGCAAAGGAAGAGTGGTCCAAAATTCCGGGTGAGAGGTGTAAGAAGCTTATTGATGGTTATAGGAAGCGACTGATTTCAGTTATTTTTTCCAAAGGGTGTGCAACCAAATACTAAGTTAAGGGTGCCAAGAATTTTGAGCAGCCCATTCTTGGAGTTTTGTGTGACATTATGTCCAATTTGCTTTTTTTCCTCCCTTTTTTTGATTTGTTCCAATACACACAAAGGGAATAAACATGTTATTGCAATACTTTTCTGTGAGAAATACTTGATTTTCTGGAAAAAAATTCTGGGATGCCAACAATTTCGAGCACGACTGTATATTATATTTTATTCTATTCTGTTCTATTTTTTTTTCTAGTCTATTTTCTATTTCTATTCTAATCTTTTCTAATTGGAATTCGAAAAATCGGTCGCATTCGAAAATATTTCAACCAAATTCGATATTTCAACCGGATTCAAAATTATTCCAACTGAATAGAAAAGACCATGTTCCGACATTGAATTTTTTATAGAATGAATTCAAATTCCAATTAGAAAATATTAGAATAGAAACAGAAAATAGACTACAAATAGACTAGACTAGGGAAATGGCTGGTAATAGTTTGCAGGAGACCTGCAAAAAAAATAAAAAATGAAATAGATGCTTATAGTCTGCAGATCTGATGAGAAAATGAAATGGATACTAATAGTCTGCAGGAGATCTGCAAAAAAAAATTATATAAATGCTAATAGTCTGCAGGAGATCAGATGGAAATAAATAGTAATCTGCAAAAAAAAAAAAAAAAAAAATATTAAATAGATACTAATAGTCTGCAGGAGATCTGCTGAAATAAAGGAAATGGCTGCTCTAATGCGGAAAAAGAAAAATGAAATAGATGTTAATATACTGCAGGAGATCTGATGGAAATAAATAGTAATCTGCAAAAAAAATGAAATGGATGCTATTTATTTCCATCAGATTTCCTGCAGTATATTAACATCTATTTCATTTTTCTTTTCTTTTTCTTTTTTGCATTAGAGCAGCTATTTCCTTTATTTCAGCAGATCTCCTGCAGACTATTAGCATCTATTTCTTTTTTTTTTGCAGATTACTATTTATTTCCATCCGATCTCCTGCAGACTATTAGCATTTATATTATTTTTTTGCAGATCTCCTGCAGACTATTAGTATCTATTTCATTTTCTCATCAGATCTGCAGACTATAAGCATCTATTTCATTTTTTTTTTGCATGTCTCCTGCAAACCATTAGCAGCCATTTCCCTAGTCTAGTCTATTTCTAGTCTACTTTCTATTTCTATTCTAATCTTTTCTAATTGGAATTTGAATTCATTCTATACGAAATGTCGGAACATGGTTTATTATAATGTCGGAACATGGTTTATTATCTTTTCTATTCGGTTGGAATAATTTCGAATGCGGATGAAATAATATCTAATCCGTTAGAAATATTTTCGAATTTGGTTGAAATATTTTCGAATGCGACCGATTTTTCGAATTCCAATTAGAAAATATTAGAATAGAAATAGAAAATAGACTAGAAAAACAATAGAACAACAGAATAGAATATAGATACTATCTATTTCATTTTAAAAAAAAATTGCAGATTACTATTTGTTTTGGATGAGACCTGCAAAAAAAAAAAAAAAATGAAATAGATGTTAATATACTACAGGAGATCTGATGGGAATAAATAGTATTCTGCAAAAAATCAGATTGAAAAATTATCGAATCTGGTTGAAATTTTTCCGAATTCGGTTGAAATATTTTCGATTGCGACCGATTTTTTTCGAATTCGGTCAAACGAAATGAAATCCGAAAACAAATTTTAACGAATCTAACTAAACGAATTAACAAATTAAAACGAAATGAAACTAAACAAATTTTTTCCTTTTGCACATGTCTATTGTAGCGGGGTTGGATTTATCCAGGTTAAACCATCCCTTTACTACCACTAACTGTGATGCCAAATAATATCCGTCTAGGTCTGGGAACGCCAACCTGTGTCATTGGGTTTCATCAGTGTGGTTATCTTAATTCTGGCTATTTTATTCTTCCATATAAACAAAGAGAACATACTCTGCAACTGCCGGAAAAAGCTCTTTGGTAGCCATTGAGGAGAATTTCTAAATAAATATAGAAATTTGGGAAGAATCTTCATTTTTATTACGTTGATGCGTCCTAACACGGATATAGGCATAGCTTCCCAGGCCCTTCATTTTCTCTTAAACTCCTGTACTACTGGATCTAAGTTTAGTGTTCGAAATTCTTCAGCTCGTCGGGATATTATTACGCCTAAATATTTGAATTCTATTACCCATTTTAATGGTATACTTGCAGCTGCTGTTTCTCGTGCACCTTAATCATGCAAACTTTTGGGTTTAATATTGATGTAAGATGTTCCATATTTGATGTAATGCACTTACCTAGTGATTGATAATTACTGCGCTCATTACGGCCTTCAGTGGTCTGACAGTGTTCAAATGTTCCTTATCTCATGCAATGCTGCCATCTAGTGGTCAGTGATTAATATTGTTCAGATGTACTGTATCTGGTGCAAGGCTGCCATCTAGTGGTCAGTTCTGATTTTTGTGCTTATTCTGGTTTCTAGCAGTCTGATGGTGTCCAGATGTTTCCTTCACGGTGCAATGCTGCTATCTATTGATCAGTAATGAATATGGTGTTCATTCTGGTTCATAGTAGATCTGATCTTTTTTAAGAAAAATTCAAATCCGGTGTAATGCTGCCACCTAGTGATTGATGATCATTACTGCACTCGTTCTGGCCTTCAGTGGTAGACATGTGCATTTCATTTCCTTCCGAATCGAAATTCGGATGAATTTTCATTATTCGGACGTTCGGACGCATCCGAATTACAAATGCTAACGAATTCGACCGAATCCGAAATAACGACTCGAATCGAAAAACCACGGACGAAATTCGAATCGAATTCCAAAAAAATTAGAATAGAATCGAAAATATTGGAAAGAATTAAATAGAAAAACAATAATATATTATATTTTATTCTATTCTGTTCTGTTCTATTTTTTTTTCTAGTCTATTTTCTATTTCTATTCTAATCTTTTCTAATTGGAATTCGAAAAATCGGTCGCATTCGAAAATATTTCAACCAAATTCGATAATATTTCAACCGGATTCGAAATTATTCCAACCGAATAGAAAAGATTATAATAAACCATGTTCCGACATTCGAATTTCGTATAGAATGAATTCTAATTCCAATTATAAAAGATTAGAATAGAAATAGAAAATAGACTAGAAATAGTCTATTCTCTGTTTTTCTATTTTATTATAATCTTTTCTATTCGGTTGAAATATTTTTGAATTCTGTTGAAATAGTTTCTAATGCGGTTGAAATAATTTCGAATCATGTTGAAATATTATTAAATCCAGTTGAAAGTCTGAAAGATGATCGAATCCGGTTGTAATTTTTTCGAATGCGTTTGAAATATTTTCGAATTCGGTTCAAATATTTTCGAATGCGACCGATTTTACGAATTCGGTCGAAAATGGAACGAAAGCCGAAAACGAATGTAACGAATCGAACTAAACTAAATTAATTAACGAATTAAAACGAAACTAAACAAATTTTTTCCTTTTGCACATGTCTATTCAGTGGTCTATCGGTGTTCAAATGTTCCTTCTTTCATGCAATGCTGCCATCTAGTGGTCAATCATTAATATTGTTCATTCAGTTTCTATTGGTCTGATGGTGTTCAGATGACAACAAAAAGTTTTGGCCAGAGATAGTCTTTTGACAATTTTGAACAGCTGACAGGTTTTCAATAGGGATGGGCCGAACTCCCCAACCCCCCCCCCCCAGATTCGGTTTGCACCAGAACATGCGAACGGACCGAAAGTTTGCGCAAACATTCGAACACCGTTAAAGTCTAAGTTATTGTCATAAAAAAGGGTTTGGGGACCCGGGTCCTGCCCCAGGGGACATGTGTCAATGCAAAAAAAAGTTTTAAAAAGGGAAGTTTTTTTTCGGGAGCAGTCATTTTTAATGATGCTTAAAGTGAAAAAATAAAAGTGAAATATTCCTTTAAATATTGTACCTGGGGGGTGTCTATAGTATGCCTGTGAAGTGGCGCGTGTTTCCCGTGTTTAGAACTGTCCCTGCACAAAATAACATTTTTAAAGGGGGAAAAAAGTCATTTAAAACTGCTTGTCTGGTCCCGGCAATATGGATGAAAATTGAGAAAAACGGCATGGGTACCCCCATCACCCCCCCCCCCAGCCCATTACCAGACCCTTTTGGGTCTTGTATGGATAAGGGGAAACCCGCACCCAAATTTAAAAAAAGGAAAGGCGTGGGGCCCCCAGCCCTATATACTCTGAACAGCAGTATACAGGCTTTGCAAACAAGACAGAGACTGTAGGTTTGTTCTTAAAGGGGGAGTTCCAGCCTTTTTTTATGTTCATTAAAAGTCAGCAGCTACAAAAAGTGTAGTTGCTGGCTTTTAATAAACATACACTTACCTGTTCCACTGTCCAGCGACGCGACGCCCGGAGCTCTGCTCCTCGCCCCACCTTCTCCACCGGCGCCTCCATTCATAGTGTGGGCACCCGGCCATGACAGCTTTCGGCTTCATGGCCGGGCACTCACTACGCATGCGCGAATGGCGCAGTGCTCTCTGAGTGGACAGGCGATCGCCTGGGACCTGTCACGTCCCAGGTGATCGCTTACAGGGAGGGGCCGCCAAAAGGCGATATGATGTATCCCCTAGGCGACCCCAGGGCGGAAGGAGGAAGTGGGACAGGAAGTCCCACTCCTACTGAAGCCCCCACTCCCCCCCCCCCCAAAAAAAAAATTACATGCTAAATGTGGCATGTAAGGGGGGTGAGGAGTGGATAAAGCGGAAGTTCCAAATTTGGGTGGAACTCCGCTTTTAAGTAGAATCTGTTTGTAATTTAGAACAGGTACATTGTTGAAGTGTAGCTCCAGCCCAAAAATCAATTTTTAAGCTTTTTGGAAAACATAGGTAAGGGTTATCACCCCTGTAACATTTGTTTTGCTGTCTGTGCCCCTGTTCAGAACATTTCACCTCACTTTGCGTCCCAATGACAACTGTTTTTGAAATGTGGGGTTTTTATTGAAACAAGGATTGGTGATAAAGCATCAGTACAGATGAGACCCCTTTCTCCCATATTTATTCTTACAGGAGAGAATTTTCCTTCCTAGGGGTAGATTTCCTCTCACTTCCTGTTGTCTTCTTGCGTTTGCAAGTAGGAGTCGTTTGTAAGTTGGATGTTTGAAAGTAGGGACCTGCCGTATATACTCTGCAGAAATAGGCCCCTTAGTTGTTGGTGTTGGCACAACACTGTAAGCACTCACAGTTACTCTTGGTGGGCGCTGGAACGGGTGCAGTGGTTATATATTTTATGGACTGCAGCTCACTGAGTTAACCACTTAAGCCCCGGACCATTTTGTAGCTAAAAGACAAGGCCCCTTTTTGTGATTCGACACTGCGTCGCTTTAACTGACAATTGCGCGGTCGTGCGACGTGGCTCCCAAACAAAATTGACGTCCTTTTTTCCCCACAAATAGAGCTTTCTTTTGGTGGTATTTGATCACCTCTGCGGTTTTAATTTTTTGCGCTATAAACAAAAATAGAGCGACAATACTATTTGCTATCATAAATATCCCCAAAAAATATATATGTAGCGGGTATGTACTTTCCCGGGTGTAAATTTGAACTTGGCAGAGACATTAGTGATGTGTAATCCCCTGCAGCCCAGTGGGTGGCGCTGTTGCCCTGGGTTGGGGTTGAATCATTGCTGTGTGTCGTGCCTCCTTTTTGTCCTCCCTCGGCAGCGGTATGGTGGGGCGGGGAACCCGCCGTGCTTGCTGGGAGAGGGTATAAAGGGGCCGGCCATCTTTGTCACGGGTCGAAGTCCCAGGCACCTTCAGCCTGTGGGCAGTGGTTCGTGTCGGTCCTCTGGGTGACCTAGGCCTAGAGGACAATCGAAGGTCGTGTTCCATCCCAGGCACCTTTGGCCTGGGGTGAGGTACTCGGATGGAGGTCCGGAGCTCAGTGCCCAACACTGAGTTCCGCGAGGGAAGGAGATCCTAGGGAACCCCGGGAGTGGGTACCCGAATCCAGAAGGCGCAATGGTTCGGGGAGAGCTCCTCACTTGAAGACCTGGTGCAGCATATTGCCGGTGACGGATGAGCCTCTCGTCGGAGACGGCCTGGAAGGAAATTCCCCCCTCGCTCGGAGACCGTAACCCACTTTCAGGAAGGAAAGTGGAGAATACATTGTGTTTGGGCCTATTCGCATCCACATCTCCTTTCCTGTTCTGTTTCTATCAAGGGAGCTCAACTGATTGTGTTCATTCGCAGAAGAATAAAGGAGTGTTGGACTTTAATGGTGTGGGGCTCATTTCCTGACAGACATTGTTCAAGGTGACTCTGTGATGGAGGATCCAGGTGCACAACACTGACCCGAAGGTAAAACAAGAACGTTGCTTATACCACACTGACATGTGGTGGAAGCCAGGCGTGGTGTCCCCGCTCCCTCCCCTCTAAGATACCCCTAGACAAGAGAAAGACGAGATGAGAAAGAGGGGAGTGAGGAGGCCGCTACATATAAAAAAAATGTTTTTCCTCAATATAGGCCGATACGCATTCTTCTACATATTTTTGGTAAAAAAAAATCGCAATATGCGTTTATTGATTGCATTACAATGCTAGAATGGCTTTTTATTTTTAATAAAGGACTTTTGACAACAGTGTCTGTGTGGTTTTTTAAATTTTTGACACTTTCTTTTGTGAAATGGTAGGGGTACAATGTACCCCTTACCAATTCACATGGGGGGGGGCAAAATCTGGGGGTCCCCTTTGATAAAGGGGCCTTCCAGATTCTGATAAGCCCCCCGCCTGCAGACCCCCACAACCACCGGGCAAGGGTTGTGGGGATGAGGCCCTTGTTCCCATCAACATGGGGACATGGTGCTTTGAGGGGTCACAGACCCCCAAAGCATCCTCCCCATGTTGAGGGCATGTGGCCTGGTACAGTTCAGGAGGGGGGGGCGCTCTCTCGTCCCCCCCTCTTTTCCTGCGGCCTCCCAGGTTGCGTGCTCTGATAAAGGGGCTGGTATGGATTTTTGGAGGGAACTCCTCGCCATTTTTTTTTTTTTTTTTTTTTTTTATTTGGCGTGGAGTTCCCCTTAAAATCCATACCAGACCTGAAGGGTCTGGTATGGATATTTGGGGGGAACCCCACATAATTTTTTTTTTTTTTTTATTTGGCGCAGGGTTTCCCTCAATATCCAAACCAGACCAGAAGGGCATGGTAATTGAATTTGGGGGGACCCCCCTTTTTTTTTTTTTCAATGACTTTCAATTACTTTTCTTTGTATTGCCGGGAGCCGACAATTCATTAAAGCCGCGAGTAGTTTTAAATGACTTTTTTTTCCTTCAGAAATGACACTTTGTGCAGGGACAGTTATAAACACGGGAAACATGCGCTACTTTAAAGGCATACTATACACACCCCCTAGGTACGAAATTTAAATAAATATTTCACTTTTATTGTTTCACTTTAAGCATTATTAAAATCACTGCTCCCGAAAAAACTGCAGTTTTTTAAAACTTTTTTTTGCATTCCTGGGGCAGGACCCGGGTCCCCAAACACTTTTTATGACAATAACTTGCATATTAACCTTTAAAATGAGCACTTTAGATTTCTCCCATAGACTTTTAAAGGGTGTTCCGCGGCTTTTCGAATTTGCCGCAAACACCCCAAATTGTTCGCTGTTCGCCGAACGGGCGAACAGCCAATGTTCGAGTCGAACATGAGTTCAACTCGAACATAAAGCTCATCCCTACTCCTTGCCTCTGCTCTCCATGGGTTTACTTCTAACCTGTGCACTCTGCGTTACTTACTCCTGACCTCTGTTCTCCATATGTTATTACATCTGACCTCGGTTCTCCATTCATTACTTACTCCTGACCCAGTGGTGGCTGGTGCTCAAAATTTTTGGGGGGGGCGCAAACAAACTGAAAAAAAACACCATTAATTGCAGCCACTGGGCCCATCAAGCGCAGCCACTGGGCCCATCAAGCGCAGCCACTGGGCCCATCAAATGCTGCCAGTGTGCATCCCCTGCCCGCCCGGCAATTACCTGTCTCGGTGGGGCAGCGGGTGAATTGCAGCAGTGTTCTCCACGCTCCTCGATGTCTTCTCCCATCCTCTGCTATGATTGGACGCCTGATAGGCGGCGTCCAATAACAGCACCTGTCGTTTCAGCCAATCGGGTGATAGGTAACAGACCCGAGCACCTGATTGGCTGAGAGGCGGTTCAGTGTTAGGAAAGTGAATATTCATTCGCTTTCCTAACACAACGCTGAGTGAACTGCAAGCGCCCAGCATGGCGCCCGCTGTTCACCTTTTTGGACGCCTATTAGAGCCTACGGCTCTAATCAGGTGCTTCCAAAAAATACCTCTCCGCTTTAATTCAGGTGCCCGGCTCCCGAAAAGGGGCCGAACACCTGAATAGGGGGTGGCAGCGGTGACCATAGATAGATCGATAGATAGATACATGCATTGCATGAATCTATCTATGGTAAAAGAGGGGTGGCAGGAGAGAGGGGGCAGTGCTCGTGCACCCCTTATGGACACACCGCCATTGTCCTGATCTCTGTTCTCAATATGTTATTTCTTCTGACCTCGGTTTTCCATTCATTACTTACTCCTGACCCCTGCCTTCTGTGCTTTACTTACTCCTGGCCCCTGCACACTTTGCCTTACTTACTCCTCCTTTCTTACTTCTCACATGTTCTCTCTGTGCATTACCTACTCCTGACCCCTGTTCTCTGTGCATTACTTACTCCTGACTCCTGCACACTTTGTCTTACTTACTCTTTCTTACCTACTCCTCACATCTTTTCTCTGTGCATTACTTACTCTTGACCCCTGATCTCTGTCCATTACTTACTGCTAAACCCTGCCCTCTGTGCATTACTTCTGACCTCTGCTCTCCCTGACTCCGGTCTGTGTGTTACTTACTCCTGACCTCTGCTCTTCGTGAATTACTTATCCCTGAACTCTGTTACTTACTCCTGACCTCTGCTCTCTGTGTGCTACTCCTGACCTTTGACCCCTGTGTGTTACTTACTCCTGATCCCTGTACTCTGTGTATCCTACAGAATGCAGATGTAAAGAACAAGTAAAGCACAATGTTGACCCCTGTACTCTGTGAATTACACACTCCTGACCCTTGTACATTACATTAATGACCCTTGCACTCTGTGCGTTACACCCTCCTGACCCCGGCACTCTGGGTTTTACACACCCCTGACCCAGAGCAGAGTAGGCTTCAACCATTCCCCTTTAAACCCCTCCCACTGTTACAACAATTTGGCCACACCCACAATTCATTGTGGCATGCCTAAATGCCTACCTCTTGTTCTGCAAGACTTTGATCAATTGTTTTAGGGTGGGTTAAAATGGAGGTGTGGTTTTGTGACTGTGTCTATAAATAGGGGAGTTTTTAGTTGGATGACCCTGAATTTCAAAAACTGATAACCGTACCTAAGAGATGGCTGGGATAATGTAACGAATAGGCGTGCAGCAGAGATAGAGAATACAGGAAGTTATCATCTCAGAAGATTTCTGGCAGGTATTTTTTGTCACTTATTGGACAGATATAAAAAAAACACTTTTAAAGGTATATTTAACAGACCAAATTGGGGGGAAACAAGAGAAGCTCATTGGTAGGGGACCACACATTAGCTTTAAAGACCCCTTTCACACTGGGTTGGTTTGCAGGCGCTACAGCGCTAAAAATAGCGCCTGCAAACCGACCTGAAACAGCGGCTGCTGTCTCTCGTGTGAAAGCCCCGAGGGCTTTCACACTGGAGCGGTGCGCTAGCAGGATGGTAAAAAAAGTCCTGCTAGCAGCATCTTTGGAGCGGTGAAGGAGCGGTGTGTATACCGCTTTTCCACCGCTCCTGCCCATTGAAATCAATGGAGCACCGCGGCTATACCACCGATAAAGCGACTCTGCAGAGGTCTTTAACCCTTTCTCGGCCGCTAGCAGGGGTAAAACCGCCCCGCTAGCGGGCGAATAGCGCCGCGAAATTGGCGGTAAAACGCCGCTAAGAATAGCGGCGCTTTACCGCCGCCCCCCCCCAGTGTGAAAGGGGCCTAAGTAATACAATAGCTATAATAAGAGGGAATGTTAAAAAAAAAAAAAAAAAAAAGTGTACACCTCTTCTTATGAGAAAATGGGGTTATATAACATACCAGCGCTCCTTTAAAAATTTGCAGGTTCTGCCGATTTCCCTGAAAAACAAACAAAAAAAACACAACAAATCAATAGAATACTATCTATTGTTTATACTATTCTATTGATGCATACTGCAAAATGAGCACTAGGGGGCAGTGTGAGACCTCAGGCTCTTTATAGCCACACTAACTTTTACTGATAGTTCTCCAAATAAATACCCATTCTTTATGAAGACTTCCTGTTCCCGTGGGAAGAATTCTCCTTATGCCGCGTACACGCGACCGTTTTTTCCATCAGGATAAACTCAGACGGATTTTTCCGACGGAATTCCGTTCAAGCTGTCTTTCATACACACTGTCACACCAAATTCCGATAGAAATTTTTTCCGTTGGGAAAAAAAGAGAACATGTTCTCTTTCTAACTCCGTCGGAAGTTTCCGATGGGGCACACACCCGGTCGGAATATCCGATGAAAAAAATTCTGTCTGACTTTTTTCCTCAGAAATTCCGACCGTGTGTACGCGGCATTACATTGGTGGTCAGTGAGAAGAATGTTCCTTACATTGGTGGTCAGTGAGAAGAATGTTCCTTACATTGGTGGTCAGTGAGAAGAATGTCCCTTACATTGGTGGTCAGTGGGAAGAATGTTCCTTACATTGGTGGTCAGTGGGAAGAATGCTCCTTACATTGGTGATCAGTGGGAAGAATGTCCCTTACATTGGTGATCAGTGAGAAGAATGTCCCTTACATTGGTGATCAGTGAGAAGAATGTCCCTTACATTGGTGATCAGTGGGAAGAATGTCTCTTACATTGGTGATCAGTGAGAAGAATGTCCCTTACATTGGTGGTCAGTGGGAAGAATGTTCCTTACATTGGTGGTCAGTGGGAAGAATGCTCCTTACATTGGTGATCAGTGGGAAGAATGTCCCTTACATTGGTGATCAGTGAGAAGAATGTCCCTTACATTGGTGATCAGTGAGAAGAATGTCCCTTACATTGGTGATCAGTGAGAAGAATGTTCCTTACATTGGTGATCAGTGGGAGGAATGTGCCTTACATTGGTGATCAGTGGGAAGAATGTGCCTTACATTGGTGATCAGTGGGAAGAATGTTCCTTACATTGGTGATCAGTGGGAAGAATGTTCCTTACATTGGTGATCAGTGGGAGGAATGTGCCTTACATTGGTGATCAGTGGGAAGAATGTGCCTTACATTGGTGGTCAGTGGGAAGAATGTTCCTTACATTGGTGATCAGTGAGAAGAATGTTCCTTACATTGGTGATCAGTGAGAAGAATGTTCCTTACATTGGTGATCAGTGAGAAGAATGTTCCTTACATTGGTGATCAGTGAGAAGAATGTCCCTTACATTGGTGATCAGTGGGAAGAATGTCCCTTACATTGGTGGTCAGTGGGAAGAATGTTCCTTACATTGGTGGTCAGTGGGAAGAATGCTCCTTACATTGGTGATCAGTGGGAAGAATGTCCCTTACATTGGTGATCAGTGAGAAGAATGTCCCTTACATTGGTGATCAGTGAGAAGAATGTCCCTTACATTGGTGATCAGTGAGAAGAATGTTCCTTACATTGGTGATCAGTGGGAGGAATGTGCCTTACATTGGTGATCAGTGGGAAGAATGTGCCTTACATTGGTGATCAGTGGGAAGAATGTTCCTTACATTGGTGATCAGTGGGAAGAATGTTCCTTACATTGGTGATCAGTGGGAGGAATGTGCCTTACATTGGTGATCAGTGGGAAGAATGTGCCTTACATTGGTGGTCAGTGGGAAGAATGTTCCTTACATTGGTGATCAGTGAGAAGAATGTTCCTTACATTGGTGATCAGTGAGAAGAATGTTCCTTACATTGGTGATCAGTGAGAAGAATGTTCCTTACATTGGTGATCAGTGAGAAGAATGTTCCTTACATTGGTGATCAGTGGGAAGAATGCTCCTTACATTGGTGATCAGTGAGAAGAATGTCCCTTACATTGGTGATCAGTGAGAAGAATGTCCCTTACATTGGTGATCAGTGAGAAGAATGTCCCTTACATTGGTGATCAGTGAGAAGAATGTTCCTTACATTGGTGATCAGTGAGAAGAATGTTCCTTACATTGGTGATCAGTGGGAGGAATGTGCCTTACATTGGTGATCAGTGAGAAGAATGTCCCTTACATTGGTGATCAGTGAGAAGAATGTCCCTTACATTGGTGATCAGTGAGAAGAATGTCCCTTACATTGGTGATCAGTGAGAAGAATGTTCCTTACATTGGTGATCAGTGAGAAGAATGTTCCTTACATTGGTGATCAGTGGGAGGAATGTGCCTTACATTGGTGATCAGTGGGAGGAATGTGCCTTACATTGGTGATCAGTGAGAAGAATGTTCCTTACATTGGTGATCAGTGAGAAGAATGTTCCTTACATTGGTGGTCAGTGAGAAGAATGTCCCTTACATTGGTGATCAGTGAGAAGAATGTCCCTTACATTGGTGATCAGTGAGAAGAATGTTCCTTACATTGGTGATCAGTGAGAAGAATGTCCCTTACATTGGTGATCAGTGAGAAGAATGTCCCTTACATTGGTGATCAGTGAGAAGAATGTCCCTTACATTGGTGATCAGTGAGAAGAATGTCCCTTACATTGGTGATCAGTGAGAAGAATGTCCCTTACATTGGTGATCAGTGAGAAGAATGTCCCTTACATTGGTGATCAGTGAGAAGAATGTTCCTTACATTGGTGATCAGTGGGAGGAATGTGCCTTACATTGGTGATCAGTGAGAAGAATGTCCCTTACATTGGTGATCAGTGAGAAGAATGTCCCTTACATTGGTGATCAGTGAGAAGAATGTCCCTTACATTGGTGATCAGTGAGAAGAATGTCCCTTACATTGGTGATCAGTGAGAAGAATGTTCCTTACATTGGTGATCAGTGGGAGGAATGTGCCTTACATTGGTGATCAGTGGGAGGAATGTGCCTTACATTGGTGATCAGTGAGAAGAATGTCCCTTACATTGGTGATCAGTGAGAAGAATGTCCCTTACATTGGTGATCAGTGAGAAGAATGTCCCTTACATTGGTGATCAGTGAGAAGAATGTCCCTTACATTGGTGATCAGTGAGAAGAATGTCCCTTACATTGGTGATCAGTGAGAAGAATGTCCCTTACATTGGTGATCAGTGAGAAGAATGTTCCTTACATTGGTGATCAGTGGGAAGAATGTTTCTTACATTGGTGATCAGTGAGAAGAATGTTCCTTACATTGGTGATCAGTGAGAAGAATGTTCCTTACATTGGTGATCAGTGGGAAGAATGTCCCTTACATTGGTGATCAGTGGGAAGAATGTTCCTTACATTGGTGATCAGTGGGAAGAATGTTCCTTACATTGGTGATCAGTGGGAAGAATGCTCCTTACATTGGTGGTCAGTGAGAAGAATGTTCCTTACATTGGTGATCAGTGAGAAGAATGTCCCTTACATTGGTGATCAGTGAGAAGAATGTCCCTTACATTGGTGATCAGTGAGAAGAATGTCCCTTACATTGGTGATCAGTGAGAAGAATGTCCCTTACATTGGTGATCAGTGAGAAGAATGTCCCTTACATTGGTGATCAGTGAGAAGAATGTTCCTTACATTGGTGATCAGTGAGAAGAATGTCCCTTACATTGGTGATCAGTGAGAAGAATGTCCCTTACATTGGTGATCAGTGAGAAGAATGTTCCTTACATTGGTGATCAGTGGGAAGAATGCTCCTTACATTGGTGATCAGTGAGAAGAATGTCCCTTACATTGGTGATCAGTGAGAAGAATGTCCCTTACATTGGTGATCAGTGAGAAGAATGTTCCTTACATTGGTGATCAGTGAGAAGAATGTCCCTTACATTGGTGGTCAGTGGGAAGAATGCTCCTTACATTGGTGATCAGTGGGAAGAATGTTCCTTACATTGGTGATCAGTGGGAAGAATGTCCCTTACATTGGTGATCAGTGGGAAGAATGCTCCTTACATTGGTGATCAGTGGGAAGAATGCTCCTTACATTGGTGATCAGTGAGAAGAATGTCCCTTACATTGGCGATCAGTGGGAAGAATGTCCCTTACATTGGTGATCAGTGAGAAGAATGTCCCTTACATTGGTGATCAGTGGGAAGAATGTCCCTTACATTGGTGATCAGTGGGAAGAATGTCCCTTACATTGGTGATCAGTGGGAAGAATGTTCCTTACATTGGTGATCAGTGAGAAGAATGTCCCTTACATTGGCGATCAGTGGGAAGAATGTCCCTTACATTGGTGATCAGTGAGAAGAATGTCCCTTACATTGGTGATCAGTGAGAAGAATGTCCCTTACATTGGTGATCAGTGGGAAGAATGTCCCTTACATTGGTGATCAGTGGGAAGAATGTCCCTTACATTGGTGATCAGTGAGAAGAATGTCCCTTACATTGGTGATCAGTGGGAAGAATGTTCCTTACATTGGTGATCAGTGAGAAGAATGTCCCTTACATTGGCGATCAGTGGGAAGAATGTCCCTTACATTGGTGATCAGTGAGAAGAATGTCCCTTACATTGGTGATCAGTGGGAAGAATGTCCCTTACATTGGTGATCAGTGGGAAGAATGTCCCTTACATTGGTGATCAGTGGGAAGAATGTTCCTTACATTGGTGATCAGTGAGAAGAATGTCCCTTACATTGGCGATCAGTGGGAAGAATGTCCCTTACATTGGTGATCAGTGAGAAGAATGTCCCTTACATTGGTGATCAGTGAGAAGAATGTCCCTTACATTGGTGATCAGTGGGAAGAATGTCCCTTACATTGGTGATCAGTGGGAAGAATGTCCCTTACATTGGTGATCAGTGAGAAGAATGTCCCTTACATTGGTGATCAGTGGGAAGAATGTTCCTTACATTGGTGATCAGTGAGAAGAATGTCCCTTACATTGGCGATCAGTGGGAAGAATGTCCCTTACATTGGTGATCAGTGAGAAGAATGTCCCTTACATTGGTGATCAGTGGGAAGAATGTCCCTTACATTGGTGATCAGTGGGAAGAATGTCCCTTACATTGGTGGTCAGTGGGAAGAATGCTCCTTACATTGGTGATCAGTGGGAAGAATGCTCCTTACATTGGTGATCAGTGGGAAGAATGCTCCTTACATTGGTGATCAGTGGGAAGAATGTCCCTTACATTGGTGGTCAGTGAGAAGAATGCTCCTTACATTGGTGATCAGTGAGAAGAATGTCCCTTACATTGGTGGTCAGTGGGAAGAATGCTCCTTACATTGGTGGTCAGTGGGAAGAATGCTCCTTACATTGGTGATCAGTGGGAAGAATGCTCCTTACATTGGTGATCAGTGGGAAGAATGTTCCTTACATTGGTGATCAGTGAGAAGAATGCTCCTTACATTGGTGATCAGTGGGAAGAATGTCCCTTACATTGGTGATCAGTGGGAAGAATGTTCCTTACATTGGTGATCAGTGGGAAGAATGCTCCTTACATTGGTGATCAGTGGGAAGAATGCTCCTTACATTGGTGATCAGTGGGAAGAATGCTCCTTACATTGGTGATCAGTGGGAAGAATGCTCCTTACATTGGTGATCAGTGGGAAGAATGTCCCTTACATTGGTGGTCAGTGAGAAGAATGTCCCTTACATTGGTGATCAGTGAGAAGAATGTCCCTTACATTGGTGATCAGTGGGAAGAAGGAGGAGGACACACCCAAAGAGCTCTCTGAGAGAACCAGCCTTTTTCAAGCCTGGGCCTTGCCTGCTAGCTTGGCCCAGGAATAATGCCTAATCCTGGGGGAGGCCCTGGGAGGGATCCCCCTGATGACACCTAGTGAGGAGGAGGTGGAGGACCTGACTGTGGGTCCAGGTCCTGCTACGGATACAAATGTCTTCAGTCAGAAGATTATCGATCGTTTTAGGGCGATTGGAAGAGAGGAAGAAAAACTTAAAGTTTTGAAGGCAGAACACAAAACCTTCAAAACCAAATATTTCCAGGCCTGGAGTAAAAATCGTTCGGCCATGAAGCCTGAGCTACAGGAATTGGAGGAAAAGGTGAAGAAACAATCTTTATTATTGGAAAAGATAAAAGTGGAGCATTTAAAGAAAACTGTGATGAGAGGAGATTTTCCAGCCAGACAGCAAGTTTCATGGCCCCACCTGCTGTGGTGGACGGTGTCCTGACTGAGGAGCAGAAAGAGAAGGCCTTGTGCAAAGAGTTGCCTGGAGTTTCTGATGGGACCTGTAGTTCCTCTGCTAAGTTTGCTGCACAAGGTATGCCTGCTGTTTGCAATGAGATTGCCTCACCTGAGCCTCCCTGTGGTGGGGGAGGGGATCAGCATATTGCACCATGTGCAGTGGAAGAAGCCATGGTGGTTTCACCTGTTGCAGTGTCAGACCAGCCTGCACTGTCCCCTGATGGAAGTCCTGTCCTGATGGAAGAGAACCGGCCAGCTGAAGCTTCTACAAGCACAGCAGAGGGAACTGTCACTGCTGGGAAGACGGCAGGAACTGTGAATATTTCAGCAAGTACTAAGAATGACAGTAATGATAAAGCAATGGATGTGGTGGGTGGTGGTGAAGGGGTTAATTCTGCTGGGAAAAATAAAAATGACATTCCTCCCCCTGCTCAGCAGAGGAAAGATTCATCGATTGTTCAGACCAAATCTGTACAATTGATATCTGCTACAAATCTGTCAGATGGTTCAAAACAAACAGATGTTTTATCTGCTGGGGGGAATGCGGGGATTTACGCGTCAGTTTTGGGGAGTCCCACCAAGGAGGGTGGGGGGAATGCTGCAAATGTTAGTGGTCACAATTTGGGGAGGTTTGGTGGTGGGATGGTTAGTGGTGCGAGGGGGCTAGCTCGGCAGCGGGTATGTGTGACCCCCGGGATGGGCTCCCCACCCAAAACAGGCCCAGCAGACGGAGGTTGTGGTTTTCAAAATCAAAAAGGTGCGGTTTATTTTCTATTTACAGTGACAAAAACACAGCAAGGCAAAAAAAACATAAACAAAATAAATCCTGGTCAACTTGACCTCTGACTAAACTTACAGGTTTCCTAACTAACGACTGGGATCAGCCTAGTGCTGTCCTAGTCCCTGGTTTTAAATGTCCAAGCAAAATATAGCCACACAGGCTTTCTCTCACCGCACAGGGGTTCACTCTCCCTAGACAGTCCACACAGGTCTGCTTCCAGGCATGAGCTAACATCTAATGAATCTGGGAGTTTTTTATAGAGGCCTAAATGAGCTGACAAGCTTCAGCTGGCCTCATCAACTCCCTGTCTGCACGACGCCCAGCCCTCTCCCTAGAGGTATGAGTCATCAATGAGCCCACTAGTCTCAGCTGGGCTTATACAACTCTCCACCTAGCTGTACAAGTCAGCGTAAAGCCTGAATCTGGGCGAAATATATCTACCCCCCTGGATGCAACCAGGTGACTTTACCTTCCTGCTGTCACATACCCCCCCCCTCTTGTTTTAACCTCGGGGTTGGAACACCAGCAATCAGGCATTCATGTACTCGAGACAAAGCATCCACATTCCCCATTTGAACGCCAGGGCGATGCTTTACTGTGAAGTTGAATTCCTGGAGGGCCAGGAACCACCTATTCACTCTTCTATTTGTTTCCTTGTTTTGAGCCATCCACTTTAACGGAGCGTGATCCGTAACCATGTCAAAGTGCCTACCTAGCAGGTAGTACCGAAGGGAATCTAGAGCCCACTTCACCGCTAAACACTCCTTTTCAACGGTGGCGTAATTTACCTCATGGGACTTCAACTTCCTGCTGAGGTAAATGACTGGGTGCTCTTCCCCGTTCCAGACCTGGGACAATACTGCTCCTAACCCCACATCTGACGCATCACTTTGTACGACAAAGTCTCTAGAGAAGTCGGGTGAGTACAACACTGGCTGGCTACATAAGGCTTGTTTCAAGAATTGGAATGCTGCCTCAGCCTCGGGGGTCCATTTAATCATGACCGACCCTTTCCCCTTCGTCAGGTTGGTTAGGGGCACAGCCTTAGAAGCAAAGTGGGGAATGAATCGCCGATAATACCCAGCGATTCCCAGAAAGGCTCGTACCTGCTTCTTGCTGTTGGGACGTGGCCAACTCTGGATGGCCTCGACTTTGTTGAGTTGGGGTTTTATTACTCCCCTCCCAATGGTGTACCCAAGATATTTGGCCTCCTCCTGCCCAATGGTACACTTCTTGGGGTTAGCCGTAAACCCTGCTTCCCGAACAGAGTCCAGGACTGCTTGCACTTTTGGCAGATGTGAGGCCCAATCTGTGCTATGGACAATTATGTCATCCAGGTAAGCCGCAGCATACTTCCGATGGGGCCTCAGCATCTGGTCCATTTTCCGCTGGAATGTGGCCGGCGCATTCTGTAACCCGAACGGCATTCTTTTATATTGGAACGCCCCGTCTGGGGTTACAAATGCGGTTTTCTCTTTGGCCGACTTGGCCAGGGGGATTTGCCAATACCCTTTTGTGAGGTCAAGAGTCGTCATGTATCGGGCTGTTCCCAGCCGGTCGATCAACTCATCTATACGTGGCATGGGGTAGGTGTCAAATTTTGTAACTTTGTTCAACTGACGAAAATCGTTACAAAATCGCCAGCTCCCATCCGGTTTAGGCACCAACACAATGGGACTAGACCAATCACTTTGGGACTCCTCTATCACCCCTAAGTTCAGCATTCTCTGTACTTCCTCCCGTATTGCCTCCCGTCGGGCCTCTGGGATCCGATAGGGTTTTAACTTCACCCTTTCACCGGGCGGGGTAATAATGTCATGCTCTACCCCAGATGTTTGTCCCGGCAGCTCAGAGAATACCTCCTTGTTGCGAAGTACAAACTCCTTAACCTCCTGTTGTTGGGGTTGTGACAAGGTGGCTGCGATTCCAACCTCAGGAATCACGCAACCAGTTTGAGCTGGTGACCAAGTGTCTGCGACTAGGGACTCTCTATCCCTCCAGGCTTTCAACAGATTAACGTGATAGATCTGTTCGGGCTTTCGCCTTCCTGGTTGTCTGACCTTGTAATTCACTTCGCTCACTTTTTCCATTATCTCGTAGGGGCCTTGCCATTTGGCAAGGAATTTACTTTCAACCGTAGGGACAAGTACCAATATCCTATCCCCCGGGGAAAAGGTACGGGTCTTGGCTCCACGGTTGTACACTCTCTGCTGTGCCAACTGCGCTTGGGCCAAATGTTCCTTCACGATGGGCATTACCTGTGCAATTCGATCTTGCATCAGGGCGACATGCTCAATCACACTCCTGTGGGGAGAACTCTCACTTTCCCAAGTTTCCTTGGCAATATCCAACAGCCCTCTTGGGTGTCTCCCATACAGTAACTCAAAGGGGGAGAATCCCGTAGAGGATTGGGGCACCTCCCTAATAGCAAACATCAAATAAGGAAGTAGACAGTCCCAATCCCTTCCATCTCTATCCACCACTTTCTTCAACATTTGTTTTAGGGTTTTGTTGAATCTTTCAACCAGCCCATCGGTTTGGGGGTGATACACAGATGTACGCAATTGCGTCACTTTGAACAATTTACACAGCTCTTTCATAACCCGGGACATAAAGGGTGTACCTTGGTCCGTAAGCAGTTCTTTACAAATACCCACCCGGCTAAAAACAAGAGATAGCTCTTTGGCTATGGTTTTGGCCGAGGTATTTCTGAGAGGGATCGCTTCTGGATAACGGGTGGCATAGTCCATTATAACCAATATGTACTGGTGCCCCCTAGCGGACTTGATTATAGGACCTACCAAATCCATTGCGATTCTCTCAAACGGGACCTCAATGATGGGTAGAGGGACCAGCGGGCTACGGAAATGTGGCATCGGGGCCGACCTCTGACACACAGGGCAGGAGGAACAATAATTTTCTATGTCCTTCATCACCCCAGGCCAATAGAATCTCTGTAATACCCTCTCTCGGGTTTTCTCTGTCCCCAGATGACCTCCAAGAATGTGCCCATGGGCCAACTCCAACACCAACTTCCTGTAAGGTTTGGGCACCACAAGCTGCTCAACGGTTTCTTCTGCCCTTTTTGCCACCCGATACAGTAGGTCCTTCTCTACGCTGAAGTATGGGTAAGTGCCAGTATTATCTGGGTTCACTAACTCGCCATCTATTTTCACTACGTTTTCCCGTGCCTTTATTAGGGCGGGGTCTTTCAACTGTTCTGTGGCAAAGTTTTCCCTGTGAACCTCAAGATCAGAAAACTCCACAGACGGTAGGTTTTCGTCTGAGGAGGTGGGCTCCTCTCCAGTTTCTTGAGTCTCCCCTGCCAATACTGACAAGGGAAATTCCGGAGAGTCCTCACCACTCTCAGGGGAGTTCTGGCTATCACATTCCTGGTACATAGGGGCACCAGTGGGGGGCTCAGGATCATCCCACAGTTCCCAGAACTTCGGAAAATCCCTTCCCACAATGGCGTCATGCGGTAACTGAGATACTAAGCCCACTGGATGAGAGAGGGTACCTTTGGGGGTCTCGAAACACACCGTAGTCACTGGATACTCTCGGGTGTCCCCATGCACACAAATAACGGCTACCTTGCTATTCCCAGAGACCTCTGTTTTAACTAACTCAGCCTTTATCAGGGTCACAAGGCTACCTGAATCCAGCAATACCACAACATTTCTACCATTAATACACATTTTGCATAAATGTTTCTCAGTTCCCCGAATGGCAGTGCATGCGACTGTCGCACACAGCGACTGACGTCTGCCCGTCAGAAAGTCACACTGCATGGGTTCCTCCACAACCGGGCAATTTGCTGCAATATGTCCCGCTTGCCGGCAGCGGTAGCAAACGATCCTTCTTGCGGCCTCTTGAGCCGCTGATTTCCCAGGCTGTTCTCGCCAAACTTGGGGTAGAGCTCCCACCCTCTCACTCTCTCCACCCTCACCCCTTGGAATCCTTTTATCCGCCCCTGGGGATGGTCTGGTCTTAGGGTGGAAAGTCCGAGTGTCTCTGGAAGAGGCCGTCAGGTTCTCTGTAGCCAAGTATTTCTCCACACGATCCACAAGACCATCGGCCGTCTCTGGGTCTCCATGGCTTACCCACTTTTGGATGGCAGTAGGAAGAGCTCTCAAAAACCGATCCATTACAACACGTTCCACAATCTTTGGTGCGGACAAAGTCTCTGGCTGTAGCCACTTTCTGCTCAGGTGAATGAGATCATACATTTGAGACCTGGGGGGTTTTCCAAGCTGGAAAGTCCAGTTATGCACACGCTGAGCCCGGACAGCCAGGGTGACACCCAGCCTTGCCAATATTTCAGCTTTTAGCATCACATAGTCTTTTGCTTGGTTAGGCTCTAGGTCATAGTAAGCTTTCTGCGATTCACCAGTTAACAGAGGAGCCACTAGTCCAGCCCACTGCTCCTCAGGCCACTTTTCTCTTTCAGCGGTCCTTTCAAATGTGGTCAAAAATACCTCTGGATCATCCTCTCCAGTCATTTTTGTCAATAAACGACTCACCCCAAAGGACGCGGTATTAGTGGGACGGCTTTCCTCACTGGTCTGCGGACGTTGCTGCATTACTGCTTCCATCTGTTGTTGTAGTCTCTGCTCTTGCTTCTGCAACAGGTCTATGAAGCGGGCCTCAGATTGCTGTTGGGCTTGTTGCTGAGCCTCCAGACTCTGTTGTAAAGTTGCAAGGCTCTGTTGATGAGCTTGCTGCTGGGCTGCAAGGCTCCTTTGCAAACCTGCATTTGTCTGCTGTTGATTGGCATTTGCTAGAGCCAGCTGTTTCAGTATCTCCTCCATGCTGGCTTAAAAAAAAAACTGCCACTGGTTCTCCACCAACTGCGAGGGGGCTAGCTCGGCAGCGGGTATGTGTGACCCCCGGGATGGGCTCCCCACCCAAAACAGGCCCAGCAGACGGAGGTTGTGGTTTTCAAAATCAAAAAGGTGCGGTTTATTTTCTATTTACAGTGACAAAAACACAGCAAGGCAAAAAAAACATAAACAAAATAAATCCTGGTCAACTTGACCTCTGACTAAACTTACAGGTTTCCTAACTAACGACTGGGATCAGCCTAGTGCTGTCCTAGTCCCTGGTTTTAAATGTCCAAGCAAAATATAGCCACACAGGCTTTCTCTCACCGCACAGGGGTTCACTCTCCCTAGACAGTCCACACAGGTCTGCTTCCAGGCATGAGCTAACATCTAATGAATCTGGGAGTTTTTTATAGAGGCCTAAATGAGCTGACAAGCTTCAGCTGGCCTCATCAACTCCCTGTCTGCACGACGCCCAGCCCTCTCCCTAGAGGTATGAGTCATCAATGAGCCCACTAGTCTCAGCTGGGCTTATACAACTCTCCACCTAGCTGTACAAGTCAGCGTAAAGCCTGAATCTGGGCGAAATATATCTACCCCCCTGGATGCAACCAGGTGACTTTACCTTCCTGCTGTCACAGTGGGTACAAGAGGAGAAATGTGGTCCAGTGTAAGTGGGAGGGGGAGGGGACCCCACCAGTAAGGGGGAGGGTGGTAGAGTTGGTTCTGGAAATGGGGTTTAATGTTTCAGATATTTTTGCTTTGATTTGCCCCGTGGGGAGTTATGAGTTTGATTTGTCCTTTGTAAAGCCTGAGGGTTTGGATTTGTTTTGGGAACGATTTAGGAGGTGCGGGGGCCTTCCGCAGTGGAACGGTTGGGTGCCAAAGGTGATTTCCAGGCAGCCTCTGATAAAATCTGTGACGATCCTGGTGCGTAATGAATCTATACCAGAGGCTGATTTAATAGTATGGCTACGCCGATACGGTGAGGTCCTCGCTCCACTGCGGAAGGTCCTTGATCTGCATGGGATTTGGACAGGGGCCTGGACAGTGTCATTAAAATTAGGGGTGCTGGGAAATGTAGTCCAACATCTGCCCTGTTCAGCCTTTCTGGGGAGGGATAGGCTGACCATTTTTTACCAAGGTCAGCCTAAAGTCTGTAACAAATGTGGTGAAAAGGGCCATTTTGCATCTACCTGCACCCGTAAAAAGTGTTCACTGTGCCAGGATCTGGGCCATCTGGCTAAGGATTTTACCGAAATTCGGTGCAATTTGTGCCAAAAGCTCGGTCATCCTTATAGTCAGTGCCCTGAGGCGTTACATAATTTGTTAGGATTGGAGTCTGAGCTGCAGAGGCTGGAAAAGGAGGATGAGGCCTCTGAAACTGTTGTTGTCCCTCCTGTGTCTGTGACATCTGTTGATTCTGTTTCCCCTAGTGATGTGGTCCCTGAGTCTGTCCCTCCTGTGTCTGTGACATCTGTTTCAGTTCCCCCTAGTGATATGGTCCCTGAGTCTGTCCCCCATGTGGTAGTCCCTGTTCCGTCTATACGTAGAACCTCCAGACTGGCGGAAGCTGCTGGGGGGGCAGGTTTAGCGGATCTTCCCACTCAGCCTCCAGTCCCTGCCCCTCGGCAGCGCAAACGTGTTCAGGGGAATGTGGGGGTGCTGGATGGGGGTGGGGCTGATGGAAGGGTGTCCATACCCCTGTCTCACGCTCTGTTGATGGGGATTCAGATGATGAGGGGTGGGAGAAGATTAGGAGGAAGAAAAAAAAGAGGAAGACAAGAAAAGCTGTAATTTCTTCCTCAGAGTCGGACCCAGGAGGGGTTCCTCTTGGCAACACTTTTTCTGTTCTGTCGGGTGATGAAATGTCAGATGTGTCTTTCTCATCTATGGATGAGGGGGAGTCACGCAGTCTGAAGAGAGCTGTTTCTGGGGATGAGAGTGTGGTAAGGGTTAAGAAACGACTCCCCCAATCATCCTGACGGCATATCAGACCTGCCTTTGGTGAACTGCCCATCTTTGGTTGGGGAGCTTATTTCTTTTTCTGTGTTGGTGTGAGTTGTAGTGAGATTTATTTTCCAGTAATGACATGATTTTTGCTTTTGCTGTAAAGTCTTTTTTGTTTGAGAGCAGATTTGCTATATTTTCATTTTTATGTATATATATTGTTTTAATGCTTATTGATTGCAAGTCCTTTAATAAAGAAAAATTGGGAAGAATGCAACGCTTACAATGGTGGTCGGAATGCCCCCCTTACAGATAGGCAAAAATAATATTGGTGTAATGCCACTGAATCTGCCATGTTACTTTGGCCTCAGAACTTTGGCACCCCATTTGGTGCAATTAGCCACATGTCGCAGAACCCCTCATGACCTCTGGAGGTTCCACAGAACTCTGGCTGAGATTGGTTGCCTTAATAGGGACCCCAAAAGTGTAACTGCGCTTCATTGCCTGTCACACTGATCTCCGCCACCAGGAGGTGCTGTGGGGCCTCCATTGTCTTTCCCCAGCACTGATGAGCGCGGTCAGAAGATGGTGTCATGTTCTGCTGAAAATTTCATCAGAACATCTGACTCCCTACACTTTTGTCATTAGAACACTTCAAACCATTCATTTATTGCTGTTTCTCGGGAGGGTAATGAGCTGTGAGATGCGGGCACGGCAATGCAGAGCGGCAGCTTGATCTCTCCCCTGTTCTGCGTCATCGCACGATTGTCTTTTATTGCGGAATATCTGGTAATGGATCTGAAATGGGATTTATGAAGCTGAAAAGAGAAAAAGCATGGAGGGGTTATCGCGGAGCACTGACTGTATTTATAGGAACTGGGGCACCATTTATGGGGTAATTAAACTGCTTAACCCCCTCACCACCGGCCTTCTGGGTAAATGTGACCGCATGGAGTTGCCCTTTATGCTGTGCTATTAAAGTGGATTTCCACCCAAAAATTGAACTTCCGCTTTTCGGAACCCCCCCCCCCTCCGGTGTCACATTTGGCACCTTTCAGGGGGTAGGGGGTGCAGATACCTGTATAAAACAGGTATTTGCACCACTTCTGGGTATTGACTCCCGCGGGAGTCACGCCCATTCACGTCACCCCCCTGCTGTCTTCTGGGAAACACACTGTTCCCAGGAGAGAGCGGAGACCAGTGACGGGACAGCATGCGCAGTAGAAAACCGGGCAGTGAAGCCGCAAGTGAAGGCTTCACTTCCTGATTCCCTCACCGAGCATGGCGGCGGCAGCATCCGAGGACCGAGTGATTGCTCAGCCTCGTCTACCGACATCGCGGGCGCCCAGGACAGGTAAGTGTCCATTTTTTAAAAGTCAGCAGCTGCAGTATTTGTAGCTGCTGGCTTTTAAAAAAAATAATAAAAAAATTCGGGTGGACCTCCTCTTTAAGTGTGCTGGGAGCGTGCTCAATCATGAGCCCTTGGCACTGTGACTGCGCTGTCACCAACAGCTTCCTGTCACGTGGTGATGATCGGGAGTCGGTAGGATAGGCTCCCGATCATGTGATCATTGTGACAGCCAATATCAGTGATCACATGACTGAGAAGCCTTACAAACTCTTAAAGGGCCAGCAGGAGCCAAGGGTTAAAAAGGGTTGGCTAACAGCTAAGCCAGGGGTCTCCAAATTTTCTAAACAAAGGGCCAATTTAGACTTCCGACTTCAGGGTAGCCGAACTGTGGCCATTGGGACTAAACAATCCCCTATCATTGATGTCAGTGGGAGGAATTGTGCCCCATGACTGGTGTCATTGGTAAGAATTGTGCCCCATCATTGGTGTCAGTAGGAGGTATAGTGCCCCATTGTTGGCTTTAGTGAAAGGAATAGTGCCCCATCATTGGTCTATGTAGGAGGAATAGTACCCCATTGTTGGTGTCAGTGGGAGGAAAAGTGCCTCATTATTGGTGTTAGAGGAAAGAATGGACTCCCATCATTGGTGTCGGTGGAAGGAATAGTGCTCCATCACTGGTGTCATTGGTAAGAATAGTGCCCCATCATTTGCAGGAATTGTGCGCTATCGTGGGTGTCAGTAGGAGGTATAGTGCCCCATCATTGGTCTCAGGAGGAATAGTACCCCATTATTGGTGTCCGTGGGAGGAAAAGTGCCCTATCATTGGTGTCGGTGGAAGGAATAGTGCCCCATCACTGGTGTCATTGGTAAGAATAGTGCCCCATCATTGGTGTCTTTGGTAAGAACTGTGCCCCATTGTTGGTGTCTATAGGAGGAACTGTGCCCTTCATTGGTGCCAGTGAATGAAATAGTGCCCCAAGGGCCAGACAAAAGCAAGCAAAGGGCCACCCCGGCCCCCCAGGCCACAGTTTAGAGACCACTGAGCTAAGCAGACAGATGCAATACATATACCGGAGTTTTCTCTGTCACAGGATTTATTTTTCTGTCCGTCCAGTCCTGAGATTTGCGCAGCCAGCCTGGTGAACTGATTTTATGTACTGCAGTTAGGCAACATGGCTGGTCACCTACCCAACCCTAGCTTGTGATTGGACTGCGAAGGAACAGCAGCAGACTAATACGATCTTCCCTCTGTTCTCCTCCTGTTTGCATGTTCCTGTTTAACACATGAAGAGAGATCTGATATCAACAAGTCTTATCTTACCTTTATGGTGTCCGTGTACAGAACCCGAGCCAGAGCCTCACACAGGACCTCTGTGTTCCTCCGGAGCCTCCCCATGTCCACCCGAGTCCTGCCACACATCGGAAGAGAAGAAAGATCCACTGTACTTTTATACATCATATAGCCAGACAGTGGTAGACACCTGACCATCACACCTACCTATATGTCCAAAAGCCACCAACATACAGTATCTCACAAAATTAAGTACACCCCTCACATGTTTGTAAATATTTTCTTCTATCTTTTCATGTGACAACACTGAAGAGATGACCCTTTGCTACAATGTAAAGTAGTGAGTGTACAGCTTGTATAACGGTGTAAATTTTCTGTCCCCTCAAAATAACTCAACACACAGCCATTAATGTCTAAACCGCTGGCAACAAAAGTGAGTACACCCCTAAGTGAAAATGTCCAGATTGGGCCCAAAGTGTCAATATTTTGTGTGGCCACCATTATTTTCCAGCACTGCCTTAACCCTCTTGGGCATGGAGGTCACCAGAACTTCACAGGTTGCCACTGGAGTCCTCTTCCCCTCCTCCATGACGACATCACGGAGCTGGTGGATGTTAGAGACCTTGCGCTCCTCCACCTTCCGTTTGAGGATGCCCCACAGATGCTCAATAGGTTTTGGGTCTGGAGACATGCTTGGCCAGTCCATCACCTTTACCCTCAGCTTCTTTAGCAAGGCAGTGGTGGTCTTGGAGGTGTGTTTGGGGTCGTTATCATGTTGGAATACTGCCCTGCGGTCCAGTCTCTGAAGGGAGGGGATCATGCTCTGCTTCAGTATGTCACAGTACATAAAAATAACCGAAAATTATTTAGTGTGAAATCACAATGTGATATCACCTTAAAGGTGACGTGACTGAACAATGTAATGTGTAAATTAAACAATGAATGATATACTTTGAGCCTCTGGGTAATAAATGATGTTACACTCTATTCCCTGGTATTACACACAAGAGAATTGCAGTTCATAAATGGCATAAAGTCCCCAGAAAAAAGAATAAAGTGAAAAAGGGTTCAATCTCTTCAAAATTGAATTCGTGACTTCAAAACTGAAACACCATGGAAGAAGCGCTGATACGACAGAAAGGAATCCACCACCTTATCTTTCTCAGGCTGCTTACCAGAAATCCTGATCCCTGAGAGAGATCAGTCTGAGTAGATGGCTATTATCCCCGCCCGGGTCTCTAATTGGCTCTCTCTGTACTTATATTCCTCTAGGCTTCAGTCTGTAGTCCCCAGATATCTCCACGAATCACATTTAGGGTGAAAAAGAAAGCCCCATAGCGTAATCCAATATTATAAAACGTTTATTAAAATAAAAAGATGCACTTACAGCATGTTGAATAAAAAACAGCAGTGGTTGTGTATAAGGCCGGCCGGCCGGCTCTCACTACCCGTTGCTTCCGGGATTCGTATTGTGGTGACGTCAGCACGCCGCTCCTCCCTACGTCGTTTCGACAAACCTGTCGTCATCCAGGGGCACGGGCGGCGTGCTGATCCACCACCATTTTATGTGCTGTGAGCGATAGCTGGGTCCGCCCAGAACAGAGTTCCCATGTTAAATGTGGGGTAGGGATGTGAACCCCTTTTATATCATATTAGGTTTGATTTCAACCAACGTATAGTATTTCTGTAGCCTTATACCTTATGTGCCTGTATATTTAGGATGCATATGGGCGGAGTGTGCTTGCTAATTTAATGCAAGTTTCACTCACAGTGAGCTAACTGTTTAGTTGGATCCCTTTTTCGTTTACATATCTGATTTACGTCTGACATTGCCAGCGCTAGTCAGTGTTTTGGATGTAAGGGCAGTTTGCCCATTTTCAATATGGTGATATGTGTAGCGGAGATGCCGAGAGTTCAGATCCAGTCGGACTCCGTTAATGTCACTGATATGTTACAATGATTTATACTGAATAGGCTCACTCATAGTGAGTGGATATCCCGGCCGTGATCTTTTGTATCTATATGTCGGAGTAGGATCCGACAGTGAGATCAAAGGTAAAAGGTTATTAATGTAAGGGCAGTTTGCCCATTTTCAAGATGGCGACACCCGCAGCTGGGATGCTGGGAACTCTGTTCTGGGCGGACCCAGCTATCGCTCACAGCACATAAAATGGTGGTGGATCAGCACGCCGCCCGTGCCCCTGGATGACGACAGGTTTGTCGAAACGACGTAGGGAGGAGCGGCGTGCTGACGTCACCACAATACGAATCTCGGAAGCAACGGGTAGTGAGAGCCGGCCGGCCTTATACACAACCACTGCTGTTTTTTATTCAACATGCTGTAAGTGCATCTTTTTATTTTAATAAACGTTTTATATTGAGTGAGTGAGTGAGCGAATAACTTGTATAGCGCTACAAATGCGAACTAAATCGCCTCAAGGCGCTTTGCATCCAGTGACATCCTGACCCTTCAGAATAGGTGGGTCTTAAGTTTTTTCCTGAAGGCCCGGTGGTTTTCTTCCATGCGGATGTTGGTGGGTAGAGCGTTCCATAGCTGTGGTCCTTGGACTGCAAATCTTCGTTCTCCCTTTGATTTGTAGCGGGACTTGGGGATGTGAAGGAGGTTTTGGTTGGTTGATCGGAGATTGCGATTGGGGGTGTAGTGTTTTATCTTCTCGCATAGATATTGTGGAGCGTTTCCCTGTGTGCACTTGTGGGTGAGACAGAGGGTCTTGAATGTGATCCGATCCTTTACGGTTAGCCAATGAAGGGTCCTTAGTGATGGGGTGATGGATTCCCAAGGTTTTTTTCCCGTTACCAGCCTGGCAGCCGTGTTCTGGATGACTTGTAGGCGCGAAATCTGGTATTTGGGTAGTCCGAGGTAGAGGGCGTTTGCGTAATCGAGTCGGGAGTTGATAATTGTTCCAACTACTACTGCTGTATCCTCTTTTGGGATGAAGGGGATGAGTCTACGTAGTAGACGGAGGAGATGGTGAGCTCCGCTGACTACTGATCCAATTTGTGCGTCCATCGACATCTCCGAGTCAAAGATGACTCCGAGACTTTTGACTTTGGTGCTCGGGGTAACGGTCTGTCCAAGGATAGTGGGGAGTGTCCAAGAAGTCTTAGTTTTTGTCTTTCGGTTTGCGTTGAGGAGAAGGAGTTCTGTTTTGGATCCGTTGAGTTTGAGGGAATTCTCAGTCATCCATTCATCGATCAATGTGAGACAGGTTTCCAATCCGTGATATTGGTCTTTTTTCCCGGTGATACGAAAGTAGAGTTGGGTGTCGTCAGCATATGAGTGGTAGCACAGGCCCTGTTTGCTGATGATTTTGAGGAGTGGGCGGAGGTAGATGTTAAAGAGCACGGGTGACAGGGGTGATCCTTGGGGGACTCCGCAAGAAATTGTGCGAGTTTCAGAGGTGAAGGCTCCTAGTTTCACTGTCTGGGAACGATTGTCTAGGAAGGATGCGAACCAGTGCAGGTCAGGGTCTGCGACTCCGGCTACTTCTTTAAGGCGAATGAGTAGAGTTTTGTGGTCTACTGTGTCGAACGCTGCACTGAGGTCCAGCAGCACCAGGAGACATGATTCTCCGTCATCTGCTGCTTCGAGGGTGTCATCCCATATTTTAAGAAGTGCTGTTTCTGTGCCATGGCCTGGGCGGAAGCCTGATTGTAGTGGATCCAAGAGTTTGTGGGTGTCCAAATAGAGTTGTAGCTGTTGTACTACTGCTTTCTCCATGATCTTGGAGATGGTGTTGAGGCTTGTTACCGGTCTGCGGTAGTTTGGGTCTTTGGGGTCCAGGTTGGGTTTCTTTAGGAGGGGTTTGATTATGCCTATTATTGGATTACGCTATGGGGCTTTCTTTTTCACCCTAAATGTGATTCGTGGAGATATCTGGGGACTACAGACTGAAGCCTAGAGGAATATAAGTACAGAGAGAGCCAATTCGAGACCCTGGCGGGGATAATAGCCATCTACTCAGACTGATCTCTCTCAGGGATCAGGATTTCTGGTAATCGGCCTGAGAAAGATAAGGTGGTGGATTCCTTTCTGTCGTATCAGCACTTCTTCCATGGTGTTTCAGTTTTGAAGTCACGAATTCAATTTTGAAGAGATTGAACCCTTTTTCACTTTATTCTTTTTTCTGGGGACTTTATGCCATTTATGAACTGCAATTCTCTTGTGTGTAATACCAGGGAATAGAGTGTAACATCATTTATTACCCAGAGGCTCAAAGTATATCATTCATTGTTTAATTTACATGTTACATTGTTCAGTCACGTCACCTTTAAGGTGATATCACATTGTGATTTCACACTAAATAATTTTCGGTTATTTTTATTCACAATTTTTACATAGTTGCGCATCTTTAGTTCCTTATAATATTGTTATTTGTGTGTGTCTCACATTTTTTAGTTGCAGCACAGATATTGAGTTATCACATTCAGTTTTTACAGACAGCGCAGTATTCCTACACTTTTTACATTTTGCCATTGAGATACATATATATTGCAGCAGTCTGACACCTTTAGGGTGATATATAGGTTTTTTGAACCTAAAACATCCATTTAAATCTAGGGTATCGGTTACTATACTAACGGTTAAGTTTTTTGCAATTATTGCACTAAGTAAGATTTAATTCATAATATTCTATTATTATCCATTGGAACACCAATGGATATTTTTGAATATCGGGCTTCTAAGGTGGTCAACACTCAAGGTGTATTTGAGACCTTTAACACCAAAGATGGAGATTTGGGGGGACTATTTGTCAGATTCAAAAATCTGACCATTTCTGAGGTACACACCCAATGGGATATAGCCTTTTTGGAGACGTACATCAAATTAAGCATGGTCCCAAGAAGCCTACGATGGGAGGTATGTCCCCAAAAGGGAGAGATAGAGTTGGAAAGTTGGTTCCGGTATTTTAATGATGCTGGGGTCAATTTTTTACGCTTCCTAGTCGGTAGAAAAAATAGCAAATTAACCAGACTAGATGGGGAGATAAAAACCCTTAAAGATAGTCTCCTTCCTCATAAAGAGGGGGAAGAATATAAGGAGCGAACCATTAATCTTTTAAAATTATTAGATAAGGAGGAGAAGGAACAAATAATCAAAAAAAGAAAGAAATACAATAGGGACTATGGGGATTATCAAGCCAATTTCGGCTTTGAATGGCAAAAGAAATTGGCTAATGAGGAGTTGGATAAACAGGAAACAAGAATGGAGGCTATTATTCAGGGAGATAATGCCCCAGATACTTCCACAGGGGCAATACAACATTTGCCCATCAGGGAAGTCTCACATAAAACTCCTAAGAAAACAACTAATAACAAATCGGGTAAGAAAGGAAGGCGGGTGTCGTATCAGTCACCCAAACGAACACAGGTACCTCCCAAAGGGGGACAACCTCCAAGAAATACTGGATGGAACCAACAATATGATTCAAGGAGGAGAGATGATCGTGATTATGGCCAACAACAATATAGTAATAATCAACACCAATCCTATAGGGACCCTCCTGGGTCTAGGAGAGAGACCGATAGAGGCTCGTATAACAACTATGGTTATGATAGACCACCCTATCAAAGTCCTCGACAGGACGAGCGGACTTACTATGATAGGTACAGAGAGGATTGGGAGTTTATCAACAGGGGAGAATCCCATAACCGTTTTTTCCCTCTTAGAGATAGGGACGGTCCTGTACACCAGAAACAGAGTGAGTATGATCTGGAAGACCAGGAACTCACATGGTCTACTAGAGACCGATCAAGGAGACCCAGTGGGAAAACGCAAGATCAACACCATTGGGGTTTTCCCAAAGCCAATCAGGGCATAAAGAGGCCCATAGAAAACAAAGAGGAACAAGAGGGGGGAGGAGAGCACAATCTAAAAAAACCAAGAGCATAACAGGTGAAGGCATTTTCAACCTCAGTTCCCAAACCTTGACAGAATCTGAAACAGCTCTTTTGAATAAGGGTTTAAAATTTGCCCCTCCTCGAAAACTCAATAAATTCGAAACGTACATGGACGTACACAAGTACGTTAGGAGAATTAACATCAAAAGGCATTTCGCTAGTATTCCAACACGCCAGGGGGGATTAGTGTTGAATAATTATCAATATACGGGACTGTCCAATGCTTCCACTTTTAACCCCCCAGGTACCCTAGCACCATCACTGAGAGTATTTCGTGATGTGGTTCTGCGAGATTTGGAATCTGTAAAAACAACAAATAAAAAAATGGAGAAGAATTTAGAGCAGGGCTTAGACACCTTGTGTAACAATAAACAATTGGTTATACGCCCCGCCGATAAAGGGGGGGGGGGATAGTGATCCTTGATAGGGTTGACTATCTTCAAGAATTATCCAGGATTGTTGGGGATCAGGAGACCTATACCCTCTTGGTCGGAAATCCAATCATTAAATATAAAAAGACCCTGGATGACTTGGTACTAAAGGGCGTACAATTAGGAATTCTGAATGAAAAGGAACAGCTTTTTTTGGTCCCTAAGGCACCGAGGGTTCCTATCCTGTACTGTTTGCCTAAAATACATAAAAGTCTGACTTGCCCCCCGGGACGTCCGATAGTTAGCGGAATTGATTCCATCACGTCCCGGGTGGGCAAGTATATAGACTTTTTTCTTCAACCATTAGTGCTGAAAATGCCGTCCTATCTGAAAGACACCAGACATGTAATTAATTTGCTGGCAGATCAACATCCCAGTGAACACATGTGGATGGTCACAGCTGATGTGACATCACTTTATACTATAATTCCCCATTCTTTGGGGTTATCAGCTGTTAAGTATTATTTAAATCTCCATTCAACAACATCGGAAGAACAACAAAATTTCATTATGGAGCTCCTAGATTATGCGGCAAAACACAACTATTTCTGGTTCAGTCACAACTTCTACAAGCAGGAACAGGGAGTAGCCATGGGGGCGAAATATGCCCCCAGCTTGGCCAATCTGTTCATGGCCAAATGGGAGGAGGACGTCATCTTTAAAGACCGAAGCCCACATCTTAAACTTTGGGCTAGGTATATTGATGACGTCCTCCTCCTCTGGGATGGCACAGTTGCACAGCTGGAAGCTTTCTTCCTAGAGATCAATCAGAATGATAGAGGCATACGTTTCATTTATGAGGCTAGTCAAGTACGGATTAATTTTTTGGACCTTACAATCACCAAGAGTGAAGTGGGTTTCAAAACGATATCGTACTTTAAACAAACTGACCGCAACGCTTGTATACCGAGCGATAGTTGCCACAAGGACTCTTGGCTGAAGTTAGTGCCGAAAAGCCAATTTGTTCGCATGCGGAGAAATTGTTATGAAAAGTCCGATTACTTTCTCCAGGCCAATATCCTGAAAGATAGGCTATTGGAAAAGGGCTATGATGAGAAAGCCTTGGAAGACACTTTGAAGGAAGTGGGGGGCATGGAAAGATCATCTTTGTTAACAAATGGCCCAAAAAAGAAACAAGAACAATTGTGTATACCATTCATCACAACATACTCTACACAGCATTATATGATAAAAAGAATCATTCGGAAACACTGGCATCTTTTGGGGAGTGACCGTATCATCAACACTTTCCTCCCAACAATCCCACAAGTTATTTTCAGGGGTGCCCCTTCCCTGAGAGATAGAGTGGCACCCAATGTGGTTGACCCTCCACCTAAGAAAGTCTATTTTTTCCAAAAATTATCTGGGTACCATCAATGCCGTCGGTGCCAGGTGTGCTCCATAAACAAAATCAGATCTAAAAAGACTGAAGTATTTGTATCCAGCAGTAATTCATAAGATCGATACTTTTGTCACATGCAGTTCCACAGGCGTTGTATATCTCCTACAATGTCCTTGCGGGATGCAATATATAGGTAGGACGAAACGGACCATGCAAATAAGACTTGGAGAACACATAGCTAACATTAAGAGTGGCTTCCAATATCATTCGGTATCCAAGCATTATGACTTACACCACCAGCGCAATCCAGAGGGTACTTCCTTTTTAGGAATTGACAGGTATAGTCCTCATTGGAGGGGTGGGTCTCTAGTCAGGGAAATATCCCGCATGGAAATGAGCTGGATCCATAAGGTCCGCTGCTATACCCCTTATGGGCTTAACGTCGACATTGATGTCAATGCATTCATCGATAACAGCTAGGTGGATATAATTTCTGTATAGCAATGTAAACTGGTTCTGAGCTCTCGGTACATCCCCATTCCATCACTATCGATACCCTTAGGGGACCTATGGCACCGAGACAAATACTCCAGTTATACACATTCAGATTGGTGTAGTGCATTGATCCATGGACATCTTAAGGGGGTCGCCCTTGGGGATGTCTATGGGTTTATTTGAGTACACATCAGGTTTGTTGAACATGTGTTTTTTCATTATGGTGTCGGGGTGTGTGCTTCGGCGGCACCCATACATTTATGGTGAATATATATGCTCATAGAATCCAACAGACAGATCCAATTCGCTTAGATATTTGGTTTACAATAACCTTTCTCCAGTAATTCCCTTCTTTCTATTTTTTAGTTCCTTCTCCCATAGTGACATTCCATATGCAGATGGCCATGGTTTTTTTATATTAAGAAACAATGAGTGTAATTGTGAATCTGTCCACAGGGTGGCGGTCACATTACACCTATCTAGCATATGGAGAAACACTTTAAATTTTTAAATATTTTAATGGCTTGGAATACATTTATACGTTATGATATATCCAGTAAATGTGGGGTAGGGATATCAACCCCTTTATATCAAATTAGGTTTGATTTCAACCAACGTATAGTATTTCTGTAGCCTTATACCTTATGTGCCTGTATATTTAGGATGCATATGGGCGGAGTGTGCTTGCTATTTTAATGCAAGTTTCACTCACAGTGAGCTAACTGTTTAGTTGGATCCCTTTTTCGTTTACATATCCGATTTACGTCTGACATTGCCAACGCTAGTCAGTGTTTTGGATGTAAGGGCAGTTTGCCCATTTTCAATATGGTGATATGTGTAGCGGAGATGCCGAGAGTTCAGATCCAGTCGGACTCCGTTAATGTCACTGATATGTTACAATGATTTATACTGAATAGGTTCACTCATAGTGAGTGGATATCCCGGCCGTGATCTTTTGTATCTATATGTCGGAGTAGGATCCGACAGTGAGATCAAAGGTAAAAGGTTATTAATGTAAGGGCAGTTTGCCCATTTTCAAGATGGCGACACCCGCAGCTGGGATGCTGGGAACTCTGTTCTGGGCGGACCCAGCTATCGCTCACAGCACATAAAATGGTGGTGGATCAGCACGCCGCCCGTGCCCCTGGATGACGACAGGTTTGTCGAAACGACGTAGGGAGGAGCGGCGTGCTGACGTCACCACAATACGAATCCCGGAAGCAACGGGTAGTGAGAGCCGGCCGGCCTTATACACAACCACTGCTGTTTTTTATTCAACATGCTGTAAGTGCATCTTTTTATTTTAATAAACGTTTTATAATATTGGATTACGCTATGGGGCTTTCTTTTTCACCCTAAATGTGATTCGTGGAGATATCTGGGGACTACAGACTGAAGCCTAGAGGAATATAAGTACAGAGAGAGCCAATTAGAGACCCTGGCGGGGATAATAGCCATCTACTCAGACTGATCTCTCTAAGGGATCAGGATTTCTGGTAAGCAGCCTGAGAAAGATAAGGTGGTGGATTCCTTTCTGTTGTATCAGCGCTTCTTCCATGGTGTTTCAGTTTTGAAGTCACAAATTCAATTTTGAAGAGATTGAACCCTTTTTCACTTTATTCTTTTTTCTGGGGACTTTATGCCATTTATGAACTGCAATTCTCTTGTGTGTAATACCAGGGAATAGAGGGTAACATCATTTATTACCCAGAGGCTCAAAGTATATCATTCATTGTTTAATTTACACATTACATTGTTCAGTCACGTCACCTTTAAGGTGATATCACATTGTGATTTCACACTAAATAATTTTCGGTTATTTTTATTCACAATTTTTACGTAGTTGCGCAGCTTTCGTTCCTTATAATATTGTTATTTGTGTGTGTCTCACATTTTTTAGTTGCAGCACAGATATTGAGTTATCACATTCAGTTTTTACAGACAGCGCAGTATTCCTACACTTTTTACATGTCACAGTACATGTTGGCATTCATGGTTCCCTCAATGATCTGTAGCTCCCCAGTGCCGGCAGCACTCATGCAGCCCCAGACCATGACACTCCCACCACCATGCCTGACTGTAGGCAAGTCACACTTGTCTTTGTACTCCTCACCTGGTTCCTGCCACACACGCTTCACACCATCTGAACTAAATAAGTTTATCTTGGTCTCATCAGTAATCCAGGCATGTCCAAAGTCTGGCCCACGGCCCGGTTTCGGACGGCCCGCCTGGTGATCTTGATATATACCGGTATATCTTTTATGGCCCCCAACGAATCCCCGAGCGCCGGGGGCCACAAAAGATAGTGTAGCGGCCTCACCCCTCTCACCCCTTCTTCTCAGCTTGTTGTCTTGTCTAGGGGGATCAGGGAGGAGGGGTGTGGTACACTACGGCCCATGTCCTCTAATGTGTAGAGGTGAAAGCCAACACCTGTTTACCTTTTGGGTCGTGTGCATAACCCAGAGCCAAGTCCGTTCTGTAGATGACCCCCCTTTGCTCCCAGTAACTGAAGTTCCACACCACTGAAAAGGTCCAACTCTTATTTATTCTCTGACAGTAATAAATCGTCTCTTAACAGCAGACAGGTTGTGACCCAAAGAACAGCTCAGTATAGGTGGGGAGTAGGTCGAGGCACCATCCTTAAATAGAACTAACCATTGTAGTGTCACCAACAGTTATGGCGCACAGCCTCTGCCACCGACCGTGTAGAACAGGAACAGAATTACCTTTGCTAAGTGCAGCCCCTGTCAGAGGGAAGAAATCCTTCCAAGAGAGTTACCAGAGGCCCCGCTGTCACCAGCAATGCTGCACCGGACTGTTCGGAGGGGTTACGCTCCCTGGCCTCCTCGTCTCAGATTGGGGCGCCCAACACCTTAGGGCCCCTTGGACTCTTCCACCCTTGCGGAACCCAGTCGAAGGTACTGGGCCCCGGGCCTCCTCAGTAGTACCTCACCCCAGGCTGAAGGTGCCTGGGATGGACTCCATCTCCCGGCCAGGTCAAGGGCACCTGGGCCCGGAACTCCGGAACGCCAGCACCCAGGCTGAAGATCTCTGACCTCCGAAGACTGACCCTGTGTTAAGGGCGTCTGTCCCCTTTATCTCCTCTCCCGACAGGCACAGCAGGTTCCCCGCCCCGCCGCACCACTGCCGAAACAGGACAAAAAGGGGACAGCACTGCAGTGATGGTTCAACCCCGGCCCAGGGCGACAGTGCCACCCACAGGCCGCAGGGAACTGCACACCACTGGAATCCTCCACGAAGGAAAATGGTCCCAAATTCCCTAACAATCAGTGCATCCGGGTCATACGACCACCCAGATGTGCCCCCTAAATTTAAATACCCGCTACACTAGTATGCTGGCTGCCTTGGAGGAGAGGGACAAGTGCCGTGCATACAGGAGAGTATTTCCTGTTTACACAGCACCTGTGTAAAAGGAAGTCCCGTCTCCTGCGCTGCCATTGGACAACTGTTCTGTCCATCACAGGAGGCGGGACTTTCAATTAAAGAGGCCCGTCGAGAAAACAGGAGTTTCTCCTGTTTGTCTGTTGGCGCTCGTCCCCGCCCCCTCCCTGTCTCCTCTGCAGGCTACACTGACAATAATAGTGAGTCTGCATTCATGGCAATTTTGTGGGTGCTGCATTCATGGAAATACAATGGGTGCTGCAATTTTGGCAATTTAGTGGGTGCTGCATTCATGGCAATACGGTGGGTGCAGCATTCATGGCAATTTAGTGGGTGCTGCATTCATGGCAATACGGTGGGTGCTGCATTCACGGCAATACGGTGGGTGCTGCATTCACGGCAATACGGTGGGTGCTGCATTCACGGCAATACGGTGGGTGCTGCATTCACGGCAATACGGTGGGTGCTGCATTGACGGCAATACGGAGGGTGCTGCATTGACGGCAATACGGAGGGTGCTGCATTGACGGCAATACGGAGGGTGCTGCATTGACGGCAATACGGAGGGTGCTGCATTCACGGCAATACGGAGGGTGCTGCATTCACGGCAATACGGAGGGTGCTGCATTGACGGCAATACGGAGGGTGCTGCATTGACGGCAATACGGTGGGTGCTGCATTGACGGCAATACGGTGGGTGCTGCATTGACGGCAATACGGTGGGTGCTGCATTGACGGCAATACGGTGGGTGCTGCATTGACGGCAATACGGTGGGTGCTGCATTCCTGGCAATACGGTGGGTGCTGCATTCCTGGCAATACGGTGGGTGCTGCATTCCTGGCAATACGGTGGGTGCTGCATTCCTGGCAATACGGTGAGGCTGCAGATGGCCACTGATTAGGCTGCATTGATGGGCACTGACCATTATTTTGCTTCACAGTTCTTTATTTAAAATTTAAGATTTTTTTGTTCCTGAAACTTCTTTTTTTAAATTGAAGGTGCGATAAATACGGTATATCCAAATAATACGCCCAAGCTCATCTCTTAACCACACACGGCCACAAAGGCTTGTCTTGTTGGGCAGTGTATTAGTGCTCAGAGGAACACACTTAGACCGGATTTTAATGGTTTAACGAATGTCAGGCAAAATGGTCGGCCCTCAAGCATGTTCACTTCATCAAATCTGGCCCTCTTTGAAAAAAGTTTGTCTTCAGCAAACTGTTTACAGGCTTTCTTGTGCATCATCCTTAGAAGAGGCTTCCTTCTGGGATGACAACCATGCAGACCAATTTGATGCAGTGTGCGGCGTATGGTCTGAGCACTGACAGGCTGACCCCCCACCCCTTCAGCCTCTGCAGCAATGCTGGCAGCACTCATACGTCTATTTCCCAAAGACAACCTCTGGATATGACGCTGAGCACGTGCACTCAACTTCTTTGGTCGACCATGGTGAGGCCTGTTCTGAGTGGAACCCGTCCTGTTAAACCGCTGTATGGTCTTTGCCAAGACCCTGAAACTGAGCTGCAGCACGGTGGCCATCTTCTTATAACCTAGGCCATCTTTATGTAGATGGCTCGACTCGACTACCCAAACTCCCTCTACCTCGGACTACCAAAATATCAGATTTTGCGTCTAAAAGTCGTCCCGAATACAGCAGCCAGACTGATAACAGGAAAAAAAACCTGGGAATCTATCACCTCGTCCCTGAGGTCCCTTCATTGGCTAACCTTGGAGGATCAAGTCACATTCAAGACCCTCTGTCTCACCCACAAATGCACACAAGGAAAAGCCCCACATTACCTATGCGAGAAAATAAAACCCTACAACCCTGGTCGGACCCTTCGGTCGACGAATCAAAACCTGCTCTGCATCCCCAAGACCCGCTACAAATCTAAAGGAGAACGAAGGTTTGCAGTTCAAGGACCACGGATGTGGAACGCACTACCAACAATCATCCGCATGGAAGAAAACCATTGCGACTTCAGGAAAAAAACTTAAGACCCACCTCTTATGAAAGGATCAGGACCACTCTGGATGCAAAGCGCCTTGAGGCGATTTAGTTCGCATTTGCTTCGCTATACAAGTTCTCACTCACTCAGAGCAACAATTTTTTTTCCAGAATTCTTTGAGAGTTCTTTGCCATGAGGTGCCATGTTGAACTTCCAGTGACCAGTATGAGAGAGTGAGAGCGATAACACCAAATTTAACACACCTGCTCCCCATTCACACCTGAGACCTTGTAACACTAACCAGTCACATGACACCGGGGAGGGAAAATGGCTAATTGGGCCCAATTTGGACATTTTCACCTAGGGGTGTACTCACTTTTGTTGCCAGCGGTTTAGACAGTAATGGCTGTGTGTTGAGTTATTTTGAAGGGACAGCAAATTTACACCGTTATACAAGCTGTACACTCACTACTTTACATTGTAGCAAAGTGTCATTTCTTCAGTGTTTTCACATGAAAAGATCGAATAAAATATTAGCAAAAATGCGAGGGGTGTACTTACTTTTGTGATACTGTACATGGCCAGAACTGTATGGACCCTGTGAGAACAGTGGTGTCAGATCACAGATGCTGTTGTCACATATTGGTGGCACCGGGTTGATTCATGATCTTGCTGGCTTTAGGAACCTCTGCTAAGAAAGTTTAATGGAATGCCTGGTGGGGGGTGTATGGAATTCTGACTTCCACAAACAAAAAGATTTGAACTTGTGTCGCATACTGACAAATTTTAACAAAATATTTAGAAACCACAGTGTATCTGATTTAGTTTGAGGGGTGCCAAGACCTCATTACCATCACTGACCCTCATCCAAATTTTGGAGTTCAGGTGTATCCAGTGAAGGGTACTGGTAATCATACATCATACGAAGACATTGTAGACAATTGTGCTCCTCCACCCTTGTGGTAACAGTTTTGGTTGAGACCTTTTCTGTTCCAGCATGACTGTGCCCCTGTGTACAAAGCCAGCTCCATAAAGACATGGTTGGACCAGTTTAGTGTGGAGGAACTCAAGTGTCCGGAACATCTCTGGGATGAATTGGAACACTGATTGCAAGCCAGGTAATTGTTTTTTTTTTTGGGGGGGGGGTTTTGGCACCCAATGTGGGGCTCGGTTTGTGAGCCAGGTCGTCTTATCCAACATTAGTACCTGAGCTCACCAATGGGTCCACATTCTTACACAGACATACCCCAAAATCTTGAGCCAAACCTTTCCAGAAATAAGGAGGGTGTTGTACCGAGTTTACAACCACTTTAAAATAAAGTTTATCCCCTTTGCAGCTACAACAACTTTAACCTACAGGTAAGAATATATTCACGCTAGGTTAGGGTGTTTCATTTTTCCAAATGTAGCGGGGTCCCCAAATTTAACCCCGCTATACCTAAATTTAGGGGTGACCAGAGCAATAGTTAGCTCGGGTCTTTTGATTGTTTGGACTCTGCTTTACTGCTGTGTCATCTGGCGTGCAGTTCCCCTTTGGTCGTATAGGTGGTGGTGTCACCTATACCCGGGGTTGAACCACAGTGATGGAGTGGATATTGGATGTCCTTTCTCGGCTGCCATTGGTGGGCAGTTCTGGCCTGCTGAGCATGCCGGGAGAGGATATATAAGGGACAGACGCCATTACACAGAGAGCAATTCCCGGGGCCCATGCCCGGAGGAAGGAGCAATTCCCGGGGCCATGCCCGGAGCAGAGTGATTTACCGGGGCCATTTTATGCGAGGAGGGAGCTACCCCTCAAAGAGGGGGTTCGCCCCATCATGATCGAGGAGTCTCAGGCACCTTTAGTTTGATACTACGTAGTTCCGGATGGGCTCAGTACCTTTGACTGAGTCCATAGAAGAAGCTGAGGAAACCCAGGGAACCTTGGAGGGGTGACCGCTCTGAAGGGGAACCGGGGGAGGATCGATCCCATTAAAAAGAGGGTAGTGATAAAGATTGCTAACTCGGGAAAGGCCTGGTGACCTGTCAGACGGAAGGATTCCTAGCTTCACGGACTGCCTTAGAGGAGCTGTTTGCTGCTTAAAAAGGAGGGATCTCCTTGACTTGGTCCTTGGAGGGGACTGATTCATTGTTTCAGCATCACGCCAGCTGCTAGTGCTATTGAGTGACTATCCGGGTGAGCTGTACCTACTCGGGATCGAGTGGCGACGAAGCCAAGAGTGTGCCTGAATCCACTTCTATCTGCTAACCTTTTTTTTTCTCACTTCAACTCTCTGGTTCCTGGAAGCAAGATAAAATAAACTCACGTTGGAGTTGATATGTTGTGTGGACATTGACCTCATTGGGGAAAGTTAAAGACTCTCCTCTATAAACATAGAGGGGAGAAATAGAAGAAGGGGACTTTTCAACTGCAGGACCCAAGTATGTAACACCGCCTGACCTCTATAACCTAGAGGACACGGGCGTGTGGCATGGTGTGTTCTTCTCCCCCTGCTTGAGGAGGTAAGAGGGGGAAAAGGATCCGTGTGCTAGACGTGGGGGCTCGAGTCCGGGATTCTGCAGTGGTTTCTGGGAGCTGGACTTTACTTTCCCCGCATGGTTCTTTGGAGGTTGGCCATTTTTGGAAATTGGACTGCGCAACAAGTGAGAGAAAAGTATAGGCCTGGCTGTAACTTCTAACTGCGTAGTTCGTGGGTGTGCCTCAAAGTCTGTAAAAGCCCGCGAATTGCGTGCAGTAAGGAAGAAAAAGGAGAGGAGCCCCACCAAGTGTGTGCTCCTCGTGGTGCGGTTTGGGAGCCAAAGGGACAGTGCAACTGAACCATTGACGAGGCAACATGTTTTCTGCTTCATGGATGACTACTTCACCATGTTCCTTTGCCCAGTTCAAACATGAACGTTGCCTCTGTTGTAGCCTCCCTGACGGATACAGGGATCCGGCTGAAGCCCTGAGGTCGCTTTGCCCTCTACACATGCAGAGATGCAGAGGCCTTGAGCATGATTTGTGCGAGATGCCAGGGACTGGTCGTACAGCTTCGCCCTATCGGGAGATGTACTCGCTGTGGGGAGTTCCTCTTTGAAGTAGAACAGCCAACAGAGGTGCCGAAAGTCTATCGTCTGGACTGTATCTCAGGTACTGTTGCTCTTGAGGAGGAAATGTGTGCTCCCACAGCCATGCCCTCGCACAATACCGCGGAGATAGCGGAACTGAAGGTTGAAGCTCCAGCCATTAAGGAGCTTGAAGCCGTGAACACAACAGATGCTGCCTCGGTCGCAATGGAGCCCTCCCTTCCGCCTGCAAAAAGGAAGGTAGGACTCGTAAAGACTTACCGCAGCCGTGGTGGAGGCCTAACCCAGCGCCTACCCGAACCGGATCGTCTAGCCGGAGGAGCTTCCGAACGATCCACGACAGGTGAAGGTCGAGGTGGCCGGGAAAAAGGAAAAAAGGTCAGTGTCCGTTCTATTAGGGATGCTTGGGTGTCCGGCCCAAAGGAACTTTTGAAAGCTGGTGATTCTGTGTCTACGAGAGTTTGTCTGCCAGCGGAGATGTGGGACTCTTCGGACGTAGACTCTTCCTCTGAAGTTGGCGATGATGTGGAAATTGATGAACTGTTTGTAAGTAAGGGATGGGACAAAATTTCACTAACTTCTCCCTGTAGTGTAAAGGGATCGCCCATGGACTCTGGGGAAACTGCACCCCGGGTGGAAACCCCTGTTATTACTGGAGTTGTTGTTCCTGTGTCCACCTTGCATGCCCCGGTGTCTTCCGTGCCTGCTGTACCGGAGGCCCGTTCATCACTAAGGCTGCCTATGTCACAGTTGGAGCCCGTACGCCCCCGCAGATCTCCGGATGCTGTTGTCCTGCTGGAGATCGGGCGACCATGCCGCCTTTGGCCCGACAACGACTGTTGAATCAAAAGGTTGCTACGGACTATGGATGGGAGTACCAATACGTCCTAAAGAACTTGCTCTTTGAAATTGAGGCCTTTCGGGAACGATGGTATAGTGACTTTATCTGGGATCATTTGGAGGTAAAGAAAGGCCATGGGTACTTTTCATGTTCGGCCCTAATGACTGGGAGATACAAAGGTTGCCGAAAAGACTGGACTCTGGGTCGGCACATACATGCGGACAGGGTCGTGATCTGCAGTAAAGACAGAGACGATGTGATCTATTCCATAGAGACCTTGGATAAGGACTGGAAACCCCTTTAAGTCCCTGATCCCAGTTTTTATCTCTGAAGTGGCACTTGTGCTTTTTTTTTATTATACCACTTCAGGGACAATGCCTTGAACTGCTGTTTGACTCTATGTCCAGGGAATTTACTCTCTGGAGGTTTAAAGGACAAGTTTTTGGTTTTTTTTCCCTTCCCTCTTTTGAAAAAAAATATGTCTGAGAGCTGAACTTGGGGTAGAGTTAGTCAGGGCAAAGCTGGAAGCCGCCGTGATCAACCAAAGAGAAATCTGTGTTGTGGTGTGTCTGTACGCACTTAGGCTAGGTAGTAATATGTGCTGCCACTAGGTGGTAGTGGTTTGCTGAACTTTTTTCTTTTATGCACTTATTTTAGGGAAATGTAATTTCATACACTAGGCTTAGTGTGTGCAGCTTTAGTAGAAAGGAACTATCTTTTCTTGGGGAGATAGTTCACTTCTAATTAATAGTGTTAGGATGTTAATAGAGTGTAGAATATTTAGCGTGTATATGTTGTTTTTCTTTTTCCCTACAGGAAGACCGTCATGCAACTACACCGGAGAAAGGGTGGGATATAGTTGTGATAGGATGATGGGAGGGATTGTTACATAATGTGTATGTACATTTGAAAACTGTTTTTCTGTCCTTCTCTTTCTTTGCTATATTTCAGGTCGTGATTCAGGCACCAACCTTGCATTGTACATAGTTCAGGAATAAATTTGTGCTTGCTCTGGACTGAGTGTGTTAATTTATTCCAGACACTGGGGACAGTGTCTCATTCAGGATGGGGTGTATGTAGCGGGGTCCCCAAATTTAACCCCGCTATACCTAAATTTAGGGGTGACCAGAGCAATAGTTGGCTTGGGTCTTTTGATTGTTTGGACTCTGCTTTACTGCTGTGTCATCTGGCGTGCAGTTCCCCTTTGGTCGTATAGGTGGTGTTGTCACCTATACCCGGGGTTGAACCACAGGTGATGGAGTGGATATTGGATGTCCTTACTCGGCTGCCATTGGTGGGCAGTTCTGGCCTGCTGAGCATGCCGGGAGAGGATATATAAGGGGCAGACGCCATTACACAGGGAGCAATTCCCAGGGCCCATGCCCGGAGGAAGGCGCAATTCCCGGCGCCCATGCCCGGAGGAGAGTGATTTCCCGGGGCCATTTTATGCGAGGAGGGAGCTACCCCTCAAAGGGGGGGGTGCGCCCCATCATGATCGAGGAGTCTTGGGCACCTTTAGCTCGAGACTACAGAGTTCTGGATGAGCTCAGTACCTTTGACTGAGTCCATAGAAGAAGCTGAGGAAACCCAGGGAACCTTGGAGGGGTGACCGCTCTGACTGAAGGGGAACCGGGGGAGGATCGATCCCATAACAAGAGGGTAGTGATCAAGATTGCTAACTCGGGAAAGGCCTGGTGACCTGTCAGAGGGAAGGATTCCTAGCTTCACGGACTGCCTTAGAGGAGCTGTTTGCTGCTCAAAAAGGAGGGATCTCCTTGACTTGGTCCTTGGAGGGGGCTGAGTCATTGTTCCAGCATCCCGCCGGCTGCTAGTGCTTTTGAGAGACTATCCGGGTGAGCTGTACCCACTCGGGATCGAGTGGCGACGAAGCCAAGAGTGTGCCTGAATCCACTTCTATCTGCTAACCTTTTTCTTCTCACTTCAACTCTCTGGTTCCTGGAAGCAAGATCAAATAAACTCACGTTGGAGTTGATATGTTGTGTGGACATTGACCTCATTGGGGAAAGTTAAAGACTCCCCTCTATAAACAGAGGGGAGAACTAGAAGAAGGGGACTTTTCAACTGCAGGACCCAAGTATGTAACACCGCCTGACCTCTATAACCTAGAGGACACGGGCATGTGGCATGGTGTGTCTTCTCCCCCTGCTTGAGGAGGTAAGAGGGGGAAAAGGATCCGTGTGCTAGACAAAGATGTGATTTTCACATGACTTTGCTTACGCCCTGTCTCAGTGATGTAAAAGATATATATGCCAATTTTCAAGAAGATTGGATAATATTTAGGGGTTGCACACATTGATCACTTGATGACATTGATCACAAACTAGTGAAATTTCTAACATTGAACTAAGTGTACAAAAGAAGAAAAAAAAAAGATTCATATAAGAATAAACATTACAAAGCTGTCGCTGAAATCAATAGGACAGTTATACTGGAAGACTCATCTCCATCACAAGCACCTAGTGACGAAGAGGCTGAGTTTTTGCCTCCAGCAACGAAAAGATTACGTTCAAGTCCGAGATTAAAATCTCTTGATCAGACACTCACGTCTACTTGGGATCGAGAACAGCTGTCTATCCTACAAGCAAGTACTTCATTTATATTTTTATTTTTCGGCAGGCTGACAGGAACAGGAACAAAAGAAATGGGGACGCAAGAGAGGGTGCAGAGGGGGGAGGAAACTTCACTCCAAAGAGAAGGAAGTTTTAGATTGTGCTGGGATTATTAATCTCAGCACAAAGGAGTTGTCGAAGAATGAATTAATTACCTTGAATAAAGGGTTAAAATTTGCCCCTCCACGGAATCTCAACAAGTTCCAAACTTTCATAGACATCTAAAAATACACTAGGAAGTTAAATATCAAACGATATATCATGAGCAATCCCACCAGGCAATCAGGTAGGGAGGCCTCAGTTATTTTGCATTCAGGGATGTCAAATGCATCCCTTTTTAATCCCCCTATCCACCAGGCGCCAAACTTGACTGTATTTCGTGATCTGGTGTTAGGGGATTTAAATAATTTAAACGTGAAACCGGCACGAACCCAACATAATTTTAGATTGGGCATGGAGTCCCTATGTAATAGGAGGGATGTGGTTGTGCGACCAGCCGATAAAGGGGGTGCCATCGTAGTTCTTGACAAGGACTCTTACTTTGAGGAAATGTCGAGGATAGTGATCATTTAAGTTTACCCAGGGATCCCACTGTTGAATACAAGAAGGACCTCAGAGCCCTAATTGACAAGGGACACAATATGGGCATTTTAAATCTAAAGGAAAGGGAACATCTAGTGCCACTGGCACCTAGATTGCCAGTGATGTATATATTGCCCAAGATTCACAAAACCTTGATCAATCCCCCAGGAAGGCCCATCATCAGTGGTATAGATTCCATCACCTCACGTATTGGCAAGTATATTGACCATTATTTGCAACCACTGGTGTTGGGCACCCCGTCTTTCCTCAAAGACACCAAGCACGTTATTAACCTGCTTGGTAAGATTGAGTGGAAGGCTTCCTACTTACTCATCACGGTTGATGTCGCATCCCTCTACACGGCCATCTCTCATGATTTGGGTCATGAGGCGGTGCGACATTTTCTTTATCGTGACTCCAGCATCTCCATCACGCAGTGCAACTTCGTGATGGAGTTGCTGGACTTCGCGATGAAGCATAACTATTTCTGGCACAGTGGTAAACACTATCTCCAGATTAGGGGTGTGGCCATGGGGGCTAAATTTGCCCCCAGTATGGCCAACCTCTTTATGGCCAAGTGGGAAGAGGATGTAGTACTTTGTGAAAGTCCACCCAATCTAATCTTCTGGAAAAGATTCATTGATGACATCCTGTTTGTCTGGGATGGTGATGTTGAATCAGCTAACTCTTATCTGTCTTTCTTAAACAGTAATGACAGGGGCATTATTCTTAGCCACGAGATCAGTCCCATTCAGATTCATTTTCTGGATCTTAATGTTTCAATAGAGGACAACAGGATTGTTACCTTTTTCAAACCGACAGACAGGAACGGTTATATTCCTTTGGATTCATGTCACCATAGTTCCTGGCTGTCGGCGGTTCCGAAGGGCCAATTCTTGCGTTTAAAGCGCAATTGTACTGATCTGGAACAATATCATAAAGAGGCAGAAATTCTCAGACAAAGATTCATAGCCAAGGGGTATGATATTGCCAGATTGGATTCTGTCATTACAGAAGTGGGCCTTAGAGATAGACAGACACTCCTGTGTGACAGACCTCCAGAAGTAGAAAATAGGGAGGACTTTGGCTTAGCCTTTCTGACTACATATTCGAGCCAACATTGGGCCATAAAAAGGATCATTAAAAGACATTGGTCGGTGTTAAAGAACGACCGAGTACTGGGTCCTCTATTGTCTAACACCCCGAGAGTACTCTTTAGGGGTGCTTCTAACCTAAGACACCTAATAGCACCTAATGTACCAGATCCTCCAACTCGTCCGTCTTTTTTTGGGGACCTAAAGGGATTTTACCCCTGTAGACGATGCAAAGTCTGTAAGGTAAATGCTCTCCAGGGTAGAAGAACTATTGCGTTCACTTCATCAGGAACAGGAGTTACATATCCCATCAGGTCCCTCATAACCTGCACTACAAAATGCGTGGTGTACCTTCTGCGGTGCCCATGCGGTTTGGAATATGTTGGTCGGACTACTAGAAAACTGAGTATTAGATTGGGAGAGCACATCACCAATATAAAAAATGGTTTTGACAAACAGTGTGTCTAAGCATTATGATCTTGTACATAACAGAAATCCAAAAGGTACCATTTTCATTGGTTTAGAGAAATATGTGCCCCACTGGAGAGGTGGGAATGGCAAAAGAAGCATCTCTAGATCTGAAACTAGTTGGATACACAAATTAGGTTGTCACACACCGGGTGGCCTTAATGTGGAATGGGATATAAATTGCTTCATTAATAATGGGTGATGTATTTTCTATTCTACCTGAAGCAATTTATTCTTACAATTATGATCTGGGTTTTAATCCATCGAATGTTTTTTTTTTGGGCCCGATTAATTAACATATGAAACGAAAGTTTTTTTTAAAAAGATTTATATATATCAAGTGTAAACTTGTTTTAGAATAATCTCTCAAAAAATGTTTTTTGATAACAGTTACACTATGATCCACAAGATGTCACTGTGGAGACTAGATAAAAATTGGTGCAATATCCAGAGGTTCCACCAGGGGTCATAGTGTAACTATGTCTATGTTAAGACCTCTGCATTGAGAGATCAATGTAGAGGCTAATATTTGTTCCGTCTGCCAATCCGACATGTAGCCAATGAGAGAACCCCTAGCGTGCCCTTAGGCGCGCACACGCTATTTGTAGCCAGTGTGGGCGTGCCCCTGATGACGTCAGATGTGACGAAACGGCGTAGGGCGACGCGCACATGCACTGCGCACGCGCGAATGGTCTTTGATAGAAACTCTGAGCTTTTTACTTCCTTGCAAGGATTTTCTCTTTTTATTATTTTATACATATGGGAGAACTGTTTTTTCTCTTGTACATTTCCAAATTGAATAAAACCTCCTTGATGAACGCTACACTATGGAAAGTTCTTTCTTCTTCTTTTTTGGATTTCGCTTCATCTGCTGAGGATCATTCACTCTGACTCATCAAGAGTGTTTTTCTCATTTCTGGATTGGATCAGCTGTGCAGACACGTCTCTGGAGACTCGCCTACTGTGAATGGAGTGTTCCCACTGCAGTCTTCCTGCCTTCCATGGAGTGAACATCGCTCTGCTAAGCTTGTTTTGACCCCCCTGTGAAGGGCAGTCACAGGCTGTTTGGTAAGCCTTCACTTCTCACTTTGGTGGTGGGATCTTCACTTACTGTTGGAATAATACTTACCAGTTTCATTGGATATTTTCTCTGTGGAACTTTTATCATCTAATTAGAGGGAAGACCCAGTACACATTTAATTATTCACTCTTCACGTGCACTTATGAACTTTATTTGTTTATTTGTGTTGTTTATTTGTGTTTTTGATACTTTTTTCACTTATTTAATCCACTGTTTTTTCCAGCGCTACACTATTTTGTATACCCATTTTGTTTGTACCTTATATCAAGGTTTTTTTGGTGTTCATTTATTTATTACTTCAAAATATTTTGTACCTAGCGCAAATTTTTTCTTTTTATAATCACTTCATTTATAGCAACTGCAAACGGCCTCTGCCACGATGTTTCAAAAACTTCCATATCTCCAGCTACCGTTTACCGATCTCGGGCCATTAATAGAAAATGGCAAAGAAAATCGAAGAGTCACTCTTTGAAAATCCTCCTCATTTGGTCTTGCATTGGGATAGTAAACTGTTGCCCTCAGTTGCCCATGGGAATGTCAAAACTTTGGAAGATAGAGTTGCAGTTCTAGTGACTGGCAAAGATTTTGAGCATTTGCTTGGCGTACCTGTTGCCCTGAAGGGCACTGGTGAGCAGATGGCTGAAGTAGTTATTCGGGAAGTGGACCGGTTTGGGCTACTTGACAATATAATCGGTATATCTTTTGATACTACAGCATCTAATACAGGACTGATCCAAAGGGCATATACCAGAATTGAAAGGGAAATCGGACGAACATTGTTGTGGTTGGCTTGCCGTCATCGCATCCATGAACTAATATTGAAAGGAGTGTTTGAGGATTGTTGTTGCATACCATCAAGTGGTCCTGACATCCAGAAAAAGGAAGTGAAACGATTAGAGGGTAAAAACATGGTTTTTGAAGGAAAAGACCTGAGCCATTTCGTTACTAATAAAACAAAGACGTTCTTTGAATTGATTGGGATCCACGACGTGACAGAATACTGCAGTGATTCTCTAAGAAGCCATGTGAACGCTCTTAAGGTTGTCAATGATACCGCAAAGAGAGGAATTGCTCTGATAAAAAAGTATAAAGAATCGGTCAGGTATGAATAACAAAAACAATTCTTGTTGAGGGTAGTCGAGCATCACAGAAAAGTCGTCACCAAGCAAACAAAACAAGGGACTGCATCGTTAAAAGTTGATTAATATAACACATGTTTTGCCTATCAGATTACCTATTAATCTTAGTGTATAGTTTTAATAGTATTTTAAGTTTGTGATGAGTTTTCCCAGTAAAAGTAATTAACATTGAAAAATCATATTTTCTGCCTACTTTTACAAAACGGATCAAAGTGTGCAACCTCTAAATATTATCCAATCTTCTTGAAATTTAGCATATATATCTTTTATATCACTGAGACTTGGGACGAAAGCAAAGTCTGCAAAAATTTTACAGTTTATTTTTTGCCTTAGAAAATGAAACCCTACCCTGCATAGTTTAGGAGATATTTACAATATACGTGCACGATTGTGCGGTTTCTAAGGGGATTGTGCCGTGACTGGCGGCTCCCGCGTGCACGCAACTCCAGCCAGTCCGGGGCCGGGGACTCCAGCTCTGTGAAGGAAGAGGGGTGAAGATGGACGCTTCCTGCCAGTGGGGACAGCGGTGACATCACAGATTTCATTTTCAGGTAAGTGACATTATGCTTTACCTTTGCAGGAAAATAAAGAGGAAGTAAAACCCATCAGGGTTTACTTCCTCTTTAATGGCCACGGGGGAGGGAAGGAACTTCATATTAATGGGCACGATTTTTGGATGGGATGTACAATGATTTTATACAGGTGTGATGGTGAGGTATTAACAGACTTTTGGTTGTAAAGTGTATATCTACATATCTATATATATATATATATATATATATATAAATGCCCTTGCTTGTCTGTCTATCTATCTATCCATTCCAAAAAATGTGGCAGCAGGCAGCACTCACAGGGCTTGAAAGGTGAATATTCAGCAATAGATTAATTTTGCCATTTTGTCAAAGTACAAGCGTATCTTCCTCATTGCTATCTATTAGATAGAATCTATCTGTCTATCTATCTATTAGACATGTGCAATTTGTTTCGGATGTATCCGAATAAAATAGTAATAGTTGAAATTCATTTTGTTTCCTTTCGTATATTCATTTTATAACGCATTCCAAATTTTCGGAACGATACGGAACAGTCAAAAAATAATCAACCAATTTGAACTCTGTGTGTAGAATAGCTGGTTTTTATGGACCAGGCCGGGAAGCCGGTCGCCATGTCCTTAAAGGGGTTGAAAAGGCAGAAGTTTTTTTTTTTTATCTCAATGCATTCTATGCATTAAGAAGATAAAAAGACTTCTGTGTGCAACAGCCCCCCCTAACACTTACCTGAGGTCCCTCTCTGTCCAGCGATGTCCACGAGTGCCTGGGCCGTCCGAGATTCCCCCTCCTGATTGTCTGAGACACAGCAGTGGCACCATTGGCTGTCGCTGCTGTAAATTAAAGTCAGCTAGCCAATCAGGGGAGAGGGGGGCCGGGTCGGGGCTCCATGTCTGAATGGACACAGGGAGCTGTGACTCGGCTCGGGTGCCCCCATAGCAAGCTGCTTGTTGTGGGGGCACTGAACAGGAGGGAGGGGCCAGGAGCACAGAAGAGGGACCAGAGAAGGAGGTGGATCAGGGCTGCTCTGTGCAAATCCACTGCATAGAGGAGGTAAGTATAACATGTTATTTTTATGGGGGAAAATTTTTTACTTTACAATCACTTTAACAACAGATGACTCATCAGCTGTCCGCGGGCTTCCCCGCTGAGAGCTGAAATGTAAATTACAATTGCCGGCAAAAAAAAATCAGAAACAAAAACAGTGTGAGGTCCCGTCCCCCCAATCCATACCAGGCCTTTCGGGTCTCTTGTGGATTTTAAGGGAAAAAATGGCTTGGGGGGACCCAAAATCCATACCAGACCCTTATCGGAGCATGCAGCCCTTTAGGCTAGGAAAGGGGGGGTGATCGAGCGACTCCCAGGCCCCTCCCTGAACCATACCAGGTCACATGCGACAAAACACCTTGTCATTATTGATGGGGACAAGGGCCTCTTCCCCACAACCCTGGCTCGGTGGCTGTGGGGGTGCAAGGGTTAATTGTCATTGGGGAAGCCCGCTGACAGCTGATAAGAGATTGGTTGTTAAGGATGTGGCAGACATCATCCCAGTCTGCTCCTTAACCACTTCCTGGGTGGGCGTCATATGACATCCTGGGCTTCCCTGCCGTCTAGGGGGCGCGCACGTCTGCCGTGTCGCTCGGGAGCCGATGTGCGTGCCCGGCGGCCTCGATGTCCGCTGGGCACCCGCGATTGCCGGTAACACAGCCAAGGATGTGGATCTGTGTGTGTAAACACACACACAGATCCACATCCTGTCAGAGGATACAAGCGCTTTGAGGCAATTTGGTTCGCATTTGTAGCGCTATACAAGTTTTCACTCACTCACTCAGAGGAGACCGATGCTGTGTTCCCAGTACAGAGGAACACCAATCGGTCTCCTCCCCTTGTGAGTCCCATCCCTCTACAGTTAGAATCACTCCCTAAGATACGCATTTAACCCCTTGATCGCCCCCCTAGTGTTAACACATTCCCTGCCAGTCACATTTATACAGTAATCAGTGCATTTTTATAGCTCTGAACGCTGTATAAGTGTGAATGGTCCCAAAATAGTGTCAAAAGTGTTCGCCGCAATGTCACAGTCGCAATAAAAATCACAGTTTTACTGTACTGTTTTTTTTGTTTTTTTTTTGCAATGTCTGCATTAAATATACTGTGATATACATGCATGTACCCAACCTTCTTGTGACAAAAATGGATAATGTCCTATTGCCTTATTTAAATGTTTGTAATTTCTATTAACTAAAAACTTTTAATAAAGTTGTAAAAAATAAAAAATCAAAGATCGCCACCATTACTAGTAAAAAAATATAAAAATTAAAAATGGCTCAAGTCTATCCCCTATTTTGTAGACGCTATAACTTTTGCGCAAACCAATCAATAAACGCTTATTGCAAAAAAATTTTACCAAAAATATGTAGAAGAATACGTATCGGTCTAAACTGAGGGAAAATTATTTTATTTTTTTTAAAATGGGATATTTATTATAGCAAAAAGTAAAAGATGTGTTTTTCTCAAACTTGTTACTCTTCTTTTGTTTATAGCGCAAAAAATAAAAACAGAGGTGATCAAATACCACCAAAATTCAGCTCTATTTGTGGGGGAAACAAATCATATGGGTACAGTGTTGCATGACCGCGCAATTGTCATTCAAAGTGCGACAGCGCTGAAAACTAAAAACTGGCCTGGGCAGGAAGGGGGTGAAAATGCCCTGTATTGAAGTGGTTAACAACCAGTTATTCTTTTCAGAGAATTCAAATTAACCAATCCTTCTTCTTTTTTTTTTTTGACCAATCTAAATTCGAATCATTCTGAAAATGTGGAATTCATTAGAAAATTATCGAATGAAATTAAACAAAGCAAATTCTGAAACAAATCAACTGCATTTAAATTGGTAACATAACGAATCTGTCTGTAACAAAACTACTGTATATATTCGAGTATAAGCCGAGTTTTTCAGCACATTTTTTTTGTGCTGAAAATGCCCCCCTCGGCTTATACTCGAGTCACCTTTTTGCGCCTGATCTCCCAGACTTTGGGGACCCGTTACCGGCCGGCTGTAGGTCCCTTGGACCCCAAACTTGGCACACATGTAGCCCCCCTCTTCATCTATAAGTGTGCAAAGTTTGTTGTCCGGGGGCCCTACGGCCGGGGAGCACCAATTTTTCAAACCGGGCACCCCTTCCATAGACTCCCATGTTAAACGGTAATTTCTCCGGTGATTTTGGGGACTCGGTACAGGCCGATCGTAGGTTTCCTGGACCCAAAACGTGGCAAACATGTAGCACCATTTCTCCTCTACAAGTGTGCAAGGTTTGTTATCTGGAGGACCTACGGCCGGGGAGCACTGATTTTTCAAACCCAGGCACCCCTTCCATAGACTCCCATGTTAAACATCAGTCTAGTCATGGGCACAGTTGGGCATGGGCACGGTGAGGCATGGACATGGACACAGTGAGGCTTTCAGATGGACACCCTAGGCTTATACTCAAGTCAATATGTTTTCCCATTTTTTTTGTGGTAAAATTAGGTGCCTCGGCTTATACTCGAGTATATGCAGTAAATGCATTTTTCTATTCTGCATATGTCTATCTATCAATGAATGACTTGTATAGCGCTACAAATGCAAACTGAATCGCCTCTAGGTGCTTTTTGCAGCCAGTGTCTGCTTGGCTGGTGCGGTCATTAACCCTGTAGGATCTCGACACGCTTGGGACACACAGTCGTACACACATATATACTGGGCCAATTTGGACAAGATCCAATTAACCTACCTATCTATTTATCTATTCTATCTATCTCTGCCTCTACTGGTATCATAATAGATTTTTCCCTGTAGAGAGTCCCTCTATCAGTATACAATGTTTCCCTATACACCGGCCCTTGGCTACAACGCTTCCAATAAATATCTCCTGATCTCAGCGGTTGGCACGTATCGTATAAACACGTTTTCTTTTATTAGCGCTCCGAGTGTCTCTTCTACATCCTGTGTGTGATTTGTGGCCACCATTCTCCGTATATCACATGGGGTTATTTTATCGGTGTATGTTCCCGGAGACTCCCGGCCGGGGGAATTTGTCATTACACGGTGACGGTCCTTCTTCCCGGAATTTCCAGAGCTGGGAGGAAATTAAATAATAACTCCTGGCAACAATGTGAATTCATTTATAATCCAGCCGGGTGCCATGGCAGACAGTTTTAACTCCTTCTATACAAGAGCTGCTTTCTCATTTTTGCACACGTATTAAAAAAAAAAAAATATTTAGGCTTGAAGATTAAAACCCCCAAAACATGATAGATTTTCTGAAAGCAGAGACCCTAGAGAATAAAATGATTGTAGTTGCAATTTTTGATGTTGCATAATGTTACTGCAGCAGTTTATTAAACCTATGTGCAGTGATACTGAATATGTGTGACCCAATTGTCATTTCCGTACATAGGCACACTTGTACCTTCATAGGAGCTTGCATGTGGGAGCGGAGGGCGTTAAATAAAAAACATTCAAAATATATATTTTTTTTATTAAATTTTACTACATTTTTTACGTTTTTTTTTTTTTTTCTTTCTTTCTTTCTTTTTTTTTTCACTACAAGAGGGCTAACAAGCCACCACTGTGATAGCACAATGAAAGTAATAGGTTTTCTTTAAGAAAAGATTAACTGGTACCCTCCCGGCCTATTGATGAATGATGCCGGGGTAGGCCTCTCGTCGATCTGAGTGGACATCATATGACATCCTTCCTGATCGCAGGGTCACACTGCGGGCAATCTGTCACTGGCTGCATCCACCAGACATAGCCAATGACTGATCACTGTACCAGCCCGCTGCCGGTACCATGTGACTGCTGTAACCAATCACAGCAGGTCACATGACAGTTGTAATCAATGGACGTCTTCCTTTCAAGTCCTCCATTGTATGCAATTGTGTTGCTAGCTGTGATTGGTCAAAGTGATCACATGGCACAGACTGGGCCAATCATGGCCCATCTGTGCCATGTGATCAGCTGTTGCCAATCACATCAAAACAAACTGAATGAATCAATCTAATTTGGTAAAATGATTGCATATAGCAATGATATTCATTGCTATAAGCCAACAACATGTGTAAAAAAAAACATTGATCATTTCCCCAGAGTAGTACAATGTTACGAATATTATATTTCTCTGGTCAAAGTGTGGTAAAAAAGTTAAAATATATTTTTTTTAATAAAAAAAAATATATTATTATTATTATTATTAATACTATTTTTTGTTAAAATACTAGTATGAAAAAAAAAAAAATCTTAATTTATCAAAAATATATGACAAAAAATGACAACTTCAAAAAACCCACCATGCCTCTTACTAATGCCCTTGGACTGTCTACTTTCCAAAAAGGGGTAATTTGGGGAGATATTTGTACTACCCTGACATTTTGGTCCTCAAGAAATGAGATTGGCCGTCAGTACATCAGGACTGATCAATTTTTAGATATATATCCCATAGTTTGTGAACTCTATAACTTTCCTACAGACTAAATAATATACACTGATTTGGGTTATTTTCACCAAAGAAATGTAACAGAATACATTTTGGCCTAAATTTATGAAGAAAGATTATTTATTTGTAAAATTTTATAACATAAAGAAAAATACCCCCTTTTTTTCAAAATTTTCTGTCTTTTTTTTTGTTTATTTAGCAAAAAATCTAAAAGCTAATGGTGATTAAATACCACCAAAACAAAGCTCTATTTGTGTGAACAAAATGATAACATTTTCGTTTGGGTACAGTGTTGCATAACTGCGCAATTGTCATTCAAAATGTGACAGCATTGAAAGCTGAAAATTGGCCTGGGCAGGAAGGGGGTAAAAGTGGTTAAAAACATGTACATACATACAACCCCCACCAAAAAAAAAAAAAAAAGCATTATTCATCCAACACCACTAAACACCCAATAGACCAAAGAGCACCACCACATCCAATAGATTAATCAACATTACCTTACCCAAAAGACTAATCAACACCACCCCACCCCACCCAAGAGACTAACCAACACCATCCCACCCGACAGACTAACCAACACCATTCCACCCAACAGACTAACCAACACCATCCCACCCAACAGACTAACCAACACCATCCCACCCCACCCGACAGACTAACCAACACCATCCCACCCGACAGACTAACCAACGCCATCCCACCCAATAGACTAATCAACACCACCCCACCCCACCCAACAGACTAACCAACACCATCCCACCCAACAGACTAAAGCCGCGTACACAAGGTCGGACTTCCATCGGACTTTTCCGTGGATTTTTGTCCGAACGGAGTTGGTCGGGAACACCCATAGCATACACACGCTCTGACTTTTCTGCAAACTTTCCCAAAACTTCTTACAACATCGCATGGTTTTTCTGCTCTTTACTGCCACCCTTTGGTCAACTTCTGCTATTGTTGGTTGATTTTAACATGATTTGTTTTGTCCATCGGACAAAAGTCCGATGGTTTTCTGTACACACGGTCGGACTTTGCTCCATCGGACTTTTGTTGGGCAAAAGTTTGTCCGTTTGCAGACCCAACTTTTGTCTGATGAAATCCAAAACCAAACGAAAAAAGTTTGTCCGATGGAGCGTACACACGGTCGGATTGTTGGTCCAACTTGCTCAAAATGAAGTTTGTTGGCCAAAAGTCCAACCGTGTGTACGGGGCTTAACCAACACCATCCCACCCAACAGACTAACCAACACCATCCCACCCAATAGACTAATCAACACCACCCCACCCAACAGACTAACCAACACCATCTCACCCAATAGACTAATCAACACCACCCCACCCCACCCCACCCAATAGACTAATCAACACCACCCCACCCAACAGACTAACCAACACCATCTCACCCAATAGACTAATCAACACCACCCCACCCCACCCCACCCAATAGACTAATCAACACCACCCCACCCCACCCAACAGACTAACCAACACCATCCCACCCAACAGACTAACCAACACCACCCCACCCCACCCAACAGACTAACCAACACCATCCCACCCAACAGACTAACCAACACCATCCCACCCAACAGACTAACCAACACCATCGAACCCAACAGACTAACCAACACCATCCCACCCAACAGACTAATAAACACCACCCCACCCCACCCAACAGTCTAACCAAAACCATCCCACCCAACAGACTAATTAACACCACCCCACCCAACAGACTAACCAACACCACCCCACCCAATAGACTAATCAACACCACCCCACCCCACCCAACAGACTAACCAACACCATCCCACCCAACAGACTAACCAACACCACCCCACCCCACCCAACAGTCTAACCAAAACCATCCCACCCAACAGACTAATCAACACCACCCCACCCAACAGACTAACCAACACCATCCCACCCAATAGACTAACCAACAACAACCCACCCAGTAGACTAATCAACACCATCCCACCCAATAGACTAACCAAAACCACCCCACCCAACAGACTAATCAACAACACCCCACCCAAAGACAAACAAACACTACCCCATCCAATAGACCAACCAACACCATCCCACCCAATAGGCTAACCAACATCACCCCGCTCAATAAATTAACCAACATCACCCTGCCCAATAGACTAACTAACTAACAACACCCCACCCAATATACTAACCAGCACCACCCAACCCCATAGACCAGTGGTTCTCAACTCCTGACCTCAGGACCAACTAACAGGCCAGGTTTGAAAGATAACTAAAATACATTACAGGTGATATTATTTGCTGCTCAGTGATTGCCGTATTCTAATCTGCATCTCCCCGAGGTAATGCATAAAATCTGGCCTGTTAAGTGGGTCCTGGGGACAGGAGTTGAGAACCACTGCCATAGACTAACCAACACCACCCCCAATGGACTAACAGCACCCCACCTAATTGACTAACCAACAGCACCCCAACAAATTGACCAACCAACACCACCCCACCCAATAGACTAATCAACACCTCCCCCTGTCCTGTTAAACCACTGTATGGTCTTGGCCACCATGCTGCAGCTCAGTTTCAGGGTCTTGGCAATCTTCTTATAGCCTAGGCCATCTTTATGTAGAGCAACAATTCTTTTTTTTTAGATGCTCAGAGTTTTTTGCCATGAGGTGCCATGTTGAACTTCCAGTGACCAGTATGAGAGAGTGAGGGCGATGACACCAAATTTAACACACCTGCTCCCCATTCACACCTGAGACCTCGTAACACTAACGAGTCACAGGACACCGGGGAGGGAAAATGGCTAATTGGCACAATTTGGACATTTTCACTTAGGGGTGTACTCACTTTTGTTGCCAGCGTTTTAGACATTAATGGCTGTGTGTTGAGTTATTTTGAGGGGACAGCAAATTTACACTGTTATACAAGCTGTACACTCACTACATTACATTGTAGCAAAGTGTCATTTCTTCAGTGTTGTCATATGAAAAGATAGAAAAAAATATTTACAAAAATGAGAGGGGTGTTAGATTTTGTTAGATACTGTGTATGTGTGTATATATATATATATGATGGGGTTACACTTAATTTCTTTTGTTTCCTGGCTGCATTCTGTGGTATCCATAACCATTACCCTGGATTACCTCGTGTCCAGTATAGACTTTCTCATCCCGCTCTTGTGGTTGCGCAGATGAGACACAGTAAAAGCTGGAAGACGGCGGAAGCTGAACTGCTCGTGTTCCCACGCCAGAAAATTCTCCCCTAAATTTATCTTCTTGTGGATGAGTGAAAAATTCAGACCCAGAAATAAAGGAGACTCTGTGACCTGGAGAATGGCAAAGGGGACCAGTCAGTACAAGAATAAGAGCTGCAAGAAAAGACAACCAGTGAAAGACAAAACGGCAGCTACGTTAAAGTCTGGAAGTTTCCACAGTTTTCTCTTAAAGCTTAACTCTTGTAAAAAAATAAATAAAAATCCTAATGGTTGAGTTTAGATTTTTAAATTTAACCTATGAACAGGTTTTTTTCCATTGCTAAAGCTGGGGTCGTTGTAAATGAGCAGTTCTCCTAAACCAGAGAACCAGAGTAAATTGTTGTCAGTGCTCGGCCCGTAAGAACCAGTGAGAGGAGAGGTTTGTCAGTGCCTTCCCCCATAAAAGTCATTGAGAGACATGCTTTACCAGTGTCCACCCCCATGGAAATCAATTAGAGGTGTGCTTTATCTGAGTATGCCCCTTGAGAGTCACCCCCCATGAGAGTTATTGAGGGATGGGCTTTGTCAGTGCCTGCCCCCTGAGAGCTATTAAGAAGTCTGCTTTGGCTGTGCCTGCCCCCTGAAAGTCATTGAGGGGTGAGCTTTGTTTTTGCTCATCCCATGAGAGCCATCAAGAAGTGGGCTTTGGCTGTTCCCACCACCTGAGAGTCCTTGAGGTGTGTTTTAGCTATGCCTGCCCCATGATAGTTATTGAAAGGTGTGCTTTGTCTGAACCCAACCCCTAATAGTTATTGAGAGGTGTGCTTTCTCTGTGCCCATCCCCTGAGAGCAATCAAGAAGTGTGCTTTGGCTGTGCTCATCCACTGAGAGTAATTGAGAGGTGAGCTTTGTCTAAGCAAACCCCCTGATAGTTATTGGGGGGTGGGCTTTGTCTGTGCCCACCCCCTGAGAGCCATCAAAAAATATGCTTTGGCTGTTCCCGCCCCCTGAGAGTCATTGAGAGGTGTGTTTTAGCTATGCCTGCTCCTTGATAGTTTTTGAAACTGGCGTGCTTTGTCTGAACCTACCCCCAGATAGACAAAGCCCACCTCTCAATAACTATCAGGGGTTGGGTTTAGACAAAGCACACCTTTCAATAACTATCAGGGGGTTGGCTCAGACAAAGCTCACCTCTCAATAACTATTAGGGGCAGTGGCGGTGCGTCCATAGAGGGCGCCGGAGCGCCGCCCCCTCTCGCTCCCGCACCGCCACTGAAAGACAATACACAGATCATGCATTGCATGAATCTGTGTATTGTCACCGCTGCCGCGCTGCCCACTATTCATATGGCCGGCCTCCTGGTGAGCGCCGGCCATATGAATTAGAGCGGCGGCCGGCGGTGGGTGGAACTTGGAAGTGCCTATCAGAGCCAGCGGCTCTGATAGGCTTTCCGAATACAGCTCTCACGCTGTATTCGGCTTCCAAAAACTCCTCCCAGGTACGCACGGGGGAGCGTTCCTGGGAGAAGACTGTGTGGAGGTTTCAGCCAATCAGGTTCACCGGATCTGGTTACCGGTAACCTGATTGGCTGAAGCGACATCGAGGGCGGGAGAACACATCGAGGACGGTGCGGACCGAGGAAGGTAAGTGCAGGGCTGGGGGGGGGGACAGGCTGAATATGGGGGACAAACTGGCTGAATATGGGGGACAAACTGGCTGAATATGGGGGGAACTGGCTGTATATGGGGGACATGCTGGCTGCATTTGGGGGGAACTGGCTGTATATGGGGTACACGCTGGCTGCATTTGGGGGGAACTGGCTGTATATGGGGGACAAACTGGCTGCATTTGGGGGGAACTGGCTGTATATGGGGGACAAACTGGCTGCATTTGAGGGGAACTGGCTGTATATGGGGACAAACTGGCTGTATATGGGGGCACACTGGCTGTATATGGGGGCACACTGGCTATATATATATGGGGGCACACTGGCTGTATATGGGGGCACACTGGCTGTATATGGGATTACACTGGTTATATATATATATATATATATATGGGGGCACACTGGCTGTATATGGAAACAAACTGGCTGTATTTGAGGGGGCAAACTGGTGGCGTTTGGGCACAGTGGCTGCGTTTAATGGGCACAGTGGCGGTAATTGATTTTTTTTTTTTTTTCAGTTTGTTTGCGCCCCCCCAAAAATTTTGAGCACCAGCCGCCACTGATTAGGGGGTGGGTTCAGACAAAGCCCACCTCTCAATAACTCTAATGGGAGTGGGCTCTGACAAAGCACGCCTCTTGACGAGTCTCAGGGGGCTGGCACAACCATAACACACCTCTCAATGACTCTCAGGGGACAAGCACAGACAAAGCCCACCTCTCTATAACTGTATCCACCCCCTGAGAGCCATGAAGAAGTGTACTTTGGCTGTGCTTGTGTATCATTGATAGATGTGCTTTGTCTTTGCCCGTCCAAAGTGTACTTTGGCTGTGCTCATAGAGTCATTGATAGATGTGCTTTGTCTTTGCCCGTCCACTGAGAGCCATCAAGAAGTGTGCTTTGTCTGTGCTTGTCCCCTGAGAGTCATTGAGAGGTGAGACTCGTCAGTGCCAGCCCCCTAAGATCCATCAGAGGTGGGCTTTATGTGCAGTTATTATAGAGTTATTGAGAGATGAGATTTGTCTGTGCCCAGCCCATTAAAGCCATCAAGGAGTGTACTTTGGCTGTGCCAGCCCCTGAGAGTCATAGATGTGACATTGAGGTGTGCTTTGTCCAAGGCTTTGTAGAGCTGAATAAGTCGATGCACCGAAAAGTAAAAATGTGAAGATGGGTAGAGTTTTAGTCATTGTATTCATTTAAATCTTCAAAGAAAAATAATGTAATGCCAACATGTAATAAAATGCTTAAAATGCCCCCCCCCCCCCCTCATTAGAGCTGAGTAAAAATCAAATGCATGCATATTAGTTTAAGTAATGTGAGTATATCCTTGGATGGAGCTAATTAAAATGAATACAAATAGACAAAACTACTGTATGCATATGAAAGAAATTTGTGTATAAAAAGCACCTAAATAAAAATAGCTTCTGTATAAAATAAAATGTTTTTGTATATACAGTACACGTTTTGTTTTTTTTATATGCGTTTTACACATTTGTATATGTGTTGTTCTTTTTTTTTTTTTTTACAGTACATTGAAATATACTGTAAAAAGCAGCAACGGAAATAATGTTTTTTTTTTTATAGTCATGGTTTTATCTATTTTATGCATTTGTATATATATTTTTTTCTCTTTCAAAGTTTGAGGATCTAAATCTTTTGGGAACCTAAATATCCAAGAATAAAAAATGCAGCACCTGTTTGTATTTTTACGTGTTTGTACATGTTTTTTTTTTTTTATTATTTTTTTTTTCAGGGTTTGAAGAAATCTAAATATAAAAAAACAGCAATTTTTTTTTTTATATAAATGGTTTTATCCGTTTTTTATTTTTTATTTAATTGATCCTGTCTCAAGACCTTTAAAGCGGAGGTCCCACGTAAAAAAAATATATATTAAAAGCCAGCAGCTACAAATACTGCAGCTGTTGAATTTTAATAAATGGACACTTATCCTGTCCAGCGCGCCCACGATGACGGCAGCCGAAGCCGAGCAATTGCTCGTCTCTCGGCTGCCTCCGCCCCATCCTCGGTGAGGGAATCAGGAAGTGAAGCATTGCGGCTTCACTGCCCGGTTCCCTACTGCGCATGTGCGAGTAGCGCGGCGCGTCCTCACTGGTCTCCGCTCTCTCCTGGGACCATTGTGTTCTTCCCAGAAGACAGCGGGGGATGACGGGAAGGGGCGTGACTCCCGCAGGAGTCTGTTCCTGGAAGTGGGTTCAAATACCTGTATTACACAGGTATCTGCACCCCCTCCCCCTGAAAGGTGCCAAATGTGACACCGGAGGGGGGAAGGGTTCCAAAAAGCGGAGGTTCACTTTTTTTTGTGGACCTCCGCTTTAATGTTTGATGACCCAATCATAGACACTTCACAAATCTGCAGGTAATTTTATTTTCTGTCAGGTAGGCTGTATGGGGCCCCATGATTTCGAACAGCCCTAATTATAAAGGTTTTCACCCAGGATCCACACAAATTGCACCCATAAATCACACATTTTGTAATCCGTTTTTATTTTACCTTGCTATTACCTTTTGTACCACCACACCCTCCTTTTAGAATGTAAGCTCTACGAGCCGGCCCCTCCTGTACCTTCTGTATTGAACTGTACTGTAATTGTGTTGCCCCCCCCCCCCATACACTGTAAAGCGCTGCGTAAACTGTTGGCGCTATATAATTCATGTATTATAATAATAATATTTTGAAAAATATGTGAATTTTGGGTAAAAGCGGTGTGAATCTTCGCTGGAATTTTTTTTTTATATATATATATATATAACTAGAGCCCTAAGTGTGCTTTGTTCACATATAGGGCTGTTTTATGGGACTGCCATATAAATGTCCCAAGATGCTAGGGCTTTTGGATGGAAGTCCAACCTCGTGCAACTCTCAGCAATATTTCCAGCAGGCTGTAATGGAGTTGAGGTGTCAGTATTGCCCTACTGGCTTATCGGTGTGTATAGTTAGTAAAGGGACTCTGATGGGTGGAGTTGGGAATCTCTGGCTTGCAGAATTACAGGCTCAGCTTTTAGGTGTTCCAAAAAAAAAAAAAAAAAAGGGGTGGGGGGGGGGGGGCAAGCTGACATTTCTCAGTCAACTGCTGGTAAGACTAATCACATATTTAGAAATGGTTGGTGTACCAGCTGCAGCTGCCTCAGGAACTCCCACTGTGCGCTGCCCTCTGGTGGTGGCCGAGAGACATGAAGGTGGAGAGAGTCACCATTGGCCAGGGTGTCCAAACACAGGACGAACGCCACGTTCTCATGGAGAACACTGTTTTCTAGGAGAGAAAAAAATATCAGAGTACAGTGCATTACCCCAAATCAGTGAAATCCAATAGTCACGGCAATGGACCAACTAGGACCATTAGGCTCGGAAAGTGGTCCATTATCCCACTGACACAAATTCTTTTTAGAGCCATTTCACTGACACTAATGACTTAGAGATATTCTCCCCGGGAGGGCTACTGCCCCACTGAGACTAATGATTTGGGGGCCACTCTACCTTGGAGACCACTATTTTACTGACACCAATGAATTGGGATATTCCCTTGGGACCATTATTCTACCGATATCAATTATTTAAAGAGTCATTCTCCCATAGGGTGCACTATGCTATTCTCACATGGACGGGGCACTATTTCACTGATGCCAATGATTTGGCTATTCTCTGGGGGCCACCATCCCATTAACACCAATGATTTAGGAGCTGTTCTCCTCTAAAAGCCACTATCCCAATGACACCAATGATTTAACGGGGTTATTCTTTCATTGTTTCTATTAAAATTACAGTAGCTTATATTTTCGAATGAAGACTCTCTTTTTGACCTCTTCCCGCCCCCTGGTGGGCCCCTTTAACTGGGTCCTAACACCAGGAGGTGGGACAGATTTTCTGATCACTGTAATTGACGGTTGACACGATGGGAGCCTGTACTGCTGGCTCCAGATAAACAAAGATTGGGAGCTGTCTGTAATAAGTCACTATTTAACATTCCCATGCTTTTAATGTATGAGTATAAACTTACTATTGGGACATTGAAGTTTTTGGAAGAATTTACTGAGCCTAGATCCCACCAAGGTTGAGGACCCCTGTTCTAGGCAACAGATATGGTTGACTGTTAGGGCATGGAAGGTTTTGGAAGAACTTTGCAGGCCCCAGTGCCACTAGGGTTGAGGACACCTGTTCTAGGCAACAGATATGGTTGACTTTTGGGACATGGAAGGTTTTGGAAGAGTTGCATGGGCCCCAGTCTCACTAGGGTTGAGGACACCTGTTCTAGGCAACAGATATGGTTGACTTTTGGGGCATGGTAGGTTTTTGAGGAATTTCATGGGCCCCAGTCCCACTGGGGTTGAGGACAACTGCTCTAGACAACAGATATGGTGACTGTTGGGGCATGGAGGGTTTTGGAAGAATTTCATGGGCCCCAGTCCCACTTGGGTTGAGGACACCTGCTCTAGACAACAGATACAGTATGGTGACTGTTGGGGCATGGAAGATTTTGGAAGAGTTTCATGGGCCCCAGTCCCACTAGGGTTGAGGACACCTGTTCTACGCAACAGATATGGTTGACTGTTGGGGCATGGAAGGTTTTGGAAGAATTTTATGTGCTCCAGTCTAACTAGGGTTGAGGAGCCCTACCCTAGGTAACAGATATGGGTAATTGTTGGGACATGGAAAGTTTTTGAAACATATCCCAGGCACCCTGTCTCACTACGGTTGAGGACCCCTACTCTAGGCAATAAATATGATTGGTTGAAACCCGAGCCAGCAGATTTTATCTCTTCTATTTCAGTCCTGTCTTTGGTGTGAGCAAGGAGTATGGAGACGCACAATAAATGTATAGGTGAGCTTATTGCTTCGTTCAGTAGGGATTTTTATATTAAACAGATCATGATTGTTATTTTACTTTTAATTATTGGATTTGGACAGTTCTTTGTATTTATAAAAACTGCCTTGAGCCGTTTCCTCGCTCATTATCTCACCCCTTTTAGACTTTGTTCTGTAGATACAAAAGTAATGTCCATGGTATACACATACCAGAATGGTCCAGATGTTCTTCTAGCCATCGTTTGCTTCCATGATAATTGAACTTCCCACCTCCGGTTAGAGCGAACACCATGTTATACCTCAAATAAAACACAACAAATCTACATGTGTATCTCAATGGACTGTCTAACCATATCTGCCCACCTATGTACATCAGTATTTGTTATTGTGTCTGTAATTATCTATCATTCTATATAGAACTATTCCTTTAAAAACAAGACAATGCAGACCTGGGCTGAGTCCGCCAGTCGCTGTATAGTTGGTGAAATAGGCGAACCATCTCCAGAAGCATTGACACCCCGCTGCCGTTGGAGTCCGCTCCATAAGCCAAGTACTGCCAGGGATACCAAAGAGATGAGATATGTAGTTATCATCAAGATTTGTCCATGGGAATGCCTTACTCCTGCAACAAGTCATGTGATAGGCATGGGTCACATGGTCTACCCAAGGTTGATTGATTTTTGTTGGGAATTTCATCCTATTCCATGGCTTAGAATAAGAGTGCCTAACGCAAGACAGTAAAGTATTAATAAAAAAAGGTCTCTTTCTATACCTGTTAAGGAAGGACCTAATGCTGGATATTTCCCAGCAGATGCAACATTACACAGTATTTCAGCTGTCTGTCTGGTCATCTTCTCTGATTACAGTGCAGGCCTGAGGATGTAGGCAGGGTAATATGTGACGGTACAGCATAGCCTCTATAAGACTCTATAACAGGGGTCTCCAAACTTTTTAAACAAAGGGCCAGTGTACTGCCTTTCAGACTTATGGGAGGGGTCAGACATTGGTGTCGGTGGAAGGAATAGTGCCCCATTGTTGGTTTCAATGGGAGGAATAGTGCCCCATTGTTGATTTCAATGGGAGGAATAGTGCCCCATTGTTGGTGTCAATGGGAGGAATAGTGCCCCATTGTTGGTGTCAATGGGAGGAATAGTGCCCCATTGTTGGTGTCAATGGGAGGAATAGTGCCCCATTGTCGGTGTCAATGGAAGGAATAATGCCCCATCGTTGATGTCAGTGGAAGGAATAATGCCCCATCATTGGTAGTGGGTAGAGATGTTTGATTCGCAGCAGAACTCCCAAACAGGGGGAAAGTTCTGCCCCAAACCGTAAACTCCATTGAAGTCCCCATTTCTAAGGCTTATATGCAAGTAATTGCCCATAAAAGGGGTATGGGGGTCTGGGTACTGCCCTGGGGAACATTTTGTTTTTAAAGGAAAAATGATTTTAATTATGCTTAAAGTCGAACAATAAAAATGAAAAATTCCTTTAAATATAGTGCCTGGGGGGGTCACCTTAGCCTGCCTGCAAAGTGGTGCATCTGTAGCATGTATAGAACCTGCTGCAGCAAAAATGACATTCCCAAGGGGGTAAAAAAAAAGTCAAATCACATTTAAATTGACTCGCGGTCGGAATTATCGGCCCCCGGCTATTTAAAAAGTCCATACCAGGCCCTTTGGGCCCCCCCAAAATCCCTACTAAACCCTTACACAAGCATGCAGCCTGACAGGCCTGGAAAGGGGGGGGCAGCGGGTGCCCCCCTCCAAAACCATGCCAGGGCACATGCCCTCAACATGAGGGGGTGGGCGCTTTGGGGCAGAGGGGGCCTCTTCCCAACAACCCTGGGCGGTGGGTGTGGGGTAGTGATGAGCCGAACACCCCCGGGTTCGGTTCGCACCAGAACCCGCGAACGGACCGAAAGTTCGCACGAACATTAGAACCCTATTAAATACAATGGATGCGAACGTTCGGATTCTAAAGTGCTAATTATAACGACTATTATCCATGTTATTGTCCTAAACAGAAGTTGGGAACCCGGGTTCTGCACCAGGGGACATGTATCAATGCAAAAAGAAGTTTTAAAAACGGACGTTTTCCGGGAGCAGTCATTTTAATGATGCATAAAGTGAAAAAAAAAAAGTCAAATATTCCTTTAAATATCGTACCTGGGGGGTGTCTAAAGTATGCCTGTGAAGTGCCACGTGTTTCCCGTGTTTAGAACTGTCCCTGCACAAAATGACACTTCTAAAGGAAAAAAAAGCCATTTAAAACTGCTTGCGGCTTTAATGTAATGTCTGGTCCCGGTAATATGGATGAAAATCTTTAAGAAAAATGGCATAGCTACCCCATGACCCCCCTCCCTACCCCAGCCCATTACCAGCCCCTTTGGGTCTTGTATGGATATTAAGGGGAACCCCGCACATAAAATAAAAAAGGCCCTATATACTCTGAACAGCCGTATACAGGCGGTGCATACAAGACAGGGACTGTAGGTTTGTTCTTATGTAGAATCTGTTTGTAATTTTGAACAGGTACATTGTTTAAGTGTAGCTCCAGCCCAAAAATCTATTTTTAAACTTTTTGGAAAACATAGGTAAGGGTTATCACCCCTGTAACATTTGTTTTGCTGTCTGTGCCCCTGTTCAGAACATTTCACCTCACTTTCCGTCCCAATGACAACTGTTTTTGAAATGTGGTGTTTTTATTGAAACAAGGATTGGTGATAAAGCATCAGTACAGAGGAGACACCTTTCTCCCATATTAATTCTTACAGGAGAGAATTTTCCTTCCTAGGGGTAGATTTCCTCTCACTTCCTGTTGTCTTCTTGCGTTTGCAAGTAGGATTCGTTTGTAAGTTGGATGTTTGAAAGTAGGGACCTGCCGTATATACTCTGCAGAAATAGGCCCCTTAGTTGTTGGTGTTGGCACAACACTGTAAGCACTCACAGTTACTCTTGGTTGGTGCTGGAACGCCCTGCTGTCAACTATTATATCAGGAATTGTAATTACATATAATTGTTGAACAGTGGTAGTAAAAATTGGGCCTTTGATGGTGGTGCTGGTGCCACAACACTGTAAGCCCTGACAGTTACTCTTGGTGGGTGCAGCAATGGGCCCTGCTGTGAATTATTAGATCAAGAATTGTAATTGCATGCCCCTGTTGAACAGGGGCTGAAAAATTGGGCCTTTCGTGGTGGTGGTGGTGGTGGTGGTGGTGGTGGTGGTGGTGTTGCCACAACACTGTAAGCCCTCAGAGTTACTCTTGGTGGGTGCAGCAATGGGCCCTGCTGTGAATTATTAGATCAAGAGTTGTAATTGCATGCCCCTGTTGAACAGGGGCTGAAAAATTGGGCCTTTCGTGGTGGTGGTGGTGGTGGTGTTGCCACAACACTGTAAGCCCTCAGAGTTACTCTTGGTGGGTGCAGGAATGGGCCCTGCTGTGAATTATTAGATCAAGAATTGTAATTACATGCCCCTTTTGAACAGGGGCTGAAAAATTGGGCCTTTCGTGGTGGTGGTGGTGGTGGCGTTGCCACAACACTGTAAGCCCTCAGAGTTACTCTTGGTGGGTGCAGCAATGGGCCCTGCTGTGAATTATTAGATCAAGAATTGTAATTACATGCCCCTGTTGAACAGGGGCTGAAAAATTGGGCCTTAGGCACTGGTGGCACAACACTGCAACCCCTCACAGATACTGTACTTGGAACACAGCAATGAGCCCTGTTGCAAAGTATTGCTTCAAAAATTGTAATTACACGCCCCTGTTAAACAGGGGCTGAAAAATTGGGCGTTAGGCACTGGTGGCGGCACCCATAAACAAAAATGATCTTCCAAGCTATCATCATCAATCGTATCATTGAGGACTCGGAGGAGGAGGATAGCCAGTCAACATAACAGCACAGGCACTCAGCATCAGCATCAGTCTTGAAGGGATGTGACATGTTAAAATCAATTAGTCTGTTATATCAGCATCAGGTGTGTGGTAGCTGGTGGTGATCCAAGACTGGTTCATCTTGATGAAAGTCAGTCGATCAACCGAGTCGGTGGACAGGCGCACCCTGTGATCCGTGACAAATCCTCCAGCAGCACTGAATGTGCGTTCCGAAAGAACGCTGGATGCAGGACAGGCCAGTAGCTCAATTGCATACTGTGCAAGCTCTGGCCAGTGATCCATCCTCAAGACCCAGTAAGCCAGAGGATTTTCGGTGGGGAAGGTGTCCAAGTCTGACCTTGCCCCTAGATATTCCTGCACCATGTTTATCAGACGCTGGCGATGGTTGCTGGAACCGATCATACTTTGGGGCTGCGGACTAAAGAATTGTCTGAATGCATCGGTCAGACGGCCACCTTCCCCACCGCTCCTTCTTTGACTGCCCGAAGCCTCAACAACTCGTTGTCCAGGACCAGGAGTTTGTAACCTCCCAGTCTCTGGGAACGCGTTGCACAGACCTTTCTGCAAGGCCTCCCGGAGTTGTCTCATCCTCTGCTCCCTCTGCGACGGTAACATAAGTTCCGCAACCTTACCCTTGTACCGTGGATCAAGGAGAGTGGCCAGCCAGTAATGGTCCCTCTCCTTGATCCGAAGAATACGAGGATCCTTCCGCAGACTTTGCAGGATCAGGGAGGCCATGCAGCGTAGGTTAGCTGAGGCATTCGGTCCGGAGTCCTCTGGGTCACTAAGGACGACATGATCCGCAGCCACCTCCTCCCAGCCACGTACAAGTCCACGGGTTTCTTGGGACTGTAAATCATCCCTAAAAGACTGCTGCTGTTGATGCTGCTGAATGCCAGGCTCCACCTCCATGCTGACACAATCCTCCTCCTCCTCCTCCTCCTCCTCTTCCTCTTCCTGTGCGATGGGTGGGACAGAAGGAACACTGTCTGGGTAAAGGGGGCCTTGAGAGGCAAGGAAGTCCTCCTCTTCCTGCCTCTGTTCTGCCTCAAGTGCCCTGTCCATTATTCCACGCAGCGTGTGCTCCAACAGGTGGACAAGAGGTACAGTGTCACTGATGCATGCACTGTCACTGCTCACCATCCTCGTGGCCTCCTCAAATGGTGCCAGGACAGTGCATGCATCCCTGATCATGCCCCACTGGCATGGAGAAAAAAAACCAAGCTCCCCTGACCCTGTCCTGGTGCCGTAGTCGCACAGGTACTCATTGATGGCCCTCTGCTGCGTGTGCAGCCACTGCAGCATGGCCAACGTTGAGTTCCACCTGGTGGGCATGTCACATATAAGGCGGTTCTTGGGCAGGTTCAACTCCTTTTGCAGCTCAGCCAGGCGAGCACTGGCATTATAAGATCTGCGGAAATGCACACAGACTTTCCTGGCCTGCCTCAGGACATCCTGTAAGCCCGGGTACCTGCCCAAGAACCGCTGCACCACCAGGTTAAGGACGTGAGCCACACAGGGCACATGGGTCAGTTGTCCCTGTCGGAGGGCGGAGAGGAGGTTGGTGCCATTGTCGCAAACCACCATTCCTGGCTTAAGCTGGCGTGGCATCAACCACCTCTCGGCCTGGCCCTGCAGAGCAGACAGGACCTCTGCCCCAGTGTGGCTTCTGTCCCCCAAACACACCAGCACAAGCACGGCATGGCATCTTTTTGCCTGCGTACTTGCGTAGCCCCTTGAACGCCTACGGAGCACCGCTGGTTCAGAGGACAAAGCACAGGAAGAGGCCATGGAGGAAGAAGAAGAGGAGGGGGTGGAGGAGAGAGGTGTGTCACAACCAGTAGTAGCATTTTGGAGGCGTGGCGGTGGAACAACCTCCAACACTACTGCACCTTGTCCTGCATCCTTCCCAGCTGCCAAAAGAGTGACCCAATGGGCCGTGAAAGAAAGGTAACGTCCCTGTCCATGCCTGCTGGACCATGAGTCAGCGGTAATATGCACCTTACCGCTGACCGCCCTGTCCAGCGAGGCCAAGACATTGCCTTCCACATGTCGGTAGAGAGCCGGAATAGCCTTCCGTGAGAAAAAGTGGCGTTTGGGAACCTGCCACTGAGGAACCGCACATTGCACAAACTCACGGAAGGGAGCCGAGTCTACCAACTGAAAAGGCAGCAGTTGAAGCGCTAGCAATTTAGCCAAGCTAGCATTCAACCGCTGGCCATGTGGATGGCTGGGAGTGAACTTCTTTCGACGGTCCAGCAGCTGGGGCAGGGAAATTTGCCTGCTAGAATCGGACGTCGGTGTACTGCTAGCAGAGTGGCCGCAAGTACTTGGCTGTGACACACCTAATTCTACACCTTCATTCCTCTCAGTGCATGTTTCAGAGAGGACTGAAGTTATAGTGGGGTTGGAGATCCCAGCTGATGCGGTGCAAGGAGAGGTCCGCTTTGTTCTTTGGTGTGGGTCTTTGAGGTAGGCTTGCCAACGAGCTGCATGGCAGGTCAACATATGTCTGGTCAGGCATGTGGTACCCAAGCGGCTGATGTTTTGGCCACGCGATATACGCTTGAGACATATGTTGCAAACAGCAGCTGTGCGATCTGATGCACTAGCCTCAAAAAAGGCCCACACCAAAGAACTTTTTGAATGACGGGCAGAGGCAGCGCCCTGCACAGGCGGAGCTCTGCGGTGTGATTCCGTCGGTGTACTGCCCTTACGCTGGCCACCAAAGGGCATCCTGCCTCGTTGGAGATGTGCCTCCTCCTCATCCTCCTCCTCCTCCTCTCTCCTATTAGGCACCCACGTGGAGTCAGTGACCTCATCATCCCCTCCCTCCTCATCACTGGAGCCAATCTGGCAGTATGCTGCAGCTGCTGGAACATGACTGCCAGATTGGTGTCCTTCTTGAGCATCCCCTCTGTCTGCTCTCACGCTACTGCCTTCCTCTAGCTGGGTTTCATCATCAGACCCTTCGAAACGCTGGGCATCCTCCTGGAGCATGTACCCAACACTGTGCTCAAACAGTTCGGGGGACTCCTCAGGAGGAGGACATGGTGGGTCTAGGGAAGGAGTGACTGATGATGAGTCTGACATTGATACCAGGGAAGAGGACGCTTTGGCAGCTGCTTTGCCAGTACCCTGAGCCTGGGTGAGAGAGGATGAGGAGGAGGAGGAGGGCTTGGTCATCCACTCTACCAAGTCTTCGGCATGATGTGGCTCAACATGTCCAGCTGCCGAAAAGAAGGACAAGCGTGTCCCATGGCCATGTGCTGATGACAATGCACCGCGTCCACGACCAGCACTGTTGCCCCCAGACACAGAGCCTGCTTGCCCTCTTTTATTGCCTCCTGACTGTCTGCCTCTCATTGTTTGCCTTCCAGACATTCTAATGGATGGCCTGCAGGGAGATGGGAAAAAAAGCAATAAGGGCTACCTTCAGGTGTCCTTCTCTGTCCCTTTACTTAAGGATTTCTAAATCTGGTTGAGGATGATTGCTTTCGCACAGAATAGCACAATGACAATTTCCCTGACTGTCCAAAAAACAAGGATTTCAAAGATGGTTGATGAGGAATGCTTTAGCACAGTATAGCACAATCAGAATTTCCCTCACTGTCCTTCCCTGTCCTTACAAACAAGGTTTAGCACAGTAAAACACACTGACACTCTCCCTACCTATAGTTTTCTGTCCCTATAATTTTTTTTTTTTTTAAAGATGGTTGATGAGGAATGCTTTAGCACAGTATAGCACAATGAGAATTTCCCTCACTGTCCTTCCCTGTCCCTACAAACAAGGTTTAGCACAGTAAAACACACCGACACTCTCCCTACCTATAGTTTTCTGTCCCTATAAAAAATGTTTTTTAAAGATGGTTGATGAGGAATGCTTTAGCACAGTATAGCACAATGAGAATTTCCCTCACTGTCCTTCCCTGTCCCTACAAACAAGGTTTAGCACAGTAAAACACACTGACACTCTCCCTACCTATAGTTTTCTGTCCCTATAAAAAATGTTTTTTTAAAGATGGTTGATGAGGAATGCTTTAGCACAGTATAGCACAATGAGAATTTCACTCACTGCCCTTCCCTGTTCCTACAAACAAGGTTTAGCACAGTAAAACACACTGACACTCTCCCTACCTATAGTTTTCTGTCCCTATAAAAAATTTTTTTTTTAAAGATGGTTGATGAGGAATGCTTTAGCACAGTATAGCACAATGAGAATTTCCCTCACTGTCCTTCCCTGTCCCTACAAACAAGGTTTAGCACAGTAAAACACACTGACACTCTCCCTACCTATAGTTTTCTGTCCCTATAATTTTTTTTTTTTTTTAAAGATGGTTGATGAGGAATGCTTTAGCACAGTATAGCACAATGAGAATTTCCCTCACTGTCCTTCCCTGTCCCTACAAACAAGGTTTAGCACAGTAAAAAACACTGACACTCTCCCTACCTATCCTTCTCTTTCCCTAAACTAAAGGAATCCAGGTTAAGCAAGAAAAAAAAAATGTCACTGTCCCTGCCTATGCTTCTCTTTCCCTGCTCCGGAACACACTACACTAGGCCGCCGTGCTGGCGGCCTTTTATAGTGTGGGGCGTATACTAAACACCCTCAGCAATAATTGGCCACAGGCATCCTGCCTGTGGCCAATCATTGCTCTCCTCGCTGCCGGCGCTGTGATTGGCCAAGCATGCGGGGTCACAGTGCATGCTTGGCCAATCACAGCGCCTGGATGACACTGCGATGGCGTAGTGCATTGTGGGCCGTTCGCGTCACTCGAATTTGGCGCGAACGGCCCAAATCGTTCGATCTTCGTCGAACGATCGAACAGCCGATGTTCGAGTCGAATGTATGTTCGACTCGAACACGAAGCTCATCCCTAGTTTCCACGAGTGTCCTTCTCTGTCCCTAAACTCAAGGATTTCAAATATGGTTCAGCAAGATTGGTTTAGAACAGAATAGCACACTGTCAGTTTCACTCACTGTCCTTCTCTGTCCCTACAAACAAGATTTAGCACAGAATAGCACACTGATAGTTTCCACGAGTGTCCTTCTCTGTCCCTAAACTCAAGGATTTCAAATATGGTTCAGCAAGATTGGTTTAGAACAGAATAGCACACTGACACTTTCCCTCACTGTACCTCTCTGTCCCTACAAACAAGGTTTAGCACAGAATAACACACTGACACTCTCCCTACCTATCCTTATTTGTCTCTAAACACAAGGAATCCAGGATTAGTAAAGGAAAAAAAATGACACTGTCCCTGCCTATGCTTCTCTTTCCCTGCTCCGGAACACACTACACAAGGCCGCCGCGCTGGCGGCCTTTTATAGTGTGGGGCGTGTTATAAACCCCCTCAGCAATAATTGGCCACAGGCATCCTGCCTGTGGCCAATCATTGCTCTCCTCGCTGCCGGTGCTGTGATTGGCCAAGCATGCGGGGTCACAGTGCATGCTTGGCCAATCACAGCGCCTGGATGACACTGCGATGGCGTAGTGCATTGTGGGCCGTTCGCGTCACTCGAATTTGGCGCGAACGGCCCAAATCGTTCGATCTTCGTCGAACGATCGAACAGCCGATGTTCGAGTCGAACGTATGTTCGACTCGAACACGAAGCTCATCCCTAGTGTGGGGGCCTGCCGGCAGGGGGCTTATTGGAATCTGGAAGCCCCCTTTAACAAGGGGGCTCCCAGATCCTAGCCCCCCCATGTGAATGATTAGGGGTACATTGTACCCATACTCTTTCACCAAAAAAACTGTAAAAAATAAATAAAAACACTACAAGGGTTTTTGACAATTCCCTTATAAAAAAAAAAAACAAAAAAACAATGTCCCTCGATGTAAATCCATCATCAATCACAATGTCCGCCAGACCCGAAAAAAGAAAAAAAAATGCTTTGGCGTCAATGAAGACTGACCTATTACTGCAGGCTCTGCCGTCTGACAGTTCTTAAATAGGTAAGGGGTGGAGCCACTGGGTAAAATCACCTGGTGGCCCCATCCTCTTGAGACATCACCTACCGGTGCATGCTGGGTCAGCGATGTTACAAGGGGGCGGTGCCACCAGGTGACGTCACCAAGCGGCTCCACCCCTTACCTACAGGTATGTAAGAAATGTCAAAGGGCAGAAAATGCAGTAGGTGGTCAGCTTTCAATGACAGCGGAGCAGTTTTTTTGGGGGGTCCTGTTGCGGCGGCGGTCAGCAGATCTACATCGGGGGGGGGCGTTGTTTTTTTTATTTTTTTAATTTTTTTAATTTTTTTGTAAGAAATTGCCCAAAAACGATCTACTGTTTTTATTTATTTTTGACACTTTTTTTGGTGAATGGTTAGGGGTACTCATTCACACAGGGGGTGTCGAGATCTGGAAGCCCCCTTGTTAAAGATTACGATAAGTCCTGAGCCCCCACACCCCCACCCCAGAGTTGTCGGGAAGAGGCCCTTGTCCCCATCAACATGATGGGGACAAGGTGCTTTGGGGTGAGGGGGGGCAGAACCCCCCTGCCTCAAAGCACCCCCTATGTTGAGGGCATTTGGCCTGGTATAGTTCTGGAGGGAGGGGGGCGCTCGCTCATCCTGCCAGGCTGCATGCTTGGATAAGGGTCTGGTATGGATATTGGGGGGGACCCCACGCCTTTTTTTTTTACATTTTGACCTGGTATGTATTGGGGGGGGGACCCCATGCGTTTTTTTTTTTTACATTTTGGCCTGGTATGTACGGGGGGGACCCCATGCGTTTTTTTTTTCTATTTTAGATCCTCCTTCAGCTTTGGGGGATGAGCATTTTTATTATTACTTTACTGCCCAGACTTAAGTTTTAACAGGAAAAGTCCAGTGGAACCATTTTTGATTTAGGAAAGAGTTATAAAGAGACCCTGTCACTAGCATAGAAAATTACAGGTAAACGCAGATCAAAATTGAATGATTACTTGCAGTACTGTTCCTTTCCATACTTTTTTTTTTTTTTATATTAAGTTGCAATGTGCCTCTACACTTGCTAGAAAGTCTGACTGTTCCAGGAACATTCCATTCCCCCTTCTCTCCTTGCATATCATAGCCCTCTCTTTTGGGATTGTCCAATGTCTGTGCTGACCCAGCTCCTCACCCCCTTACATACCTATGCATGTAGCTGCTGGGGGAGGAGTAAAGGGGAATACTATACAGTGGTACTTGACTGCATCATGTATGTCATTTTTCATTTTATCCACAGTTTCCATTGGGATGATGTATGTTATTTCCTTGTCAGTCACTTACCGGAGCGGCTCCAAATGAATCATAATGGGCGACAATCACAACGGAAGGCAGCTCAGCAGCATCACCGCCGCGTCCCATCAGTTGTCCCTGTGAAAATTCATAATAACCGATATTAATGTGGCTCCGAGTGTAAATGGACAAGATGACGGCTCCTGCAGAGCCAGAATAACATTTATATTTGTACATGGGAGTTGACAGCAGGGGGGGGGCACCTACCTCCAGGGTGATGATGACGGGGTGAACGATGGGTTTACTTTGTACCTCGCTGGTCGTCATCAGGAAGCCGCTTCCCATCACCATCCCAAACAAGACTACAAAAGAGAGAATTATAATCCTGAAACCCTAAAGATTCACAGAGGTGACTTATCTTTTGGACAGCTTGGCGAGACACAGTAGATCCCGTATTGGCGGGGCCATCGGTTTGATGTGGATTAGCAAATGCAGTTTGCTTTTTCTCGATAAAAGTTTGGCAACGTTTTATCCACACAAGAAATCAAAGCTGATGGAGAATTCACAGTGCAAAATTTAAGAGTAGTGGTTTAGGGTAGGGTCACCACAGAGTCCGGTTTAGTTCCAGAAATTGGCAACTAGCATTCACCATAAATAGGTTTGTGAAGAAGAAAACTAGGCAGTGTAAGAACTAGACATTTTTTAAAAAATTGTTTTTATTTTTTTCATTTTTCGTTTTTCGGGTCATTCATTATGATCGCAATTCGAAAATTCATAAATTCAAAAATCCAAAAATAAGAAAGAGAGTCCAAAAGAATAACTAACTAATAATAATTACCTATTAAATTATAGGTATTGGAATTTCCTTTGCAATTTGTCTGTTAGTGAACGTAACTAGTGTTGAGCGAACCTGAACTGTAAAGTTTAAATAGGTTTACCTGTTTGTGTTGCAGTGCAGTCTTTTTACACTGCCATGAGCCCAGTGTCAGAGAAAATCTAACTTTTAGGGGAAAAAAAAAGGCACTTTATTGTGCTCTTTTCCAAAAGACCGTTTAGGGCAAAAAAATAAAATAAAAAAAAATTTGCACTTTAATGTACGCTTGCAAAAAGAGCCATTCAGGGCCACAAAAAATAGTTTGCAGTGTGTTATACATATGTGGAGGTGTGTGAAATAAACAATTTCTATATAGTTTTCTCCTACTGTGCTATACTAAAAAAACAACATTTTTTTTGCATAGCATTTTCTGCAGTTCTGTAGCTGTGCGATTCAGCGGTTACGTACTGTGGGTGTGTTCTGCTCTTCGAAAAAACGCCTTTTAGGGGCACAAAAAATAGTTTGCAGTGTGTTATACATATTTGGAGGTGTGTGAAATAAACAATTTCTAAATAGTTTTCTTCTACTGTGCTATACTAAAAAAAAAAAATTTTTTGAATAGCATTTTCTGCAGTTCTGTAGCTGTGCGATTCAGCGGTTACGTACTGTGGGTGTGTTCTGCTCTTCCAAAAACACCCATTTAGGGCAAGATCCTAAATTTTGAAAATATGAGGAGAAGGTCAAAGGGACGTAGTGGCCCTGGTCGTGGTGCTGCTGGTGGAGCTCCTGTTGCAGGGAGAGGACGTGGTGGATCTGTGCCAGATACACGCACAAGTGAAACACCTTCCTCAGGTGCGAGTAGGCGACCGAGCCTGCGGCGGTATTTTGTCGCGCCTAATGAGGCTGTACGAATGTTTAGGCCAGGACAAGTACAGGCGATAGTAGATTGGGTTGCTGACAGTGCCTCTGGTTCCTTCACATTGTCTCCCACCCACTCTTCTGATGAAAGATCAGAGTTGGCACCTGAAACTCATGTCCATCAGTCTTTCACCTCACCCCCTTGCAAATCAGCCAAGCAGTCCGAGCCCCAAATCATGCAGCAGTCTCTTCTGCTTTTCGATGACTCTGTTAGCAGGGTTTCCCAGGGCCATCCACCTAGCCCTGCCCCAGAAGTGGAAGAGATTGAGTGCACCGATGCCCAACCACTTATGTTTCATGATGAGTACATGGGAGGACCATCGCAGTACGTCTCGGATGATGACGAAACACAGGTGCCAACTGCTGCTGCTTTCGCAATTGTGCAGACAGACAAGGAGGGCAGGGGTGAAGACTGGGTGGAAGATGATGTGGAGGACGATGAGGTCCTCGACCCCACATGGAATGAACGTTATGCAGGTGACCAGTGTAGTTTGGAAGAAGAGGCGGTGGTCGCACAGAGCCACCAGCACAGCAGAAGAGGGAGCAGGGTGCAAAAGCGGAGCGTCCGTCCCCTAGACAGTATGTCTGCTACTGCCCAACGCAGCAAGGGACCGAGCACACCAAAGCCAGGTCCAAGGAGTTCCCTAGCGTGGCAGTTCTTCACACAATGTGCTGATGACAAGACACGAGTGGTTTGCAGGCTGTGCAATCAGAGGCTGAAGCGAGGCATAAACGTTCTCAACCTGAGCACAAGCTGCATGACCAGGCATCTAAGTGCAAAGCACGAGCTGCAGTGGAGTAGACACCTCAAAAACCAAGAAAGGTCTCTGGCTCCTCCTGCTTCCTCTTCTGCTGCAGTCTCGGCCTCTTCATCCACCTCTGTAGTGACAGTGGCACCTGCCACCCCGCAAACAGAGGATCTGCCAGCAACACTACCACCTGGGTCACCGACCATCTCCACAATGTCCCATGGAAGCGTTCAGCTCTCTATCTCCCAAACATTGGAGCGGAAGAGGAAGTACCCCCCTAGCCACCCGCAATCCCTGGCCCTGAATGCCAGTATTTCAAAACTCCTGGCCTTTGAAATGCTGTCATTCCGTATGGTGGGGACGCAGAGTTTTAAAAGCCTGATGGCATTGGCTGTCCCACAGTACGTCGTGCCCAGCCGCCACTACTTTTACAGGCGAGCCATCCCTTCCCTGCACAACCAAGTGGGGGACAAAATCAGGTGTGCACTGTGCAACGCCATCTGTGGCAAGGTCCACCTAACTACGGATGCGTGGACCAGTAAGCACGGTCAGGGACGTTATATCTCCCTAACAGCACACTGGGTAAATGCAGTGGCGGCTGGGCCTGAGGCAGATAGCGGTTTGGCGCATGTCCTTCCACCACCGAGGATTGCAGGGTGCTTCAGTTTGCCTCCTGTTGCTAACTCCTCCTTCTCCGCTTCCTCATCCTCTACCGCCTCCTCATCCATTCAGCGTAACACCTTCACCACCAACTTCAGCACAGCCAGGGGTAAACGACAGCAGGCAATTTTAAAACTTTCCTGTTTGGGGGAAAATCCCCACACCGCGCAGGAGTTGTGGAGGGACATGGAACAACAGACCAATGAGTGGTTGCTGTCAGTGAGCCTCAAGCCCGGCCTGGTGGTGTGCGATAATGGGCAAAATCTCGTAGCAGCTCTGGGCCTAGCCGGTTTGACGCACATCCCTTGCCTGGCGCATGTGCTGAACTTGGTGGTCCAGAGGTTCCTTAAAAATTACCCCAATATGCCAGAGCTGCTGCAGAAAGTGCGGGCTGTGTGTGCGCACTTTCGGCGTTCTCACCCTGCTGCTGCTCGCCTGTCAGCGCTGCAGCGTAACTTCGGCCTTCCCGCTCACCGCCTCATGTGTGACGTGCCCAAAAGGTGGAACTCCACCTTGCACATGCTGGCCAGACTGTGCGAGCAGCAGCAGGCGATAGTGGAGTTTCAGCTGCAGCATTCACGCATGAGTCGCTCTGCAGAACAGCACCACTTCACCACCAATAACTGGGCCTCCATGCGAGACCTGTGTGCCTTGTTGCGCTGTTTCGAGTACTCCACCAACATGTCCAGTGCCAATGACGCCGTTCTTAGCGTTACTATCCCAGTTCTATGCCTCCTTGAAAAAACGCTTCGGGCGATGATGGAAGAGGATGTGGCACAGGAGGATGAGGAGGAGGAAGCGGGATCATTTCAAAGGCTTTCAGGGCAGTCTTTCACAAGTGGCAACGAGGGTGGGTTCCTGCACCAACAAACGCCAGGTACACAATTGTCCGGCAGAAAGGGCACAGTTCTGGAGGATGACGAGGTGGAGGAGGAGATGGAGGAGGAGGAGGAGGAGGAGGAGCCATGTTCACAGCAGGGTGGCACTCAGACCAGCTCGTGGCCATTACTGGTGCGTGGCTGGGGGGATACAGAGGACACAGACGATACACCTCCCACAGAGGACAGCTTTTCTTTGCCTCTGGGCAGCCTGGCACACATGAGCGATTACATGCTGCAGTGTTTCCGCAATGACCGCCGAGTTGCCCACATTTTAACTGGTGCTGATTACTGGGTGGCCACCCTGCTGGATCCCCGTTACAAGGACAACGTACCGTCCTTAATTCCCTCACTGGAGTGGGATCGTAAGATGCGCGAGTTCAAGCGCACGCTGGTAGACGCGCTGCTGGTGGCATTCCCACCTGACAGCGGGCGTACGGTGGAAGCACAAGGCGAAGGCAGAGGAGGAGGAAGAGGTCGCCAACGCAGCCGGGGCACCGGCAGCACCTCAGAAGACAGGGTTAGCATGGCTGAAATGTGGAAAAGCTTTGTCAGCACGCCACAACAACCAGCACCACCAGCTGAGATGGAACGTCTTAGCAGGAGGCAGCATTTCACCAACATGGTTGAGCAGTATGTGTCCACAGGCCTACACGTACTGGATGACGGGTCTGCCCCCTTTAACTTCTGGGTCTCCAAATTGGGCACATGGCCTGAGCTTGCCCTTTATGCCTTGGAGGTGCTGGCCTGCCCTGCAGCCAGTGTATTATCTGAACGTGTATTTAGCACGGCAGGGGGCGTTATCACAGACAAGCGCAGCCGCCTGTCCAGAGCCAATGTGGACAAGCTCACGTTCATTAAAATGAACCAGGCATGGATCCCACAGGACTTGTCCGTACCTTGTGCAGAATAGACATGTATACCTGTGTTGTGACAAAAACTGTCCGGCCATCGGATTGTGTCCGGCCCATACTGCGAAGGAGCAGCGCTTGCGCAGTACAGAGGACAAGGAGATTCACAAAATCTCCGAAGATGAACGGCGCCTGCGCTGTGAGTGCAGGTTCAAGCCCCAACATCCAAGTGGACATACGGTAGCACATAGTAACAGGGCCCCTCACGGGCTTGGTTCGATCGCCACGCTTCGGGCACGGCCTCACTTGGCTCGGCTTGAACCACGGATGGTGTGGCCTTCACCTGAACTCACCACGCAGGCGCCGTTCGTCTTGGGAGATTTTCGAAATCCCCTTGTCCTACATACTGAGCAAGCGCAGTACAGGGTGGACACTATTTGACGGGGGACAGAATTCGACACATCACCGGCCTTACCCAGCCATTGTTGTATTTTTGAACCAGTGTTGGCTACCTCGTCCTCCTCCACCGCCGCTTCCACCTACACAGCCACATCCACCGCCACCTCAACCTCCTACTCCATATGGACCTCGTCCTCCTAGGTCAAGATTATTATTTTTTATTTTAATTTTTTTTATGTTATTTTAAGTTATTTCCCTATCCACATTTGTTTGCAGAGCACTTGCCATGCTCTTAACAACATTTTGCTGCCATTTGCAGCCCTCTAGCCCTTTCCATTACTTTTTTAGAGCCTTTTTAGTCCTTAGAAGTCTGGGTCCCCATTGACTTCAATGGGGTTCGGGTTCGGGTCCGGGTTAGGGTTAAAGTTCGGTCCCGAACCCGAACTTTTTTCCGAAGTTCGGCCAAACCCGAACATCCAGGTGTCTGCTCAACTCTAAACGTAACGAATACAATTTTATCCGAAGTTACAAATTATCTGAAATAACGAATGCCGCATCTAAACAAATGGAACGTAATGAATGGAACGTAACAAATTAATAATAATAAATAACAAGCATAATAATAAAAACTTTTTATTATTATTATTATTATTATTATTATTATTATTTATTAAAAATTTGTTCCATTCCATTTGTTTGAATAAGGCACTCATTACGTTCTATTTGTTTAGATACAGCATTCGTTATTTTGGATAATTCGTAACTTCGGATAAATCCGTATTCGTTACGTTCACTAACAGACAAATTTGAAAGGAAATCCCAATACTTATAATTTAATAGTTAGTAATAGTTATTATTTCAGATTTTAGAATTTTCGGGTTTTCGAATTTTCGAATGCCGTATCTAAACAAGTGGAGCGTAACAAATTAAAAGTTTTTATTATTATTATTGTTGTTGTTTATTATTATTATTATTATTATTTATTATTAATTTGTAACTAACTACCTTATAATAACTAACTATTAAATTATAGGTATTGGAATTTCCTTTCAAATTTGGCTGTTAGTGAACGTAACGAATACGAATTTATCAGAAGTTCCGAATTATCCAAAATAACAAATGCATCATCTAAACAAATGGAACGGAACTAATTAATAATAATAATTAATAATAATAATAAAAACTTTTATTTTTATTATTATTTATTATTGTTATTTATTATTATTAATTCATTACGTTCCATTCGTTTTAGATACGGCATTCGTTATTTCGAATAATTCGTAACTTAGGATAAATTCGTATCCGTTACGTTCACTAAGCCAAATTTGAAAGGAAATTCCAATACCTATAATTTAATGGTTAGTAATAGTTAAGTTATTATCAGTTAGTTATTATTACAGATTTTCCAATTTTGAATTTAAGAATATTTGGAAAGATTTGTTAAACGGGTTTTCGTTAATTCGATATTTCCAAATTAACGAATTTTTGAAAATTTGTAAAAAGCGAAATTCGGAACGAAACTAATTGCACATGTCTAATAAGAACCTAGGTAGCCATTAGAGGTCCCCAAAGTAGTGAGTAGGGTGTACCATAGATAGTGAAGAAGTGCAAGCCCTGCCCCTGCCAGTGTGGGGCATCTTGGGTAAGAGGGCTCTGTATATACACTGTACCTAAATTAAGTTTCTAAAAAAACAATTCACACAAATAGAGCTTTCTTTTGGTGGTATTTTTTATTGTTTGCGATATAAACTAAATTTTTTGGGTCCGTCGGGCGGCATTATTGACGGTGGATTTAGACTGCGGGACACTTGTCAAAAACTGTCTCTTGTGGTTTTTACTTTTTTACACTTTTTTGGTGAATGGTCAGGGTACGATGTACCCGATACCCATTCACATAGGAGGGGGCGGGATCTGGGGGCCCCCTTGTTAAAGGGGGCTTTCAGATTCCGATAAGTCCCCTGCACACAGACTCCGACAACCACCGGCCAGGGTTGTCAGAAAGAGGCCCTTGTCCCCATCAACATGGGGACAAGGTGCTTTAGGGGTGGGGGGCGCAGTGCTCCCTCCTGCCCCAAAGCACCTAGTTCTCCCCCCCTTGTTGAGGGCATGTGGCCTGGTATGGTTCAGGAGGGGGGTTGCTCGCTCCACCCCCTCCCCTTTTCCTGACTTGCAAGGCTGCATGCTCGGATCAGGGTCTGGTATGGGGGTGGCCCCCCGCGCCAATTTATTTTTGGCGTGGGGTTCCCCTTAAAATCCATAACAGACCCCACGCTGGTTTTTTTATTTATATTTCCGGGAGCCAGAAATACATTACAGCCGCAAGCAAGTTTAAATGTCATTTTTGCTGCAGCATGTTCTATACAGTACATCACACAGATGCGCCACTCTACAGGCAGACTAAGGGGACCCCCCAGGCATGATATTTAAAGGAATATTACGTTTTTATTGTTTCACATTAAGCATCATTAAAATCACTGCTCCTTTAAAAACATTTGTTTTAAAAAAAAAATTTGCATCGATGTCCCCTGGGGCAGGACCCGGGCCCTTATACCCTTTCTATGGCAATAACGTGCATATAAGCCTTTAAAATTAGGACTTTTGATTTTTCATGTTCGTGTCCCATAGACTTTAGTAGAGTTTGCATGTTCGCTAGAAATTTTTGCCTGTTCGAGATGTTCTGGTCTAAACCAAACCGGGGGGTGTTCGGCCCATCCGTAATATTCACCCTGGATACAGCCAGTTATGTCACCAGCACATGCGCTCTGAAGGTCCGGCTTACCTTTCCGGACCTCCAGAGCTTTGTTTCCCGAAACTGAGGAGTGATGTAATTGCGGCTCTGACCAATCACATAGCCGGAGCGTACGAACCCTGAAGAAAGACGAGGGGAACATGCCAGCCCTCTCAGCGGTGACAGTACAGCGCTGGAGGGCTTCGTCCCGAGGTAATTATTTAATAATGTGTGCTAGTATGCGATGCATACTAGCACATTTTGCCATTGCTTTGCAGGTGTTTTTTTTTCACAAGTCAAACAGCCGCGGTTTACAACCGCTTTAACACTCACCTTCCCAGGCTGAGGCAGAGGTCAGAGAATGAGACACGGACCTTGTCTCCCCATACATGTCCAGAAGAGCCATATTCTCTATCGCAAAATAGACAGGAAACAGCGTCTCATTCCTGAGGATTTCCATCTCCCGATCCACAAATTCCTGTGCAGAACACACAGAAGGTCACTAAATCTTAGAGCTGTGGTCTGGGAGAATGTATTTCTTTATATAGCTCTGACCTATACCGCATCGCTGTACAGAGAACACTGAACACTGAGCCCTCACATTTTTGTAAATATTTTCTTCTATCTTTTCATGTGACAACACTGAAGAAATTACACTTTGCTACAATGTAAAGTAGTGAGTGTACAGCTTGTATAACAGTGTAAATTTTCTGTCCCCTCAAAATAACTCAACACACAGCCATTAATGTCTAAACCGCTGGCAACAAAAGTGAGTACACACCTAAGTGAAAATGTCCAAATTGGGCCCAATTAGCCATTTTCCCTCCCCGGTGTCATGTGACTCGTTAGTGTCACAAGGTCTCAGGTGTGAATGGGGAGCAGGTGTGTTAAATTTGGTGTTATCGCTCTCACTCTCTCATACTGGTCTCTGGAAGTTCAAAGATGGCCGAGGCTATAAGAAGATTGCCAAGACCCTGAAACTGAGCTGCAGCACGGTGGCCAAGACCATACAGCGGTTTAACAGGACAGGGTCCACTCAGAACAGGCCTCGCCATGGTCCACCAAAGAAGTTGAGTGCACGTGCTCAGCGTTATATCCAGAGGTTGTCTTTGGGAAATAGACGTATGAGTGCTGCCAGCATTGCTGCAGAGGATGAAGGGTTGGGGGGTCAGCCTGTCAGTGCTCAGACCATACGCCGCACACTGCATCAAATTGGTCTGCATGGCTGTCATCCCAGAAGGAAGCCTTTTCTAAAGATGATGCACAAGAAACCCCGCAGACAGTTTACTGAAGACAAGCAGACTAAGGACATGGATTACTGGAACCATGTTCTGTGGCCTGATGAGACCAAGATAAACTTATTTGGGTCAGATGGTGACAAGCGTGGGTGGCGGCAACCAGGTGAGGAGTACAAAAACAAGTGTGTCTTGCCTACAGTCAGGCATGGTGGTGGGAGTGGCATGGTGGTGGGAGTGTCATGGTCTGGGGCTGCATGAGTGCTGCCGGCACTGGGGAGCTACAGATCATTGAGGGAACCATGAATGCCGACATGTACTGTGACATACTGAAGCAGAGCATGATCCCCTCCCTTCAGAGACTGGACCGCAGGGCAGTATTCCAACATAACAACCCCAAAAATACCTCCAAGACGACCACTGCCTTGCTAAAGAAGCTGAGGGTAAAGGTGATGGCCTGGCCAAGCATGTCTCCAGACCTAAACCCTATTGAGCATCTGTGGGGCATCCTCACATGGAAGGTGGAGGAGCGCAAGGTCTCCAATATCCACCAGCTCCGTGAAGGAGGGGAGGAGGGGAAGAGGACTCCAGTGACAACCTGTGAAGCTCTGAACCTGAACTCCATGCCCAAGAGGGTTAAGGCAGTGCTGGAAAATAATGGTGGCCACACAAAATATTGAGACTTTGGGCCCAATTTTGACATTTTCACTTAGGGGTGTACTCAATTTTTTTCCCCAGCGGTTTAGATATTAATGGCTGTGTGTTGTTATTTTGAGGGGACAGCAAATTTACACTGTTATACAAGCTGTACACTCACTAATTTACATTGTAGCAAAGTGTCATTTATTCAGTGTTGTCACATGAAAAGATACAAGAAAATATTTACAAAAATGTGAGGGGTGTACTCACTTTTGTGAGATAGTGTGTATATAGCTCTGACATATACCACAGTGCTGTACAGAGAACACTGAGCCAGTCACATCAGTCTCTGAACCAGAGGAGCTTACACTCTAATGTCCCTCCTGGTGACGTACCTGTACTGGTCCTTGCAGCTCTGCTGGGCTCTCAGGAGGGACCAGTATCAGCACTGCAGCCACAGACTGGGCCAGGACCCGGCTCCATCTCTCCACTGAGAACTCTGTGATTCTCATGAGCACACAGCGCCTGCTCAGTATCTCCGCCTCCAGTGTCCGGCTCTCCGCGTTCACCTGGACCGACTTACAACCTGCAAAAAGTTTTCAAGAATCCAAAATTCCATCAGAGCTACCCATTTCCGTTCATATGACGGCCTTACCAGGGGTAAAAGGTAATGGGCTCTGGGGCCGTTTCTCTTTTGTCACACAGTAGAGAAATCCTCCCCGATCAGTACATTGTGGTCCACTGCCCCAGAACAAACACATAGATCAGAAAACTCAAAGAAAAGTCTTATCTTAATGTGAATAATTGTTAGAAGAAATATAGATATACGTGTTTTCATATGTTGCAGTAATGTGTGCTTGTGACAGACCCAACCAGGACAGGGGCTTTTGGAGAGGACAAGATACAAACCTCCTACCCACAGAATATGGCCGATGGAGAGAGCAGATATATTCTATTAAGTGGTTGTCCACCATTAGAGAATTGAGAGCGAGGCTTGGATTACTTCTCTGAATAAGGACCATAAAGCTTTCCTTCTGGAGTGGATGGAAAGAGGTAATATTATTCTTGTTCAGATTAATGGTCAGAGGGAATATGGTGGCCCTCCTGCAGAATGGTTTGGAGAGGCTCCTTCACTTGGGACAGAAATATTTATCAACCGTAATCCTCAATAGATCAATGAAGATAAATTATTTTTACTGTATGAGACTGCTGGGACACTGTCTTCTGATGACTTTTCTAGTAGACAGAATACACAAGTTTGTGTCTCTCCCATTGTTAATTGGGTCACCTATTGTTTCTGTCTGTCTGCTAGTATTGTGTCCACTCCACCTTGTTAGCAAACTATTGTGGGATGTTATATGTTTGTGGGATGTTATATGTTTGTTAGAGTGCTACAGACCTCTGCCCCACACCGGCAGCAGTTCCAGGGGCCCAGGGTGAAAAGGTAGTGGTTCTTCTTACCCAGTGGAAGTCAGAGATGCAGGGAGGGGAGGAAGCCATTCCCCCTACCCAGCAGCAGTGCAAGGACTCTGGAGAGGAGGAAGCCGTTCTCCCTCCCCAGCGTCAGATCCACAGTCTGGTATGGAGGGTGGAGGAATCCGTCCTCCCCCCAACAGTTATCTGGAGCGGATGATGTTGGGTCCCCAGCCGAAGCGCTGGAAACAAGGCAGAGTGCTGCTGGCCTCTGTCTAGCACCTACAGTGTCTCCATGGCTTCAGGGAGGTTGGGGCAGTCAGCCCTTCTCCACAGCAGCAGACTGAGCCCTAGAATGGTAAAGATCAGCCGGACAGAGATTCCACGACCTCTGTTCCACACTTACTAATGACAACTTTTCCCTGCGGCCCAGAATGGAGATCATGTGGACCACCTATGTGGGTTCACTTTGCCCAACTAACACAGTTCCAGACCAGGTGGAGGTCTGGGACCTTGTTAGTTTACTTTTGATGGGGGAGAAATGTGACAGACCCAACCAGGACAGGGGCTTTTGGAGAGGACTAGGGGCAAGCCCCCTACCTACTGAGTATGGCCCATGGAGAGAGCAGATCATTCTATAATGATGGACAACCACTTAAGTAATCCAAGCCTTGCGCTCAGAATTTATTATCTGAATAAGGACCATAAAGCTTCTCTTCTGGAGTGGATGGAAAGAGGTAATATTAATCTTGTACAGGTTAATGGTCAAAGGGAATATGGTGGCCCTCCTGCAGACTGTATCAGACTTCTGGGACACTGTTGTGTATTCTGTCCACTAGACAAGTCATCAGAAGACAAAGTTTGTGTCTTTCCCATTGTTAATTGGGTCACCTATTGTTTCTGTCTGTCTGCTAGTATTGTGCCCACTACATCTTGCTAGCAAACTATTGTGGGATGTTATATGTTTATAATTGAGAGTGATATTGGGTGGGACTTTAAATGAGGTAGTGATGTAGTCAATTACCTCCATCCCTATATTTGTATAATAAGGAGAGAACAGAAAGGGCGGGACTTTAAATGAAGTTTGTGTGGGATAAGGGTTTAGTTGTTTGTATAGTAGTAAACATATCTATAATACACAGTAATTAAGTGATATAAAAAAATATACAATCTAATTGGCTGACATATACTATTGTTCAGACAATTTCATAAGTGTACATAGAGAATAATTACCTACTAGGTTAAAGGTTATTAAACTACTCCATAGCAGAGAAAAATAGAAGGGTATACAGAATTAACATTTAACAGCTTTATTTTATAAATATAAAATTAAATTGATGTATGGTACAAACAGGTCCACACAGTAATGAATAGAATAAACAACAATACACAGACAGAAAATATTGATAATGCAATATGGAAATACTGGTTGTGACACATAGTTGAACACACGGAATCTGTTAGCTCTACGCGTTTTGCGACTTATTGTGGCCCCGTCACACCGTCTCACATTCCATCTACGAGCGGTGGGGCTGAGGTTTTGGCGCCAAGCTACCAGACGGCTCTTCCGCATTGGTGCAGGTGCCTCCCTTCCCCCGCTGCTCACGTACGTGTGTGCCGTTGACGGGATCCTTGGGCGGTGACGCCTTTATATATGGGCACTATCCATGGGCTGTTCAGGCATTTGGCTATTCCTCACATCTCAGAACAACACTTATCACACGTCCTCCAGACCCCTATACAGGTAATCTTCCCTCACGTAGGTTTCTGCCCCTTTGTTCACACTTCATTGCCTCCTGTGTGTTTTTTTTATTGCTGTTTTTAGTATTTCATGTGTTTTTTTTTATCGATCTTTATTTGCTTAGTGCTATATCACTCAGCTCGTCCCACCCACACACAACCTCCATGCTAGCTTAAAAGCACCCACAGTTTTACACTTCATTATCATGATGGTCATAATTACCTTAAACCTATTAGGTATCTATTCTCTATGTACACTTATGAAATTGTCTGAACAATAGTATATGTCAGCCAATTAGATGGTAATTAAGTGATATCAAAAAATATACAATGTATTATAGATATGTTTACTACTATACAAACAACTAAACCCTTATCCCACACATACTTCATTTAATGTTATACGTTTGTTAATAAGAGTGCTACAGACCTCTGCCCCACACCGGCAGCAGTTACGGGGGCCCAGGGTGAGAAGGCAGTGGTTCTTCTTCCCCAGCAGAAGTCAGAGATGCAGGGAGGGGAGGAAGTAATTTCCCCTACCCAGCGACAGTGCAAGGACTCTGAAGAGGAGGAAGCCATCCTCCCTCCCCAGCAGCAGATCCACAGTCTGGGATGGAGGGAGGAGGAAGCTGGCCTCTCTCCCCAACAGTTGTCTGGAGCAGATGATGTTGGGTCCCCAGCTGAAGTGCTGGAAACAAGGCAGAGTGTATGGGTTGGAGAGGCTTCTTTACTTAGGGCAGAAATATTTATTAACCATAATCCTCAAGAGATCTATGAAGATAATTTCCCTGTATCAGACTACTAGGACATGTGTATTCTGTCCACTAGACAAGTCATCAGAAGACATACAAAGTTGTGTCTCCCCCATTGTTAATTATGTCACCTATTGTTTCTGTCTGTCTGCTAGTATTGTGGCCACTCTATCTTGGTAGCAAACTATTGTGGGATGTTTTATGTCTGTTAATTAGATTACTGTGTAATTAAGATCACTGTTAGTTGTTAGCTGTTATTTGGATTGGTGTTTGAAATTTGCATTGTCATGCTAATATGATCAGGAGGGAAATGTCCTCCTGTGGGATATAAAGTATGTGTCTGAGTTTCAATAAACAGTCATTCCTTTGGTTCTATCCCAACATCTTGTCTGTGTATGATGCTTGGGGTAAAGGCTTCTATTAGCTCAGAATGGTTTGGAGGGCAGGAGGCACTGTTTGGCAGAAGGAAGCACCTAATTGGGATGCCAAGCGGTTCCGTCAGAGTGCTCTAATGCATGTGTAGCACACACACCCCCCTATTCCTCACCTTTGGCTCACTTGCAGGAATAAAGGGGGCACACCATGCCACAAGCCCGTACCCTCCTGTGTGAAGAGGTTGAGCGGTGTAATGTTCCTGGGTCTTTATGGTCAGGCTTTCCCAAGAATGGTTCCCGTCTTCACTACAATAAAGACAAGTCTCTATTCCCCAATAACTCCAAGGTTCACATCAATTGCAACTCCAACGCAAAGTTTATTTTCTCTTATGCATAGTCATTGAAATAGGAAAGGTTGGAGGAAGATCAGGACAGCAAGAGGTGTTGGAGTAGGTCCAGGCACAAACGAAGATATTCACTACCTATATCTTCAGGTAGTCTCAGCTCATCTGGATAGTCTCCCATTAGAGTGGATCCTAGCAGCCGGAGTGATGCTCGCATTAGATAACACACACAAAGTCTCTGCACAAACTCTGCCACAGATCTGGTGAGCTTTAGGCCTCTGCCACAGACCTGGTGAACTTTAGGCCTCTGCCACAGACCTGGTGAACTTTAGGCCTCTGCCACAGACCTGGTGAACTTTAGTTCCAGTACTAGGCCTCCATCAGGAAGATGACATCCCTCCAGAGAGTTACCGGGCCCCTTCCTTCACTGTGATTCTCTCACCAGTCCCTCGGAACGGTCCTCCCCCGGCCTCCTATCCCAGATACAAGTCTCCTCGCAAGGCAGCACCCTAAGATTCCTCTTCCATCTGTGGGTTCCAGCCGAAGGTGCTGGACCCAAGGCCTTCAGTCGCAGTCCCAGGGCTAAAGGTGCCTGGGACTGATCCGCCAGTGTACCGAGTCAGGAACTCCACCCCAGGACTAAAGGTGCCTGGGGTGGCCACGAACAGGACCACACACTCCCGGGGTCGGACCCCCGGGAACTCACCACCTATAGACGGGGTCTGCACAGCAGGCCGACGCGCCCACCATACCACCGCCCAGAGGGGACATCCAAGGCACAGCACTGTACTAGTTGTTCAACCCTAGCCTCCGATGACAGCGCCATCAACAGGCCACAGGGAACCACACACCAGCATCCCACCTATAGTATGAAATTGGTCTAAAGAACCCTATCAAATAGTGTGTTCGAGTACAACTACCACTCAAACATTCCCTTTAGATTTAAAACCCCCGCTACACACTCCCCCAGGACAGATAGACACTGTCCCCAGTGTCTGGGGTAAACCCACATACCTCAAGCCTGAGTCTACGCATGTTTATCTCAAAACTATGTACAAAAAAAACATAATTCCCTTTAGATTTAAAACCCCTGCTACACATACATTACTGCAGAGCAAACTTTAATAATCCTCTCCTGTTAAGTTTCCTTTACGGTACTGTATACCTTAACCTAAGAAAATAAAGGAATAGAATAGGGTAAAACAGAACAGGCTAGAATAAAAATAAAAAATAAATATTAAAGATAAAGGAATAGAATAGAAAATGAAGGAAATTAATAAAAAAAATAAAAGAATAGATTATATTCTATTTCTTTTATTTTCTATTATATTTTAAAGGAATTTAATAAAGTAGAATAGAAAATAAAATAGAATAGAAAAGAAGAGCGTAAATCAGAACCTAATGAAACAGAAGAAAAATAATATAATAAAATAGAATAGAAACATGGGAATTGAATAGAATAGAATATAAAATAATAAATCAGAAAAGAATGGAGTAAAATAGAACAGAATAGAATAAATAAAATAAAACTAAAAGAAAGGAATAGAATAGGATAAAACAGAACAAAGTAAAATATAAAATAAAAAAGTAGAATAAAAATTAAATAAATTAATAAAATGAAATAGAATAGGATAAAACAGAAGAAAAATTGAAAATAAAAGAATAAAATAGAATAGAAATTAAGGGAATAGAATAAATTCGAATAGAAAAAAATAGAATAAAAAAATAATAGAATAATAAAAACAAACGAAAAGAATAGAATAAAACAGAAACAATATAACAATTATATGAAATTCGAATTTTGAATAGAATGAATTTGAATAGAATAGATTTGAATAGAAGAGAAGAGAATATAAAATAAAACAAAAGAATAGAATAAAATAGGAATATAACCGTCTTCCGAAATTTGAATTTCAAATAGAATAAATTTGAATAGAATAGTTTTGAATAGAATAGAAAAAAACAATAAAATAGAAAGAATATAACCATCTTCTATCTATCTGAATTTCGAATAGAATAAATTTGGGTTCAAACGCTAGTTTGAATTCAATTTGAATTAGTCGAATCAAATTAAAGGTTTTGAAAATTAATCGAAAGGAATTAATAAAACGAATTCTGAAAACAAATTTAGTTAAACAAAAACTATTTAAATAACAAATTGAAACAATTTTTTCGTTCTGCACATGTCTACTTATATATATTCTTTTAGCATGGCAGCAATCTTGGTGTTGATTAGCTGTGAATGCCAAGATTGGCTCTTTCACATAATACAGTACATATAATGTAACGTAATTCAGTTTTGTTGTAGTGGCGCTTATCTGTGTCATATGAGATATCGCCCTGCATAGGATGAAGGAAAAAAAACAAATGAGGATATGTTTTATGAATGGTTAAATGAAAATATGAAGTGCTTATATGCTAATGTTAGGACTCTTTATGTAACAGATAATCGTGATGGAAATGTCTTTTATTTTGCAGTCCTCGGAATGTGTTGTCCACAATGTCGAAGTCGATCATTCTCCTAATATTGTACAGCCTGGCATGTATTGGGATGTTCCAAAATACCAGAAAATTAACATCCCTTGTGATTCTTGAAAAATGTTATGTGAGCGGCTGGTGCGAATTAATAAAGTTTTTCAGGAGGTCTTACATGGAAACTGCCCTAAAAAAGTTTGTGTTTCCATAAAGATGATGGTTTTGGCAAAATCAACTATGCCGGACTTCCACGGCCATGCTAAAAACTTTAACGTAACCTTTACTTTGACGTTGTAACTTTTCTAAATAAACCATTCGTTGTGATCAGAGGTTGTTATGATTTCGTTATCATTACACGGTGAGGACGTGTCACACAGGGTCAGTGCAGGTGGGGGAGGGGGCATATTCCGGTCAGTGGGTCACATCTTCGTCCTCCTTACTTACCGTGTGTGTGTCCCTCCAGGCTGTATTGCTGCATTCGATACACTGGAAACTCCATTGCCGGGATCCCGTAAAGGAAGAGAGCCAACAGGAGTATCACCTCCATTATCCTGGGGGCCCCGGGGCCAGGCTGGGTGCTGGAGTCCCCCATGAGGGGTCTGGAGAGCACATAGACAACGTGTCACCTCGCTACTTGCTCATTGTCCCAGTGACACCATCTGTCTAATCCCTGTGTAATCCCGTGACAGACCTAATTATCTGCTCATCTGTGTCTGGGCTCTCCCAGTTACCAGACAATTCATTTCCCAGTTTTGAACTGGAATTCAGGGACTCACTATTCAAGATATCAATAAAAAGACTGGACAAGTGATCTGTTATTCCGAGGACTAGGCAAGGAAACATCCACTGGAAGAGATACAATATCATTAAGTAAGGTTTTACATCTACCTGAATTGGCGTGATGGTATCAAAATAAATTGCTACTTTTTAAGTGTAGCGCCCCTTTACTTTTCAGGGGTGCTATGTACTTAAATTTAGGGGGTTGGTCTGAGCTAATAGCCAGGCTCAGACCACTTTGATTGTTAGTACTCGCTTCTGCCTATGTAATGCAACCTGATGTACAGTTCCCTGTGGCCTGTAGGTGGCACTGCCATATCAGGTCAGGGTTGAACCGTGGGTGACATTGCTATGCCTTAGGGCAGTGATTCTCAACTAGGGTTCCTCCAGAGGTTGCTAGGGGTTCCTTCAGCATTGGGCAATTTCTGCCTCTCAGATAAGGTCCCACAGATAACATTGATCTTTTTAGCTATCTGTAAGGAGGTATTTCTTCCCAATGACCACAAGTGTAAGGACCATTCTTCCCACTGACCATCACACTAAGATTTCATGAAATGTAGATCTGTAATTTTTAGCAGGGGTTCCCCGAGCCCGGAGAACTATTTCAAGGGTTCCTCTGTGTTGAAAAGGTTGAGAAAGGCTGCCTTAGGGTGTCCTCTCTCGGCAGTCGTACGGTGGGCGTGGTTGGCCTGCTGTGCATGCTGGGAGAGGATAAGGGGCAGACCCCATCTTTGGGCAGTTCATTCTTTCGTACCACCCAGCCCTCCAGGCCAGGGGTGTGCGTGTGTATCAGCCTCAGGCACCTTTAGCCTGGGGTTGCAACTCTACTATAGGCCCAGCACCTTTGGCTGGGGCCTATCTCCAAAAGAAGAATCCTAGGGTGCCCTGGAGAGGGTGGTCCCGCTCTAAGAAGAGGAGACCGGGGGAGGACCTTATCTGATGGACCGGTGAGAGTCTCACGGTTAAAGAGGGGCCTGGTTACCTTCTAGAGGGATTCAAAGATCCGCCAAAAGCCTTGCAACGTGCTATCGCTGACACCTGTCTTTGTGTTGCAAGTGTTGAGAAGTTTGGGACTTGGGGATTCTGTGGCAGAGGATCTCCCGATCGTGTCTCTGGGAAAACTGGGGAGGGTTCAAACTCCGGCTGCTAGGATCCGCTCTTGCAGGGAGCTGTCCGGGTGATCTAGGCCCACTCGGGATCGAGTGGCGACTGTTGTGCCGGTTTGTGCCTGGACCTATCTCCCAAACCTTACTGTCCTTTCTCTCATCCACCTTTCCTGTTTGCTGAACTTGAACTTTGCTTATAAAATAAACTCATCTTTGGAGTTAAAGTGGTGTGGACATTGGCCTTCCTGGGGAGAAATAGAGACTTGTCCCCACACTCTAGGAGACGAGAACCAGAGGAAGGGGAAAACTTGCTGCAGGACCCAAAAACCGTTAACACCGCTCAACCTCTTAAAACAGGAGGGTACGGGCATATAGCCCGGTGTGCCTTGACCTGCAAGGGAGCCAAAGGCAGGAAAAAGGTCCGTGTGCTACATAAGTTACTGTTTTCATCACTTCTCACCTCTTATTACATGTCAGTGCTGCTGATCTGCTGCAGCCTTTTGCAGCCATTTCATGCCTAGGTGCAGGAGGAAGGAGGTCCTGATTCCTCTATGTAGCAAGGTCCCGGGTCTCCTTTAGTCTAATGAGAAACTCTAGAGTTAGGGACAGCTGACATCCTTCTGTATATGGTGGGTTGCAAGGCATGGTAAGTGTAGTGCAAGGTAGATTCTTGGGCGCCAGACACTTCTTGAATGCAAAGAGATTTTTATTTTTCTAATGCCCTGTACACACGATCGGAATTTTCAATGAAACAAGTCCGATTGACTTGTTTATTCTGATCGTGTGTGGGCCCCATCGGTGTAAAAAAAAAAAAAGAACATTTTCCGATGGAAAAAAAAAAAACGATAGGAAATTCCGATCGTCTGTGTGGAACTCCATCGGAGAAAAACCCACGCATGCTCAGACTAAATTAGGAGACGGGAGCGCTTGTTCTGGTAAAACTAGCGTTCGTAATGGAGATAGCACATTCGTCATGCTGTAACGGACTGAAAAGCACGGAGACTGAAAAGCGCAAATCAGCAAAAGCAGCCCAAAGGGTGGCGCCGTTGGATTTGAACTTCCCCTTTATAGTGACGTCGTACGTGTTGTACGTCACCGCGATTTGGACAGTCGGAATTTTGTCTGATGGTGTGTATGCAAGACAGCTTTGAACGGAATTCCGACAAAAAATTCCATCGGATTTTAGCCCATCAGAATTCCGATCGTGTGTACAGGGCATAAGCAGAACTTTCGGAGAGAGGATTAGGGCCAGGACACCCTTAGGTAGTTGAAATATTAATTGGCAGACTCCGAGACTTCAACAGGAGGACAGCCGTGCAGGGAAAGGCATCCAGCAAGACACCACATCTGCATGTGTAGGAATGCTGTCTCCTATGGCAACAGTCTTTAACAGTCCCTGACATAAAGTATAACAGTTCCTTTACTTCCACTACAATCCCTTCTTGTAGTTCTTCAGCCCACTGAGCTCACGGTCTCTCTCACTAGAATAGTTGATTCCCTGCCACTGAATCCCTTGAGTTCCTCCAATCGTCACGGTAGTATCTTCCTCAAGCGTCACCCCCGCTCATCTGCTCGGTCCCTGGCTTGACACACAAGGCTGCTCTGCAAGCATCACCTCCGCTGGCTGGGTCCCTGGCTTGATACCCACTGAAGTTTCCAAATTCTTCACCGTCCCCGGTTGGTGAGAATACTGCTCAAGTACTTGCTTCAGCTACTCACTGTGGTCCCTGGTAACAAGGTGGATGGTCTCTTAGTGGCGACAGCTTTCCCTTCTACCTCCGACCACGAAAGGTTCTCTGGCCAGCAGAACCGTCACTTCTGGTTGGACTGCAAGCCGCAATCCCAACCCTGCGCTGCTCTCTTGCTTCTGGATAGGCCCTTAGACAGCCTAGCAGCCATATGTGCCGGGGATAGGCCCAGACTCTGGCCTAGTAGCCCAGGCAGTATGACACACGTCCACCCAGACAGCCGTCCAGGTGGCACAGAACCGCGATCACCTGACTCCACCCAAATACTCTATCAGCAGGCCAAGGGATTTAAGAAAACCCCTGCCCATTGGCTGAGACACCCCATATACCCATAATCTAACCTTGCAGTGTCCTTGTCTTGTCTAATGCCACCAGGTACCCAGCCACCTAGCAGCAAAAGAGAACAGTGCAGCAATTACAGACATAGAGTGAAATCAATTGATCCCTAACAATGAGTCAAGGCAGCTATACCTGGCAGGTAAATTTAGGAAAATGAAAAGAAGGAGGGCGCACCGACCTAGTGCATTACCGATATAACAGTTTTATTAACCACTTGTCCCCCGCCCACTGTCAATTGACGGCGGGCGGAGGACACTCTCGTTCTGGGAGGACGTCATATGACGTCCTCCCTTTAAAACGAGCTAGAAGGCGCGCGCTCGCCGCCAGCGGCGCGCGCGCGCGCCCGCCGTGTTCACAAGGCCCCGGTGCGCGTGCCCGGCGGCCGCGATTGCCGCCGGGCACCCGCGATTGCCCGGGAAACGAGCAGGAAAGTGGGTCTCTGTGTGTAAACACAGAGATCCACGTCCTGTGAGGGAGAGGAGGCTGATGGTGTGTCCCTTGTACATAGGGACAACCATCGGTCACCTCCCCCAGTCAGTCACCTCCCCCCACAGTAAGAAAACATTGAGGGAACATATTTAACCCCTTCCCGCCCCCTAGTGGTTAACCCCTTCCCTGCCAATCACATTTATACAGTAATCAATGCATTTTTATAGCAGGGATCGCTGTATAAACGTGAATGGTCCCAAAAATGTGTCAAAAGTGTCTGATGTGTCCGCCGCAATATCGCGGTCACAATAAAAAATCACAGATCGCCGCCATTACTAATAAAAAAATAAAAAAATAAATGCTATAAATCTATCCCCTATTTTGTACACGCTATAACTTTTGCGCAAACCAATCAATACGCGCTTATTGCGATTTTTTTTTTTTTTTTACCAAAAATATGTAGAAGAATACGTATCAGCCTAAACTGAGGAAAATTTTATTAAAAAAAAAAAAATGGGTATTTATTATAGCAAAAAGTAAAAAATAGTGTTTTTTTTCCAAACTGGACGCTCTTCTTTTGTTTATAGCGCAAAAAATAAAAACCGCAGAGGTGATCAAATACCACCAAAAGAAAGCTCTATTTGTGGAAAAAAAAGGACACAAATTTTGTTTGGGAGCCACGTCGCACGACCGCGCAATTGTCATTCAAAGTGTGACAGCGCTGAAAGTTGAAAAATGGCCTGGGCAGGAAGGGGGTTTTCGTGCACAGTAGGGAGGTGGTTAAAAATAGAATAAAAGCAATGGTACTACTCACAAACGATTATATGTAAAGGCTTTTCTTATCAATCGAACTGCATCTCTTGGCAGCTGCACGCAGGACCTGATGACTGGAGGATCAGATGGTACCCCAAACGACTGAACGGCTGACGCGTTTCTGGGGTGCACCCTTTTCTTTAGAGCCTAGGCGGTTAGTGGTTCCTCTCTCCTGTGTGCCCCTATATATACACACTGCTCAAAAAAATTAAAGGAACACTTTGAAAACACATCAGATCTCAACGGGGCAAAATCTCATGCTGGATATCTATATTGATTTGGACGGGGTAATGTGTTAGGAATGAAAGAATGGCACATCATTTCATGGAAATGAAAATTATCCACCTACAGAGGGCTGAATTCAATGACACCCCGAAAATCAAAGTAAAAAAATTATGCAGCAAGCTAGTCCAATTTGCTAAAATTTCATTGCAACTCAAAATGGTCCTCAGTAGTTTGTATGGCCCCCACGTGATTGTATGAATGCCTGACAACATCAGGGCATGTTCCTAATGAGTAATGAGAGGACGGATGGTGTTCTGGGGTATTTCCTCCCAGATCTGGACCAGAGCATCACTGAGCTTCTGAACAGACTGAGGTGCAACCTGGTGGCACCGGATGGACCGAAACATAATGTCCCAGAGGTGTTCTTTTGGATTTAGGTCAGGTGAGCGTGGGGGTCATTCAATGGTATCAATTTCTTCATCCTCCAGGAACTGGCTGCATGCTCTCGCCACATGAGGCCGGGCATTGCCGTGCACCAGGAGGAACCCAGGACCCAGTGCACCAGTGTAGGGTCTGACAATGGGTCCAAGGATTTCATCCCGATACCTAATGGCAGTCAGGGTGCCATTGTGTAGCCTGTAGAGGTCTGTGCGTCCCTCCATGGATATGCCTCCCAAGACCATCACTGACCCACCACCAAACCGGTCATGCTGAACCATGTTACAGGCAGCATAAAGTTCTCCGCGGCTTCTCCAGACCCTTTAATGTCTGTCACATGTGCTCAGGGTAAACCTGCTCTCATATGTGAAAAGCATGGGGCACCAGTGGCGGACCTGCTAATTCTGGTGTTCAATGGAAAATGCCAATCAAGCTCCACAGTGTCCAGCAGTGAGCACAGAGCCCACTAGAGGATGTCGGGCCCTCAGGCCACCCCCATGAAGTCTGTTTCCGATTGTTTGGTCAGAGACATTCACACCAGGGGCCTGCTGGAGGTCATTTTGTAGGGCTCTGGCAGTGCTCATCCTGTTCCTCCTTGCACAAAGGAGCAGATACCGGTCCTGCTGATGGGTTAAGGACCTTCTAGGGCTCTGTCCAGCTCTCCTAGAGTAACTGCCTGTCTCCTGGAATCTCCTCCATGCTCTTGAGACTGTGCTGGGAGACACCGCAAACCTTTTGGCAATGACACGTATTAAAGGGTAAAAAACTGCGCTTAAAGAAAGAAAAGAGGATGGACCAGTCCAAAAAGCAGCAAAAATAAGTGGGATTAACACAAGTAAAAGTAGAGAGTAAAACTTTGCGCTTAAAAAGTCCAATTTGTAGAAATCAATTCAATATCTCAGCGAAAGTTCATATATTCCTTCCACAGAAACTTGAATCTCAAACAATGCCAGCTGACAGTTGCAATGAATACTTACCAGATCAAAAGCCTTTTAGCACAGATGGCTTAAACCCAGCCAGGGCCTTTATCCCAGTGGGAGATAACGAAATCCTCTGTGGATGATGATGACTCTCACAACACAGATGTGATCGATTACTAGATCCCACGGGCTTCATATAGTGGCATAAATCTCATGGCATAGTAGTGGATTAGACAGAAAAAACAACAATAGCGTAATACTGTTATGGATCACACCAGGTGCCTATATCTAAAAGCAATAGGCACCAATTGCTTAGACAACACCCGTGGCTGAAAAACAACCAGTGCACCACCACCACCACAGGGAAAGCCTGCTTACCAGATGCCTTTGGTTGTTGAGCATGTGGCCAAACCCAGCCAGGGCCTTTGGGGAGAACCGTCCACTAAGATTGAAAAGACTGCTCGGAACTGATGGATCTACTTATTAGGCAGATCGTTAAGGCGTATGAAATCAGCTGGCAGGAAGACTCTGGATGTACCACACGAATCGCAGATGGTTGTTCGTTGCAAGGGAATCCCAACGTCAAAGAAACTCTGGATTCACTGGATATCCCTGTGGTCTTAAAGTGATGACAAAATTACCTCCAATCTAGGAATCTTTTTCAGGACTGAAGGATGGTATGAAGGAAAAAACCTCCAAGCAGCAACTTAATCACCCACAATCATGAAAGAAAGGGAAAATAAAGAGGTGCTCCAATGGTGCGGGTAAATGTGGGTTTATTGGAAAACCGACAAACTTTTTAAAAGTGATCACAGTACAAAAGATAAAAAAGGGCAATAAGTTTGGTGGTGAACCAAGCCTGACGTGTTTGGTACACAAGTACTTCAACTGGGGCATCCTGACACGTATTGATGTGCCATCCTGGAGGAGTTGGACTGCCTGTGCAACCTTTATAGGGTCCAAGTATCGCCTCGTGCTACCAGTAGTGACACCGACCCTAGCCAAATGCAAAACTAGTGAAAAACAGTCAGACAAGATGAGTAGGGGAAAAAATGTCATTCCTGTTTTGCAGGTCGTCTCATTGTTGCCCATCTAGTGCACCGATTGTTAATTTCAATTAACAGCAAAGCAGCTGAAACTGATTAACAACCCCCTCTGTATACACCCCTCCCTTTGTATACACCTCTCCCCCTCTGCTACTTAACTGACCAGATTAATATCCCAGGAGTTCTGATTCAAAAGTGTTCCTTTAATTTTTTTGAGCAGTGTACAGGTCCTTCTCAAAAAATTAGCATATTGTGATAAAGTTCATTATTTTCTGTAATGTACTGATAAACATTAGACTTTCATATATTTTAGATTCATTACACACAACTGAAGTAGTTCAAGCCTTTTCTTGTTTTAATATTGATGATTTTGGCATATAGCTCATGAAAACCCAAAAATCCTATCTCAAAAAATTAGCATATTTCATCCGACCAATAAAAGAAAAGTGTTTTTAATACAAAAAAAGTCAACCTTCAAATAATTATGTTCAGTTATGCACTCAATACTTGGTCGGGAATCCTTTTGCAGAAATGACTGCTTCAATGCGGCGTGGCATGGAGGCAACCAGCCTGTGGCACTGCTGAGGTGTTATGGAGGCCCAGGATGCTTCGATAGCGGCCTTAAGCTCATCCAGAGTGTTGGGTCTTGCGTCTCTCAACTTTCTCTTCCCAATATCCCACAGATTCTCTATGGGGTTCAGGTCAGGAGAGTTGGCAGGCCAATTGAGCACAGTAATACCATGGTCAGTAAACCATTTACCAGTGGTTTTGGCACTGTGAGCAGGTGCCAGGTCGTGCTGAAAAATGAAATCTTCATCTCCATAAAGCTTTTCAGCAGATGGAAGCATGAAGTGCTCCAAAATCTCCTGATAGCTAGCTGCATTGACCCTGCCCTTGATAAAACACAGTGGACCAACACCAGCAGCTGACATGGCACCCCAGACCATCACTGACTGTGGGTACTTGACACTGGACTTCAGGCATTTTGGCATTTCCCTCTCCCCAGTCTTCCTCCAGACTCTGGCACCTTGATTTCTGAATGTACTTTGGACCACTGAGCAACAGTCCAGTGCTGCTTCTCTGTAGCCCAGGTCAGGCGCTTCTGCCGCTGTTTCTGGTTCAAAAGTGGTTTGACCTGGGGAATGCGGCACCTGTAGCCCATTTCCTGCACACGCCTGTTCACGGTGGCTCTGGATGTTTCTACTCCAGACTCAGTCCACTGCTTCCGCAGGTCCTCCAAGGTCTGGAATCGGTCCTTCTCCACAATCTTCTTCAGGGTCCGGTCACCTCTTCTCGTTGTGCAGCGTTTTCTGCCACACTTTTCCCTTCCCACAGACTTCCCACTGAGGTGCCTTGATACAGCACTCTGGGAACAGCCTATTCGTTCAGAAATTTCTTTCTGTGTCTTACCCTCTTGCTTGAGGGTGTCAATGATGGCCTTCTGGACAGCAGTCAGGTCGGCAGTCTTACCCATGATTGCGGTTTTGAGTAATGAACCAGGCTGGGAGTTTTTAAAAGCCTCAGGAATCTTTTGCAGGTGTTTAGAGTTAATTAGTTGATTCAGATGATTAGGTTAATAGCTCGTTTAGAGAACCTTTTCATGATATGCTAATTTTTTGAGATGGGATTTTTGGGTTTTCATGAGCTGTATGCCAAAATCATCAATATTAAAACAAGAAAAGGCTTGAACTACTTCAGTTGTGTGTAATGAATCTAAAATATATGAAAGTCTAATGTTTATCAGTACATTACAGAAAATAATGAACTTTATCACAATATGCTAATTTTTTGAGAAGGACCTGTATATATCCACATGTCTATTCCCCAGCTGACCATCAATCAGCTAGGCCCCGCCCATCTATATGAGCTTGCTCCACCCAGAGGGGCGGAGCTACCACGTTCACATCCCAATAGAGGGTACATTTTGGAGCAACCCTGCCTAAACACTAGGATGCTACATCTATATAGATCTTTATATCACTAGAGGGATCTCCAGCAGGTAGAAGGAGGTCCTGATTCCTCTATATAGATCTTTATATCACTAGAGGGATCACCAGCGGGAGGAAGGAGGTCCTGATTCCTCTATATAGATCTTTATATCACTAGAGGGATCCCCAGCAGGAGGAAGGAGGTCCTGATTCCTCTATATAGATCTTTATATTACCAGAGGGATCACCAGCAGGAGGAAGGAGGTCCTGATTCCTCTATATAGATCTTTATATTACTAGAGGGGCCACCAGCAGGGGGAAGGAGGTCCTGATTCCTCTATATAGATCTTTATATTACTAGAGGGGCCACCAGCAGGGGGAAGGAGGTCCTGATTCCTCTATATAGATCTTTATATCACTAGAGGGATCCCCAGCAGGAGGAAGGAGGTCCTGGTATTCCTCTATATAGATCTTTATGTAGCGGGGTCTTTAAATTTAGGTGAGGTACACCTGGGTGGAAGTTCAGGTGTGTAGGTTTGGGAGTGATGACCATTTGTATTCGTGGAGGATTGGGCGGTGTAATAATCTCCTTGGCCGGTGGGTGGCGGGGTGCCCGCAGGCTCAAGATAGATTCACTGCGATAGTGCTGTCCTTTTTGTCCCTTCTCGGAGATGGTACGGCGAGGGCGGGGAACCTGCCGTGGCGTCATTGGAGGGGATAAAAGGGGGAGACGCCCTGGTCACGAGGTCTTGCTCTTCTGGAGGTTCTTCATCACGCGCCCAGGCACCTTAGGCCTGGGTGCGGGCGGTTCCGGATTCCGGCTCAGGTGCCCTAGGCCTGACCGGAATGGAGTTGGAGTCCATCCCAGGCACCTTCAGCCTGGGGTGAGGTACTAAACCAGGAGGCCTGGGGCCCAGTGACTTTGACTGGGTCCCGCAAGGGTGGAGAAGTCCGAGGGTCCCTGAAGTGGATGGGGCCCATGTCTGAGGTGAGGAGGCCGGGGAGGTTACCCATTCGGAGAGTCTGGAGCAGCATCAACCCAGTGACGGATGGGCCTCTGGTAACTCCCTTGGAGGGACATCTTCCCCTGACAGGGGCCGCAACGCAGCAAAGGTACTCCTATCTATGTTCTCTTGAGTCGCTGGTAGAGACTCTCAAGTTCTAAGTCCTTTCAAGATATGGCTATAGTAACCGCTGGCGAGATCGCAGTGGTTTAGTTACTAACCAGGATAGTGCCTCGACCTGCTCACCCCCTGTATCAAAATGTTAACAAGTCGCAACCAGTTGGCTACTGAAGCACTGTTTATTGTGGGAAATGCAATAAAGCAAGAGTTGGACTGTGATCGGTGTGTGGAACTCTAGTTAATGGGAGCAAAGGGAAGTGTTGGCACAGCAGGACTTGATCCTTTACAGAAGCACATAGGCCCGAGGAAATATCTGGTACTGGCCTTCACCTCACCCACAGTTATGGGGAGGACATGGGCCGTAGCGCATCTCACCCTGTCGTGTGTGATACCCCTAGAAGAAAGAGATGGGGTGAAGGCGCTACATTTATATCACTAGAGAGATCACCAGCAGGAGGAAGGAGGTCCTGATTCCTCTATATAGATCTTTATATCACTAGAGGGGTCACCAGAAGGAGGAAGGGGGTCCTGATTCCTCTATATACTGTAGATCTAATTTAGAATACAGTCCAGTTCTGGAGACCTCACTTATTGATTAGATTGCCTGATTCTGGACTTGTTCTATCTTAATAGTGTAGCGCTTGGTTGCTACTAGTAACTAAAATCCACCATATCACCCTGCTGCCAGACCTCCATCTATCACCTCAGAGACAATGAACAGTCATTTGCGTTGTTTCGTTTTTGTTTATTGGGGGATATAACTTGGATGGGGTAAGGGGGATATGGGATGCCCATAGAACATGTTGCTTTGCCATCATATTTAGTGAACATAGATAAATTGGTTTAGCCTTGAAGATCTGCTGTACTTCTAACATTTACAGTCTCTTCCCCTGCATAACACCATGCAGACTATTGCCCCGCCTCCTCTGCATCAACTCCTGCAGACTGTTGCTCCCAGGACTTCTCTCCTCCCTGCACAAACTTCCACTGTAAAGCTATTAGATTCCGTCCCATCATCTTCATTTGTGACAAAAGGGGACCACTCTGAATAATCCCGGCTTGCTGGCTGTAATTAGGTGCCGTTACTAGGCCAGAGGTCTGCAGTACCTCTCCCCGACGGCCTAGTAATTTTAGTAGCACATGTTGGTTGGTGGACTACTACTCCCAGCTAGTCCAGACTGCAAATCCCACGCCCGCAGGCCACAGCCACTTGACACATTCCCCACAGTCTCTCCTCTGGCCTCGCACCCAGCTCCCCTGGCATGCCTCATCCAGAACACCACTGTGCTCCACTCACCGACCTTTTCCTGCCCCGAGTCCATGATACAGAACTTTGACAGGACATATACGTTCTGACAGCTTCTCCAGCCCCTCTGTTCCAGGACTTCCTCATCTATGACCGTGTAAAGATGAAGACTTCATCCATGACCGTGTAAGGATGAAGCTCCCTCCCAGCTCTCCCGGGCTCCTCCACGATCGGCGCACCCCCAGATGGGTATGGCCTCCTGCTGCTGCCTAGTACTGCGTTCTCTACTTCTCCCGGCCTACAACTCCCCCCCCCCAGTAGCATGTGACCTCAGCTTATATGGGAGGCCTGCCCCCTGCCAATACCAAGTGGGGATTGGTCAGGGCTCCTCACATGAGCTGCCTGCCACTCCAGTCCTAGGCCCAGCCCCTCTTTCAGAACAATCTCCCTGGAATCAGGGGAGGCGCCCCAGAACTAAAGCACAGGTGGTCACACCCACTGCTACACTAACCACTCCCTGCCCCCAGATCAAAACAAGCAGGCCTAGCCTGAAGAGAAAGCCTGCCTAAATTTACCTGCGCTGACAGTTTCCCTAGCAAAAAATCCTATGCTACGGTAGAGGGTGCTACATTAGTAAGGAATAAAACATATCAGGTGAGACTGCAGGAACGTAATATGTACAGTCTGGAAGAAAGACGATAAAGGGGGGACATGACTTAATTTAAATATCGTACATGAAGGGTATGAATAAGATTCAGGAGGGCAGTATCTTCATCATGAAGCCAAGAACACAGGAACATGACCCTAAAATAGCAGAAGTAAAGTTCAAAACTAACCTGGGAAAGTATTATGTTACCGAAAGAGTAGTTGATGCTTGGAACAGACTTCCAGCAGTTGAGTTATGCCTTGTACACACGACCGGTTTTCCCATCGGAATAAACTCAGATGGTTTTGCATACACCCGGTCACACCAAATTCCGCCCGTCAAGAATGCGGTGACGTCACGTACAACACTACGACGAGCCGAGAAAAATGAAGTTCAATGATTCCGAGCATGCGTCAAATTGATTCTGAGTATGCGTGGTTTTTAGTCCGTCGGAATTGCATACAGACGAATGTAATTTCCGATAGAGAACAACGGAAAAAATTTCTATCTAAGTCCATCGGAATTTCCGAAGGAAAAAGTCTGATAGGGCATACACACGGTCGGAATATCCGATGAAAATATCCCGTCTGACTTTTTCCATCAGAAATTCGGACCGTGTGTACGCGGCATTAGTCAACAATAAGTGGATTCATACATACTTGGGACAAACATGGATCTATAGGCCAAAAGTTTAAAATAAATAAAAAAAGGGGCAAACTTGATGGACCTCTTGGTCTTCTCCTGCCGTCATTCCATGTTTCTATGTGTGGCGCCCGGCTCCCAATGAGTGGGCGCTAGGTGTTAAAATTATAGTTGTCTGAGCAATAGTTTGGCTCAGAAGGATTGTGTTTCTAATTATACTCTATTTCAGTTCAGCTGGTTGCATGATTTTCCTCCTGACAGTGGGTGCCGCTGTCACCACTGGTCAGGATTGGAAAGGCAACAGGCTGAATTAATTGGGTATCTTTCTCAGAAGCAGCTCAGGGGGCGTGGTCAACCCGCGGTGCATTCTGGGAGAGGGTACTTAAGAGACAGACACCATTTTGTGGGGTCGTTGTTCATTGGTGGTGAGCACCACCGGCCTGATCCCAATCTGAGGGCTCTCCTGGCCTCAGGGATGTACTGGCAGTTTCCGCCTCGGGACCACGTTGGCCTGAGGCTCCGTTACTGAGATGTAGGCCCAGGAGTTACTGGGGGGCCTACTGATCCAGGGATGATCCTGTGTCGCCTTGCCTGCGGGAAGGGACCGAGCAATTGAGGACTCAGTTGGAGGATGTATCCGGATCACAATCTACCTCACAGTGCTAAGACCAAAAATTGCCGCTCCAGGCAGATTACGTTTTGGAAAGATGTTTCTCTCTCAGAGACCAAGGGTGCCGGCAATGCACATAGCAATGAAAACAAAAATGGTGGGGACAGCCGCACTCCAATCCAACGTATGTTTATTGAAGAAAGACAGGCACTACAAAAACCAGCATAAACCAGGACAGCTGACGCGTTTCACACTTGTTCAGTGTTTACTCATAGTGCTGCCGGAACTGCTGGAAGATCCTGGCACTGAGAGCTGTGTTCTTTTATTCAGAAGGTAACCCAGGGAAGGGTTACAGCAAGTCTGTGGCAGAGACTGTTCTATTTGCACCAAGTCTGTGGCAGAGACTATATGTGATCGAGCTACGCACCAGTTGCTAGGCCGGTGAGAGTGGGCCTATCCGGTGGTTGCTGAGTCCAGCGTGGAGACAGTTGTTCCTCTGGACCTAGGAGAATTCCTGTGATCCGCAATTAAGGTACCTGAGTCCTCCCCATCCCTTCACCCCCCCCCCCCTCTGTTGGAAACTTTAATGAATAAAACCCTTGAAAGAGACTTTGTGTTGTGCAAACTTCCTTCTGGACAACTCTTCAAGGAGAACCTCTGAGACAAGCATACGGAACAGTAGGGTAACGGCTAGGGTTGCCACCTGTCCGGGATTTACCCGGACAGTTCGTGTTTGGAATCATGCGTCCGGGTTTCAGACTGCCTGAAACCCGGACATATTATTCAGACTGGACTATGGCTTCCCAGCAGGGTTGCAGGCTGCAGTTGTCTAAGCTGAGAGTGTCTGTTACACTCTCTTTAATGCTGGTCAAAGCCATCACTAACCCCCCCCCTCTCAAACCCACACACAGACGGGAGAGGAGAGAGGGCTCGATCTGCACCTCTTCCTCCCGCCCCTACCCCTCTGTGTCTGCCCACACTCCAATCCCCAGGACTGTGCCTCAGAAAAGAAAAGTGGGGGCTGGAAATTTTAAGTCCAGCAGCCTCAGATACATCTGGATGAGAGGTGATGACTGCCAAGGGGTGAGTGAGCTCACCATCCATCCCTGTCTGTGACTGAAGTCTCCCCCCTACTCTCTCCTGCCTCTGAGTGAGTACACTAAGACAAATCAGAGGTCTCAGAGCACCCCTTACATCAGAGTTCCCCTTTACACCAGAGGCCACAGTGTTCCCCCCTTACATCAGAGTCCTTTCCGTACATCAGAGTTCTCAGTGTTCCCCCTTAGATCAGATTCCTCTCCGTACATCAAAGTTCTCAGTGTTCCCCCTTACATCAGATTCCTCTCCGTACATCAGAGTTCTCAGTGTTCCCCCTTTCATCAGAGTCCTCTCTGTACATCAGAATTCTCAGTGCCCCCCCTTACATCAGAGTCCTCTCCGTACATCAGAGTTCTCAGTGTTCCCCCTTACATCCGAGTTCCCCTTTACACCAGAGGCCACAGTGTTCCCCCTTAAATCAGGGTTCCCAGAGTATCCCTTATATTAGAGTCCCCAGAGTTCTCCCTTACATCAGAGTCCCCCCTTACAGTGAAAGGGAACTCTGCGAGTTCAGATGTAAAAGGGGAACTCTGTGGACTCTGATGTAAAGGGGGACTCTTGTAATTAACTTCATATGATTAGAAATGTTATTTATTAGCAAAATATATGTATAAAAAAATTGCTGTGCCCTGCTAAAGTGTTTGGGTTTGACTTGAAGAAAAGGTGGCAACCCTAGTAACGGCAGGCCCAAATCTTAACAAGCAGCTCCTACGGGGGTAGTGCTACATACGTATTGCTCCATGCAGCCAATCTGAACGGAACCTGTGCAGGACAATGAGAGCCACAGAATGAAATCTTGGGTCTTGTATGTAGCAGAGGGGAACACAGACAGATCTTATTTAGCACATTAAGAAAGGGGGCAGTAACAGTAGGTGAATGGCACCCGGGGAGTTGGGGAGCGTCTGTGGAGCACGGAGAGAGAAGCGCCGACATAAAAATTATGAATTGAGGAATGAGCGTCAGGCGCTGTGGCGGATATTAATGTGTGGCGGATGCTGAGAGATTTCTGTTCAGTCTTTGCCGGCAGACTCGGAGCAATTACCAGGCAGGGCTGCCGCCAGCTCATTTCCCTCAGGGGCCGGAGCGCCTCTCCAGGGAGATCTCAGCAGATCCTGCACATCAATGAAGGCGTTTTATAAAAGGCTGAAATAAGATACTTTGCCCTTTTTTTTCTTGGAAGTGCTGATAACGGCCGTTTTGCTCGGTAATAAAGCTTTTCTGGAAATTTCTGCGCTCGTTTTCCTGAATTAATGGTTTTCAGCGCAAACACCTGGGCACTGATAGGGTCACGGCAGGGGAGAGGATAAATCTGACTCTTTCAGCACCAACAAGGTTAGAAGGGGAGAAGTTTAGGGTTTGGGGGATGTTTTAGGGTAATGTAACCCCTGAGGGCCGAAATGCATTTCTCTGCTGCTGTAAGGCACATGTGTGCACGTGTGTTACAGAAAGGCAATGTACAGTATCTCACAAAAGTAAGTACACCCCTCACATTTGTGTAAATATTTTCTTCTATCTTTTCATGTGACAACACTGAAGAAATGACACTTTGCTACAATGTAAAGTAGTGAGTGTACAGCTTGTATAACGGTGTAAATTTGTTGTCCCCTCAAAATAACTCAACACACAGCCATTAATGTCTAAACCGCTGGCAACAAAAGTGAGTACACCCCTAAGTGAAAATGTCCAAATTGGACCCAAAGTGACAATATTTTGTGTGGCCACCATTATTTTCCAGCACTGCCTTAACCCTCTTGGGCATGGAGGTCACCAGAGCGTCACAGGTTGCCACTGGGGTCCTCTTCCCCTCCTCCATGACGTCATCACGGAGCTGGTGGATGTTGGAGACCTTGCGCTCCTCCACCTTCCATGTGAGGATGTCCCACAGATTATCAATAGGGTTTAGGTCTGGAGAGAGACATGCTTGGCCAGTCCATCACTTTTACCCTCAGAGGTGTGTTTTGGGGTCGTTATCATGTTGGAATACTGCCCTGCGGCCCAGTCACTGAAGGGAGGGTATCATGCTCTGCTTCAGTATGTCACAGTACATGTCGGCATTCATGGTTCCCTCAATGATCTGCAGCTCCCCAGTGCCGGCAGCACTCATGCAGCCCCAGACCATGACACTCCCATCACCATGCCTGACTGTAGGCAAGACACACTTGTCTTTGTACTCCTCACCTGGTTGCCGCCACACACACTTGTCACCATCTGAACCAAATATGTTTATCTTGGTCTCATCAGACCACAGGACATGGTTCCAGTAATCTATGTCCTAAAGCCCTGTACACACGGTCGGACTTTTGCCCAACAAACTTCATTTTGAGCAAGTTGGACCAACAATCCGACCGTGTGTACGCTCCATCGGACAAACTTTTCTCGTTTGGTTTTGTTTTCATCGGACAAAAGTTGGGTCTGCAAACGGACAAACTTTTGCCCAACAAAAGTCCTATGGAGCAAAGTCTGACCGTGTGTACAGAAAACCATCGGACTTTAGTCCGATGGACAAAACAACTAATGTTAAAATCAACCAACAATAGCAGAAGTTGACCAAAGGGTGGCAGTGAAGAGCAGAAAAGAGCAGAAAAAACACGTGATGTTGTAAGAAGTTTTAAGAAAGTTTGCAGAAAAGTCATGTGGTGTGTATGCTATGGGTGTTCCCAACCAACTCTGTTCGGACAAAAAAACACGGAAAAGTCCGATGTAAGTCCGACCGTGTGTACGAGGCTTTAGTCTGCTTGTCTTCAGCAAACTGTTTGTGGGCTTTCTTGTGCATCATGTTTAGAAGAGGCTTCCTTCTGGGACGACAGCTATGCAGACCAATTTGATGCAGTGTGCGGCGTATGGTCTGAGCACTGACAGGCTGACCCCCACCCCTTCAACCTCTGCAGCAATGCTGGCAGCACTCATGCAGCACAGTGGCCATCTTCTTATAGCCTAGGCCATCTTTATTTAGAGCAACAATTCTTTTTTTCAGATCCCTCAGAGAGTTCTTTGCCATGAGGTGTCATGTTGAACTTCCAGAGACCAGTATGAGAGAGTGAGAGCGATAACACCAAATTTAACACACCTGCTGCCCATTCACACCTGAGACCTTGTAATACTAACAAGTCACATGACACCGGGGAGGGAAAATGGCTAATTGAGTCCAATTTGGACATTTTCACTTAGGGGTGTACTCACTTTTGTTGCCAGCGGTTTAGACATTAATGGCTGTGTGTTGTTATTTTGAGGGGACAGCAAATTTACACTTTGCTACAATGTAAAGTAGTGAGTGTACAGCTTGTATAAAAGTGTCATTTCTTCAGTGTTGTCACATGAAAAGATAGAATAAAATATTTACAAACATGTAAGGGGTGTACTTACTTTTGTGAGATACTGTGTGTGAATTTGCGCATTATGGTGCTACTTATTTTGTATTGGCACCCCAATGCACTAAAGCAGAGGTCTCCAAACTGCGGCCTATTGCTTGCCTTTTGTCCGGCCCTTGGGGCACTATTCCTCCCACTGACACCAATGATGGGGCACTATTCCTTCCACTAACACTAATGATGGGGCTCCATTCTTCCCACTGGCACCAATGATGAGGCACTATTCCTTCCACTAAAGCCAACAATGGGGCACTATTCCTCCCACTGACACCAATGATGGGGCACTATTCCTTCCACTAACACTAATGATGGGCCTCTATTCTTCCCACTGACACCAACAGTGGGGCACTAATCCTTTAACTGATACCGATGATGGGGCACTATTCCTTTTACTGACACCAATGATGGGGCTCCATTCTTCCCACTGACACCAATGATAAGGCACTATTCCTTCCACTAAAGCCAACAATGGGGCACTATTCCTCCCACTGACACCAACAATGGGGCACTATTCATTCCCACTGACCTAAATGATGAGGCACTATTCCTCTCACTGACACCAACAATAGGGTACTATACCTCCTATTGACACACCCACGATGGGGCACTATTCCTTCCACTGAAACCAACAATGAGGCACTATTCCTCCCACTGATACCAATAATCAGGAACTATTCCTTCTACCTACACCAATGATGGGGCACTATTCTTCCCACTGACACCAACAATGGGGTACTATTCCTCCCACTGACACCAACAATGGGGTACTATTTCTTCCCCTGACACCAATGATGGGGCATTAATAATTCCCCTAAAACCAAAGATGGGACATTGTTTTCTCCCACTGATGCCAGGACATTTTCTACTCTCAATGGCCACAGGCCGGCCCCCCTAAAGTCTGAAGCACAATAAACTGTCCCCTTGTTTAGAAAGTCTGAAGACCACTGCACTAAAGCAATGCTGCTCCACCGTGCAAGGGCTGCACACACCCTAATTTACAATAACGCACTACAATGACGCCTGAGCCTAGGACCTCAATGTTCTGTATAAGGCCGGAGCCTAGGACCTCAGAAGAAAAGTCAATGTTCTGTATAAGGCCGGAGTCTAGGACCTCAGAAGAAAAGTCCATGTTCTGTATAAGGCCGGAGCCTAGGACCTCAGAAGTAAAGTCAATGTTCTGTGTAAGGCCGGAGCCTAGGACCTCAGAAGAAAAGTCAATGTTCTGTGTAAGGTCGGAGCCTAGGACCTCAGAAGAAAAGTCCATGTTCTGTATAAGGCCGGAGCCTAGGACCTCAGAAGAAAAGTCAATGTTCTGTATAAGGCCGGAGCCTAGGACCTCAGAAGCAAAGTCAATGTTCTGTATAAGGCCGGAGCCTAGGACCTCAGAAGAAAAGTCAATGTTCTGTATAAGGCCGGAGCCTAGGACCTCAGAAGAAAAATCAATGTTCTGTATAAGGCGGAGCCTAGGACCTCAGAAGAAAAGTCAATGTTCTGTGTAAGGCCGGAGCCTAGGACCTCAGAAGAAAAGTCAATGTTCTGTATAAGGCCGGAGCCTAGGACCTCAGAAGAAAAGTCAATGTTCTGTATAAGGCCGGAGCCTAGGACCTCAGAAGAAAAGTCAATGTTCTGTATAAGGCCGGAGCCTAGGACCTCAGAAGAAAAGTCAATGTTCTGTATAAGGCCGGAGCCTCGGACCTCAGAAGAAAAGTCAATGTTCTGTGTAAGGCCTGAGCCTCGGACCTCAGAAGAAAAGTCAATGTTCTGTATAAGGCCAGAGCCTAGGACCTCAGAAGAAAAGTCCATGTTCTGTATAAGGCCGGAGCCTAGGACCTTAGAAGAAAAGTCAATGATCTGTATAAGGCCTGAGCCTAATACCTCAGAAGAAAAGTCAATGTTCTGTGTAAGGCCGGAGCCTAGGACCTCAGAAGAAAAGTCAATGTTCTGTGTAAGGCCGGAGCCTAGGACCTCAGAAGAAAAGTCAATGTTCTGTGTAAGGCCGGAGCCTAGGACCTCAGAAGAAAAGTCAATGTTCTGTGTAAGGCCGGAGCCTAGGACCTCAGAAGAAAAGTCAATGTTCTGTATAAGGCCTGAGCCTCGGACCTCAGAAGAAAAGTCCATGTTCTGTATAAGGCCGGAGCCTAGGACCTCAGAAGAAAAGTCAATGTTCTGTATAAGGCCGGAGCCTAGGACCTCAGAAGAAAAGTCAATGTTCTGTATAAGGCCGGAGTCTAGGACCTCAGAAGAAAAGTCAATGTTCTGTATAAGGCCGGAGCCTAGGACCTCAGAAGAAAAGTCAATGTTCTGTGTAAGGCCAGAGCCTAGGACCTCAGAAGAAAAGTCCATGTTCTGTATAAGGCTGGAGCCTAGGACCTCAGAAGAAAAGTCCATGTTCTGTATAAGGCCGGAGCCTAGGACCTCAGAAGAAAAGTCCATGTTCTGTATAAGGCCGGAGCCTAGGACCTCAGAAGAAAAGTCAATGTTCTGTGTAAGGCCGGAGCCTAGGACCTCAGAAGAAAAGTCAATGTTCTGTATAAGGCCGGAGCCTAGGACCTCAGAAGAAAAGTCAATGTTCTGTATAAGGCCGGAGCCTAGGACTTCAGAAGAAAAGTCAATGTTCTGTATAAGGCCGGAGCCTAGGACCTCAGAAGAAAAGTCAATGTTCTGTATAAGGCCTGAGCCTAGGACCTCAGAAGAAAAGTCAATGTTCTGTATAAGGCCGAAGCCTAGGACCTCAGAAGAAAAGTCAATGTTCTGTGTAAGGCCGGAGCCTAGGACCTCAGAAGAAAAGTCAATGTTCTGTATAAGGCCGGAGCTTAGGACCTCAGAAGAAAAGTCAATGTTCTGTGTAAGGTCGGAGCCTAGGACCTCAGAAGAAAAGTCAATGTTCTGTATAAGGCCGGAGCCTAGGACCTCAGAAGAAAAGTCCATGTTCTGTATAAGGCCGGAGCCTAGGACCTCAGAAGAAAAGTCCATGTTCTGTATAAGGCCGGAGCCTAGGACCTCAGAAGAAAAGTCAATGTTCTGTGTAAGGCCGGAGCCTAGGACCTCAGAAGAAAAGTCAATGTTCTGTGTAAGGCCGGAGCCTAGGACCTCAGAAGAAAAGTCAATGTTCTGTATAAGGCCGGAGCTTAGGACCTCAGAAGAAAAGTCAATGTTCTGTGTAAGGTCGGAGCCTAGGACCTCAGAAGAAAAGTCAATGTTCTGTATAAGGCCGGAGCCTAGGACCTCAGAAGAAAAGTCCATGTTCTGTATAAGGCCGGAGCCTAGGACCTCAGAAGAAAAGTCAATGTTCTGTGTAAGGCCGGAGCCTAGGACCTCAGAAGAAAAGTCAATGTTCTGTATAAGGCCGGAGCCTAGGACCTCAGAAGAAAAGTCAATGTTCTGTATAAGGCCTGAGCCTAGGACCTCAGAAGAAAAGTCAATGTTCTGTATAAGGTCTGAGCCTAGGACCTCAGAAGAAAAGTCAATGTTCTGTATAGGGCCTGAGCCTAGGACCTTAGAAGGCTCCACACAGGGATCAATCTGAAACAGAATATCCATAAGGTTGTCACCTTAAACACTTTTTAGGCCAGGTCAGATTCACTTTAATAGGGGCGCTATAGACCATGTTGTTTGTCTTTAATATATGGTAGATGGGTATACCCTCAAGAGCTGGTTCTGGGTAGCTCAGTAGATTGCTTTGCTGGGTTTTTGCTTTCCTCTGGATCATCTGTGGGTATAGGATTGTGTATATAGGATTGCACATCATTTTTCCCCCCTTTTATTGGTTGAACTGGATGGACTTGTGTCTTTTTTTGTAACTATACCTTTTTGTGGGGTTTTTGCTATAATGTGGGATTTTTGCAATATTTATGCTGATCAAGTTTTCTACTACCTATTCAAGCTGTAATTACTGTGTGCTAAATGTCACGTGTGTCCCTTGAATCCAGCCACGTTATGCTGGAGCTCTTGCTCTAGTTCAATGTTTCTCAACCCCAGTCCTCAAGACCCCCACAACAGGTCATGTTTTCAGGCTCGCCATTATGATGCCCAGGCAATTTGATCAATTTCTCGGAATGAAATTTTGGGGTGTTGACCACATCAAACCAGTGTGGAGAGGTAGTAAATATGGCGAGGAAGCTATCTAAAACGTGAAACCCTGTGGATTTATTTATTAGAGACACTCACCCCGAAAGGGTTAAATGTGGAACTCGATATCAACTGCTTTATCAGTGATTATTGATATGTCAGGGTTCAAAAGATAGACGAGTTATAATTGTATTAATTTTTTTCCAGGTGTACAGATATTAGTGATCTGTTGATTAGCTCCTTATTTATCTAATAATGGATGGGCATCAGTTTTTTCTGAATTTATTTTGACAAATTATTTTAAATTATTTTAATGATTTAATACAATTAATATATTTTAATTATCACTGCAACCCACAGACAATGTGGGTACAGATAGGTAGCTTGGTTCCCCTACTTTTTGAGTGTTCTTATCATTATCCTTTTGAGACAATACTGAGAATATTGTACAGTATTGTAATTTATTGATTAAATTTTTTATATATATTTTATCGCACCATATGATATTATTTATGTAGCGGCCTCACCCCGTCCTCTTTAGCTAGGGGTATGTCACGCGACAGAGTGAGGTGCGCTACGGCCCATGTCCTCCCCATAACTGTGGGTGAGGTGAAGGCCAATACCTGATGTTTCCTCGGGCCAGTGTGTCCTGAGCATGTACCGAGTCTGTTGTGCAGAAACCACCAAACCACCCTTTGCTCCCATTAACAGAGTCCATACACCGATCACAGTCCAACTGTGGGTTTTATTTAGTTTCTCCACATACAGGCAATGCGATGGCAGGATACGGTGGGATGAGCAGGTCGAGGCACTATACTGATCTGGGTCCCTACACCCCCTATGCTATGACCAAGGGTTGCAGGAGTCTTAATTCGAATACCTCCGCTGCGTTGCAGCCCCTATCAGGGGAAGATGTCCTCCAAGAGGGTTACCGGAGGCCCATCCGTCACCGGGTTGACGCTGCACAGGAATTTTTGGACGGGTGACCTCCCCAGCCTCCTCACCTCAGATGCGGGTCCCCTCGCAAGGGGCACCCTGGAATCACTTCACCCTTGCGGGACCCAGTCGGAGTCACTGGGTCCCAGGCCTCCTCAATAGTACCTCATCCCAGGCTGAAGGTGCCTGGGATGGAATCCCAGCTTCATTCCGGCCAGGCCTAGGGCGCCTAGGTCGGAACCTTGAACCGCCCGCACCCAGGCCGAAGGTGCCTGGGTGCATGACGAGATGATCCCCGAAGACCGAAGACCTCGTGGCGAGGGCGTCTCCCCCTTTTATCTCCTCCCATCAACACCACAGCGGGTTCCCCGCCCCAGCCGTACCATCTCCAGGAAGGGACAAAGAATGGTAGCACTGTGGTGGCGATTCTACCTGAAGCCTGTAGGTACTCCGCCACCCACAGGCAAAGGAGAATATTACATCCCCCAATCCTCCACGAATAACAAAAAGGGGTCTTAACCTTGACACAATTACACACCTGGGTCACACTACCCCCAGGTGTATCCCACTAAATCTGGTCCCCAGCGTCAGGTGCACACCCATGTCTCCCAAGGAGTGGTGACATGGAGCAAGCCCCAGAGGCTGTCCCCAAATTTGTGAATACTAAGTGTGCCAAGACCTGCTCAAAAGGGAAAGGGAAAATATAAAACGATAAACTTTTGCATAAAACATCTATTCTGTACACATGTACAATCCCTTCCATCACTGTCTAAGAACCACCCCATACTCAGTAGTCTTGACCGATGAATCTCCTGCAGAAGGGAAACAAAAACAACATCCTAACAATCTGTGTTAACTTGGAATGAATAGGTCTGTCAGCCGAGAGACCCACTCACTCCAATAAGCAAAGTGATGCATGTGTAAAATTTTCAAACAGTCGTTGCACAACACTGCCACCTGGTGACAGCGCCGCGGTCATGACAATCGCCGAGATCTTCCTTCTTCCTGCTTTTCTACGCTAACTTTTACCCCCAGAGTCTCTGCAATCTGGCTAGAGGTGGCATCACATCTCGCTCGCCTTCTCCTGGCTGTACGATGGCCTCCGGGTGCCGAGGTACCTTCACCATCTCGAGTTGCTTTGCCTTTGGTGCCCGCAACGAAGCACGCTGCGTCCCCACTATCGGAGTGGGTGATGTGGTTGAAAGTGGAAGGTCGGTCGGAGGACTAGATTTCCTCTGGAACTCCGGGGCCTGCGCCCGGAGCGTATGGTCTTCTATGGACATGGGGGAATCCTGCGGTTTACACAGCACAGGTAGTGGGCGTCTGTCCCAGCCCTTCCGGTGAAACAGTTCGTCTATTTCTCCGTCATCACCACAGTCTGACAACGATTCTAGGTCGGAGGTGTCATACATCTCGGCGGGAAGGTAGTCTCTAGTAGACGGAAGGCTACCCTCCCTTGCGGGCTCCACCGGCTGTGGACTCCCGACACCTCCAACCAACACCACAGTCCCAGCCCCTAGCTCACCTGGACCTTCTGAAGAACTGGGATGTCCGGGACTCTCTTCTCTACCGGCGCCATCTAGGCCAGGCAAGCGGCGGGGTGAAGCTCGACCACGACCATAGGATGCCTGTACCAGGCCGACTTTCCTCTTCGGAGGTGGCAGCAGGGAATCTGTGGTGACCGAAGCAGTGTCCTCGGATTTCTCTCTTTCCGTCTCTGGTTGGACAGTCACGTCGCCCTGGTCAGCGCGTACGGGGACCTCCGCAAAGGCCTGGATCTCTCCCTCCGGAGTGGCGGTTCCTGTGATGCAGTTGAGGCGAAGGGCCCGGGGCCTTACTGTGGATGATTCGACCTCAAAAAGAAACTCTTTGCACGCTTCACATCGCCCGAACGGCTTTAGTTGGACCACCAGTCCCGAGCATCCGGGACAGATCACACCAAGGGCCTCCGTGTCTGTGCATGAATACAGAGCCAACTGTCCTCGGGGCCTGAGCCTTATCCCCGTGTCTTTCAGGGGAGCAGCAAATGCAGTCATCTTCATAGGGTAAGATACCGGCATCCACGGAGAGCTTGAATTCATTCCGACCACTTGCTGCTCCATCACGCGCTGACCACGCGCCGGAGTCTCCACGTGTATCTCCACACGTGGCCAGACTCCTCCCACGACTTGCACGTTTTTGCGGGCTTCCGCCAGCCTCCGCCCACAAATTGTGCAGTCATGGGGTGCCTCGTGGCGCAGTGCATTAACAGTCCCCACATGTAGTACTTCACACGGCTGGACCTCTCCCTTTTTATGCTCCTCCGCGTGGGCCTTTTCCGACTTAGGGTCATGTCCACAACTCCGAGCAGGGATGCACTTTGGCCAATCACATGGCCGACCTGCTCGGAACTCCTCCGGGCAGCAAAGTTCAAACACAGACGTTCTCAGTTCCATCGTTAAGACACACACAATCCCGGACGAGCCCCCATGTGTAGCGGCCTCACCCCGTCCTCTTTAGCTAGGGGTATGTCACGCGACAGAGTGAGGTGCGCTACGGCCCTTGTCCTCCCCATAACTGTGGGTGAGGTGAAGGCCAATATCTGATGTTTCCTCGGGTCGGTGTGTCTTGGGCATGTACCGAGTCTGTTGTGCAGAAACCACCAAACCACCCTTTGCTCCCATTAACAGAGTCCATACACGATCACAGTCCAACTGTGGGTTTTATTTCGTATCTCCACATACAGGCAATGCGATGGCAGGATACGGTGGGATGAGCAGGTCGAGGCACTATACTGATCTGGGTCCCTACACCCCCTATGCTATGACCAAGGGTTGCAGGAGTCTTAATTCGAATACCTCTGCTGCGTTGCAGCCCCTATCAGGGGAAGATGTCCTCCAAGAGTAGTGATGAGCCGAACACCCCCGGGTTCGGTTCGCACCAGAACCCGCGAATGGACCGAAAGTTCGTACGAACATTAGAACCCTATTAAATACAATGGATGCGAACGTTCGAATTCTAAAGTGCTAATTATAACAACTATTATGCATGTTATTGTCCTAAAAAGGGTTTGGGAACCCGGGTTGTGCACCAGGGGACATGTATCAATGCAAAAAGAAGTTTTAAAAACTGTCGTTTTTCGGGAGCAGTCATTTTAATGATGCATAAAGTGAAAAAAAAAAGTCAAATATTCCTTTAACCACTTGACCACTGGGCACTTAAACCCCCTTAATAACCAGACCAATTTTCAGCTTTCGGTGCTCTCACATTTTGAATGACAATTACTCAGTCATACAACACTGTACCCATATGAAATTTTTGTCCTTTTTTTCACACAAATAGAGCTTTCTTTTGGTGGTATTTAATCACTGTTGGGTTTTTTATTTTTTGCGCTATAATTTTTTCATTTCTGTTATAAAATTTTGCAAATTACTATTTTTTCTTCATAAATTTTGGCCAAAATTTATACTGCTACATATCTTTGGTAAAAATAAGTACAAATTGGTGTATATTATTTGGTCTTTGTGAAAGTTATAGAGTCCACAAGCTATGGTGCCAATATCTGAAAATTGATCACACCTGAAGTACTGACGGCCTATCTCAATTCTTGAGACCCTAACATGCCAGAAAAGTACAAATACCCCCCAAATGACCCCTTTTTGGAAAGAAGACATTCCAAGGTATTCAGAAAGAGGCATTGTGAGTTTTTTGAAGTTGTCATTTTTTCCCACAATTCTTTGCAAAATCAAGATTTTTTTTTTCTCTTTTTTTTTTTTCACAAAATTGTCATATTAGCAGGTTATTTCTCACACACAGCATATGCATACCACAAATTACACCCCAAAACACATTCTGCTATTACTCCCGAGTATGGCGATACCACATGTGTGAGACTTTTACACAGCGTGGCCACATACAGAGGCCCAACATGCAGGGAGCACCTTCAGGCGTTCTGGAGCACCCAGGCCAATTCTGACATTTCTCTCCTACATGTAAAAATCATCATTTGTTTGCTAGAAAATTACATAGAACCCCAAAACATTATATATGTTTTTTTAGCAAAGACCTTAGAGAATATAATGGTGGTTGTTGCAACTTTTTATCTCACGATATTTGCGCAGCAATTTTTTTAACGCGTTTTTTACGGAAAAAAAATGTTTTGTGCTTAAAAAAAAAAAAAAAACAGTAAAGTTAGCCCAATGTTTTTGCATAATGTGAAAGATGAAGTTATGCCGAGTAAATAGATACCTAACATGTCGCCCTTAAAAATTGCACACACTCGTGGAATGGCGCCAAACTTCGCTACTTAAAAAATCCCCATAGGCGACGCTTTAAATATTTTTACTGGTTACATGTTTTGAGTAGGGATGAGCTTCGTGTTCGAGTCGAACATACGTTCGACTCGAACATTGGCTGTTCGATCGTTCGACGAAGATCGAACGATTTGGGCCGTTCGCGCCAAATTCGAGTGACGCGAACGGCCCACAATGCACTACGCCATCGCAGTGTCATCCAGGCGCTGTGATTGGCCAAGCATGCACTGTGACCCCGCATGCTTGGCCAATCACAGCGCCGGCAGCGAGGAGAGCAATGATTGGCCACAGGCAGGATGCCTGTGGCCAATTATTGCTGAGGGTGTTTAGTACACGCCCCACACTATAAAAGGCCGCCAGCACGGCGGCCTAGTGTAGTGTGTTCCGGAGCAGGGATAGAGTAGCATAGGCAGGGACAGTGACTGTTATTTCTTTCTTGCTTAACCTGGATTCCTTTAGTTTAGGGAAAGAGAAGGATAGGTAGGGAGAGTGTCAGTGTGTTTTGTGCTTCTGCTATAGTGTGCTTAAAAAAAAACATTTATTCTAGGGACAGAAAACTCTAGGTAGGGACAGTGTCAGTTTCTTTCACTCTGCAAGTCCTTGTTTCCAGGGACCTGGAAGGACAGTGAGTGAATTGTCCTTTTGCTATATTGTGATTAAAAAAAACATTTATTCTAGGGACAGAAAACTCTAGGTAGGGACAGTGTCAGTTTCTTTCACTCTGCAAGTCCTTGTTTCCAGGGACCTGGAAGGACAGTGAGTGAATTGTCCTTTTGCTATATTGTGATTAAAAAAAACATTTATTCTAGGGACAGAAAACTGTAGGTAGGGACAGTGTCAGTTTCTTTCACTCTGCAAGTCCTTGTTTCCAGGGACCTGGAAGGACAGTGAGTGAATTGTCCTTTTGCTATATTGTGATTAAAAAAAACATTTTTTTCTAGGGACAGAAAACTGTAGGTAGGGAGAGTGTTTTTTTTCTTTCACTCTGCAAGTCCTTGTTTCCAGGGACCTGTAAGGACAGTGAGTTAATTTTCCTTGTGCTATATTGTGATTAAAAAAAACATTTATTCTAGGGACAGAAAACTCTAGGTAGGGACAGTGTCAGTTTCTTTCACTCTGCAAGTCCTTGTTTCCAGGGACCTGGAAGGACAGTGAGTGAATTGTCCTTTTGCTATATTGTGATTAAAAAAAACATTTATTCTAGGGACAGAAAACTCTAGGTAGGGACAGTGTCAGTTTCTTTCACTCTGCAAGTCCTTGTTTCCAGGGACCTGGAAGGACAGTGAGTGAATTGTCCTTTTGCTATATTGTGATTAAAAAAAACATTTATTCTAGGGACAGAAAACTCTAGGTAGGGACAGTGTCAGTTTCTTTCACTCTGCAAGTCCTTGTTTCCAGGGACCTGGAAGGACAGTGAGTGAATTGTCCTTTTGCTATATTGTGATTAAAAAAAACATTTATTCTAGGGACAGAAAACTCTAGGTAGGGACAGTGTCAGTTTCTTTCACTCTGCAAGTCCTTGTTTCCAGGGACCTGGAAGGACAGTGAGTGAATTGTCCTTTTGCTATATTGTGATTAAAAAAAACATTTATTCTAGGGACAGAAAACTCTAGGTAGGGACAGTGTCAGTTTCTTTCACTCTGCAAGTCCTTGTTTCCAGGGACCTGGAAGGACAGTGAGTGAATTGTCCTTTTGCTATATTGTGATTAAAAAAAACATTTTTTTCTAGGGACAGAAAACTGTAGGTAGGGAGAGTATTTTTTTTCTTTCACTCTGCAAGTCCTTGTTTCCAGGGACCTGTAAGGACAGTGAGTTAATTGTCCTTGTGCTATATTGTGCTGAAAAAAACATTTATTCCAGGGACAGAAAACTCTAGGTAGGGACAGTGTCAGTTTCTTTCACTCTGCAAGTCCTTGTTTCCAGGGACCTGGAAGGACAGTGAGTGAATTGTCCTTTTGCTATATTGTGATTAAAAAAAACATTTTTTTCTAGGGACAGAAAACTGTAGGTAGGGAGAGTGTTTTTTTTCTTTCACTCTGCAAGTCCTTGTTTCCAGGGACCTGTAAGGACAGTGAGTTAATTTTCCTTGTGCTATATTGTGATTAAAAAAAACATTTATTCTAGGGACAGAAAACTCTAGGTAGGGACAGTGTCAGTTTCTTTCACTCTGCAAGTCCTTGTTTCCAGGGACCTGGAAGGACAGTGAGTGAATTGTCCTTTTGCTATATTGTGATTAAAAAAAACATTTATTCTAGGGACAGAAAACTCTAGGTAGGGACAGTGTCAGTTTCTTTCACTCTGCAAGTCCTTGTTTCCAGGGACCTGGAAGGACAGTGAGTGAATTGTCCTTTTGCTATATTGTGATTAAAAAAAACATTTATTCTAGGGACAGAAAACTCTAGGTAGGGACAGTGTCAGTTTCTTTCACTCTGCAAGTCCTTGTTTCCAGGGACCTGGAAGGACAGTGAGTGAATTGTCCTTTTGCTATATTGTGATTAAAAAAAACATTTATTCTAGGGACAGAAAACTCTAGGTAGGGACAGTGTCAGTTTCTTTCACTCTGCAAGTCCTTGTTTCCAGGGACCTGTAAGGACAGTGAGTTAATTGTCCTTGTGCTATATTGTGCTGAAAAAAACATTTATTCCAGGGACAGAAAACTCTAGGTAGGGACAGTGTCAGTTTCTTTCACTCTGCAAGTCCTTGTTTCCAGGGACCTGGAAGGACAGTGAGTGAATTGTCCTTTTGCTATATTGTGATTAAAAAAAACATTTTTTTCTAGGGACAGAAAACTGTAGGTAGGGAGAGTGTTTTTTTTCTTTCACTCTGCAAGTCCTTGTTTCCAGGGACCTGTAAGGACAGTGAGTTAATTTTCCTTGTGCTATATTGTGATTAAAAAAAACATTTATTCTAGGGACAGAAAACTCTAGGTAGGGACAGTGTCAGTTTCTTTCACTCTGCAAGTCCTTGTTTCCAGGGACCTGGAAGGACAGTGAGTGAATTGTCCTTTTGCTATATTGTGATTAAAAAAAACATTTATTCTAGGGACAGAAAACTCTAGGTAGGGACAGTGTCAGTTTCTTTCACTCTGCAAGTCCTTTTTTCCAGGGACCTGGAAGGACAGTGAGTGAATTGTCCTTTTGCTATATTGTGATTAAAAAAAACATTTTTTTCTAGGGACAGAAAACTGTAGGTAGGGAGAGTATTTTTTTTCTTTCACTCTGCAAGTCCTTGTTTCCAGGGACCTGTAAGGACAGTGAGTTAATTGTCCTTGTGCTATATTGTGCTGAAAAAAACATTTATTCCAGGGACAGAAAACTCTAGGTAGGGACAGTGTCAGTTTCTTTCACTCTGCAAGTCCTTGTTTCCAGGGACCTGGAAGGACAGTGAGTGAATTGTCCTTTTGCTATATTGTGATTAAAAAAAACATTTTTTTCTAGGGACAGAAAACTGTAGGTAGGGAGAGTGTTTTTTTTCTTTCACTCTGCAAGTCCTTGTTTCCAGGGACCTGTAAGGACAGTGAGTTAATTTTCCTTGTGCTATATTGTGATTAAAAAAAACATTTATTCTAGGGACAGAAAACTCTAGGTAGGGACAGTGTCAGTTTCTTTCACTCTGCAAGTCCTTGTTTCCAGGGACCTGGAAGGACAGTGAGTGAATTGTCCTTTTGCTATATTGTGATTAAAAAAAACATTTATTCTAGGGACAGAAAACTCTAGGTAGGGACAGTGTCAGTTTCTTTCACTCTGCAAGTCCTTGTTTCCAGGGACCTGGAAGGACAGTGAGTGAATTGTCCTTTTGCTATATTGTGATTAAAAAAAACATTTATTCTAGGGACAGAAAACTCTAGGTAGGGACAGTGTCAGTTTCTTTCACTCTGCAAGTCCTTGTTTCCAGGGACCTGGAAGGACAGTGAGTGAATTGTCCTTTTGCTATATTGTGATTAAAAAAAACATTTATTCTAGGGACAGAAAACTCTAGGTAGGGACAGTGTCAGTTTCTTTCACTCTGCAAGTCCTTGTTTCCAGGGACCTGTAAGGACAGTGAGTTAATTGTCCTTGTGCTATATTGTGCTGAAAAAAACATTTATTCCAGGGACAGAAAACTCTAGGTAGGGACAGTGTCAGTTTCTTTCACTCTGCAAGTCCTTGTTTCCAGGGACCTGGAAGGACAGTGAGTGAATTGTCCTTTTGCTATATTGTGATTAAAAAAAACATTTTTTTCTAGGGACAGAAAACTGTAGGTAGGGAGAGTGTTTTTTTTCTTTCACTCTGCAAGTCCTTGTTTCCAGGGACCTGTAAGGACAGTGAGTTAATTTTCCTTGTGCTATATTGTGATTAAAAAAAACATTTATTCTAGGGACAGAAAACTCTAGGTAGGGACAGTGTCAGTTTCTTTCACTCTGCAAGTCCTTGTTTCCAGGGACCTGGAAGGACAGTGAGTGAATTGTCCTTTTGCTATATTGTGATTAAAAAAAACATTTATTCTAGGGACAGAAAACTCTAGGTAGGGACAGTGTCAGTTTCTTTCACTCTGCAAGTCCTTGTTTCCAGGGACCTGGAAGGACAGTGAGTGAATTGTCCTTTTGCTATATTGTGATTAAAAAAAACATTTATTCTAGGGACAGAAAACTCTAGGTAGGGACAGTGTCAGTTTCTTTCACTCTGCAAGTCCTTGTTTCCAGGGACCTGGAAGGACAGTGAGTGAATTGTCCTTTTGCTATATTGTGATTAAAAAAAACATTTATTCTAGGGACAGAAAACTCTAGGTAGGGACAGTGTCAGTTTCTTTCACTCTGCAAGTCCTTGTTTCCAGGGACCTGGAAGGACAGTGAGTGAATTGTCCTTTTGCTATATTGTGATTAAAAAAAACATTTTTTTCTAGGGACAGAAAACTGTAGGTAGGGAGAGTGTTTTTTTTCTTTCACTCTGCAAGTCCTTGTTTCCAGGGACCTGTAAGGACAGTGAGTTAATTGTCCTTGTGCTATATTGTGCTGAAAAAAACATTTATTCCAGGGACAGAAAACTCTAGGTAGGGACAGTGTCAGTTTCTTTCACTCTGCAAGTCCTTGTTTCCAGGGACCTGGAAGGACAGTGAGTGAATTGTCCTTTTGCTATATTGTGATTAAAAAAAACATTTATTCTAGGGACAGAAAACTCTAGGTAGGGACAGTGTCAGTTTCTTTCACTCTGCAAGTCCTTTTTTCCAGGGACCTGGAAGGACAGTGAGTGAATTGTCCTTTTGCTATATTGTGATTAAAAAAAACATTTTTTTCTAGGGACAGAAAACTGTAGGTAGGGAGAGTATTTTTTTTCTTTCACTCTGCAAGTCCTTGTTTCCAGGGACCTGTAAGGACAGTGAGTTAATTGTCCTTGTGCTATATTGTGCTGAAAAAAACATTTATTCCAGGGACAGAAAACTCTAGGTAGGGACAGTGTCAGTTTCTTTCACTCTGCAAGTCCTTGTTTCCAGGGACCTGGAAGGACAGTGAGTGAATTGTCCTTTTGCTATATTGTGATTAAAAAAAACATTTTTTTCTAGGGACAGAAAACTGTAGGTAGGGAGAGTGTTTTTTTTCTTTCACTCTGCAAGTCCTTGTTTCCAGGGACAGAGAAGGACACCTGAAGGTAGCCCTTATTGCTTTTTTCCCATCTCCCTGCAGGCCATCTATTAGAATGTCTGGAAGGCAAACAAGGAGAGGCAGACAGTCAGGAGGCAATAAAAGAGGGCAAGCAGGCTCTGTGTCTGGGGGCAACAGTGCTGGTCGTGGACGCGGTGCATTGTCATCAGCACATGGCCATGGGACACGCTTGTCCTTCTTTTCGGCAGCTGGACATGTTGAGCCACATCATGCCGAAGACTTGGTAGAGTGGATGACCAAGCCCTCCTCCTCCTCCTCATCCTCTCTCACCCAGGCTCAGGGTACTGGAAAAGCAGCTGCCAAAGCGTCGTCTTCCCTGGTATCAATGTCAGACAAATCATCAGTCACTCCTTCCCTAGACCCACCATGTCCTCCTCCTGAGGAGTCCCCCGAACTGTTTCAGCACAGTGTTGGGTACATGCTCCAGGAGGATGCCCAGCGTTTCGAAGGGTCTGATGATGAAACCCAGCTAGAGGAAGGCAGTAGCGTGAGAGCAGACAGAGGGGATGCTCAAGAAGGACACCAATCTGGCAGTCATGTTCCAGCAGCTGCAGCATACTGCCAGATTGGCTCCAGTGATGAGGAGGGAGGGGATGATGAGGTCAATGACTCCACGTGGGTGCCTAATAGGAGAGAGGAGGAGGAGGAGGATGAGGAGGAGGCACATCTCCAACGAGGCAGGATGCCCTTTGGTGGCCAGCGTAAGGGCAGTACACCGACGGAATCACACCGCAGAGCTCCGCCTGTGCAGGGCGCTGCCTCTGCCCGTCATTCAAAAAGTTCTTTGGTGTGGGCCTTTTTTGAGGCTAGTGCATCAGATCGCACAGCTGCTGTTTGCAACATATGTCTCAAGCGTATATCGCGTGGCCAAAACATCAGCCGCTTGGGTACCACATGCCTGACCAGACATATGTTGACCTGCCATGCAGCTCGTTGGCAAGCCTACCTCAAAGACCCACACCAAAGAACAAAGCGGACCTCTCCTTGCACCGCATCAGCTGGGATCTCCAACCCCACTATAACTTCAGTCCTCTCTGAAACATGCACTGAGAGGAATGAAGGTGTAGAATTAGGTGTGTCACAGCCAAGTACTTGCGCCCACTCTGCTAGCAGTACACCGACGTCCGATTCTAGCAGGCAAATTTCCCTGCCCCAGCTGCTGGACCGTCGAAAGAAGTTCACTCCCAGCCATCCACATGCCCAGCGGTTGAATGCTAGCTTGGCTAAATTGCTAGCGCTTCAACTGCTGCCTTTTCAGTTGGTAGACTCGGCCCCCTTCCGTGAGTTTGTGCAATGTGCGGTTCCTCAGTGGCAGGTTCCCAAACGCCACTTTTTCTCACGGAAGGCTATTCCGGCTCTCTACCGGCATGTGGAAGGCAATGTCTTGGCCTCGCTGGACAGGGCGGTCAGCGGTAAGGTGCATATTACCGCTGACTCATGGTCCAGCAGGCATGGACAGGGACGTTACCTTTCTTTCACGGCCCATTGGGTCACTCTTTTGGCAGCTGGGAAGGATTCAGGACAAGGTGCAGTAGTGTTGGAGGTTGTCCCACCGCCACGCCTCCAAAATGCTACTACTGGTTGTGACACACCTCTCTCCTCCACCCCCTCCTCTTCTTCTTCCTCCATGGCCTCTTCCTGTGGTTTGTCCTATGAACCAGCGGTGCTCCGTAGCCGTTCACGGGGCTACGCAAGTACGCAGGCAAAAAGATGCCATGCCGTGCTTGCGCTGGTGTGTTTGGGGGACAGAAGCCACACTGGGGCAGAGGTCCTGTCTGCTCTGCAGGGCCAGGCCGAGAGGTGGTTGACGCCACGCCAGCTTAAGCCAGGAATGGTGGTTTGCGACAATGGCACCAACCTCCTCTCCGCCCTCCGACAGGGACAACTGACCCATGTGCCCTGTGTGGCTCACGTCCTTAACCTGGTGGTGCAGCGGTTCTTGGGCAGGTACCCGGGCTTACAGGATGTCCTGAGGCAGGCCAGGAAAGTCTGTGTGCATTTCCGCAGATCTTATAATGCCAGTGCTCGCCTGGCTGAGCTGCAAAAGGAGTTGAACCTGCCCAAGAACCGCCTTATATGTGACATGCCCACCAGGTGGAACTCAACGTTGGCCATGCTGCAGCGGCTGCACACGCAGCAGAGGGCCATCAATGAGTACCTGTGCGACTACGGCACCAGGACAGGGTCAGGGGAGCTTGGTTTTTTTTCTCCACGCCAGTGGGGCATGATCAGGGATGCATGCACTGTCCTGGCACCATTTGAGGAGGCCACGAGGATGGTGAGCAGTGACAGTGCATGCATCAGTGACACTGTACCTCTTGTCCACCTGTTGGAGCACACGCTGCGTGGAATAATGGACAGGGCACTTGAGGCAGGAAGAGGAGGACTTCCTTGCCTCTCAAGGCCCCCTTTACCCAGACAGTGTTCCTTCTGTCCCACCCATCGCACAGGAAGAGGAAGAGGAGGAGGAGGAGGAGGAGGAGGAGGAGGAGGAGGAGGAGGATTGTGTCAGCATGGAGGTGGAGGCTGGCACTCAGCATCATCAGCAGCAGTCTTTTAGGGATGATTTACAGTCCCAAGAAACCAGTGGACTTGTACGTGGCTGGGAGGAGGTGGCTGCGGATCATGTCGTCCTTAGTGACCCAGAGGACTCAGGAGCGAATGCCTCAGCAAACCTACGCTGCATGGCCTCCCTGATCCTGCAAAGTCTGCGGAAGGATCCTCGTATTCTTCGGATCAAGGAGAGGGACCATTACTGGCTGGCCACTCTCCTTGATCCACGGTACAAGGGTAAGGTTGCGGACCTTATGTTACCGTCGCAGAGGGAGCAGAGGATGAGACAACTCCGGGAGGCCTTGCAGAAAGGTCTGTGCAACGCGTTCCCAGAGACTGGGAGGTTGCAAACTCCTGGTCCTGGACAACGAGTTGCTGAGGCTTCGGCCAGTCAAAGAAGGAGCGGTGGGGAAGGTGGCCGTCTGACCGATGCGTTCAGACAATTCTTTAGTCCGCAGCCCCAAAGTATGATTGGTTCCAGCAACCATCGCCAGCGTCTGATAAACATGGTGCAGGAATATCTAGGGGCAAGGTCAGACTTGGACACCTTCCCCACCGAAAATCCTCTGGCTTACTGGGTCTTGAGGATGGATCACTGGCCAGAGCTTGCACAGTATGCAATTGAGCTACTGGCCTGTCCTGCATCCAGCGTTCTTTCGGAACGCACATTCAGTGCTGCTGGAGGATTTGTCACGGATCACAGGGTGCGCCTGTCCACCGACTCGGTTGATCGACTGACTTTCATCAAGATGAACCAGTCTTGGATCACCACCAGCTACCACACACCTGATGCTGATATAACAGACTAATTGATTTTAAAATGTCACATCCCTTCAAGACTGATGCTGATGCTGAGTGCCTGTGCTGTTATGTTGACTGGCTATCCTCCTCCTCCGAGTCCTCAATGATACGATTGATGATGATAGCTTGGAAGATCATTTTTGTTTATGGGTGCCGCCACCAGTGCCTAACGCCCAATTTTTCAGCCCCTGTTTAACAGGGGCGTGTAATTACAATTTTTGAAGCAATACTTTGCAACAGGGCTCATTGCTGTGCTCCAAGTACAGTATCTGTGAGGAGTTGCAGTGTTGTGCCACCAGTGCCTAAGGCCCAATTTTTCAGCCCCTGTTTAACAGGGGCGTGTCATTACAATTTTTGAAGCAATACTTTGCAACAGGGCTCATTGCTGTGCTCCAAGTACAGTATCTGTGAGGGGTTGCAGTGTTGTGCCACCAGTGCCTAAGGCCCAATTTTTCAGCCCCTGTTCAACAGGGGCATGTAATTACAATTCTTGATCTAATAATTCACAGCAGGGCCCATTGCTGCACCCACCAAGAGTAACTGTCAGGGCTTACAGTGTTGTGGCACCAGCACCACCATCAAAGGCCCAATTTTTACTACCACTGTTCAACAATTATATGTAATTAAAATTCCTGATATAATAGTTGACAGCAGGGCGTTCCAGCACCAACCAAGAGTAACTGTGAGTGCTTACAGTGTTGTGCCAACACCAACAACTAAGGGGCCTATTTCTGCAGAGTATATACGGCAGGTCCCTACTTTCAAACATCCAACTTACAAACGACTCCTACTTGCAAACGCAAGAAGACAACAGGAAGTGAGAGGAAATCTACCACTAGGAAGGAAAATTCTCTCCTGTAAGAATAAATATGGGAGAAAGGTGTCTCCTCTGTACTGATGCTTTATCAGCAATCCTTGTTTCAAGAAAAACACCACATTTCAAAAACAGTTGTCATTGGGACGGAAAGTGAGGTGAAATGTTCTGAACAGGGGCACAGACAGCAAAACAAATGTTACAGGGGTGATAACCCTTACCTATGTTTTCCAAAAAGTTTAAAAATAGATTTTTGGGCTGGAGCTACACTTCAACAATGTACCTGTTCAAAATTACAAACAGATTCTACATAAGAACAAACCTACAGTCCCTGTCTTGTATGCACCGCCTGTATACGGCTGTTCAGAGTATATAGGGCCTTTTTTATTTTATGTGCGGGGTTCCCCTTAATATCCATACAAGACCCAAAGGGGCTGGTAATGGGCTGGGGTAGGGGGGGGGGGGGGTCATGGGGTAGCTATGCCATTTTTCTTAAAGAATTTCATCCATATTACCGGGACCAGACATTACATTAAAGCCGCAAGCAGTTTTAAATGGCTTTTTTTTCCTTTAGAAGTGTCATTTTGTGCAGGGACAGTTCTAAACACGGGAAACACGTGGCACTTCACAGGCATACTTTAGACACCCCCCAGGTACGATATTTAAAGGAATATTTGACTTTTTTTTTTTCACTTTATGCATCATTAAAATGACTGCTCCCGAAAAACGACCGTTTTTAAAACTTCTTTTTGCATTGATACATGTCCCCTGGTGCAGAACCCGGGTTCCCAAACCCTTTTTAGGACAATAACATGCATAATAGTTGTTATAATTAGCACTTTAGAATTCGAACGTTCGCATCCATTGTATTTAATAGGGTTCTAATGTTCGTTCGAACTTCCGGTCCGTTCGCGGGTTCTGGTGCGAACCGAACCCGGGGGTGTTCGGCTCATCACTAGTTTTGAGTTACAGAGGAGGTCTAGGGCCAAAATGATTGCTCTCGCTCTAACGTTCGCAGAGATACCTCCCTTGTGTGGTTTGAAAACCGTTTTCATATGTGGGCGGGACTTACGTATGCGTTCGCTTCTGTATGCGAGCTCACGGGGACAGGGGCGCTTTAAAAAAAAAAAAAATTTATTCTTCATTTTACTTTATTTATTTTAGTTTGACATGTTTTTCCGCCCTAAACATTTTTTTGATCACTTTTATACCTATTACAAGGAACGTAAACATCCCTTGTAATAGGAATATGGCATGACAGGTCCTCTTTACAGTGAGATATGGGGGGGGGGGTGTCAATAAGACCCCACATCTCACCTCTAGGCTGGGAAGCCTGAAAAAAAAAAAAAAAAAAAAACAACAATCCTGGCTTTGATCGTAGCGGTGAGTCGGTAGAAGCACCGGAGGGCAGCGGGAGGGGGGGGGACATCCCCTCTCGCCTCCCGTAAGAATGATCAAGCGGCGGAACAGTCGCTATGATTGTTCTTATGGTGTAGGGAATCGCCGGCTGAAAAAGCTAATATCTGAATGATGCCTGTAGCCGCTCCCATCATTCAGATATCCCCGCACAAAGTCAAGGACGTCATATGACGGCCGGAGGGCGGGAAGTGGTTATTGCAGAGTATTGCCGGGCATTGCGGAGTATTGCCGGGCATTGCGGAGTATTGCCGGGCATTGCGGAGTATTGCAGGGCATTGCGGAGTATTGCGGACTATGGCAGGGTATTGCGGTGTATGGCAGGGTATTGCGGTGTATGGCAGGGTATTGCACGGGTATTGTACAGGGTATTGTGGAGGGTATTGCACAGGGTATTGTGGAGGGTATTGCAGAGTATTGTGGAGGGTATTGCAGAGTATTGTGGAGGGTATTGCAGAGTATTGTGGCGGGTATTGCAGAGTATTGTGGCGGGTATTGCAGAGTATTGTGGCGGGTATTGCAGAGTATTGTGCAGGGTATTGCAGAGTATTGTGCAGGGTATTGCAGAGTATTTTGCAGAGTATTGCGCAGGGTATTGCAGAGTATTGCGCAGGGTATTGCAGAGTATTTTGCAGGGTATTGCAGAGTATTGTGCAGGGTATTGCAGAGTATTGTGCAGGGTATTGCAGAGTATTGCACCAGGGTATTGCAGAGTATTGCACCAGGGTATTGCAGAGTATTGCACCAGGGTATTGCAGAGTATTTCGCAGGGTATTGCAGAGTATTTCGCAGGGTATTGCAGAGTATTTCGCAGGGTATTGCAGAGTATTGCACCAGGGTATTGCAGAGTATTGCACCAGGGTATTGCAGAGTATTGCACCAGGGTATTGGCAGGGTATTTTGCAGAGTATTGGCAGGGTGTATTGCAGAGTATTGGCAGGGTATAGCACAGGGATGGCTGAGCAGGGATGGATGGATGGCTGGATCTGTGACTGCAATTGTCACAGATCCAGCCCACAGTGCTGCTGCTGCCATCCGCTCCCTCCCCCTCCCCTCTCACACTGTACCGATCGGTACAGAGAGGGGAGGGAGGAACCGGCGTCATCAAATGACGCCGGTCTGTTTACAAGTGATTGCTCCGTCATTTGACGGAGCGATCACGTGGTAAACGGCCGCTATCAGCGGCGATTTACCGCGATTCGTGATCCGCCGGGTCCACGGAGTTTCCCGTGTGCGCGCCCCAGGGGGCGCGCGGGAGCGCGATTCTGGGAGGACGTTATATAACGTCCTCCCAGAGTTAAGCAACCACCTTGTCGACGTTATTTGTCGGCAGGTGGTTGTTAAGTGGTTAAATATCGTACCTGGGGGGTGTCTAAAGTATGCCTGTGAAGTGCCACGTGTTTCCCGTGTTTAGAACTGTCCCTGCACAAAATGACACTTCTAAAGGAAAAAAAAGCCATTTAAAACTGCTTGCGGCTTTAATGTAATGTCTGGTCCCGGTAATATGGATGAAAATCTTTAAGAAAAATGGCATAGCTACCCCATGACCCCCCCCCCCTACCCCAGCCCATTACCAGCCCCTTTGGGTCTTGTATGGATATTAAGGGGAACCCCGCACATAAAATAAAAAAGGCCCTATATACTCTGAACAGCCGTATACAGGCGGTGCATACAAGACAGGGACTGTAGGTTTGTTCTTATGTAGAATCCGTTTGTAATTTTGAACAGGTACATTGTTTAAGTGTAGCTCCAGCCCAAAAATCTATTTTTAAACTTTTTGGAAAACATAGGTAAGGGTTATCACCCCTGTAACATTTGTTTTGCTGTCTGTGCCCCTGTTCAGAACATTTCACCTCACTTTCCATCCCAATTGCAACCGTTTTTGAAATGTGGTGTTTTTCTTGAAACAAGGATTGCTGATAAAGCATCAGTACAGAGGAGACACCTTTCTCCCATATTAATTCTTACAGGAGAGAATTTTCCTTCCAAGGGGTAGATTTCCTCTCACTTCCTGTTGTCTTCTTGCGTTTGCAAGTAGGAGTCGTTTGTAAGTTGGATGTTTGAAAGTAGGGACCTGCCGTATATACTCTGCAGAAATAGGCCCCTTAGTTGTTGGTGTTGGCACAACACTGTAAGCACTCACAGTTACTCTTGGTTGGTGCTGGAACGCCCTGCTGTCAACTATTATATCAGGAATTGTAATTACATATAATTGTTGAATAGTGGTAGTAAAAATTGGGCCTTTGATGGTGGTGCTGGTGCCACAACACTGTAAGCCCTGACAGTTACTCTTGGTGGGTGCAGCAATGGGCCCTGCTGTGAATTATTAGATCAAGAATTGTAATTGCATGCCCCTGTTGAACAGGGGCTGAAAAATTGGGCCTTTCGTGGTGGTGGTGGCGTTGCCACAACACTGTAAGCCCTCAGAGTTACTCTTGGTGGGTGCAGCAATGGGCCCTGCTGTGAATTATTAGATCAAGAATTGTAATTACATGCCCCTGTTGAACAGGGGCTGAAAAATTGGGCCTTAGGCACTGGTGGCACAACACTACAACCCCTCACAGATACTGTACTTGGAGCACAGCAATGAGCCCTGTTGCAAAGTATTGCTTCAAAAATTGTAATGACACGCCCCTGTTAAACAGGGGCTGAAAAATTGGGCCTTAGGCACTGCTGCCACAACACTCCAACCCCTCACAGATACTGTACTTGGAGCACAGCAATGAGCCCTATGGCAAATTATTGCTAAAAAAATTGTAATTACACGCCCCTGTAAAACAGGGGCTGAAAAATTGGGCCTTAGCCACTGGTGGCGGCACCCATAAACAAAAATGATCTTCCAAGCTATCATCATCAATCGTATCATTGAGGACTCGGAGGAGGAGGATAGCCAGTCAACATAACAGCACAGGCACTCAGCATCAGCATCAGTCTTGAAGGGATGTGACATGTTAAAATCAATTAGTCTGTTATATCAGCATCAGGTGTGTGGTAGCTGGTGGTGATCCAAGACTGGTTCATCTTGATGAAAGTCAGTCGATCAACCGAGTCGGTGGACAGGCGCACCCTGTGATCCGTGACAAATCCTCCAGCAGCACTGAATGTGCGTTCCGAAAGAACGCTGGATGCAGGACAGGCCAGTAGCTCAATTGCATACTGTGCAAGCTCTGCCCAGTGATCCATCCTCAAGACCCAGTAAGCCAGAGGATTTTCGGTGGGGAAGGTGTCCAAGTCTGACCTTGCCCCTAGATATTCCTGCACCATGTTTATCAGACGCTGGCGATGGTTGCTGGAACCGATCATACTTTGGGGCTGCGGACTAAAGAATTGTCTGAACGCATCGGTCAGACGGCCACCTTCCCCACCGCTCCTTCTTTGACTGGCCGAAGCCTCAGCAACTCGTTGTCCAGGACCAGGAGTTTGTAACCTCCCAGTCTCTGGGAACGCGTTGCACAGACCTTTCTGCAAGGCCTCCCGGAGTTGTCTCATCCTCTGCTCCCTCTGCGACGGTAACATAAGGTCCGCAACCTTACCCTTGTACCGTGGATCAAGGAGAGTGGCCAGCCAGTAATGGTCCCTCTCCTTGATCCGAAGAATACGAGGATCCTTCCGCAGACTTTGCAGGATCAGGGAGGCCATGCAGCGTAGGTTTGCTGAGGCATTCGCTCCAGAGTCCTCTGGGTCACTAAGGACGACATGATCCGCAGCCACCTCCTCCCAGCCACGTACAAGTCCACTGGTTTCTTGGGACTGTAAATCATCCCTAAAAGACTGCTGCTGATGATGCTGAGTGCCAGCCTCCACCTCCATGCTGACACAATCCTCCTCCTCCTCCTCCTCCTCCTCTTCCTGTGCGATGGGTGGGACAGAAGGAACACTGTCTGGGTAAAGGGGGCCTTGAGAGGCAAGGAAGTCCTCCTCTTCCTGCCTCTGTTCTGCCTCAAGTGCCCTGTCCATTATTCCACGCAGCGTGTGCTCCAACAGGTGGACAAGAGGTACAGTGTCACTGATGCATGCACTGTCACTGCTCACCATCCTCGTGGCCTCCTCAAATGGTGCCAGGACAGTGCATGCATCCCTGATCATGCCCCACTGGCGTGGAGAAAAAAAACCAAGCTCCCCTGACCCTGTCCTGGTGCCGTAGTCGCACAGGTACTCATTGATGGCCCTCTGCTGCGTGTGCAGCCGCTGCAGCATGGCCAACGTTGAGTTCCACCTGGTGGGCATGTCACATATAAGGCGGTTCTTGGGCAGGTTCAACTCCTTTTGCAGCTCAGCCAGGCGAGCACTGGCATTATAAGATCTGCGGAAATGCACACAGACTTTCCTGGCCTGCCTCAGGACATCCTGTAAGCCCGGGTACCTGCCCAAGAACCGCTGCACCACCATGTTAAGGACGTGAGCCACACAGGGCACATGGGTCAGTTGTCCCTGTCGGAGGGCGGAGAGGAGGTTGGTGCCATTGTCGCAAACCACCATTCCTGGCTTAAGCTGGCGTGGCGTCAACCACCTCTCGGCCTGGCCCTGCAGAGCAGACAGGACCTCTGCCCCAGTGTGGCTTCTGTCCCCCAAACACACCAGCGCAAGCACGGCATGGCATCTTTTTGCCTGCGTACTTGCGTAGCCCCTTGAACGGCTACGGAGCACCGCTGGTTCAGAGGACAAACCACAGGAAGAGGCCATGGAGGAAGAAGAAGAGGAGGGGGTGGAGGAGAGAGGTGTGTCACAACCAGTAGTAGCATTTTGGAGGCGTGGCGGTGGAACAACCTCCAACACTACTGCACCTTGTCCTGCATCCTTCCCAGCTGCCAAAAGAGTGACCCAATGGGCCGTGAAAGAAAGGTAACGTCCCTGTCCATGCCTGCTGGACCATGAGTCAGCGGTAATATGCACCTTACCGCTGACCGCCCTGTCCAGCGAGGCCAAGACATTGCCTTCCACATGCTGGTAGAGAGCCGGAATAGCCTTCCGTGAGAAAAAGTGGCGTTTGGGAACCTGCCACTGAGGAACCGCACATTGCACAAACTCACGGAAGGGGGCCGAGTCTACCAACTGAAAAGGCAGCAGTTAAAGCGCTAGCAATTTAGCCAAGCTAGCATTCAACCGCTGGGCATGTGGATGGCTGGGAGTGAACTTCTTTCGACGGTCCAGCAGCTGGGGCAGGGAAATTTGCCTGCTAGAATCGGACGTCGGTGTACTGCTAGCAGGGTGGCCGCAACTACTTGGCTGTGACACACCTAATTCTACACCTTCATTCCTCTCAGTGCATGTTTCAGAGAGGACTGAAGTTATAGTGGGGTTGGAGATCCCAGCTGATGCGGTGCAAGGAGAGGTCCGCTTTGTTCTTTGGTGTGGGTCTTTGAGGTAGGCTTGCCAACGAGCTGCATGGCAGGTCAACATATGTCTGGTCAGGCATGTGGTACCCAAGCGGCTGATGTTTTGGCCACGCGATATACGCTTGAGACATATGTTGCAAACAGCAGCTGTGCGATCTGATGCACTAGCCTCAAAAAAGGCCCACACCAAAGAACTTTTTGAATGACGGGCAGAGGCAGCGCCCTGCACAGGCGGAGCTCTGCGGTGTGATTCCGTCGGTGTACTGCCCTTACGCTGGCCACCAAAGGGCATCCTGCCTCGTTGGAGATGTGCCTCCTCCTCATCCTCCTCCTCCTCCTCTCTCCTATTAGGCACCCACGTGGAGTCAGTGACCTCATCATCCCCTCCCTCCTTATCACTGGAGCCAATCTGGCAGTATGCTGCAGCTGCTGGAACATGACTGCCAGATTGGTGTCCTTCTTGAGCATCCCCTCTGTCTGCTCTCACGCTACTGCCTTCCTGTAGCTGGGTTTCATCATCAGACCCTTCGAAACGCTGGGCATCCTCCTGGAGCATGTACCCAACACTGTGCTCAAACAGTTCGGGGGACTCCTCAGGAGGAGGACATGGTGGGTCTAGGGAAGGAGTGACTGATGATGAGTCTGACATTGATACCAGGGAAGAGGACGCTTTGGCAGCTGCTTTGCCAGTACCCTGAGCCTGGGTGAGAGAGGATGAGGAGGAGGAGGAGGGCTTGGTCATCCACTCTACCAAGTCTTCGGCATGATGTGGCTCAACATGTCCAGCTGCCGAAAAGAAGGACAAGCGTGTCCCATGGCCATGTGCTGATGACAATGCACCGCGTCCACGACCAGCACTGTTGTCCCCAGACACAGAGCCTGCTTGCCCTCTTTTATTGCCTCCTGACTGTCTGCCTCTCCTTGTTTGCCTTCCAGACATTCTAATAGATGGCCTGCAGGGAGATGGGAAAAAAGCAATAAGGGCTACCTTCAGGTGTCCTTCTCTGTCCCTTTACTTAAGGATTTCTAAATATGGTTGAGGATGATTGCTTTTGCACAGAATAGCACAACGACAATTTCCCTGACTGTCCAAAAAACAAGGATTTCAAAGATGGTTGATGAGGAATGCTTTAGCACACTATAGCACAAGGAGAATTTCCCTCACTGTCCTTCCCTGTCCCTAGAAACAAGGATTCGTACAGTAAAACACACTGACACTCTCCCTACCTATATGTAGCGGGGTGTTCCCCTTTAATGCAGAGAGACAAGAAGTTCCAGGTGAGAGGTGTGTCGGGAGGAAGTAAAGAGACATTATGGAAGTGAAAGCAGAGGAGAGAGAGACTACATCTCCCAGTACATCTTGCAGCACCCAGGGTGCATTGCTCCAGAACAGAGACTGCTGGGGCAGACTTTATAAAGGGGAGGCGGAGTTTTGGTCGGCCTCTTTGGACCCCCCCTCTCCTAGCAAGAGGATGTCTGTGCTGAACTGCTGTGTGCACAAGGCCTGAAGCCCGGGCCGTGTGCTCCTTTCCAAAGAGCCCTCTGCCAGCCTAGCAGAGCCTTAGAAACATCTAATCCTCCTTGCTGCAGTACACCAGAAGGATTGAAGACTTGGATGTCGGTGGATTCCTGTTCCTAGACGAATCGATGGAGGAAAGGGACTTGGACTTGTCCAGGTGGTGAGAGCTGTTTAAAGACAGATACTTTATCTTTACTATTCGTTGGGATTACAAAGTTGTTCTTCAAGTGCACCACCGAGAGATTGCTAGCGAATATTGTTTCACTGAACTTCCATTTAGATCAGTCAGGCCTGACTGCATAGGTAGACATTGCTGGGTGTTAGTCTACCCATGAGGGGAAGTAGCTGTAAAAGGGCAGCGCTAGAGTTGCATAGCAATACTTTGTTATTCTGATTACTCTGTTTATCTTTATTACTGTTTATTGCAGGGATCTGCAACTTGTTATACTGTTGTTTATTACTTGCCCATTAGCCTCAGTAAAATATCTGGGTAAAGTACATTTGGTGTCAGTTCCGCTTACTTTAATAGGAGTTTTAAAGTATATTCTGTGTATGTTTGTTATAGGACTGCGTCACCAACAGTTGCGGTCACGCGGTCCTATCTCTCTATCACCAGCTGTGCCACGGGAGGTTAGAGCCGATTGCCGGGGGTTGACGGCGGTGCACTGCAGGGCCCAAATCAATATCAGCGGCTCTCTTAACTGGGGGTACCGCTACACGTGGGGGCTCGAGTCCGGGATCCTTGTACGTTGCACGCTGCAATCAAGCCGGTCAGAAGTACCAGCATGGACCCGCTGGCAATGTCACAGTGGTGCGCAGCGATTGGCGCCGATCCAACCGCGGCGGTAGTCATTGTACTCCCGGGGGAAAGATGGAAGGAAGAGGAGATAAAACAGCTCGTATTGTTACTGTCTCCGAGCCACAAAGCATGGGTGATGGATTTTAGGCCAGATCCAGTGATCTCGTTTACATACGCACTGGTAGAATGGAAAAACGAAATCCCAGAGCATTTTAAAAGTCAGAGTATACAAGCCATAGATAATCAGATCTATCACTTGATACATACGCTGCCAGTGAAGGAAGAATGGTTTCAGACACCAAAGCCATCACTCCCACAATTATCTCCACCACTATCCCCTAAAGCAGAAAAGCTTAAGGAACTATTAAGCCCGGGATCACCGCTGCCCGCTATAGGGCCTGAATTGTTGAATGCTCTAGGAGACCTTGTAATTAAGTGCCAGAAAAGCAGTACGGTGCATGTGGAGGCCGGTTACCGGAAGCTTAGCACCTTCTCAGGGAAGCTCCCCGTCCCTGCGGGGGAGGAAGATTTTGACACTTGGGTGGAACAGGCATTGCAGGCAGTAGAAGCATGGGAGGTGCCTGAGGCACAGAAGAGACAGCGAGTCTTAGAAAGTCTGAAAGGTGCCGCGGCAGAATCGGTGAAGAGCTTCCGGTTTGGAAATGAAAACTGTACAGCTCAAGATTGCCTGGCCATGCTGCAGGAAGAGTTTGGTCAGCTGGAGAAGGTGTCAGAGATGATTTATCAAATTGAACACACTCTCCAGCAGCCGAATGAGAAACTGTCAGAATATGTTAGAAGGCTGAACAGGCAGTTATGCAAGATTGTACTGAAGAAGGGAATGCTGCCCAAAGATGCAGATGAAGCACGCATGAAGCAGATCATGAGGGGAGCGCAGCGCTCAGACCCGGTCTGGCTGCACCTGAAAACCTCAGGAGGAGGAATGTCACTAACCTACTCTGATCTAATAAAAATTATTAGGGACGAAGAGGCGCTGCAGGAAGATCAGCAGGTGGCCAAGGCGAATGTCACACCTGTACCAGTGTTGGTCCATTCGGTCAAGAGCCCAGAAAGAGATGCGGAGGTTGACACTCTGAAATCGCAAATGGCCCAAGTGTTGGAGATGCTGACCTCTTTGATGGAGAAAGATCAGAGAAGACGAGAGAAACCAAGCCCAAGAAAGGAGTTGTTCCCGAACACCTCAGCACCAGCCTCCCTACAGGACCGAGAAGAGGTGATTTGCTATAACTGCGGAGGGAGTGGCCACTTTGCTAACGTATGCTCCAGCCCAAAGAAGAAGAGAACAGATAATTGCAAGCCGGCGGGAAACTCCAAAGGGCCCCGGTGAAGGAGTCAACCGGGTGCCCATCATCTTCAGTGCGCTCCAAACTAAAAAAAAAGGCCAAGAATGGAGGAGACAAAACTCCTAGGAGGAGGTATAGTACACCCCCACCAAGATGTACCCCAGAGGGAGGGGGCAAGACCCCTCAGTGGAAGTACAGCACCCCAAAGAAGGAACATCCACCTAAAAAGGAACAATAACATCCCTCAGCGGGTTTGTGCCCCCATTGAGAGGGAGAAAGTCAATGCATGCCAGGCTCAGGAAAAATTAAAGTCCAAAAGGAGCAGGGCAAGGGTCGAAAGCAAAAAAAAAGAGGTGACCCCAGTCCGGCCATACCCAAAGGAACTGGTGGGCCCGTCTCCTACTGTGCCCATTCAAGTGGAAGGAGTCTATACTAAAGCTCTTTTGGACAATGGAGCACAGGTGACTTTACTATACCGGGACTTCTATGATAGGCACTTGAGTCATCTGCCTATCCAGAAGATAGAAGAGCTGGAGATATGGGGACTTGGAACCCAGAGTTTCCCTTATGATGGGTACCTGCCCATAAAGATGACTTTCGACCCATCCGTGGCTGGGAAGGCTGAAGTGTTTGACACCCTGGCAGTTGTGTGTCCCCGGCCGCCTGGAGCCAGCAAGATTTCCCTGATCATTGGGACAAACACGGATCTAGTCAGGAGACTCCTGACCCCTCTAGTGAAAGAGAGAAACCATTCAGCCACCAAAATCCATCCCATGCTAAAGACGGCCTACCAACGACTGGTCTTAGAGCAGAAGACCCCGGGAGAGGGGATAGGGAAGGTGTGGAGACTTGGCAGAGAAGGAGTAGTGCTACAGCCCGGAGAAGTAACCTGTCTTAGGGCCACTGTGAAGCTTTCGTGGGAACAACCTGGCCCCTTTGTCATGCTGGAATCAGACCCAAGGGAAGAGTCCTCAGGCCTGGAAGTGATACCAGAAGTGATTCCGTTCAAGGCCCTGAAGAAGGCCCATGGCAGAGTTCCGGTGAGTGTTAGGAACACTACGGGAGGACCCATGGAGATCCCTGCCAGAGTGTTGCTTGGTCAGGTGAGCCCTGCTGCCCCGGTCACTTGGTCCGAAGTCAAGGGGACGGGTGACGGAGGAGATGTTTGGGAGAAACTGTCCGTGGAAAACCCGAACCTACCCAGGGCTTGGAAAGAAAGAGCCAAGGCCCAGCTGACCAGGTGGGAGAAGATCTTTTCCGAAGATGAATTCGATGTGGGGTGTGCAAGAAGTGCCACCCATCGGATCCGCCTCCAAGAAGATAAGCCCTTCCGAGAGAGGGTCAGGCGGGTCCCCCTGGCAGATCTGGAGGATCTGAGGGAACAACTTGTAGAACTAAAGAAGACTGGTGTGATCCGGGAGTCTAGAAGTCCCTATGCCTCCCCAATCGTAGTGGTCAGAAAGAAGAATGGGTCGTTGAGGCTTTGTATCGATTACAGGACTCTCAACAGGAGAACCATCCCTGACCAATACACCACGCCAAGGATAGAAGATGCCCTACAAAGTTTGTCTGGAGCCAAATGGTTCAGTGTGATGGACCTCAAGAGTGGGTACTATCAAATCCCTATGCACCAAGAAGACAGGGAGAAGACAGCCTTCATAACCCCGGTGGGATTCTTCGAATTCAATAGGATGCCTCAGGGTCTGTCTGGAGCTCCTGCTACCTTTCAACGCCTTATGGAGAAGACTGTTGGAGACATGAATCTTATAGAAGTCCTTGTGTACTTGGACGATGTCATTGTCTTTGGAAGAACCTCGGAAGAACATGAAGCCAGGTTGGAGAAAGTATTGAGAAGACTCAGCGAAGAGGGACTTAAGCTTTCCCCCGAGAAGTGTCGGTTCTACCAGTCTTCTGTGAACTATCTGGGGCACATAGTGTCTGAAGAAGGGGTGGCCACAGATCCTGAGAAGTTGGAAGCAGTCACTTCCTGGCCACGACCCACCACAGTAACAGAGCTCAGATCCTTCCTGGGGTTCTGCTCCTATTATAGGAGGTTTGTGGAGGGGTTTGCTCGGATTGCCCGCCCGTTGAATGAATTGCTAAAGGCAGAAGGGGAAGAGGATGACTCAGGGCCCAGGAGGCCTGGTGAGTCAGTTCAAGATCAGTGGAACCCAAGGTGTGAAGAGGCCTTTCATGCTCTGAAGAGGAGCTTAACCACTGCCCCAGTCCTGGCCTACGCCGACCCTACCAGACCTTATGAATTACATGTGGATGCCAGCCATGAGGGTCTAGGTGGTGTACTCTACCAAGAACATGAAGGACAACTGCGACCAGTTGCCTATGTGAGCAGGAGCCTGACCCCCTCAGAAAAGAATTACCCCACTCATAAGCTGGAATTCCTGGCCCTCAAATGGGCGGTAGTAGACAAGCTAAAAGACTACTTGTATGGGGCAGAGTTTACTGTGAAGACAGACAACAACCCCCTGACCTACCTCTTCACCACCGCGAAACTAGATGCCACCGGACACAGGTGGTTGGCCGCATTGTCTGGATTCAACTTCAGTCTGAAGTACAGACCAGGAGCCAGAAATAGGGATGCAGATGCCCTGTCCCGGAGGTCTCATGCCACGACAAATGACTGGGGAGATTGGACCCAAGTGGCACCGGACGGGGTGCGGGCCCTTTGTCAAGGGGCTGAATTCCAAGCCAGAGGAGGCTCCAGAGCAGAAGAAATAGGGGTTACCATGGTAGGAGTCCCCAAACACTATTGTGGGGTAACTCAACTGGAGGAAGACAACCTACCGAGACTGTCCAAGAAGGAGTTGAGGTGTGACCAATTGGAAGACCCCATGGGGAGATTGGTCCTCGAAGCCCTGGAGAATCAGGATCCCAAGAAATTCCTACATCACCCCTCAAAGGAGGCTCGCCTGTTGAGGAAGGAATTGGACAGGCTACAGGTACATCAGGGAGTGGTCTACCGAAGGGGCCCCTCTGATGACTCAGAAGATAAGTGGCAGTTATTTCTTCCAGAGAAGCACCGAGAGACTGTACTAATTGCCCTGCATGACCATCATGGTCACCTAGGGGCAGAAAGGACCTTCCAGCTTGTCAGAAATCGGTTCTATTGGCCCTGCATGAGGGCAGAAGTAGAGGAGTATTGCCATTCCTGTGCACGATGCATTCAGAGAAAGACCCTACCCCATCAAGCTGCCCCAATGGGCCACTTACAGAGTCAAGGCCCAATGGATCTGGTATGCATTGACTTTCTCTGCCTCGAACCCGACCTGAGTGGATTGGGGAATGTTCTGGTAATAACCGACCATTTCACCCGCTATGCTCAAGCTTTCCCAACCAAAGACCAGAAGGCATCCACCGTGGCCAAGATACTTATGGAGAAGTATTTTGTCCATTACGGACTACCACAGAGACTCCACTCAGATCAAGGAAGGGACTTTGAGAGTCGGTTGATCCGAAGACTTTTGGATTCATTAGGAATAAAGAAGACCAGAACCACACCTTACCACCCACAAGGAGATGCTCAGCCGGAGAGATTTAACCGGACCCTGCTCAACATGTTGGGAACCTTAGAAACAGAGAAGAAGCAACACTGGAGTCAGCACATATCAGCCCTAGTACATGCCTATAACTGTACCACAAGTGACGCCACTGGCTACTCCCCTTATCGACTTATGTTTGGGAGAGAAGCAAGGCTACCTGTGGACCTGGCCTTTGGCACTTCTATAGACAATACCTCAGCTACATCCCACAAGGGATACGTGGACAGACTTAGACGTAGCTTGCAGGTGGCCTATGAACAAGCCCAGGCGGCTTCGGATCAAAGGGGGGCCCGCAACAAGAGAAATTTTGATCTGAAGGTTCGAGTGCAAGATCTGCAGCCCGGGGACCGAGTACTGCTACGCAATCTGGGGGTCCCTGGAAAACACAAGCTTGCCGACAGGTGGAGATCTGAGCCCTATGTTGTCTGTAGGAAGTTGCCCGGTTTGCCTGTCTACAAACTAAAGCCAGAAGGAAAGGTGGGTCCACTGAAGACGTGGCATCGGAACCACCTGCTACCACTTGCTGAGGCAGTCAGAATACCTCCCGTGAGAGACTCCCCTGAACCGGCCTCTATCCTGGATATTCCTAGGCCGAACACTCGGTCCCAGACCTCTCGAGCCAAAGATGGGGAGGCCTCCCAATTGAGTACAGAAGAAGGTGGAGAACTGGACTGGCTGTGGCCTCCCTCGACTCTGGGAACGTCCGCCATAGATCTCCCAAATGGAGGGGATACCCCAGATGCAACGCTGAATCCGGAGGCTACTGAATTCATACCCTTCAGTCCCTCAGCTGATTACTGGGAAGATGTTCCTGACACTTGCGCAGAGGAGGACTCTAGAGATTCCATACGTCAGTCGACTTCTGAATCAGAGGTTCCAGAACCAGCAATGTTACCTGAACTTACTCCTGAAGAAGAGCCTGTGGTGCCAGAGTCAGAAGCACCAAGAGAGCAGAGGGCTCGCAGAGTCATCAGGCCTCCCAAGAAACTAACTTACCCCCAAATGGGGATGAGCTCAGAGGACTCTGTTGTAACGGCTAGGAGAAGTGTTGAACAACCTGATCCTTCCACCGTCCATTTGGTGGAGGGCAACCCCAGCTCACTCTCTGGCACAGTTAGGCAGGCCACTCATGGTAGTGTGACCTGTGGGCAAGAGAGTTCCATCCCAAAGTTTTGGTGGGAATTCCCTATGCCAACATCATGCTCGACATTGTCCAAAATGGTAAACAGTATTTGTTGAAGTTTATCTTTGGGGACCAAAGAGTTCAAGTGGGGGAGTGTGTAGCGGGGTGTTCCCCTTTAATGCAGAGAGACAAGAAGTTCCAGGTGAGAGGTGAGTCGGGAGGAAGTAAAGAGACATTATGGAAGTGAAAGCAGAGGAGAGAGAGACTACATCTCCCAGTACATCTTGCAGCACCCAGGGTGCATTGCTCCAGAACAGAGACTGCTGGGGCAGACTTTATAAAGGGGAGGCGGAGTTTTGGTCGGCCTCTTTGGACACCCCTCTCCTAGCAAGAGGATGTCTGTGCTGAACTGCTGTGTGCACAAGGCCTGAAGCCCGGGCCGTGTGCTCCTTTCCAAAGAGCCCTCTGCCAGCCTAGCAGAGCCTTAGAGACATCTAATCCTCCTTGCTGCAGTACACCAGAAGGATTGAAGACTTGGATGTCGGTGGATTCCTGTTCCTAGACGAATCGATGGAGGAAACGGACTTGGACTTGTCCAGGTGGTGAGAGCTGTTTAAAGACAGATACTTTATCTTTACTATTCGTTGGGATTACAAAGTTGTTCTTCAAGTGCACCACCGAGAGATTGCTAGCGAATATTGTTTCACTGAACTTCCATTTAGATCAGTCAGGCCTGACTGCATAGGTAGACATTGCTGGGTGTTAGTCTACCCATGAGGGGAAGTAGCTGTAAAAGGGCAGCGCTAGAGTTGCATAGCAATACTTTATTATTCTGATTACTCTGTTTATCTTTATTACTGTTTATTGCAGGGATCTGCAACTTGTTATACTGTTGTTTATTACTTGCCCATTAGCCTCAGTAAAATATCTGGGTAAAGTACATTTGGTGTCAGTTCCGCTTACTTTAATAGGAGTTTTAAAGTATATTCTGTGTATGTTTTGTGACAGCAGGAAGGTAAAGTCACCTGGTTGCATCCAGGGGGGTAGATATATTTCTCCCAGATTCAGGCTTTATGCCGACTTATACAACTAGGGAGTTGATGAAGCCCAGCTGAGGCTAGTGGGCTCATGAATGACTCATACCTCTAGGGAGAGTGCTGGGCGTCGTGAGGCAGGGAGTTGATGAGACCAGCTGAAGCCTGTCAGCTCATTTAGGCCTCTATAAGAACTCCCAGATTCATTAGATGTTAGCTCATGCCTGGAACCAGACCTGTGTGGACTGTCTAGGGAGAGTGAACCCCTGTGCGGTGAGGCAAAGCCTGTGTGGCTATTTGTTTGGACTTTTACTAAACCAGGGACTTAGGGACTAGGACAGCACCAGGCTGATCCCAGTTGTTAGTTTAGGAAACCTGCATGTTTAGTCAGAGGTCAAACTGACCAGGATTTATTTTGTTTGTTTCTTTTTGGCTTTGCTGTGTTTTTGTCACTGTACATAGAGAAATAAACCGCACCTTTTGATTTTGAAAACCACAACCTCCGTCTGCTGGCCCTGTTTTTGTGTGGGGAGCCCAACCAGGGGGTCACACACACCCGCTACCGAGTTAACCCCCTCACAGTTGGTGGAGAATGCGGGCAGTTTTTTTTAAGCCAGCATGGAGGAGATACTGAAACAGCTGGCTCTAGCAAATGCCAATCAACAGCAGACAAATGCAGGTTTGCAAAGGAGCCTTGCAGCCCAGCAGCAAGCTCATCAACAAGCCCAGCAGCAATCTGAGGCCCACTTCATAGACCTGTTACAGAAGCAAGAGCAGAGACTACAACAAATGGAAGCAGTAATGCAGCAACGTCCGCAGACCAGTGAGGAAAGCCGTCCCACTAATACCGCGTCCTTTGGGGTGAGTCGTTTATTGACAAAAATGACTGGAGAGGATGATCCAGAGGTATTTTTGACCACATTTGAAAGGACTGCTGAAAGAGAAAAGTGGCCTGAGGAGCAGTGGGCTGGACTGGTGGCTCCTCTGTTAACTGGTGAATCGCAGAAGGCTTACTATGACCTAGAGCCTGACCAAGCAAAAGACTATGTGATGCTAAAAGCTGAAATATTGGCAAGGCTGGGTGTCACCCTGGCTGTCCGGGCTCAGCGTGTGCATAACTGGACTTTCCAGCTTGGAAAACCCCCCAGGTCTCAAATGTATGATCTCATTCACCTGAGCAGGAAGTGGCTACAGCCAGAGACTTTGTCCGCACCGGAGATTGTGGAACGTGTTGTGATGGATCGTTTCTTGAGAGCTCTTCCTACCGCCATTCAAAAGTGGGTAAGCCATGGAGACCCAGAAACGGCCGGTAAACTTGTGGATCGTGTAGAGAGATACTTGGCTACAGAGAACCTGACGGCCTCTTCCAGAGACTCTCGGACTTTCCACCCTAAGACCAGACCATCCCCAGGGGCGGATAAGAGGATTCCAAGGGGTGAGGGTGGAGAGAGTGAGAGGGTGGGAGCTCTACCCCAAGTTTGGCGAGAACAGCCTGGGAAATCAGCGGCTCAAGAGGCCGCAAGAAGGATCGTTTGCTACCGCTGCCGGCAAGCGGGACATATTGCAGCAAATTGCCCGGTTGTGGAGGAACCCATGCAATGTGACTTTCTGATGGACAGACGTCAGTCGCTGTGTGCGACAGTCGCATGCACTGCCATTCGGGGAACTGAGAAACATTTATGCAAAATGTGTATTAATGGTAGAAATGTTGTGGTATTACTGGATTCAGGTAGCCTTGTGACCCTGATAAAGGCTGAATTAGTTAAAACAGAGGTCTCTGGGAATAGCAAGGTAGCTGTTATTTGTGTGCATGGGGACACCCGAGAGTATCCAGTGACTACAGTGTGTTTCGAGACCCCCAAAGGTACCCTCTCTCATCCAGTGGGGTTAGTATCTCAATTACCGCATGATGCCATTGTGGGAAGGGATTTTCCGAAGTTCTGGGAACTGTGGGATGATCCTGAGCCCCCCACTGGTGCCCCTATGTACCAGGAATGTGATAGCCAGAACTCCTCTGAGAGTGGTGAGGACTCTCCAGAATTTCCCTTGTCAGTATTGGCAGGGGAGACTCAAGAAACTGGAGAGGAGCCCACCTCCTCAGACGAAAACCTACCGTCTGTGGAGTTTTCTGATCTGGAGGTTCACAGGGAAAATTTTGCCACAGAACAGTTAAAAGACCCCGCCCTAATAAAGGCACGGGAAAACGTAGTGGAAATAGATGGCGAGTTAGTGAACCCAGATAATACCTGCACTTACCCATACTTCAGCGTAGAGAAGGACCTACTGTATCGGGTGGCAAAAAGGGCAGAAGAAACCGTTGAGCAGCTGGTGGTGCCCAAACCTTACAGGAAGTTGGTGTTGGAGTTGGCCCATGGGCACATTCTTGGAGGTCATCTGGGGACAGAGAAAACCCGAGAGAGGGTATTACAGAGATTCTATTGGCCTGGGGTGATGAAGGACATAGAAAATTATTGTTCCTCCTGCCCTGTGTGTCAGAGGTCGGCCCCGATGCCACATTTCCGTAGCCCGCTGGTCCCTCTACCCATCATTGAGGTCCCGTTTGAGAGAATCGCAATGGATTTGGTAGGTCCTATAATCAAGTCCGCTAGGGGGCACCAGTACATATTGGTTATAATGGACTATGCCACCCGTTATCCAGAAGCGATCCCTCTCAGAAATACCTCGGCCAAAACCATAGCCAAAGAGCTATCTCTTGTTTTTAGCCGGGTGGGTATTTGTAAAGAACTGCTTACGGACCAAGGTACACCCTTTATGTCCCGGGTTATGAAAGAGCTGTGTAAATTGTTCAAAGTGACGCAATTGCGTACATCTGTGTATCACCCCCAAACCGATGGGCTGGTTGAAAGATTCAACAAAACCCTAAAACAAATGTTGAAGAAAGTGGTGGATAGAGATGGAAAGGATTGGGACTGTCTACTTCCTTATTTGATGTTTGCTATTAGGGAGGTGCCCCAATCCTCTACGGGATTCTCCCCCTTTGAGTTACTGTATGGGAGACACCCAAGAGGGCTGTTGGATATTGCCAAGGAAACTTGGGAAAGTGAGAGTTCTCCCCACAGGAGTGTGATTGAGCATGTCGCCCTGATGCAAGATCGAATTGCACAGGTAATGCCCATCGTGAAGGAACATTTGGCCCAAGCGCAGTTGGCACAGCAGAGAGTGTACAACCGTGGAGCAAAGACCCGTACCTTTTCCCCGGGGGATAGGATATTGGTACTTGTCCCTACGGTTGAAAGTAAATTCCTTGCCAAATGGCAAGGCCCCTACGAGATAATGGAAAAAGTGAGCGAAGTGAATTACAAGGTCAGACAACCAGGAAGGCGAAAGCCCGAACAGATATATCACGTTAATCTGTTGAAAGCCTGGAGGGATAGAGAGTCCCTAGTCGCAGAAACTTGGTCACCAGCTCAAACTGGTTGCGTGATTCCGGAGGTTGGAATAGCAGCCACCTTGTCACAACCCCAACAACAGGAGGTTAAGGAGTTTGTGCTTCGCAACAAGGAGGTGTTCTCTGAGCTGCCGGGACAAACATCTGGGGTAGAGCATGATATTATTACCCCGCCCGGTGAAAGGGTGAAGTTAAAACCCTATCGGATCCCAGAGGCCCGACGGGAGGCAATACGGGAGGAAGTACAGAAAATGCTGAACTTAGGGGTGATAGAGGAGTCCCAAAGTGATTGGTCTAGTCCCATTGTGTTGGTGCCTAAACCGGATGGGAGCTGGCGATTTTGTAACGATTTTCGTCAGTTGAACAAAGTTACAAAATTTGACACCTACCCCATGCCACGTATAGATGAGTTGATCGACCGGCTGGGAACAGCCCGATACATGACGACTCTTGACCTCACAAAAGGGTATTGGCAAATTCCCCTGGCCAAGTCGGCCAAAGAGAAAACCGCATTTGTAACCCCAGACGGGGCGTTCCAATATAAGAGAATGCCGTTCGGGTTACAGAATGCGCCGGCCACATTCCAGCGGAAAATGGACCAGATGCTGAGGCCCCATCGGAAGTATGCTGCGGCTTACCTGGATGACGTAATTGTCCATAGCACAGATTGGGCCTCACATCTGCCAAAAGTGCAAGCAGTCCTGGACTCTGTTCGGGAAGCGGGGTTTACGGCTAACCCCAAGAAGTGTACCATTGGGCAGGAGGAGGCCAAATATCTTGGGTACACCATTGGCAGGGGAGTAATAAAACCCCAACTCAACAAAGTCGAGGCCATCCAGAGTTGGCCACGTCCCAACAGCAAGAAGCAGGTACGAGCCTTTCTGGGAATCGCGGGTTATTATCGGCGCTTCATTCCCCACTTTGCTTCTAAGGCTTTGCCCCTAACCAACCTGACGAAAGGGAAAGGGTCGGTCATGATTAAATGGACCCCCGAGGCTGAGGCAGCATTCCAATTCTTGAAACAAGCCTTATGTAGCCAGCCAGTGTTGTACTCACCCGACTTCTCTAAAGACTTTGTCGTACAAAGTGATGCGTCAGATGTGGGGTTAGGAGCAGTATTGTCCCAGGTCTGGAACGGGGAAGAGCACCCAGTCATTTACCTCAGCAGGAAGTTGAAGTCCCATGAGGTAAATTACGCCACGGTTGAAAAGGAGTGTTTAGCGGTGAAGTGGGCTCTAGATTCCCTTCGGTACTATCTGCTAGGTAGGCACTTTGACATGGTTACGGATCACGCTCCGTTAAAGTGGATGGCTCAAAACAAGGAGACAAATAGAAGAGTGAATAGGTGGTTCCTGGCCCTACAGGAATTCAACTTCACAGTAAAGCATCGCCCTGGCGTTCAAATGGGGAATGTGGATGCTTTGTCTCGAGTACATGAATGCCTGATTGCTGGTGTTCCAACCCCAAGGTTAAAACAAGAGGGGGGGGTATGTGACAGCAGGAAGGTAAAGTCACCTGGTTGCATCCAGGGGGGTAGATATATTTCTCCCAGATTCAGGCTTTATGCCGACTTATACAACTAGGGAGTTGATGAAGCCCAGCTGAGGCTAGTGGGCTCATGAATGACTCATACCTCTAGGGAGAGTGCTGGGCGTCGTGAGGCAGGGAGTTGATGAGACCAGCTGAAGCCTGTCAGCTCATTTAGGCCTCTATAAGAACTCCCAGATTCATTAGATGTTAGCTCATGCCTGGAACCAGACCTGTGTGGACTGTCTAGGGAGAGTGAACCCCTGTGCGGTGAGGCAAAGCCTGTGTGGCTATTTGTTTGGACTTTTACTAAACCAGGGACTTAGGGACTAGGACAGCACCAGGCTGATCCCAGTTGTTAGTTTAGGAAACCTGCATGTTTAGTCAGAGGTCAAACTGACCAGGATTTATTTTGTTTGTTTCTTTTTGGCTTTGCTGTGTTTTTGTCACTGTACATAGAGAAATAAACCGCACCTTTTGATTTTGAAAACCACAACCTCCGTCTGCTGGCCCTGTTTTTGTGTGGGGAGCCCAACCAGGGGGTCACACACACCCGCTACCGAGTTAACCCCCTCACAGTTTGTTATAGGACTGCGTCACCAACAGTTGCGGTCACGCGGTCCTATCTCTCTATCACCAGCTGTGCCACGGGAGGTTAGAGCCGATTGCCGGGGGTTGACAGCGGTGCACTGCAGGGCCCAAATCAATATCAGCGGCTCTCTTAACTGGGGGTACCGCTACATATAGTTTTCTGTCCCTAGAAAAAATGTTTTTTTAAAGCACACTATAGCACAAGGAGAATTTCCCTCACTGTCCTTCCCTGTCCCTAGAAACAAGGATTCGTACAGTAAAACACACTGACACTCTCCCTACCTATAGTTTTCTGTCCCTAGAAAAAAGGTTTTTTTAAAGCACACTATAGCACAAGGAGAATTTCCCTCACTGTCCTTCCCTGTCCCTAGAAACAAGGATTCGTACAGTAAAACACACTGACACTCTCCCTACCTATCCTTCTCTTTCCCTAAACTAAAGGAATCCAGGTTAAGCAAGAAAAAATAAATGTCACTGTCCCTGCCTATGCTTCTCTTTCCCTGCTCCGGAACACACTACACTAGGCCGCCGTGCTGGCGGCCTTTTATAGTGTGGGGCGTGTACTAAACCCCCTCAGCAATAATTGGCCACAGGCATCCTGCCTGTGGCCAATCATTGCTCTCCTCGCTGCCGGCGCTGTGATTGGCCAAGCATGCGGGGTCACAGTGCATGCTTGGCCAATCACAGCGCCTGGATGACACTGCGATGGCGTAGTGCATTGTGGGCCGTTCGCGTCACTCGAATTAGGCGCGAACGGCCCAAATCGTTCGATCTTCATCGAACAGCCGATGTTCGAGTCGAACGTATGTTCGACTCGAACACCGAGCTCATCCCTATCCAAGAGGGTTACCGGAGGCCCATCCGTCACCGGGTTGATGCTGCACCGGAATCTTCGGACGGGTGACCTCCCCAGCCTCCTCACCTCAGATGCGGGTCCCCTCGCAAGGGACACCCTGGAATCACTTCACCCTTGCGGGACCCAGTCGGAGACACTGGGTCCCAGGCCTCCTCAATAGTACCTCATCCCAGGCTGAAGGTGCCTGGGATGGAATCCCAGCTTCATTCTGGCCAGGCCTAGGGCGCCTAGGCCGGAACCTTGAACCGCCCGCACCCAGGCCGAAGGTGCCTGGGTGCATGACGAGATGATCCCCGAAGACCGAAGACCTCGTGGCGAGGGCGTCTCCCCCTTTTATCTCCTCCCATCAACACCACGGCGAGTTCCCCGCCCCAGCCGTACCATCTCCAGGAAGGGACAAAGAAGGGTAGCACTGTGGTGGCGATTCTACCTGAAGCCTGTAGGTACTCCGCCACCCACAGGCAAAGGAGAATATTACATCCCCCAATCCTCCACGAATAACAAAAAGGGGTCTTAACCCTGACACAATTACACACCTGGGTCACACTACCCCCAGGTGTATCCCACTAAATCTGAAGACCCCGCTACATTTATATATCTGAATTTATATTTATTTAATATCATTTTTATCCATGTTAATGTATCTTTAATGATGTTTAACCACTTCCCGCCCAGTCAATAGTGAATTGACGTCCGGGAAGTGGTTGCAATATCGATACTGGACGTCATATGACGTCCTGCAGGATAATGCCTTGCGCGCGCCGGTGGGGGCGCGCAGCGCGGTGATCGGGGACGGCATGTGTCCCTCGGACACAGCGCTTTCCCGATCACGGTAAACAGCAAATTTCATTGGCTGTTTACCATGTGATCGGCTGTGTCAAAGTCACAGCCGATCACCTGTCAAAACAAACTCGGCGGCGCGCTCCGTGCGCGCCGCCACAGGCTTGCAGAGCGGGGATCGGGGAAGGCGAGTGTCCCTTGGACACAGCGCGTCCCCGATCAGAGTAAACAGCCAATGAATTGGCTGTTTACCACGTGACCGGCTGTGTCCAATCACAGCCGGTCACAAATGTAAACAAACTCCACAGGAGTTACTACCTGATCCCTGCTCTCTCCTCACACACCGATCTGTGAGGAGAGAGAAGAGATCAGTAAGTTAGCTCAGTGTAGTTTGTCTACATAAGTTTACAGTGCACAACACGCCCCCCCCCCAATAAAGAGGACCTGTCATACAGCCCAGCACATCAATCAGCCCAGCCAATCAGCCCATCTGTCAATCAGCCCATCTGTCAATCAGCCCATCTGTCAATCAATCAGCCCATCTGTCAATTAATCAGCCGATCTGTCAATCAATCACCCCACCTGTCAATCAATCACCCCATCTGTCAATCAATCAACCCATCTGTCAATCAATCAGCCCATCTGTCAATCAATCAGCCCATCTGTCAATCATCTGTCACAGGCCCACCTCCATCGGTACCGCCATTGGCACCGCCACACAGGCTACCAGTACCGCCATCGGTACCAGTACCACCACCAGTACCGCCACCAGGCCCAGCATCTATACTGCCACACAGGCCCGCTACCAGTATCACCACTAGTGCCGCCATCGGTACCACCACCAGTACCACCACCCGTACCACCGTCGGTAGTGCCACCACCACCTGTACCGCCATCGGTACCATCACCACCCGTACCGCCATTGGTACCACCACCACCTGTACCGCCATCGGTACCACCACCACCTGTACCGCCATCGGTACCACCACCACCCATACCGCCATCGCTACCACCACCACCCGTACCGCCACCTGTACCGCCATCAGTACCGCCGCCACCACCACCACCCGTACCGCCATCGGTACCACCACCACCTGTACCGCCATTGGTACCACCACCACCCATACCGCCATCGGTACCACCACACAGGCCCACCACTAATACCTCCATCGGTACTACCACACAGACCGCCACCACTACCACCAGCAGTACCATTACACAGGCCCACCAATAAGCACTGCCATAATGTCCTAACGGGTTTACACACCTGAGGAGGCATATGCCATTCTTGCCATGTCGGATGATGAGAGCAGCGGGGAGCTCCCATTATCCGATTCTGGTTCGGAATACGAGCCAGTGGAGGATAGTGGCTCAGAGTCCGAGTCCCCGGAGGAAACCGTCCCTCCCAAAAGAATGCGATCGGCACCAAGATCAGCACCAAGATCAGGAGAACTGCCCACCACCAGCAGCGCCATACCCCAGGAAGAGGAGCCCAGTACAAGCAATGGAAATGCACGCCCAACCCGAAGAATCCAGCCCCAATCCTACCTTCCCGATGCCCTGGCAAACCCCTTATGGTTGCCTGCCAACTCAGGATCCGCTATCATCCCCCCTTTCACCGCACAGCCAGGTGTGCAGCCTGACACTACAAATTTTTCTAAATTTGATTATTTTTGTTTATTTTTCCCACAAGATTTGCTGCAGAATATAGTGGATCAAACGAATCTGTATGCATCCCAATTTATTGCTGCCAACCCCGATTCTTCCTACGCCCGCATGTTCCAGTGGCGGCGTCTAACATTGGAGGAATTTAAATTATTTTTGGGCCTTATGTTCAATATGGGGCTTACAAAAAAGAACGAAGTCCATTCATATTGGTCCAAACGCCCCATCCAACACATGCCCATATATTCCGCTGTCATGTCCAGGAAAAGATACGACATGATTATGCGCTTTCTCCACTTCAATGACAATTCACAGTGACCTCCCCGAGATCATCCCAACTACGACAAATTGTACAAGATACGCCCCCTAATCAATGCCTTTTCCCAGCGATTTGAAGAAGTTTTCATCCCAGACCAAAAAATTTGTGTGGACGAGTCCCTCGTACATTTCACCGGCCGACTGCAGTTCAAGCAGTACATACCAAGCAAGAGAGCCAGGTATGGGTTAAAATTAAATAAATTATGTGATCGAGCCACTGGATACGTCTGCAAATTCAGGATCTACGAAGGCAAAGACTCCCAGCTCCAGCCCCGTGATTGCCCCACATATATTGGAACCAGTGGGAAAATTGTCTGGGAGTTGGCATACCCCCTGTTCGGAAAAGGTTACCATTTATATGTTGATAATTATTATACCAGCCTGCCCCTTTTTCGCCACCTTTACAGTAAACAAACCCCGGCCTGCGGTACCTTCAAAAAAAACCGGAAGGGATTCCCACAAAATTTATTGACAAAAAAATTGCGACCTGGAGAATCGGCATCCATGAGGAACGAGGAGGTGTTGGCCATGAAGTGGAGGGACAAGAAAGATGTCCACATCCTCTCTACGATCCACAATGACACCATGGTGGAGATCCCAAGAAGACGCGGCTCCATTGTAAAGCCTGAATGTGTCCACGACTACAATTTGTACATGGGGGGGGGTGGATTTAAACGACCAGATGCTACAGCCCTACTTATCAACCAGAAAGTCCCATTATTGGCACAAAAAAGTTGCGTTTCACCTGTTTCACATGGCCCTTTTTAATTCGTTTGTCTGCTACCAAAAAGCAACTCAAAATCACAGACTCCACTACCTCCAATATATCGAAGATATCATTGATGCCCTCATTTACCAACAAGATCCCGCCCCAGGAAGCATTCGCTCTGATAGTGTGAGTCGGCTTCACGAGCGACACTATCCCTTTAGCATCCCCCCCACAGAATCTGGAAGAAGACGCCAAAAGAAATGCCGTGTATGCAGCAGAGGAGGAGTAAGAAGAGACACCAGCTATTATTGTCCCGATTGTCCCTCCCAACCTGGTCTGTGCATCGGAAATTGCTTCAAAAATTATCATACATCCATTAGTTCCCCTTATTATTAACAGACTGCCATTTCCCTATTTGCCTGCTACCATGTTACTAACTACCTTCCATGTTATTTAACTGACCCTGGCCTGTTTACCGACGATACCTCTGCTGCAGATTTAAACCACGTTTCTGACTACCACGTGTACCGACCTTGGCCTGTTAATCGACCATGTTTTTGCCTGCCACTTGGACTGATCTTTTGGCCATCTACTTTTAGTACACAGGGGTCTCACATATGTGAGGGGCTTCAGAATAGCGTTCTGAGTAGAGAAAACCAGTTTTTCGTTTTCTGTGCTCCAAGAACAGGGTCTGGTTGCCCGGAGGCTTCAAAAGCGATTTGGGTGGGAGAAGCCTCTACCCCTGTCCCCCTGGCCCTAAGCTTGATGGTCCTTCCTGCTGCCTGGACCAATAATTTGGCTGTGCTGACCATATTACTGCCTGTAATGACCCATGACATTATGGACCATGTTTCTTCCTGCTGCTTGGACCAATACTTTGGCTGTGTTGACCATATATCTGCCTGCTGCCTCTACTGACTTTGGACAGCATTTCTGCTGGGACACCTCTGCCTGCTACCTGGACCTGTGCTTTGGCTGTGCTCTGGCTGTGCTGACATTATCTCTGCCTGTGCGAACTATGGACAGTATTCCTGCCTGCTGCCTGAATGATTGCTTTTGCTGTCGCTAACCTCATCCATGCCTGCTGCCTGGACCGATGCTCTCCTCTGTGGACCACTGCACTTCTAAAACCACAGGTAATCTTTTGTTATTTGGTATGTACCTGCGGCTGCTATGTGTTAGATATATGAAGGGCCTTCAAAAATGCGATCGGTAGTCAGAAAATGATATGTGCAATTAATGCTGCTAGAATGCCTGGAGGTGCTACTTGGATGTTGGGCCTCTGTATGTGGCCAGGCTGTGTAAAAGTCTCAAACATGTGGTATCGCCATACTCAGGAGGAGTAGCAGAATGCATTTTGGGGTGTAATTTTTGCTATGTACATATTATGTGTTAGAAATATCTTATAAATTGACAACTTTGTGTAAAAAAAAATGCATTTTCATTTTTTCTCCACATTTTCCAAAACCTTCTGGAAAAAAATGAACCGTTCAAAAGACTCATAATGCCTCATAGATTATACGTTGGGGTGTGTGCTTTCCAAAATGGGGTCATTTTGTGGAAAATTCTATTGTCCTGGTGCTCCAGGGCCTTCAAAAGTGTAATAGGTGGTTGAGAAAGGATATGTGCGATTTATGCTTGTAGAACGCCTGAAAGTGCTACTTCAATGTTGGGCCTCTGTATATGGCCAGGCTGTGTAAAAGTCTCACACATGTGGTATCGATATACTCAGGAGGAGTAGCAGAATGCATTTTGGGGTGTTATTTTTGCTATGTATATGCTATGCGTTAGAAATATCTTATAAATGGACAACTTTGTGTAAAAAAAATGCATTTTCATTTTTTCTCTACATTTTCCAAAACCTTCTGGAAAAAATGAACCGTTCAAAAGACTCATAATGCTTCATAGATTATACGTTGGGGTGTGTGCTTTCCAAAATGGGGTCATTTTGTGGAAAATTCTATTGTCCTGGTGCTCCAGGGCCTTCAAAAGTGTAATAGGTGGTTGAGAAAGAATATGTGCGATTTATGCTTGTAGAACGCCTGAAAGTGCTACTTCAATGTTGGGCCTCTGTATGTGGCCAGGCTGTGTAAAAGTCTCACATGTGGTATCGCTACACTCAGGAGGAGTAGCAGAATGTATTTTGGGGTGTAGTTGCAATTATGCATATGCTGTGTGAGAGAAAAAAACTGTTAATATGACCAGTTTGTGTAAAAAAAAAATATAAAATTTTCCCAAGAATTGTGGGAAAAAAATACAACTTCAAAAAACTCACCACGCCTCTTAGTAAATACCTTGGACTGTCTACTTTCCAAAAAGGGGTAATTTTGGGGTATTTGTACTTTCCTCGCTTGTTAGTGTCTCAAGAAATGAGATATCCCTTCAGTACATCAGGCGTGATCAGATGTGATAAATTTTCAGTGATTGCCACCATAGTTTGTAGACTCTATAACTTTCACAAAGACCAAATAATATACACTAATTTGGGTTCATTTTACCAAAGATATGTAGCAGTATACATTTTGGCACAAATTTATGAAGAAAAATTACTTATTTGCAAAATTTTACAATAGAAACTAAAAAAAAGTGTTTTTTTTTTAAAAAAAATTGCTGTTTTTTTGCTTATATCGAAAAAAATGAAAAACCCAGTGGCGATTAAATACCACCAAAAGAAAGCTCTATTTGTGAGAAGAAAATGATAAAAATTTTGTTTGGATACAGTGTAGCATGACTAAGTAATTGTCATTCAAAGTGTGAGAGTACTGAAAGCTGAAAATTGGTCTGGGCGGGAAGGTGCATAAGTGCATGGTATTGAAGTGGTTAATGTAGATGGAGTATGGTGGGATGTTAAATATTTATTATGCCCGTACGAGTATATATGGGCTTTTTATATGGATACCGTGGGGGTTTATGCTGAATGTTTAAATCAGATTTATAATCCGTACTCTGTGAATGGTAACATGTATTTCGCCTTATATATAATGTAGCGCTACCCCCAGTTAAGGGAGCCGCTGAATTTTGTTTTCGGGCCCTGTGTACAGCACCACCAACCCCCGGCAATCTGCTCGACCCACTCTGGCACAGCTAGTCTAGGGGTTATATTTTTATCATAATCAATGGGTATGGTAAAGGCACCCTCCTTACAGTAAGACAACACACCAATGTTAAAGATCAAGTATAACAGTTTACTTTGGTTGTAAAAGAAAAGGTTTAAACAGGATATAATACACACAACTGACTTGCAGAGCCCTGCAGCAATCAATGTAGCACACAATAATGGCGCTGCGCGGTAATCCACCACGCGTAGCTATTATGGTATACACGCCTTGTGGCGCACTAAACAATATCCTATATCCCCACCCTGGCCAGGCCTGACCCAAAATAAATCCTATAGGGATTCCTTTGCATGCAAACTTTCGGTGGTGCACTTGATGAATGGTATTTGTAATCCACAAACTGGCAATCACTAAGAACACTATGCTGGGGGGGGGGGGGAACACTTCAACTCTGTCCTGCTACTGGTCCCCCCAGTGGAACAACAAGCAAACAAACAATCGGTGAGCCACGGCAGTCTATAGGCCTAGAATCAGCAAAGTCTATTGAATTGAGCAAGTGCTCGCTCACCACTCCGGGCGCGATCCCAGCCCGGGACTTCCACCTGTTGTGTCTCCGCACACAGCGTCTGCAACAATCGGGTCCCCGATCCATCTGATGTCCTCACTCGACAAGTCAGATGCCACCCAGGCTCCGCGGTGGGGTGGAAGGCTCTTTGGAAGTTGCGCAAGGCCCAGGCTTCAGGCACTGCAGCAGATCCGCACAGGAAGAAACTCTTGCTTGCAGTGCGGTGTCCAAAGAGGCCAAGCTCCGCCTCGCCTCCTCAAATAACCCCTCCCATGAGTCTCTGCGGTGGCTAACTACACTCCGGGTGCCGAACGGGGTTCTGGGTAACGTAGTCCCGGGGCCTTAAAGGAGACCCCGCTACAATAATTTTGCAGTTCCTAGCACTAAATGTGACCCCAGTGAAATGCAGTCCTAAGAGCTCTGGGTAATTCTGGAAGGGTTCGCAGGCATTTGAGGGGTTAATGTGCAGGCTGCGTATATGGTGATTATGCAGCAGAATATATCAGCATGACCCCAGTGAAATAAAGCCCTGTGAGCACTGGATATGTCCGGTAGAGCTAGCGGGTACTTGAGGAGTTAATGCGCTGACTGTGTTGCGCTATATAAACTACGATGCCGTGCGGTGAGGCCGCGCCCTCAGAGGAAGTCGTAAGGACGAAACGTCAGGGCGTGACCTCACAGCAGAAGGAAGTGGCGCTGTGCGTTCCATAGTGCGCTCCAGTGTAAGGAAGTGGGAGGTGTTTAGTCTGCGGTGGACGGGACTGACACTTTTATCCATTACTACGCAAAAAGCCTGGGAACGGCGCGTCTTTTAAAATGTACTAGCTGTCCTAAAGCTGTTGTGTACCGGATTTTATTTTTTTGTTCAATAAATCGATAAAACAGCATTACACTATCTCTAGTCTCTCTCTCTCTTTTGAATCTGAGACTACCAGTGGACTGATTACATCTCGGAGGAGGAGGAGGAGGAGGAGGATCAGAGGATCTAGTGCAGGGGTCTCAAACTGGCGGCCCTCCAGCTGTTGCGAAACTACAAGTCCCATGAGGCATTGCAAAGGCTGACAGTTACAAGCATGACTCCCACAGGCAGAGGCATGATGGGACTTGTAGTTTCACAACAGCTGGAGGGCCACCAGTTTGAGACCCCTGATCTAGTGTGATAGTGCCTGTTTAAAACTCAACCTTCTAATCATCAGGAGAAGCATCTAGGGAATAAAGTCGGTTCTGAGGAGGAGGATGATCGGATGTCCCAAATTCTGAAGGTCTACTAAACTCAGCCTTTCTGTCAGTAGAGACCCTTAAGGGGAGTGTGGCACAAGGGAGGAGTGTTTAAAGTGGTGTTGACTGGGTGGAAGCCGTCGTCATTAGCAACTACACCAGACTCTGGGAGCGCTTTTTATTTTCCTATTGGACTCTGATCTTCCTGCTATTTTATTGAACTATTGATTGATGATTTCTCTTATGGACTACCATAGGATAGAGTTGTCATGTTATGTGATTACTAAGCGCTGTTTTGGTATTTTACAAGTTTTACTTGTTGTGGATTTACTCATTTTATTTATTTATGTTTGGGCATTTATGATTTTAAACCGGCAGCTGAGTTTAATGTAAATGATATTTGGCAACATTTGATAATTTTTTTTATCTGTCATTTCGAATCCGTTTGGTAGTACATAGCGCCGAGATAGTGAGAGAAGGCAGTGAATTTCACAATTTTTTTGATCAATTTCACTGCCTTAGTAATTACCACAGCCGTTTCATCTGAGGGAAATCCTAAAAACATGACCTGTTGGGGCACCTTGAGGACTGGAGCTGAGAAACACTGCTCTGGTTCATTTATTCTTTTGTTGATCTCTTTAAAGCGGAGGTCCACACAAAAATGTAACTTTTGCTTTTCGGAACCCTCCCCCCCTCCGGTGTCACATTTGGCACCTTTCAGGGGGGAGGGGGTGCAGATACCTGTATAATACAGGTATTTGCACCCACTTCCGGGTGTAGACCCCCGCAGAGTCTACGCCACTTCCCGTCTCCCCCCCCCACTGTCTTCTGGGAGACACACGGGTCCCAGAAGACAGCAAGGAACCATTTGGGTTGCGCAGCGCGACTCGTGCAGGGAGTGAAGCCGCAAAGCTTCTCTTCCTGATTTCCTTACCAAAGATGGCGGCGGCAGCATCCGAGGACCGAGGGACGGGTCGGCCTCAGGTGCCGACGTCGCGGGCGCCCTGGACACAGGTAAGTGTCTCTATTTTAAAAGTCAGCAGCTACAGTATTTGTAGCTGCTGGCATTTAAAAAAAAAAAAAACTCCGCTTTAACTGGTCCATCTCACCATTGTGAATCTGCAATATGTTGTCAGAGCTGTGATAACATGACTGTCCACCAGAGGGAACTCTTACCCACACAAGCACATGTTATAACATCTCTGGCCACCAGGGGGAGCACACCTCCATAGGACAATACCTATACATTTGAGAATGATCTATTTGTTTGTTTTTGTTTTTTTCACTGTTGGACAATCATTAGCATTGCATTCATTTTTGGCATTGGAGTCATATTTGATTGCTGTGTTTATTATACAACTGATGTTACATTCGGCAGCCCTGGTTTACTTTTTTTTAGTGATTCCTAACTAAATCCTAATGTGATCCTTCTTATTATATTCCACATACTGTATGTATTGCTTGAACATTCAATCTCCTATGAATATATATATATATATATATATATATATATATATATATATATATATATATATATATATATATATATATATTTATTAATTCATTTATTTAATTTATTTTTTTAACATAACGTCCTCTTTTACATGGGCTAACATTTGCCCTATGGGCATGATTTTATAACTCCGGCAGTGCTGGTGAGAGTGGTAGAATCCTGACACCGTAATCTGCCCAGATTGCGCCATTTAAGAAAAAAAAAATTCAAAGCAACCTTGTGCTACATTGCAGAATGCCGTATTAAGCTCCATTCACACTAATGCGTTTTTTGGTGCATTTTGCATTTTGCAGAAATGCATGGAAATTTTTTAACATGGGTTCCTATGGAACATGTTCACATCAATGCATTTTTGTGCCTCTGCGTTTTTGGTAAGGGTCGGGGACTTTTTTTCCTACAAAAAGCAGCGTTTTGCATGTAATAGAAGTCAATGGACCTGCATCCAAAAATGCATTGATGCGTTTTGCGTTTTTTTTTTTTTTTTTTTTAAAGGAAATGTAAAAAAAAAAAAATTACTGTATAATAAAAAAAAAAAAAAACGCAAATCGCGGTAAAAACGCATGTTGAAAAACGCGGCAAGCACCGCAAAAAGCAAGGCAAAACCGCTCAAAAGCAACATGCATAGGTGTGAATCGAGCCTTTAAGCTTTGCTCCAAGCACCGGGCTGTTCATACCATTCAGTGGCACAACAAGAGCCATAGCAGTCCATGCAGCTGCTATGGGGCCCGGGGTAGGAATGGGGAGGCTGTTGGGGAAACCTAAGCAGTGAAGCATCCAGTATAGAAGAGCGAAAGTCTGACCTCAGGATCATCACCAGTCACTGATCCCCCCTTTTCTGGTCTTAGGATCCTTATCCACGCATTCTTAGGAGGCTCCTTATGAAATATTGCGATTTTAATAGAGGGTTATGTCTGAATTAAAGTCCTAATAAATAATAGTTTATGTATTAAATATTTATTATTAAGGCTTTATTATTCATTAATATTAAAGTGGACCTTCGGTCATTTTTTCATCTTTCCATCTATTAAATCTTCTGCTCTTGTTGTTTTAACTTTGGATAGTATTTTTTTTTTTTCTGCCAGTAAATCCCTTATACAGCCCACTACCTGTTTCTTGTCTGGTCACTAGCCTAGACCAGGGGTGTCCAAACTTTTTTTCAAAGAGGGCCAGATTTGATGAAGTGAACATGCGTGAGGGCCGACCATTTTGCCTGACTTTCTTTGAACCATTAAAATTTGTTCTAATTGTGTTCCTTCGAGCAACTAATACACTGCCCAACAAGAATTCTCTTGCCTTTGTGGCTGTGTGAGTAAAGAGATGAGCTCGGGCGGGTTATTTGGATATATTGAATTTATCAGCGTATAACACGCACCTTCACTTTAAGAGGGAATTTTCAGGAAAAAAAATAAAAAATTTAAATAAAGAACTGTGAAGCAAAATAAGGGTCAGTGCCCATCTGCAGCCTCACAAGTGTCATGAATGCAGCACCCCCATTGTTATCAGTGCAGCACCCCCATTGCCAGGAATGCAGCACCCAGTATTGCCATGAATTCAGCACCCACCATTGCCAGGAATGCACATTGCCAGGAATGCAGCACCCAGTATTGCCATGAATTCAGCACCCACCATTGCCAGGAATGTAGCACCCACCATTGCCATGAATGCAGCACCCACCATTGCCAGGAATGCACATTGCCAGGAATGCAGCACCCAGTATTGCCATGAATTCAGCACCCACCATTGCCAGGAATGTAGCACCCACCATTGCCATGAATGCAGCACCCACCATTGCCAGGAATGCACATTGCCAGGAATGCAGCACCCAGTATTGCCATGAATTCAGCACCCACCATTGCCAGGAATGTAGCACCCACCATTGCCATGAATGCAGCACCCACCATTGCCAGGAATGCACATTGCCAGGAATGCAGTACCCACCACATTGCCAGGAATGCAGCACCCCCATTGCCAGGAATGCAGCACCCACTATTGCCATGAATGCAGCACCCACTATTGCCAGGAATGCACATTGCCAGGAATGCAGCACCCACCATTGTCAGGAATGCAGACTCACCATTGCCATGAATGAAACACCCCCATTGTCAGGAATGCAGCACCCACCATTGTCAGGAATGCAGCATCCACTATTGCCAGGAATGCAGCACCCACCATTGCCAGGAATGCAGCACCCAGTATTGCCATGAATGCAGCACCCACCATTGCCAGGAATGCAGACTCACCATTGTCATGAATGAAACACCCCCATTGCCAGGAATGCAGCACCCACCATTGCCAGGAATGCAGCACCCTCCATTGCCAGGAATGAAACGCCCTAATTGCCAGGAATGCAGCACCCACCTGTAGTGGGGTCTCTAAATTTAGGTGGGACACTCAGGTGTGCAAGTATGGGAATAGTGGACCATTTGTGTTCGTGGAGGATTGGATGGTGTAATAATCTCCTTGGCCTCTGGGTGGCGGGGTACCTGGAGGCTCAAGGTAGATTGGCCGTCACAGTGCTACCCTTTTTGTCCCTCTCCGGAGATGGTACGGCGAGGGCGGGGAACCTGCCGTGGTGTCGATGGGAGGGGATAAAAGGGGGGAGACGCCCTGGTCACGAGGTCTTGGTCTTCAGGAGGATCTTCTTCACGCGCCCAGGCACCTTAGGCCTGGGTGCGGGCAGTACCGGATTCCGGCCCAGGCGCCCTAGGCCTGACCGGAATGGAGTTGGAGTCCATCCCAGGCACCTTCAGCCTGGGGTGAGGTACTAAACTAGGAGGCCTGGGGTCCAGTGACTTCGACTGGGTCCCGCAAGGGTAGAGAAGTCCAAGAGTCCCTGAGGTGGATGGGGCCCATGTCTGAGGCGAGGAGGCCGGGGAGGTTACCCATTCGGAGCGTCTGGAGCAGCATCAACCCAGTGAAGGATGGGCCTCTGGTAACTCCCTTGGAGGGACATCTTCCCCTGACAGGGGCCGCAGCGCAGCGAAGGTACTCCTATCTACGTTCTCTTGAGTTGCTGGTAGAGACTCTCAAGTTCTAGATCCTTTCTAGCTAAATGCTATAGTAACCGCTGGCGAGATCGCAGTGGTTTAGCTGATAACCAGGATAGTGCCTCGACCTGCTCATTCCCCGTATCAAAATGTTATCAAGTCGCAACCAGTTGGCTACTGAAGCACTGTTTATTGTGAGATGTACAATAAAACAAGAGTTGGACTGTGATCGGTGTGTGGAACTCTGGTTAATGGGAGCAGAGGGAAGTGTTGGCGCAGCAGGACTGTATTCCAGACAAAAGCACACAGGCCCGAGGAAATATCTGGTACTGGCCTTCACCTCACCCACAGCTATGGGGAGGACATGGGCCGTCGCGCATCTCACTCTGTCGTATGTGATACTCCTAGACAAAGGAGATGGGGTGAGGCCGCTACACACCATTGCCAGGAATGCAGCACCCACCATTGCCAGGAATGCACATTGCCAGGAATGCAGCACCCACCATTGCCAGGAATGCAGACTCACCATTGCCAGGAATGCAGCACCCACCATTGCCAACAGTGCAGCCTGATTGATGCCCATCCAGCTGCAGCCTTGGAGGGGACAGGGAGGGGGCGGGACGAGCGCCAAAAGATATAACATACAGGAGAAACTCCTGTTTTCTCTGCGGCCTCTTTAATAGAAGGTCCTGCCTCCTTTGATGGACAGAACAGTCGTCCAATGGCAGCGCCGGAGACGGGACTTCCTATTACAGAGGCTGCCGTGTAAACAGGAAATACTCCTGAGTGTGTACAGCACTCGTCCCGCCTCTTCCCTGTCCCCTCCAAATAAGCCAGCATGTATATCTTTTGTGGCCCCAGCGCTGGGGGATCGTTGGGGGGCCACAAAAGATATATATGTCCAGATAACCAAGCGGGCCGGTCAAAACCGGAACGGGGGCCACGATTGGCCCGCGGGCCGGACTTTGGACATGCATGTCCTAGAGTGACTTATGACATCATGCATAGCTCTCTCTCTCACTCTTGTGAGAGTTTGCCAGCAAGGGAGGGGGTGAGTCATAAGAGGGCCAATGAGAGCTGCAGAGCTGGAGGCGTGTGTCTGTGTAAATCCAGGAAGTGAACAGGCAGCAGCTTCAGTTGCCTACAGTTAAAATGGCTGCAGCCAGACTCAGTGGATAGAGATTTCTGCAGCATATTTAACAAGTACAGTATCACAGTACAGTAGTACCTCGGATTACAAGCATAATCCGTTCCAGAAGAGCGCTTGTAATCCAAAGCACTCGTATATCAAAGCGAGTTTCCCCAGTGCTAGTGTATGTAGTACCGCATGTGGCCAGAGGTGAGGGGGCGCCGGAGACACTTGGGAGCGGAGTGTTTCCGAGCATCTCCTAGTGTCACTGGCGCCCCCGCACCTCTGGCCACATGCGGTACTGCACACCCCAAAGGCTTGAATCCTGCTTGTCTTGCGAGACAACGCTTGCAAATCGAGTCAGAATTAAAATAAACTAGAAAAAAAGAACAAAAAACAGCTGGTATTGCGAAACGCTCGTAAACCGCTTTACTCGCAAGCCGAGGTTGTACTGTAGATATAAAATAATATGCAAAGTGGTTGGAGGGAAGCTTCAGAATGTAAAAAAAGGGTTTTATTACAAATTATGTGAGCAGACTGCAGTTCCTCTTTAATTAAGATTATTTCTTGTAAGAATTGTGCTCGATATATGTATTTTTTATTTTTTTTGTGGAATCTGGGTAGTAGTCTATTGTAGACCAATTGTCTGTTTCTCGTAGGAAGGATCCATCGGCCACACGTACCTCTCACCTCAGTAGGTGCAAAGGCAGCAGTGGTATGACCAGTAGCAATAGGTGCGCTACTGGCCCATTCGAAATACAAGACTAATATGATTGGGCCTTTTTAAAAAAAAAAAAAACAGGCTGGGTGTGTGAAGATGGGAAAAAATAAATACACTATATTGTCAAAAGTATTGGGACACCTGCCTTTACACGCACATGAACTTTAATGGCATCCCCAGTCTTTCGCCGTAGGGTTCAATATTGAGTTGTGTGTATAAGTGAAGGGAAGCGCTGACAGTTCAAGAATTAATCGTCTGAAATCCCTGAATACCAGGAATAAAAAGTAATGGATGTTGTGAAGGTGCACTGACTCTGCGTTTAAAAAATACGTGAAATAACAGTGAAAGCTACAAAAAAAAAAAATATATAAAAAATATTGACCTGTGTAGAAAAAGAAAAAAAAAGGATGTAAATTTATTATACACAATGGGGGTTGATTTACTAAAACTGGAGTGTGCAAAATCTTGTGCAGTTCTGCATAGGAAACCAATCAGCTTCCAGGTTTTATTGTCAAAGCTTAACCATGTCAGCCCCGGAAGGATTTACCCCCTTAATGACCAGAGCAGTTTTTTGCGATTCGGCACTGCGTCGCTTTAACTGACAATTGCGCGGTCGTGCAACGTTGCACCCAAACAAAATTGACGTCGTCCTTTTTTTCCCCCCACAAATAGAGATTTCTTTTGGCGGTATTTGATCACCTCTGCGGTTTTGATTTTTTGCGCTATAAACAAAAAAAAGAGCGTCAATTTCCGAAAAAAATATATATATTGTTTACTTTTTGCTATAATAAATATCCCCCAAAAAATATATTAAAAAAAAAGAACTTCTACATCAGTTTAGGCCAATACGTATTCTTCTACATATTTTTAGTAAAAAAAAAAAATAAAAAAAAAATCGCAATAAAGTGTATATTGATTGGTTTGCACAAAAGTTATAGCGTCTACAAAATAGGGGATCATTTTATGGCATTTTTATTATATATTTTTTTATTAGTAATGGCGGCGATCTGCAATGTTTTTATCGTGACTGCTTCATTGCGGTGGACAGATGGGACACTTTTGACACTATTTTGGGACCATTGACATGGAAGGAGAGAGCCTGAAGAGTTGGGATATATTGTAGGCAACGCTGTCCCACCAGGACCAAGCCTCCCCGCTGTATCTATCAACTCTTCAGGCTCTCCTCCTTCCAGTTCTTGGAAATCTGTTAGTGTGTCTCTCTGAGTCTATGTGGTGAGCTGCAAAAACTGGAAGGAGAGAGCCTGAAGAGTTGATCGATACAGCGGGGAGGCTTGGTAATGGTGGTATAGCGTTGCCTACAATATATTCCAACTTTTCAGGCTCTCTCCTTCCAGTTCTTGCAGCTCGCCACATGGACATCTGTTAGTGTGTATCTCTGAGTCTATGTGGTGAGCTGCAAAAACTGGAAGGAGAGAGCCTGAAGAGTTGATCGATACAGCGGGGAGGCTTGGTAATGGTGGTATAGCGTTGCCTGCAATATATTCCAACTTTTCAGGCTCTCTCCTTCCAGTTCTTGCAGCTCGCCACATGGACATCTGTTAGTGTGTCTCTCTGAGTCTATGTGGCGAGCTGCAAAAACTGGAAGGAGAAAGCCTGAAGAGTTGATCGATAGATTGGAATATATTGTAGGCAACGCTATATCGCCAACTCTTCAGGCTCTCTCCTTCCAGTTCTTTCAGCTCGCCCCATAGGCTTAGAGAGACAAACTAACAGATGTCCATGTGGCGAGCTGCAAGAACTGGAAGGAGAGAGCCTGAAGAATTGGCGGTATAGCGTTGCCTACAATATATCCCATTACCAAGCCTCCCCGTTGTATCGATCAACTCTTCAGGCTCTCTCCTTCCAGTTTTTGCAGCTCATCACATAGACATCTGTTGGTGTGTCTCTCTAAGCCTATGTGGCCAGCTGCAAGAACTGGAAGGAGAGAGCCTGAAGAGTTGATTGATACAGCGGAGAACGCCTGCACATTGCAAACCCCAGGCGCGTTCTTCAATGTGCAGGCGCTCCCCACTGTATCGAACTGGTGCATGGCTCCTGGGGTTTGTAATGTGCAGGCTCTCTGCGCTGCATCGATCAACTCTTCAGGCTCTCTCCTTCCAGTTCTTGCAGCTCGCCACATAGGCTTATGGGGGTTTAAGTGACTTTGAAAGTGGCATGGTTGTTGGTGCCGGACGGGCTGGTCTGAGGATTTCAAAAACTGCCGATCTACTGGAATTTTCACACACAACCATCTCTAGGATTTACAGAGAATGGTCCGAAAAAGAGAAAATATCCAGTGAGCGGCAGTTGTGTGGAAGAAAATACCTTGTTGATGTCAGAGGAGGATGGGCAGACTGGTTCCAGGTGATAGAAAGGCAACAGTACACTCAAATAACCACTCGTTACACCCAAGGTATGCAGAATACCATCTCTGAACACACAACACATTCAACCTTGAAGCAGATTTGCTACAGCAGCAGAAGACCACACCGGGTGCCACTCCTGTTCGCTAAGAACAGGAAACGGAGGCTAAAATTCGCACAGGATCACCAAAATTGGACAATAGAAGATTGGAAAAACGTTGCCTGACCTGAGGAGTCTGGATTTCAGCTGCGACATTCAGATGGTGGGGTCAGAATTTGGCGCATGGATCCATCCTGCCTTGTATCACCGGTTCAGGCTGGTGGTGGGGGTGTAATGGTGTGGAGGATATTTTCTTGGCACACGTTGGGCCCCTTAGTACCGATTGAGCATCGTTTAAACGCCACGGCCTACCTGAGTATTGTTGCTGATCATGTCCATCCCTTTATGACTACAGTGTCCCCATCTTCTGATGGCTCCTTCCAGCAGGATAATGCACCATGTCACAAACCTCAAATCATCTCACCACTGGACAATGAGGTCCCTGTCCTCCAATGGCCTCCACACTCACCACATCTCATCCAATAGAGCACCTTTGGGATGTGGTGGAATCTGCAGCAACTGTGTGATGCCATCATGACACTATGGACCAAAATCTCTGACGAACGTTTCCAAACACCTTGTTCATTCTTGGTGACATAGATTCAAGGCAAAAGGGGGTCCAACACGGTACTAGCAAGGTGTACCTAAAAAAGTGGCTGGTGAGTGTATATCAGCCTATGAGATCGATATGATTGGAGTATTAATAATCTCTCAAACATCTATACCGCTACAGTCGTTATATTTCTGCCGAGACAAAAGACACGGGACAGGTTTTCATAGATATGCTTTTAATATTGTCATATTACACTACACACACCAGTAACATTGATAAATACTGCAATGGAAATGTTAAAAAAATATTATACATGTTTTACAGAGTTCAAAAGAAAATAAAACACACATTCTGTCTTCAAATAAATAATACATTAAAAAATAATTAGAACTTAAAGTTACATGTAACCTCTCCTGTGCCACAGGGCCGCGTGAGGTCGAACAATGTGCCGCTCGGCCAGGCATGAAGGGGTAAACCCGCGTCGAGGCTTCCCGCCGCCCTCCCTGCCGACGAAGGGGTTAGAAGTCACCGGAGGTCCTGCTGAGGACACTTGTAGCTCCTCAGGAACCGGAGGGCGTGGAGCCACTTGGGTTTTTCTCCTCCAGGCCCAGCGAGCGCTGTCCAGTATTTTCCCAGCATGCTCTGAAGCCACTCTGACTCTACAGGGGTTAAGGCAATATTCTACACCAAGATGGAAAACAGCAATAGGAAACGCATTTATCTTTGGGGGGGGAGGGGGGGAGGGAAAAAGCGAAAAAACGCAGCGAGCGGAGGCAGAAGCCGGAAAATGATACGAAATGCGTATGTGTTCTGACTGGCCGCACACCCGTAATTTTACACCCGTGTTAATATTCCAGACACAGGCGGGCCGAGTTGGGGGGTCATTCATAGGAGACCGCAACTGACACTTTGTTTGGCCTTCCTGAAATATCATTAAACCAGGAAATGGTTCAGTGCTCTGTGTACAGCGCTGCGGTATAAGTAAGAGCTATATAAACGTATAATAATAATAGTGTGTGACTGTGGGGGGACATTAGAGTGTAAGCTCCTCAGAGACTGATGTGACTGGCTCATTGGGAAATGCAAGTCCCTTATTTCAGTTTAGGACTCTGATGTGTTTATCTCATGTTGTTCTCACCCTTTAGGCTGGGTTCACACTATCTTCGCATGCGGCTCACAGCAGGGGTCCGATGCGTCCTGGTTCACCATTTCAGCTTGAACTTTGGGCTGAATTCAGACCGGAAACGGACCAAAAGACGCACAGGGCTCCTGTGCAAATTTCACACCGGAGCCGCAGCAGAGATATGTGAACCGGCTCCATTCCTGCTATTGCGAATCGGATGTGAGGAACCTACATCCAATTTGCAATAGTGTGAACCCAGCCTCGAGGAAATCTCCATATTTCTGCCTTAAGACCCAAAGCTGCTAATCATTACAGAGCTGGAAGTTCAGAGAGAGGAAGAGGACGGGGCATTCCCTGCAGTGAAGATTTCTCAAGGATCCAGCTGTCTGCACAACGTGGGACTTTATTACAAGAGATGTGACTGTATCTGCAGGGCTTTTTTCAGCTAAACTTCAAAAGTCAACATAGAACAGCAGTACAGGTGGTCCGATGGGGACACCCTCCTCCTCCTCAATTGAGTTATTTTATTGATTACACTGCCTGCAACACGATTGAATAATGGGGAGGGTCCAGTCAGTCACAGGAATCTCTCTACCATGCAGAGATTGTATTATAGGCAGGGTAATCCTTCAAGGAACGTTGCTCAATGGAGGAGGAATGAGGGGGTTTGTCCACATCGAACCATCTGTACTGCTGTTCTGCCTTAAGACCCAAAGCTGCTAACCATTACAGAGCTGGAAGTTCAGAGAGAGGAAGAGGACGGGGCATCCCTGCAGTGAAGATTTCTCAAGGATCCAGCTGTCTGCACAACGTGGGACTTTATTACAAGGGATGTGACTGTATCTGCAGGGCTTTTTTCAGCTAAACTTCAAAAGTCAACACAGAACAGAAGTACAGGTGGTCCGATGGGGACACCCTCCTCCTTCTCCTTCTCAATTGAGTTATTTTATTGATTACACTGCCTGCAACACGATCTGATAATGGGGAGGGTCCAGTCAGTCACAGGAATCTCTCCGCCATGCATAGCTTGTGTTATAGTCAAGGTAATAACTGAAAGAGCTTTTTCAAGGGAGGAGGAAGAAGGCGGCTTGTCCCCATCATACAATCTGTACTGCCGTTCTGCCTCAAGACCCAAAGATGTTAACCATTACAGTGCCAAAAGTTCAGAGACAGGAAGAGGATGGGGCATCCCTGCAGCGAAGATTTCTCAAGGATCCAGCTGTCTGCAAAATGCGGGACATACTTCATTACTGAATCTACATGAGGTTTTTTATTCAGCTAAACTTCAAGTTTAAAGTCAACACAGAACCCTCCCCCTCCGTGCTAAATGGACTGTATTGATTTCAAAGGAACAGAGGCAGGTAAGAATCAGTAAAGTTTGATAAAATCCTTACAATTTACAGAAATCTGTGGAGATTTGCTTTTTTTTCCCCCTCAAGAATATTGGTGAAGAGGGATTTTTAGCAAGCAGATTGGGAAACAACGTTGTATGTTCGCCCACAATGTTGTTGCAGCAGCCTTACGTATGCTCTCCACAACACGAGTTGAGATACTTAGGATAAAGAAGCTTTCGGAGCCAAAATTGCAAGCAACACCGAGCCCTATGGCAATCCCTGACCTGCTTACCCACATCTCTCAAACAGCAGATTATCATCAGTTATCACCATCCCCAGTGTTACATGGGTTGCCGCTTTCTTGTTCAGAAGCCCTTCCAGGTGACAATTTTTATCCCAGTTATGGTGAAGACAAGGCTGGGTTTGACCTCATCCTTCAGTATGTTAAAGGACACCTACACACTCCAATAAATATTCTTTTAGACCAGTGGTCTCCAAACTGTGGTCCTTGAGCCGAATGTGGCCCTTTGATCGTTATCTTATCTGCCCCTTGAGGCACTTTACTACCCACTGATATGAGGCATTCTTTCTACCAATGAGACCACCAATGAGGCACTGCTCCTTCCACTGACACCAATGGGGCACTATTCCTTCCACTAAGACTGATGGGGTACTGCCCCTCCCACTGACACCAATGATGGGGCACTATTCCTCCCACTGACACCAACGATTGGGCACTATTCCTCCCACTGACACCAACGATAGGGCAATATTCCTCCCACTGACACCAATGATAGGGCACTGCTCCTCACACTGACACCAGTGATGGGCACTGCTCCTTCCACTGACACCAATGAGGCACTATTCCTCCCACCAAGACTGATGGGGCACTGCCCATCCCACTGACACCAACGATGGGGCACTATTCCTCCTACTGACACCATTGGGGCTTTATACCTTACCCTCATACTAATGATAGAACATGATTCCTCCTTCAGCTGACCACAGACGCTATATAATTTTTATACTTCCACTGGCCACCAAAACTCTCACTTGCCACAGTCCGGCTTCCCTAATTCCAAAGGAGAGTAAACGGTCTAGAAAGTTTGGAGACTCCTGCTTTAAACAAAAGGGTCAATGTCACCCATGTGGCCCTAGCCTAGCGTTCTATTCCTTATCATATTCAGGGATGATAAGCCCCCTTGTGTTCAAGCACATTACATAGTTTAATCTCTTGATGAAAAAAATAAATCCCCCCCCTAAACTTTAGGAAGAAATGTTGCCAAAGAAGGCCTCCTCCAGTCCTGGATACCACTTGTCTTCCAGATGAATGTCACCCACCATCATTCAACCCACTTCCTGTTTCCCAGAGTGTCATGGACCCACCCACTAGGGGTGTGTCATCACATATCCTGGACTTAAAGAAGAATGATTCAAGGAAAGGTGCTGTTGTGATGTTCTGTGTATCATTTAGAAACACCCACTGCCAACTCTGGACCAGAAGGAGGAGGATCCTGACACGTAAAGAGACAGTCAGAAGATGGTTCCAAAAAAATGGTATGAATACAAAAATTGCTCAAAAAAAAATAACTGCAAAGAAAAAGAAACCAGAGGAGACCATGAAACTACCAACAAGAAGTTGAAGATGCCAAAAGCTGACACCATACATGGTAAATGAAATTAAAATCAGGTCTATTTAACTGAGCGCAGCGCAGAGAAATCAATTCTGTAATAAACAGTTATCAACATTCTCTCTGAAATCATCGTGTCCAGACAATGCCGATGCAGCTTTCTGTTGACGATAAAGGTTTTAATTTTGTAGATTTAGGAGCAGCAGATGGCTCCCGGTCCCCTGGGAACGAGCCCGCCATTCATTAGGTAAACATACGGGAAGATTCATTAAAATAATATCTAAAGAACAGACAAAAAAGACGTGACTTGTATCCCGGAAGAGGCTAAGCTCCATCTGGAGAGAGGACGAGACTGGCGAGTTAAGTAGCGGGATCTCCAGGACTAAAATACGAGCCACCAGTTCTACCGTTTTGCCTTTGGAGGCACTGTCATACAACACAGAATGTTTGACTAATCTTGCTATTATTGGTTGGACTGAGGATGATTGGCATGTCTGTAGGCCCTAGCTGGCTGCGGAGGAGGAGACTCCTTGGCCAACAAGGTGAGCACTACTGATGTCTCCAAAGATGTTCCTGTTGCCATGGATGGTCACTTAGTGCCCCCTACACTCTCCATAGGTTGAGTTGAGTTGAGTTGAGAGGTATCTTAATATAGCGCGGTCTTACCCCGAAGGGTCCCGACGCGCATAGCAGAGTTCCTGGGAAAAGAGGACCCAGGAACCAGAAGCAGCACAGAGCGTCAGAAAGGGTGGAAGAGAGAGGCTACGCAGGGAAGGCTTGCGTGAAAAGCCAAGTCTTCAGTAACCCGCGGAAGACCGGAATAGTAGGGGCCTCCTGGAGCTCGACAGGGAGGCTATTCCACACACAGAACAGAACATCACAATAGCACCTTTCCTTGAATCATTCTTCTTTAAGTCCAGGATGTGTGATGACACATCCCTAGTGGGTGGGTCCATGACACTCTGGGAAAACAGGAAGTGGGTTGAATGATGGTGGGCGACATTCATCTGGAAGACAAGTGGCATCCAGGATTGGAGGAGGCCAATACATGCATAAATGTTCAACTGATGCATTTGTTCATGAAGTGGGATTGGCCAGAGGTACAATTAAAACAAAAGTTCCTGTTCAATTATTCAGGGGAGCGAGGAGATGATTGGTGCACGTAGATGCTGCCTGGTGCACCTGCCTTGGAGGGAACCACAGCAATTGGAGTTTCTGAAACATGCCCAGTTGTCAAAGACTGGTGGTGGAGAGAAGGGGGAATGCTCATAGTCCTGAATCATCCCACACTGCGGACTCAAAATGAACATACTTGTCTCTGAGGTGGTGGTAGCCAAAGAAAGCAAGCTCAACTGCGGATTACCTGGGAGACTGGGAACCGGTGCTCTGGCCTTTGGAATGTGTAGCAATAATCCTCTGATACAATGAAGCCGGCTACTCTGTAACATCCATTGGAACAATTCTCTATTGGCTACATAGCAGGATACAGCAGTAACATGCTAACGCGTTTCAGTAAGGCTTTGGCCAACATGCGTTCGCATGCTACTGATGTATCCTGCCAAGTAGCCAATAAATAATTGTTCCAATGGATGTTATCGAGTAGCCAGCTTCATTGTATAAGAGGATGTTAATTTTGATCTAGGCAAATCATTTAGCTCAACTACATCGGAAACGTACAGAAAACATGAGGCAAAAAGCTGAAAAAAGTTACACCTTTTACGACTACTTGAGTCGTTTTAAATGTTTGGTTACAAAAGGAGGCTGGCAAAGAAGAATATCTTCCATTTGCCTTGGCAGGGCTGCTTTAAAACCCAACCTAAAGTCTGATAAATGAAACCTTCAGACACAAGATCTGATGCTCCAGCTTGCAAATGTATTCTGTCTGTGCAAATGAGGCCTAAGGGGACCCCGGGTCTCCTAACAAGTTATATGTAGTGCGTGGACTCCAACGGCGTGCAAAATATTTCAGTAATTCAGTTGTGTATTTCCTCCCCAAGGCTGTGATCTTTCATCTACAGGCTCCGCTCACCCGGCTCTTCACCTACTCAGCCTGCCACTTCCTGCATCATTAGAAGCGGCTCAGCCGTCTACAACACTTTGAAATGTATGCAGGTATCTGGGAAGGCTGGCATCAGCTCTAAAAATCTTCAGAAGATACGAAAAAAAGGGATTCTGTATCTTACAGGTAGAGACAACCAGCTGTCAGACATTGATGGGAAGAAGAAAGAGACCGCCGCTGGAAGTAATAAGGACCACCTTTGTTTTAAAGATTCTTTTTTAAGCTGCAAAAGCAGTAACAATTTATTTCATGTAGAAAAGAACCCGTGGTTAAAAAAAAAAAAAAAAAAGGACCCGCCCCAACTAAAATAGTACTTGCTATAATAAATGCTTATAGGTCATTTTAAGAAGGTACTTGAGCTGGTGGCCATGGACCTCTCATCTCCTGGTCTCTGGACTTGACCAAAGACTGGTGGATGAGGAACATCAATAGGCAAGGACAGCTTGAAAATATTTAATGCAAACTACAGCTCGGTATGAAGGAATCGCTTTCAAATTTTGATTTAGAATTGAGACAATAAACATAACTAGTGAGGAGTGGAAGCTTCTGGATAAAAAGGAAGAGACTTAAAGCCGAGTTCCACCCAAAAATGGAACTTCCGCTTTTCGGAACCCTCCGGTGACACATTTGGCACCTTTCAGGGGGAGGGGGGGTGCAGATACCTGTCTAAGACAGGCATTTGCACTCACTTCCGGGCATAGATTCCTGTGGGAGTCTACGCCACTTCCTGTCCCCCCCCCCGCTGTCTCCTGGGAAACACACTGTTCCCAGGAGAGAGCGGGGACCAGTGACGGCGCGCCGCGCTACTCACGCATGCGCAGTAGAGAACCGGGCAGTGAAGCCGCAAGTGAAGGCTTCACTTCCTGATTCCCTCACCGAGCATGGCGGCGGCAGCATCCGAGGACCAAGCGATTGCTCAGCCTTGTCTGCCGACATTGCGGGTGGGCTGGACAGGTACGGTATATACTCGAGTTTAAGCCGACCCGAATATAAGCCGAGGCACCTAATTTTACCCAAAAAAACTGGGAAAACGTATTGACTCGAGTATAAGCCTAGAGTGTCCATCTGCATGCCTCACTGTGTCCATGCCTCACTGTGTCCATTCTCCCTACCTGATCTCCTTCGCTGTGTGACTAGACTGACGTTTAACATGGGAGTCTATGGAAGGGGTGGCCGGCTTTGAAAAATTGGTGCTCCCCGGCCGTAGGTCCCCCGGACAACAAACTTTGCACACTTGTAGATAAAGTGTGGCTACATGTGTGCCAAGCTTGGGGTCCAGAGGACCCTAGGGCCGACCAGTACCGGGTCCCCAAAATCACTGGAGAAATGACCGTTTAACATGGGAGTCTATGGGGAAGGGGTGCCCGGCTTTGAAAAATCAGTGCTCCCCGGCTGTAGGTCCCCCGGACAACAAACTTTGCACACTTGTATAGGAAGAGTGGGGCTACATGTGTGCCAAGTTTGGCTGGGATCAGGTGCACAAAGGTGAAGATGGACACAGACTCGAGTATAAGCCGAGGGGGGCATTTTCAGCACACAAAAAATGTGCTGAAAAACTCGGCTTATACTCGAGTATATACGGTAAGTGTCCATTTTTTAAAAGTCAGCAGCTGCAGTATTTGTAGCTGCTGGCTTTTAATTTAAAAAAATTTGGGTGGACCTCCGCTTTAAGGGCCCCATCTCTGGAACAATTGAGAAACAAGAAAGGAAAGTCTATGCAGACTGCACATCTTCCAGATCTTGACCCCTTATCTAACTGTTAAGCAACCTGCAGCAAGGACATATTGGCATCACATTGTCCATAAAAAATATGAAAAATATTAAAGAAAGGACCAGCTTAGACAGGGAAAACAATAAAAGAAAACATTTAATATAAAAGGCAAAGATCTTGTTTGAGGAGCCATTCTTTGTTTTCTTAAAAGCCCAGGGCAAAGAAAATACATTACCCAGGACTTCATTGATGAATGCCGACGGATCCTGTGGTGGACCCTTCTGATGGCAAAATGGCACTGCCCACGTCACCAAAAAGAGACATGGGCACTGCAGACCAGACCCTCCTCCACACCAGAAGACCTAGTCTGCCACATGACTGGAGCTTTATACAGGTATTGGGGCTTTATTTTTTAAAGCTAAAGATTCGGCACAGGAGGTGGACTGGAAAGGGTTATTTGTTTCTCCCTCGAGATGAGCTTTAAGAATGTTATAACATCTATGCCACTACGAAAGGGCCCTGGTTGCCTTTGACCCTCAGGACCATTGGAAAAGCTGTCCAGAATGAAGGAATACTAAAATTGCAACACTGTGCTGGCTGCCGCTGCCTCTATGCATATACGGCATCCCCTGCATCCGGATATGCGGGCCTTCTTCAACTTGTCCCTGCCGGCCACCTTGGCTTCTATTCTTGCACAGCGTTCCTCCAGACATGCCCAGGCCGCATGCTGAAGTCTCCTGTCCTGTCTGGACACCCCTGTTCTAAAGGTTATTGACATGTATTCAAGATTGGCTCAAAAGGGTCTTGAAGAAAACAGACCACAAACAAGTCAGATAACTTGTTCAGAGAGCAGAGGACACAGTAAAAATTCAGGTCCGAAGACTGCACTAGTGAGGAATCCAACCCAGACACAGTTATGCCCTGTACACACGACCGGATTGTCCGTCGGAATAAAGTCCGATGGTTTGTCCGACGGAATTCCGCTCAAGCTGTCTTGCATACACACACGGTCACACTAAAATCTGACCGTCAAGAGCGCGGTGACGTACAACACTACGACGAGCCCAGAAAAATGAAGTTCAATGCTTTCCGAGCATGCGTCGACTTGATTCTGAGCATGCGTGGGTTTTTAGTCCGTCGGAATTGCATCCAGACGAACGGATTTTCCGGTAGAAATTTTTGTCCGTCGGAAAAATAGAGAACATGTTCTCTATCTAAAGCCTCGTACACACGATCGGACTTCAAACAAACTTTTCCGTGGATTTTTGTCCGAAGGGAGTTGGCCGGTAACACCCATAGCATACACACGGCAGGACTTTTCTGCAAACTTTCCCAACATCACGTGTTTTTTCTGCTCTTTACCGCCACCCTTTGGTCAACTTCTGCTATTGTTGGTTGATTTTAACATTGGTTCTGGGCATGCAAGTTTGTACTTCAGTCAAAAGTCCGATGGATTTCTGTAGACACGATAGGACTTTGCACCGTAGGACTTTTGTTGCCAAAAAGTTTGTCCGTTTGCAGAGCGAACGTTTGTCCGATGAAAACCAAAAAAGTTTGTCCGATGGAGCGTACACGCGCTCCGATTTTTTTTTTGAAAGCTTGCTCATTTTGAAGTTTGTTGTCAAAAAGTCCTACCTTTTTCGGATTTCATCGGTAGGACTTTTTGACAACAAACTTCAAAATGAGCAAGCTTTCAAAAAAAAAATCAGAGCGCGTGTACGCTCCATCGGACAAACTTTTTCGGTTTTAGTCCGTCTGAATTTTCCATCGGAAAATCCGGTCGTGTGTACAAGACATAAAGATACTAAAGGAACTTGATAAGGCTACAAGCATATACTGAAGACCCTTTTGTCTTCACATAACAACTGGTATTTTCAATAAGCCACCTAATGTACATCTTCAAAAAACCGATGGCAAAAAGGTAGAATTCCAAAAAAAATTAAGTCTGTTCCGGTCGGAACCATCCAATGTCTACAGCAGGCTTTCTCAACCAGGGTTCCATGGGTTCTTCCATAGGTTGCTAGGGGTTCCTTGAGTAATGAGTAATTTCTGCCTCTCAGATAAGTTCCCACTTACACCATTGATCTTTTTAGCTGTTAGGGGGGAATTCTTCCCAATGACCACAAGTGTAGGGAACATTCTTCCCAATGACCACAAGTGTAGGGAACATTCTTCCCAATGACCACAAGTGTAGGGAACATTCTTCCCAATGACCACAAGTGTAGGGAACATTCTTCCCAATGACCACAAGTGTAAGGAACATTCTTCCCAATGACCACAAGTGTAAGGAACATTCTTCCCAATGACCACAAGTGTAGGGAACATTCTTCCCAATGACCACAAGTGTAAGGAACATTCTTCCCAATGACCACAAGTGTAGGGAACATTCTTCCCAATGACCATCACACTAATGTATCATGGGTTGTAGATATAGTCATTTTTAGTAGGGGTTCCATGAGACCGGAAATTTATTTCAAGGGTTCCTCTGTACTGAAAAGGTTGAGAAAGGCTGATCTAGAGACCTGTTACACACAAGAGTAACATCCTAGTGTCGGATTCTGCTTCCTACAAAACCAAATTCTTGTAGAACTGGCCAAAAATTTACTCCAAGACAAGGACAAAATGATCATTCATATTTTTACTAGCCACAGGCAGGAATGGAACTCTGGATAGAGCAGGGCTCGACAAACCCCGGGCGCCAGGTCGCCATTGCGACTAGAATTAGTGACCTGGCGCCTGGGGCAGCACAGCTGGGGTATCCTGTGTCTCCGTGCCCCCCCTCCGCGCCACGGGATCGCGTCGGGCCGCGCCGGCCGGTTATTGAGGCCGCGGCTTTGCGGCCTTCTGCAGGCCTATGCTTCCTTCTGTGAACTAGCGCCATCTTGTGGTGGCAGTTTGTATGACAACCAGCAATGCTAATGGAGTTTCCCTGTCTGTTTTCCCTGCCATCTCCTTCCCTCTAATTAGAACCCCCAAACATTATGTATATTTTTTTATTCTAACACCCTAGAGAATAAAATGGCAGTCGTTGCAATACTTTCTGTCACACCGTATTTGCGCAGCGGTCTTACAAGCGCACTTTTTTGGGATAAAAAATAAAAAAATGTAAATAAAAAAATAAGACAACAGTAAAGTTAGCCCAATTTTTTTTTATATTGTGAAAGATAATGTTACGCTGAGTAAATCGATACCCAACATGTCACGCTTCAAAATTGCGTCCGCTCGTGGAATGGCGACTAACTTTTACCCTTTAAAATCTCCATAGGCGACGTTTAAAAAATTCTACAGGTTGCATGTTTTGAGTTACAGAGGAGGTCTAGGGCTACAATTATTGCTCTCACTCTACCAATCGCGGCGATACCTCACGTGTAGTTTGAACACCGCTTTTATATGCGGGCGCTACTCACGTATGCGTTTGCTTCTGCGCGCGAGCTCGGCGGGTCAGGGCGCGTTCCTGGCGCCTAACTTTTTTAGCTGGCTCCTAGATTCCAAGCAAATTTGTCAAGCCCTGGAATAGAGGATGGATGGAAATTTCATGGGTGGGATGTAGAGTTGCCACCTCATCCCTTTAAACCCGAACACATATTAATAACACAGGTTCTGTGGCTGATTAAGGTGGTAACTAATCTCACTTGGTGCCTTATCTGCCTTTAATTAGCCTCAGAACCTGTGTAATTCATATGTGTTTCGGGTTTAAAGGGATGAGGTGGCAACTCTAGTGGGATGGTAAACAATAAATAAGTCAATTTAAAGCGATGGGAAAGCCGTGACCAATCCAGCCCCTTGAACAGCAGGGCCCGGGACAAGGAGTGTCAGTACCGGGGGGGGGGACGAGGGCCGGAGGGGAAGCTGCCCTGGGCGCAGCAGTAGGGGAGGCACCTCTTCACTGCACACAAGCTTCAGATAAGTGGCTCCAACATGCCCACTCCCCACCCCATCCCCCCCAAAGCGGACATGAAAAAAATCACACTGTGCATGCACAACTACTGACTAGCTGCTACAAAGCAAGCGATTGGCCACACATGTGCAATGCACGCCCCATGCCAACAATGGGCAGCCAAAGCAAGGGGGAAGAGAAACAAGGGATACAGGGCCGTACACCCATTCTATGATATGAATTAGCAGAGGAGAAGGAGAATGCAGGTCTGAATACTTGCCCTGGGCTCTGGATGAACCTCTCCAGGTACTGCCCAGAGCTCTGATCGCACAACCAAGGCCAGTTAGCATGGGCTATTGGCATATATCTAATATTGGCCTAAATATATTTCCAAAAAAACAACTAAAATTATAAAAAAAAAAACAAAAAAAAAAACACACATCTGTTCAGAAACGTAAATGTAGAAATCCAGGTCTGTACCATACATTCGTTTTAGAAGCATCTGCAGAAGTTCTAGCCACGTATAAAGAATGTGTCAACGTCTCTGAAGGTACATTGGGGACAATGCACAGAACAAAGGCTGATTCACAAAGCTGATGGGAGAAGGTAAAGGAAATTCCCTCTGGACCATCCAGTGGATAGAATCCTCCTGGGGAAAGTAGCGTCCTTGTGTTGGATTCCGATATCCTTGTGAACAATTGGGTGGATTGGGCAAAATGTCTTGGTGTCAAGGATTAAAAGGCCCATACACACGATCTGACTTTTTGACAACAACGGTCCAACGGACCTGTTTTATAGGACAATCCGACCGTGTGTATGCTCCATCGGACAATTGTTTTCGGTTTTTCAATGGACAAATGTTCGCTGTGCATGCTCTCAAAAACTTTCCAGCAACAAATGTCCGATGGAGGATAATCCGATCATGTGTACACAAGTCCATAGGAATAAAGTCCAAAGTACAAACACGCATGCTCAGAACCAATGCTAAAGATCAGACAACAATAGCAGAAGTTGCCCAAAGAGTGGCGGTAAAGAGCTGAAAAACCCACGTGATTTGGTGAATGTTGGCTGAAAATGTTCTGCCGTGCGTATGCAGAACAAATTCACGGCCAACGCCCTTCGGACCAAAATCCACGGAAAAGTCAGATCGTGTGCGAGGCTTAAGATTCGGTGGGTTGCCACAGTGAAGGAAAAGGATTCCCACTAATCTGTGCACTGACTAAAGCCTCGTACACACGACCGGTTTTCCCGGCAGGAAAACTGCCAGGAGAGCTTTTGGCCGTGAATCCCGGCCGTGTGTATGCTCCCTAGCAGTTTTACCGTCAGGAAAACTGCTCGGGAAAAATAGAGAACCTGCTCTCTATTTTCCTGTCGGGATTCCCGGTAGAGTGTTTCCTGCTGAGAAAACCGGTCGTCTGTATGCTTGCCTGCAGGGGAAAGAAACCGCGCATGCTCAATAACACTTCGACGCATGCGCTGTAGCATACAGACTTAATTTAGCCGGCGTCTCGTCACATTCGGCTACCCATCACAGATTGCTCCGGAAGTGACGTTCCGTCGCCGCCATCTTGCTACACCCCACACTCCTGCACAGTAATGATAGAGTGAGAAGGGGGCAAGCGGACATCTTGTTACACCCAACCGGCTCGTCGTACTCTTTGACGTCACCGCGTTCTTGCCATTCAAAAGAACGGCGGGTTTTTTGGAGTGGACGTGTGTATACACGGCTTTGCAAGACAAGTTTGCCAGGAATCCCATCAGGAAAACCGATGGATTTCAAAAAGACGGGATTCCCGGCCGTGTGTACAGGGCTTGCGTGTCAAAACCCAAAGTCCTAAGAACAAACTGCGCTACTCTCCGGAATGAAGGATAACTTGGTTTGAAAATGTCTGGAAGATAACAGCTGGAACAATCTATAAGACGGGCACAATTTCTTCCTCTGTCTGAAGGCACTTCAAAAACCCATCACTCTCCTTCACCCAGACAGTCATTTTCTACGAAATAAAGATTTTCTTTTTATGTCATCTACATGAAATTGGCAGCATGTGTTCAGGGTGTCTATACGGTGCCCTAGGCATACACATAGTCATCAAATTTATGGATTTGTTGATTGGATGTAGAGAGTATGTGATTCCTGCACATCTTACTGTATATATATATATATTTAGCTATTGGGGGTGTTCATAAAATATTTTTTCTATTATTTTTATATGTAGGATTGCTTACATTTAATTGCCCTTTGCCTAATCTCCAGGACAATGAAGCACTTGATAGTAAGGGCGCCACATGACATAAATGCAGCATAGCTTGAGTCCCCCGCACTTCAGAGAAAACATTTCCTCGCCCTTCTGCCTTCCTTTGCCCAGTAGTGCATTTTTCTAAAGCCAAAGAGGTCTCCGGTTGGGACAGCTGGGGTTGGGCCAAGTTGACTTGTAGAACCCTGTAGGTTCTACAATATATATATAGGTAGTTTTGGTTGCTGGTGGAGCAAATATACACAGTAGAGGGGAACTGATGAACAATAACAAACATTTACATTCAGTGGTCACCATACTGCAGCCCATGAGCCGGATGTGGCCCCTTTGTTTGCCTTTATCTGCACTATTCCTCTCACTGACACCAATGATAAAGAACCATTCCTTCCACTTATTCGGACACTGGGGCATTATTCCCCCCACTGACACCAACAATGGAGCATTATTTCTCCTAGTGACCCCAACAATGGGACACTATTCCTTCCACTGACACCAATGATGGGACAATATTCCTTCCACTGACACCAATGATGGGACACTATTCCTCCCACTGACACCAATGATGGGACACTATTCCTCCCACTGACACCAATGATGGGACACTATTCCTCCCACTGACACCAATGATGGGACACTATTCCTCCCACTGACACCAATGATGGGGCCCTATTCCTTCCACTGACACCAATGATGGGACACTATTCCTTCCACTGACACCAATGATGGGACACTATTCCTTCCACTGACACAATGATGGGACACTATTCCTTCCACTGACACAATGATGGGACACTTCCTTCCACTGACACCAATGATGGGACACTATTCCTTCCACTGACACCAATGATGGGACACTATTCCTTCCACTGACACCAATGATGGGACACTATTCCTTCCACTGACACCAATGATGGGACACTATTCCTTCCACTGACACCAATGATGGGACACTATTCCTTCCACTGACACCAATGATGGAACACTTCCTTCTACTGACACCAATGATGGGACACTATTCCTTCCACTGACACAATGATGGGACACTATTCCTTCCACTGACACCAATAATGGGACACTATTCCTTCCACTGACACCAATGATGGGACACTATTCCTTCCACTGACACCAATGATGGGACACTATTCCTTCCACTGACACCAATGATGGGACACTTCCCTCCACTGACACCAATGATGGGACACTTCCCTCCACTGACACCAATGATGGGACACTTCCCTTCACTGACACCAATGATGGGACACTTCCCTCCACTGACACCAATGATGGGACACTTCCTTCCACTGACACCAATGATGGGACACTTCCTTCCACTGACACCAATGATGGGACACTTCCTTCCACTGACACCAATGACTGGACATTATTTTTCCCATGAATAAAAATGATTGATCATTATTGCTCCCACTGACACTAACGCATGGGGCACTTATCTTCCCACCAATACCAATGATGGGGTGCTATTCCTCCCACTGACACCAACAATCAGGCACTATTCCTTCCACTGACACCAATGACTGGACATTATTCTTCCCATTAATAAAAAATGATTGAGCATACCCCCAGAATGTTTAGTTCTCATGGAAGTGCTGGATAGTTGGCACCAACCTAACGGTGGTGCCATATTGGATGTTTCCCCTCCCCTCCCTCCCTTCGGGCGGGGGGGGGATCCATAGTTTCCCCATAATTGTTCTCAGGGGGCAGTGCAGCCTCCTCGGGTTGTTTCAATTATTCATTTTGAATTTTGACCAGTTTTAGGTTTTCGTTTTGGGGCAACCTGAGGGTTTTGGTTGTGTAGGCCAAGTGATGTTACTGTCTTTCTCGGAATGTTTATTTCGCATTGTATTACAACTGATTGTCAGGATGTTCTATTTTCTAACTGCCTTAAAATTTTCAATAAAAATCATTGAAAAGAAAAATGGATTGAGTATTATTGCTCCCACTGACACTAACGCATGGGGCACTTATCTTCCCACTAATACCAATGATGGGGTGCTATTCCTCCCACTAACACCAACGATGGGGTGCTATTCCTCCCACCGACACCAACAATGGGCCAATATTCCTTCCACCGACACCAACAATGGGCCACAATTCCTTCCACCGACACCAACAATGGGCCACTATTCCTTCCACCGACACCAACAATGGGCCACTATTCCTTCCACCGACACCAACAATGGGCCAATATTCCTTCCACCGACACCAACAATGGGCCACAATTCCTTCCACCGACACCAACAATGGGCCACTATTCCTTCCACCGACACCAACAATGGGCCACTATTCCTTCCACCGACACCAACAATGGGCCACTATTCTTTCCACTGACACCAACAATGGGACACTATCCCTCCCACTGACAATTATGGGGCACTAAACATTGTTTTAACTCCCACCGACACTAGGGCATTTTTTATTCTGGCCCCCCTAAAGTCTAAAGGAAAATAAACTGGCCGATTGTTTAGAAGGTTTGGAGACCCCTGACGTAGATAAAAACCACAACTCATAGTATGTGGCTACAGAATTACCAGTTCACAGAACACTCGTTCAGCTGGGTTCAGATGAATGAAAGGTGTACTGTCATTGGTTGCTGAAGATCATTGCACTCTGCTGTTTGCCTTTTCATGTAGGGTTGGCTAATAGTGGCCCGTCTGTGTCTGCAATTCTAACAGGATGTGCACCTAGAAGACTAAGAAACGCGATCTGAGATGAGTAAATGTGATCTGTGAATCGTGCGGATTGACCTTCTCCGTTCCAATAAATTGTACTTTTCCAATTCTCCTAAATACATACATGCAGATAATGTGATAACTAAATCATAAAAACAGGACTGCCTGAATTTGTGAAATCAGACAAATCAGGGCTCACGTGATGAGAAGAAACACCAAAAAAAGGGACCAGATTGGGCCAATCCACAAGATACCCTAATCCAGTGATAGTGTGAACCTTGGCACCCCAGATGTTTTGGAACTACATTTCCCATGATGCTCATGCACTCTGCAGTGTAGTTGGAGCATCATGGGAAATGTAGTTCCAAAACATCTGGGGGTGCCAAGGTTCACCATCACTGCCCTAATCTATTCATTCATCTTTAGACCTAATTATCCTTCACGGTTTTGGCCTTCAAGACATCGAACAACACGCGATGAACATGCAAGAAACGACACGCTCCTTTATAGAATACAGAGTGGAGCCACCCTGGTCTGCTCTGGAAAACCGCCTTACCGCTCCGGCCTCACAAAATATCACATCGGGGGTCAGTGAGAGAAACGTTCGTGAAGACGCATGGGGCAGCAGAAAGGGGGGGGGGAGTGACGGTGAACAGTGTACGGGTGTTTAAATCCGAAAGACTCAAATTCATTGTTAGAATATCAGAATTTTATATTTGTTTGTAAAATATGGACAAAAACATGGAGACAGAAGAAACCAAGGAGAGGAAGGAGGTCCTAACCATCGTCATTCCATCCCTACAGGTGTTGGAGCAGTTGGGGTGTCACGGTTTGCTCTACTGTAGGATCAACGTGGAACATCATGGGAACAGAACATGCTGCTCATGGCTCATCTATTGCGGGTTTTTTTTTTCAGTTTAGGTCGCCTACCATACAAACATGGTAGATTCTATTTCGGCAAACAAAGAAGACTTGAGAAAACCTGATTGCACATTTGTTAATGGATGGGGCTTATCTTGGATCTCAAAAACTTCACTCAAAAGTACCTCCCCTCTGTTTGGGGGTCAAAAACGATGACTACCAGCACTAAAAAAGAAAAAAAAAAAAAAGGAGTTGGGTAGTGTGATTACTCTAAACATAACAAAGTTGAACAAGAAACAATTTTGATTTCACCTCTACACACCCAACATGGCATTGCTATATACATGTTACTCTATGGAGCTCCATGTGTGTTTAGGTGATTCTACACCGACGTAAGTCTCTACATAAATCCAGTGTGGTAACACATGGCCTTCTCATCTACACCACTGGCCAAAATGTCTATCATCAAGGAGCAGGATGGTCTGACACTTGTAAAGCAGGAGATGCTCGCTGCTTGGATGTATCCTTTAATCGAATTAAAGCTAAAAATATTTGAATATAGGATGTCTGGCTGGGTTCCCACCACCATGTTTGGTCTACATGACTGCCCCCCCCCCTCTGCTATCCTCCCAACTTCCAATGCCTACAGGGTGATGGGAAGCTCACACTATTATTGTGTCACTGACTGCTCTGGTCTACAAAGGGAAGGTCCATGTGTTCACCGCATCAGTCCACACACCAAGTAGCAGGTCACACGGGTTGGCAGATAATATAAGAGAATGGATTTTTTTTTTGTTTTTTTTTGGTTTCTCCTGGCTCCATGAACACAAATCGGTGCGTGTCCTACCATAGGAGGAAGCAATGGCTGTTAAGATTTACAGTTATCGTGGAATGCACAGATTGTGACCCCCCTCGCACATTACTGGATATGGCAGGCAGTAGACGAGGTGGCTTGGCAACACATGCAGGTGGGGTTGACAGATTTCGGGGGTATAAGATCCAGGTCTTCGTCGTCGGGGATCTCATCTAATCGGTAGCCATCTTTCAGCAGCTGGATGTTCAAGTCTTGGTTGATCTGCTGCAAAAGGCAAAAGACAAACAGCAGTGTTAGAGAGATACAGGATATCAGAGCCCCTCGTCGTGTTGCCCAACAGAAGGCTTATAATATATAAAAAGGAGGTCAGAATTGTCCCATCACGATCATGGCACTGATCACAAGGTTCACCTGTGGACTTTGCTCTACCTTGACCCTAGAAGTTGAAATATGTACTGTATATACAGTGGAACCTTGGATTACGAGCATAATCCGTTCCAGGAGAATGCTCGTAATCCAAAGCACTCGCATATCAAAGCGAGTTTCCCCATTGAAGTCAATGGAAACTAAAATAATTACAGTATCGGCGTATAACACGCACCCTAACTTTAAGAGGGCATTTTCAGGAAAAAAAACTTTACACAGCCCCCTGCGTATAACACGCAGGCACAGTTTACCCTCTATTTTCAGGGTAAAAAAGTGAGTGTTATACGCCAATAAATACAGTAGTTCCACATTGACTTCAATGGCATGCAATACCGCATGTGGCCAGAGGTGGGGGGCGCCAGAGAGCCTTGTAAACACTCGGAAAGGGTCGAGGACACCTTGGCTGAACTCTGAAAACCTCGGTAAGGCTCGGGAACAGAGTATTTATGAGAATTTCCAAGCATTTCCCAACGGCTCCGAACTGCGCCGTTCGGCTTCGGCGCCCCCCCCCACCCCACCTCAGGCCAAACACGGTATTGCACACCGCTTTGGCTTGAATCCTGCTCGTTTTGCGAGAGAAAACTCGCTAACCGAGACAGGATTTTTTTAAATACAGTGCCTGTATTGCAAAACGCTCGTTAAGCGCGTTACTCGCAATCCGAGGTTCCACTGTTGTGCTAATTTTGCACTAGGCAAACATGAATTGCATAACTTATCAGTATAATAATTTAAACTAATGGTATTTCACCATTTGAATTTGCTTTATTTTATTCCTGGGTATATACTGTACATCAATTACAATTTGCTAGGGAGCAATATATACAGTATCTGACAAAAGTAAGTACACCCCTCACATTTTTGTATATATTTTCTTCTATCTTTTCATGTGACAACACTGAAGAAATGACACTTTGCTACAATGTAAAGTAGTGAGTGTACAGCTTGTATAACGGTGTAAATTTGCTGTCCCCTCAAAATAACTCAACACACAGCCATTAATGTCTAAACCGCTGGCAACAAAAGTGAGTAGACCCCTAAGTAAAAATTTCCAAATTAGGCCCAATTAGCCATTTTCCCTCCCAGTGTCATGTGACTCGTTAGTTTTACAAGGTCTCAGGTGTGAATGGGGAGCAGGTGTGTAAATTTGGTGTTATCGCTCTCACTCTCTCATACTGGTCACTGGAAGTGCAACATGGCACCTCATGGCAAAGAACTCTCTGAGGATCTGAACAAAATAATTGTTGCTCTATATAAAGATGGCTGAGGCTATAAGAAGATTGCCAAGACCCTGAAACTGAGCTGCAGCACGGTGGGCAAGACCATACAGCGGTACAGTGCCTTGCGAAAGTATTCGGCCCCCTTTTCATCCTTTTGCCACATTTCAGGCTTCAAACATAAAGATATAAATTTTTAATTTTTTGCGAAGAATCACCAACAAGTGGGACACAATTGTGAAGTGGAACGAAATCTATTGGAATTTTGAAACTTTTTTAACTAAGAAAAAAATGAAAAGTGGGGCGTGCAAAATTATTCGGCCCCCTTGCGTTAATACTTTGTAGAGCCACCTTTTGCTGCGATTACAGCTGCAAGTCGCTTGGGGTATGTCTCTATCAGTTTTGCACATCGAGAGACTGAAATTCTTGCCCATTCTTCCTTGCAAAAAAGCTCGAGCTCAGTGATGTTGGATGGAGAGCGTTTGTGAACAGCAGTTTTCAGCTCTTTTCACAGATTCTCGATTGGATTCAGGTCTGGACTTTGACTTGGCCATTCTAACACCTGGATACGTTTATTTGTGAACCATTCCTTTGTAGATTTTGCTGTATGTTTGGGATCATTGTCTTGTTGGAAGATAAATCTCCGTCCCAGTCTCAGGTCTTTTGCAGACTCCAACAGGTTTTCATCCAGAATGGTCCTGTATTTGGCTGAATCCATCTTCCCCTCAATTTTAACCATCTTCCCTGTCCCTGCTGAAGAAAAGCAGGCCCAAACCATGATGCTGCCACCACCATGTTTGACAGTGGGGATGGTGTGTTGAGGGTTATGAGCTGTGTTGCTTTTACGCCAAACATATCGTTTTGCATTGTGGCCAAAAAGTTCGATTTTGGTTTCATCGGACCAGAGCACCTTCTTCCACATGTTTGGTGTGTCTCCCAGGTGGCTTGTGGCAAACTTTAGACAAGACTTTTTATGAATATCTTTGAGAAATGGCTTTCTTCTTGCCACTCTTCCATAAAGGCCAGATTTGTGCAGTGTACGACTGATTGTTGTCCTGTGGACAGACTCTCCCACCTCCGCTGTAGTTCTCTGCAGTTCATCCAGAGTGATCATGGGCCTCTTGGCTGCATCTCTGATCAGTCTTCTCCTTGTCTGAGCTGAAAGTTTAGAGGGACAGCCAGGTCTTGGTAGATTTGCAGTGGTCTGATACTCCTTCCATTTCAAAATGATCGCTTGCACAGTGCTCCTTGGGATGTTTAAAGCTTGGGAAATCTTTTTGTATCCAAATCCGGCTTTAAACTTCTCCACAACAGTATTACGGACCTGCCTGGTGTGTTCCTTGGTCTTCATGATGCTCTCTGCGCTTTCAACAGAACCCTGAGACTATCACAGAGCAGGTGCATTTATACAGAGACTTGATTACACACAGGTGGATTCTATTTATCACCATTAGTCATTTAGGACAACATTGGATCATTAAGAGATCCTCGCTGAACTTCTGGAGTGAGTTTGGTGCACTGAAAGTAAAGGGGCCGAATAATTTTGCACGCACCACTTTTCAGTTTTTTATTTGCTAAAAAAGTTTAAAATATCCAATAGATTTCGTTCCACTTCACAATTGTGTCCCACTTGTTGGTGATTCTTCACAAAAAATTAAAATTTTATATCTTTATGTTTGAAGCCTGAAATGTGGCAAAAGGATGAAAAGTTCAAGGGGGCCGAATACTTTCACAAGGCACTGTATAACAGGACAGGTTCCACTCAGAACAGGCCTCTCCATGGTCCACCAAAGAAGTTGAGTGCACGTGCTCAGCGTCATATCCAGAGGTTGTCTTTGGGAAATAGACGTATGAGTGCTGCCAGCATTGCTGCAGAGGTTGAAGGGGTGGGGGGTCAGCCTGTCAGTGCTCAGACCATACGCCGCACACTGCATCAAATTGGTCTGCATGGCTGTCGTCCCAGAAGGAAGCCTCTTCTAAAGATGATGCACAAGAAAGCCTGCAAACTGTTTGCTGAAGACAAACAGACTAAGGACATGGATTACTGGAACCGTGTCCTGTGGTCTGATGAGACCAAGATAAACGTATTTGGTTCAGATGGTGACAAGTGTGTGTGGCGGCAACCAGGTGAGGAGGACAAAGACAAGTGTGTCTTCCCTACAGTCAAGCATGGTGGTGGGAGTGTTATGGTCTGGGGCTGCATGAGTGCTGCCGCCACTGGGGAGCTACAGTTCATTCATTGAGGGAACCATGAATGCCAACATGTACTGTGACATAGTGAAGCACAGCATGATCCCCTCCCTTCAGAGACTGGGCCGCAGGGTAGTATTCCAACATGATAACGACCCCAAACACACCTCCAAGACGACCACTGCCTTGCTAAAGAAGCTGAGGGTAAAGGTGATGGACTGGCCAAGCATGTCTCCAGACCTAAACCCCAGAGGCGTGCACACAGGGTGTGCCAGGTGTGCCCAGGCACACCCTAATCACCCTGTGCAGCGCAGATTCCCCCTACTGCCTAGGTTTCCCCCCTCCTTCCGGCTGTTGATGCAGGGAAGTTTTAGGATGAGTGGGGGAAGGGGCCGGTAAATATGTAACTTACCGGCCCCTTCCCTTTCATCGTGAGCGATCGGTAGTATGCGTTTGAGCTTTGGGGTGCTAACCCTAATGCAATAGGCTCCGCACACCTATGCTACACCCTATTGAGCATCCTCAAATGGAAGGTGGAGGAGCGCAAGGTCTCTAACATCCACCAGCTCCGTGATGTCGTCATGGAGGAGGGGAAGAGGACTCCAGTGACAACCTGTGAAGCTCTGGTGACCTCCATGCCCAAGAGGGTTAAGGCAGTGCTGGAAAATAATGGCGGCCGCACAAAATATTGACACTTTGGTCCCAATTTGGACATTTTCACTTAGGGGTGTACTCACATTTGTTGCCAGCGGTTTAGACATTAATGGCTGTGTGTTGAGTTATTTTGAGGGGACAGTAAATTTACACCGTTATACAAGCTGTACACTCACTACTTTACATTGTAGCCAAGTGTCAATTCTTCAGTGTTGTCACATGAAAAGATAGAATAAAATAGTTACAAAAATGTGAGGGGTGTACTTACTTTTGTCAGATACTGTATATAATCCTCCATACTGCACAATTATTGGCAATTCTATGGGATTACCAGAGGCTATAATGATATAAAGAGGATCTAAGGATACAACAAAGGTCGTTTTTTGGCCTTCCCATATTTAGGAGTCAACACCATATGGTAAGCTGCTGTCTAAAACGCGTTGGTACGTGTGTTGGGTGTATTTGCTTAGGTGGATCTGGAAACTATAGCTGTATTATTGGCCTTTTTTTTTGTTAGTTGATATACAACGTATGATAATATACAAAATATTATTATATCAGCAATTATTATATTCGAATATCAACTACTTTTTTATATGATGAATTGCTGTGCACTCCTGTAGCTTTTCTGTAGCTTTTCCTTTTTACTTTCTTTCTGTATAGTTTTGATCTATTTTGTTTTTTTGTTTTTTTAAAAGGGAGCAGCTGTGAATATTTTTTTTCTTTCTATTAAGGCTGCAATGTATATTTTGTAATTAATGTGGCTTATACTATTCCAAAATGTACGTAGCCGAGGGTTCTGCTTGTACAAAAGACTAATGCCCCGTACACACGGCCGGTTTTCCTGACATGCCAAAACCCGGCGTTTTTCCCGACGTGATTCCTCTCAAGCCTGCCTTGCATACACACGTTCATTAAAAAAACGCTCGACCAAAAGCGCGGTGACGTACAACACGTACGACGGCACTATAAAGGGGACGTTCCATTCAAATGGCGCCACCCTTTGGGCTGCATTTGCTGATCCTCGTGTTAGTAGATGTTTGGTGAGAGACGATTTGCATTTTTCAGTCTTCGTGCTTTTCAGTCCGTTACAGCGTGACTAATGTGCTATCTCCATTACGAACGCTAGTTTTACCAGAACGAGCGCTCCCGTCTCATACTTGATTCTGAGCATGCGCGGTTTTTTTCCCCCTCGGAAAAGCCTACACACGAGCGGTATTCACAACGAGAAAAAGAGCGACGGGACAAAATAGAGCAGGTTCTAAATTTTTTTGCGGGCAGTTTTCTCGTCGGGAAAACTGCTATGGAGCATACACAGCACCGGTTTTCCCGACCAATCTAAAAGATGCCCGTTTTCTCGTCGGGGAAAACCGGTCGTGTGTACGAGGCATAAGGCCTGTTTTTGGGGAAGGGTTAGATCCTTAGCTTTTATTGCATGCTAAGTGCAATAATAATATAAATAATAATATAAATAATAATAAATAATAAATAAATTCTTCCCAATTTATTTTCCAAACACTCATCAGTGAGGGGAAACCTAACTGTGGGGGACAAGGGCAAAGAGAAAAAAACAAAACAAAAAAAATGATCAGCTGTCAGCCAATGACAGCTGATCACGTGATGTAAACAAAGCTCAGTAATCGTTTTTTTTTCTCCTCACGCTGACAGTGTGAGGAGAAAAAAAAGCCTATCACCGGCTCTTGTGTAAGGGACATCGATCCCCAGTGAAAGAGGCACATCAGCCTCATTAGTGCCTACCAGTACCGCCTGCCAGTGCCCCCTGCCAGTGCCCAGCAGTGCAATAAATGCCACCAATCAATGCCCACGAGTGCCACCTATCAATGCCCACCAGTGGTGCCAGTCAGTGCCTCATCAGTGCCACCTAGAAGTGCTGCCTATCAGTGTCACCTACCAGTGATCAGTGCCCATCATTGCCACCCATCAGTGCCCATCACTGCCACCTATCAGTGACACCTTTAGGTGCCAATTCTCAGTGCCCACCAGTGCCTCCTATCAACGCCCGTCAGTGCCACCCATCAGTGCCACCTCTCAGTGCCCATCAGCAAAAACCTCTCAGTGCCCACCAGTGCCGCCTCTCAGTGCCCACCAGTGCCGCCTCTCAGTGCCCACCAGTGCCGCCTCTCAGTGCCCACCAGTGCTGCCTCTCAGTGCCCACCAGTGCAGCCCATCAGAGAAGCCTATCGGTGCCCATCAGTGCAGCCTCATCAGTGTACATCAATGAAGGAGAAAAATTACCCGTTTGCAAAATTTTATAACAAAATCTAAAACGGTTTTGTATTTATTTTAACAAATTCGGTCTTTTTAAAAAAATTTACAAAAAATAAAAACCGCAGAGGTGATCAAATACCAACAAAAGAAAGCTCTATTTGTGGGGAAAAAATTATAAAAATGTAATTTGGGTACAGTGTTGTATGACCGCACAATTGTCATTCAAAGAGTGTCAGCGCTGAAAGCTGAAAATTGGTCTGGGCAGGAGGGGGGTTTAAGTGCCCAGTAAGCAAGTGGTTAAAGATGCAGCATCTGTATACCTCTCACAAAATGGCGCTCTGCACACTTCTGGTCGCGGCGTGACGTCACCGGTTTCTCCTTTCTACGCCTTACCTCACCATATCACGTGATTTCACAAAATGCCTTCTCTCTGGTGTGGCCGGTTCACACCACTACGTTGTGGAGGTGTGTGGGTGATGTGTGCTGAGAAAAAGTACTTTGTTTCCCAGTGCAGCGCAGGTCACCACACGCTGGTCGATAGAATTCTATGAAATGTCACAAAGTGTCACATAAGTTTGTTAAAAAAAAAAAAAAAAGTGAACAGTGCAATGTGAATCACCACTGAAGAGGAGAAGGTATTTAGTTGCAGAAGTTTGAACTGCAAATCTGCAAATGTGTTCTGGCCTAGTGGGGAAAGCACCAAGGCCACTGGGGTAACTAGTATTTGCCAGCATAGGTGACCATGAGCAGCTGGTGCATTTTTTCATGACAGATTTCCCAAAAGCATCAAAGTCAACAATATGTTTAAAGAGCAGGCATCATCTAAAACCTCCAATTTGTTTTGGTGCTCCTGGGAAGCCCCTGATCTTGAGGACAGCCTTCCACAAACTGTCCACATACTGTAGGCTTAACTTTTTTACTGCTAAAGCTTGCTTGCATTGGCTGGAATTAGGCCATCCCTTCACTGGGGCTAAGCCTTACCAGCACTAATGCTAAGACCTGATCCTGTTGGAGCAAAGCTGTATGTATACCTGTTGGGTCCTAGTCCAACCTGTACAGAAGCAAAATCCAACCCCACAGGAACTAAGCCCCACCAAGACAGGCACTAAGCCCTTCCCCACCCAGAAAAAGCCCTATACCTGTTGGGGCCAAGTCCATCCTCTACTGGAACAAAGTTCAACCCCACTGGACCACCCCCACTGGCACCAAGCCCTGCCCCACCGGGCAAAGCCCTATACCTGTTGGCGCAAAGTCCAACCGCACTGGACCACCACCACTGACACTAAGCCCTGCCCCACCCGGGCAATGCCCTATACTGTACATGTTGAAAGCAAAGTCAACCCCACTGGACCACAACCTCTGCTCCACCTGGGCAAAGCCCTATACCTGTTGGAGCCAAGTCCAAACTCTAGAGCAGCAAAGTCCAACCCCTTTGAAACTAAGCCCCACCACCACTGACACTAAGCCCTGCCCCACCCGGGCAAAGCCCTATGCCTGTTGGAGCCAAGTCCAACCTCTAGTGAAGCATAGTCCAACCACTTCGGAACTAAGCCCCACGTGTTGGAGCAAAGTCCAACCCCACTGGAAAACAACCTCTGTCACTAAGCTTTTGCTCCACCTGGGCAAAGCCCTATACCTGTTGGAGCCAAGTCCAACATCTAGTGCAGCAAAGCCCAACCCCTTTGAAACTAAGCCCCACCACCACTGACACTAAGCCCTGCTCCACCCTGGCAAAGCCCTATGCCTGTTGGAGCCAAGTCCAACCCCTCTAGTGCAGCAAAGTCCAACCCCTTTGAAACTAAGCCCCACCACCACTGACACTAAGCCCTGCCCCATCCTGGCAAAGCCCTATGCCTGTTGGAACCAAGTCCAACCTCTAGTAAAGCATAGTCCAACCTCTAGTGAAGCATAGTCCAACCACTTCGGACTTTGGTGGACTTCGTAACCAAGTCCACCACCACTGGCACTAAGCCCTGACATACCTGGGCAAAGCCCTAAACCTGTTGGAGCCAAGTCCAACCTCTACTGGAGCAAAGTCCAACCACCACTGGCACCAAGCCCTGTCCTACCCGGGCAAAGCAAAGTTCCATACCTGTTGGAGCCAAGTCCAACCCCAATGAAACCAAATCCCATCACAGCTGGGGCCATGCCCTGCTCTCACTACAGTTAATCCCTACACGTACTAGAGTCAAGTCCAACCCTAATGGAAATAAATCCCATCACAGCTGGGGCCATGCCCTGCTCCCACTACAGTTAATCCCTACACGTACTAGAGTCAAGTCCAATCGTTACTGGAGCCAAGTTCAAACTCACTGGAACTAAGCCCCACCACCACTGGCATCAAGACCTGCCTTGGCTGGAGCCAAACGCCATACCCGTTGGAGCCAAGTCCAACCTCTACCAGAGCCAAGCCACACTTAAATTAAGCCCCACAGCCACTTCCAATAGGACTTGAGCAAAGCCCCACATTCACCAAAGCAAAGCCCCACCACCAATGAACAATATCCTAATAACTGTTAGTTAAAGACAAGATAGGTTCACTGTAAGTCTTTTGTCATATGAACAGTTAATGCTATATATATTAAACATGTTTCTTTTGCTGCTGTTGAAGCTTTTCATCAGCCGTATATTTTATAGTGTGCGTCCACACTTCACCTCTCCGTACAGATCAGCGGGGGAATTTTCAGCTCTGAGAAAAATGCTTTCCCTGGGTGAAAATAGCCTCTGAATTTAGCCAGTAAAAAATGGATGTTTTTACAGCAGAAACACGACGAGCACCAGACTTGTTTATTTCAGACATAAAAAAGGAGCGAAAGAACGCGGGATTATTCTTGGGTAATAAAGATCCTAAATTGTTCTCTAATTGCTGGGAAAAAAACGTGAGAATTTTGCTGACAGTACACAGCCTGCTCGTGGTTCTACCGCCGCTCACGTATGGTATGCTCAAGTCTTCAGTTCTGTCAACATTTTTCTATAAAGGATTCTTTGTTCTGTGCTTGTGAAACCTCCACATACGTGACTTGTCTCTTTCTGACACATGGAGAATAGATTAAAGCTGATGTCCCAGCAATAATAAAAAAAAAAAGTTAATAGAGACATGCTCACTTGTCACACAGCCAAGATTTTTGATGTTCTATACTGTTCCGGTGGTCCAAATCTTCAGAAATAGTGGCCTTATTTCTCCTAGAGGGGCACCATTCCTGTGATTTTTATGTGCATGGTGAGCAGTCCCTAGTAATTCTTCTGGGCAACCTGAAGCCATCATGCAGGAGGCAGAGGCCTGGAGTGGTTGGTAGCTGGGTTTGTATCTCCATCTCCAGTGCCAATGGGCACTTCAAATATCCCTGGCCAATTAGCAAATCTTCTCCCCAGCTCGGTCTTTGCCTTGCTGGGGAGAGCTGCCTATCAACACTCAATGATCTGCCTTGCACAATGTGGCCCCCTTTCTGTTGTAGCCCACTGTTGTAGGCCTAGGTTGCTGCAGCAATGACAAGGGAGTTCTCTACTCCCCTGTGTAGACTCCGATAACGATCTCATTAACATAAGCCCTCCTACATCCTGCATTTACTATACCCTTCCCCCAGGCTGTTCAACTCCTTCCACAGGTTGTTCAACCCCACCCACAGGCCTTTCCCCGTAGGATCTCGACACGCTTGGACATACATTCGTACGTTCGAACACATATATACTGGGCCTATTTGGACAAGATCCAATTAACCTACCAGCATGTCTTTGGAGTGTGGGAGGAAAAACGGAGTACCCGGAGGAAACCCACGCAGACACAGGGAGAACATGCAAACTCCAGGTAGATGGTGTCGTGGTCGGGATTCGAACCAGCGACCCTTTTTGCTACTAGGTGAAAGGACTAACCACTACACCACCGTGCTGTCCTTTCACCTCCCCCCACAGGCTCAAATCAACCCAAACTCTTGTAGCACCACTCAATGTGCCTAAAGTTAATTGTAAGGCTGGGTTCACACCATCTTCACATGTGGAGAAAGGGGAGTAGCAGCTCTAGGTAGGATGCGTCTTGTGCTGATACCTCCTCACAGGAACCACAGGTGCAGAAAAATAAAACGTCTTTCTGGACAGCCGCACTCCAAATAATAAATTGCCTTTATTGAGTAAAATCAAAAACAGCACTACAAACCACAGCAAACTGGACAGCTGACGCCGCAAACTGGACAGCTGAATTATTTGTTAATTAGATGCAATTCACCACCCTATTTTCAAATCACATGGTAGTTAAAGAATGGTATTTATTTGAAATGATTTTTGTGTTAGTCAGCTATGATTAAACACTAGGAATTTTGTGAAATGCGTCAGCTGTCCAGTTTGCTGTGGCTTGTAGTGCTGTTTTTGGTTTTACTCAATAACCACTTGAGACCCGCGCTATAGACGAAAGACAGTTGCAGCGCCAATCTCAAGAGCCGGGTGGACATCCTGCTATGTTTACATCCCCCCGCGCACCGCCGAGGGCGCGCGGCGGGGAACAGCTGTGCCCGCCGCGTCACGTGGAGCCGCTGCACGTGCCTGGAGGCCGCAATGTCCGCCAGGTACATGCGATCGGCTGTTACAGAGGCAGGACGTGGATCTCTGTGTGTAAACACAGAGATCCACGTCCTGTCAGGGAGAGAGGAGACCGATGCTGTGTCCCTTGTACATAGGAACACAGATCGGTCACCTCCCCCAGTCAGTCCCCTCCCCCCACACAGTAAGAATCACTCACAGGGAACATATTTAACCCCTTCCTCGCCCCCTAGTGTTAACCCCTTCCCCCTGCCAGTCACATTTATACAGTAATCAGTGCATATTTATAGCACTAATCACTGTATAAATGTGAATGGTCCCAAAATAGTGTCAAACGTGTCCGATATGTCCGCCGCAATATCGCAGGCCTGACAAAAATCGCAGATCGCCGCCATTACTAGTAAAAAAAAAAAATATAATAAAAATGTCATAATTCTATCCCCTATTTTGTAGGCGCTATAACTTTTGCGCAAACCAATCACTATTCGCTTATTGCAAATTTTTTTTACCAAAAATATGTAGAAGAATACGTATCGGCCTAAACTGAGAAAAAAAAAAGTTTTTTTAAAAAAAATTGAGATATTATTATAACAAAAAGTTAAAAAATATTGTGTTTTTTTTCAAAATTTTCTGTCATTTTTTTTTTTATAGCGCAAAAATAAATAAATCGCAGAGGTGATCAAATACCCCCCAAAGAAAGCTCTATTTGTGGGAAAAAAATGATAAAAATATCATTTGGGTACAGCGTTGTATGACTGTGCAATTGTCATTCAAAGTGCGTCAGCGCTGAGAGCTGAAAATTGGTCTGGGTACGAAGGGGGTTTAAGTGCCCGGTAAGCAAGTGGATAAAGGCAATAATCATTTGGAGTGCGGCTGTCCAGAAAGACTTTTCTTTTTCTATCTTCCCACCGTTTCAGGTCCGATTTCAGCCTGTTTTTTGGACCGGAGCCGCAGAAGAGAATTGTGCACCGGCTCCATAGAGAGCCGGTCAAAATCTCCTGCTATTGCAAATTGGATGCGGGTTCCCCCGCATCCAATTTGCAATATTGTGAACACAGCCTTAAAGTGGTTGTAAAGCTTTGTTTGTTTGTTTTTTAATAACAAACATGTCATACTTACCTCCACTGTGCAGCTCGTTTTGCACAGAGTGGCCCACATCCTCGACTTTTGGGGTCCCCTGGTGGCTCTCGCGGCTCCTCCCCGCATTAGATAACCCCCTAGGAGAAGCGCTCTCCCGGGGGGTTACCTTGCGGGCATGCTCCTGAGTCCAGCATTTCCATCCATAGACACGAATGCCGGGCCCCTTCTCCCGGCGCCTGCGTCACTGGATTTGATTGATAGCACCGGGAGCCAATGGCTGCGCTGCTATCAATTTATCCAATCAAGAGCTGGGACCATGTGCAGAGAGGGACAGCGCATCTCCGACAAGTGAATTCCAGGGCTCAGGTAAGTAAAACGGGGGGGGGGCTGGTGACTGCCAGAAGTTTTTTCACCTTAATGGATAGGATGCATTAAGGTGAAAAAACATGAGGATTTACAACCCCTTTAAGGGTGAACGTTCTTTACCATCATGTATTCAATGCATGAATGTAAAAAAATCTGTGTGCAGCTTTCCCCACAGCCCCCCTAATACCTACCTGAGCCCCCTCTTAATCCAGCGACATGCACAGGAGCCTCAGCTGTCCCAGGTCTCTCTCTCTCCTTATTGGCTGAGACACAGCAGTGGGAGCCATTGGCTGTCAATCACAGCCAGTAAAAAAAACAAGAGGAGAGAGCTGGGACAGGTCGGGCCAGGGCACTATGTGTCTTATAAACACACAGAGCGGGGCTCAGAAGCGAGCACGCACCAGTGACCCTATAGCAAGTGGCTTGCTATTGGGTGCACTAGTCAAAGGGCAGGGGCCAGGAGTGCCGGCGGGGGACCAGAGAAGACTAAGATCAGGGCTGCTCTGTGCACAACTATTACACAGAACAAGCAAGTATGACATGTTTATTATTAAAAAAAAATTTTTTTTTCTAAATATCATTTTAACATTACTACTCTGGCGATCAGCAAGTGATAAGGTGCAAGGTATCCAAAAAATATTATCCAGGGAGCACTCCAAGAATGCAGTAGAAAGAAAGCCACACACCTACGGCTCATTAAGTGGCAGGATGTAAAAGCGGCCTCAGCCTCAGCCCCACCCTCTGGTGAGTCTCGTCTCCCCCCGTGGAGCTTAGACATAGAGGCAAGGTCCTCCCACAGGCTGCCACTAAAAGGAACTAATTTTGAGTCCACCAATGGCATCAAAGAGCAGAAAAAAAATAATATCGGGAGATAAAATAGACAGGCAAGTTTAAAAAAAAAAAAGTTACTGTATATACTCGAGTATAAGCCGAGTTTTTCAGCACATTTTTTGTGCTGAAAATGCCCCCCTCGGCTTATACTCGAGTCACCTTTTTGCGCCTGATCTCCTGGACTTTGCGGACCCGGTACCGACCGGTCGTAGGTCCCCTGGACCCCAAACTTGCCACACTCTTTCTCTACAAGTGTGCAAAGTTTGTTGTCTGGGGGACCTACGGCCGGGGAGCAACAATTTTTCAAAACCGGGCACCCCTTCCATAGACTCCCATGTTAAACTGTAATTTCTCTGGCGATTTTGGGGACCCGCTACCAGCCGGTCTTAGGTCCCCTGGACCCGAAACTTGGCACACATGTAGCCCAATTTCTCCTCTACAAGTGCACAAAGTTTGTTGTCTGTGGGACCTACGGCTGGGGAGCAACAATTTTTTAAAACCGGACACCACTTCCATAGACTCCCATGTTAAACGTCAGACTAGTCATGGACACAGTGAGGCATGGGAACAGTGAGTGATGGGCACAGTGAGGCATGGGCACAGTGAGGCATGGGCACAGTGAGGCATGGGCACAGTGAGGCATGGGCACAGTGAGGCATGGGCACAGTGAGGCATGCACATGGACACCCTAGGCTTATACTCAAGTCAATAAGTTTTCCCAGTTTTTTGTGGTAAAATTAGGTGCCTCGGCTTATATTCGGGTCGGCTTATACTCGAGTATATATGGTTATATGTCTTTTATGGGGTTGGAAAATGTAGTGTTTTTTTTTTTTTACTTTGCATGGAGATCAGCTTCAAGAAATCAATTTCTGCACACACACAAAAGAAGAAAATCATTTGATTGGTGTGTGCAACTCTATTGAACGCAAAGCGGCCATATGGGAACATTCTCGGAGAGAGGGAAAACAATTTCTTCTCCTCGCCCCGCTGATGTTGCTTTGACCCTGGACTAAAACTGCTGACTGCAGCCGCCATCATTGCAATCAACAAAATGACTGCATTTACAATACTGGATTCCCATTTTTCTTTTCTGGTAGCACACGTAACATGTGCTTCTTTTCTTTATTTTTTTTTCGGAATGCCACCCAAATACACAAAGGCAACGTACAGGGGGGAAATAATGATTTGATCCCCTGCAGATTTCGTAAGTTTGCTCACTTACCAAGAAATTAAGGGTCTAACAATTTTTATCATAGATATAATTTTAAATTATAGAGACAAAATATCAACCAAAAATCCAGAAAACCCACATAATACAAGTGTTATAAATTAAGTTGCAGTTCAGTATTTGATCCCCAAGTAAAACATGACTTAGTACTTAGTGGAGAAACCCTTGTTGGCGATCACAGAGGTCAGACGTTTCTTGTAGTTGGTTTCCAGGTTCTCACACATCTCAGGAGGGATTTTGGTCCTCTCTTCTTTACAGATCTTCTCTAAATCCTTAAGGTTTCTTGGCTGTCGCTTGGAAAATTGAAGTTTCAGCTCCCTCTATAAATTTTCTATAGGATTAAGGTCTGGAGACTGGCAAGGCCACTCCATGACCTTAATGTGCTTCTTCTTGAGCCACACCTTTGTTGCCTCAGTGGTATGTTTCGGGTCATTGTCATGCTGGAAGACCCGTCCATGACCCATCTTCAGTGTTCTGGCTGAGGGAAGAAGGTTCTCATTCAAGATTTTACAATACATGGCCCCGTCTATTGGCCCCTCAATGCGGCAAAGTCGGCCTGTACCTTTAGCAGAGAAACAGCCCCAAAGCATCAGGTTTCCACCTCCGTGTGACTGTAGGGATGGTGTTCTTAGGGTCATAGTCAGCATTTTCCTTCCTCCAAAGACAGCGAGTCTAATTAAAGTGGAGTTCCACCCTGATTTTTTTTTTCCCCCCAAACATCCAAAAAATAATGTGAAAAAAAAAATGTATTTTTTTTTATACTTACCAGAAAGGGCAGTTGCTATGCGGAACTAGCTCTTCTGCCTCTTCCTCCACCGCGGTGGTCTTCTTCCTTGTCCTCTGTTGCGGTGTCTTCTGGGGAATGGGGGCGCACTGCCTTCTGGGGAACTGTGTGTATCCCAGGAGGTAGCCGCCCATTCACAAAGCACCGTGCGAGTGGCGCATGCGCAGTAGGAAACGGCCAGTGCAGCCGTAAGGCTCCACTGCCTGTTTCCCTTAGTCAGGATGGAGGAGTCGGGACCTGCCAGGACCGAGCGATCGCCCCCGGGGGCCCGACATCGCGGGCGAGTAGGACAGGTAAGTGTCCTTATTAAAAAAGTCAGCAGCTACACTGTTAGCAGCTACTGACTTTAAAAAAAAAAATTTTAAATCGCGGGTGGAATCCCGCTTTAATACCAAAGAGCTCAATTTTGGTCTCATCTGACCACAGCACTTTCTCCCAATTCTTCTTTAAAGTGAAAGTAAACCCTCCTATCATTTTCAGGCAAGGAAGCTGCCATCTTGGCCTCTGTTTAATCTTCAACTGCCATGATGCTGCACATGTGATCAGTTATGAAACCAGCCATTGGATGGTTTGACAGTTTGGTTGAGAGCACAACCAATGTGACAGTTGGCATTCCCGGCATGCCGGGAATGTAACTGCTTTTTGAAACTGTTAAATCGATGGGTTTACTTCCACTTTAAATCATTTAGCTGTTCATTGGCAAAAATCAGATAGACCCGTACATGTGAGTGAGTGAGTGAAGTGAATAACTTGTATAGCGCTACAAATGCGAACTAAATCGCCTCAAGGCGCTTTGCATCCAGTGACATCCTGACCCTTCAGAATAGGTGGGTCTTAAGTTTTTTCCTGAAGGCCCGGTGGTTTTCTTCCATGCGGATGTTGGTGGGTAGAGCGTTCCATAGCCGTGGTCCTTGGACTGCAAATCTTCGTTCTCCCTTTGATTTGTAGCGGGACTTGGGGATGTGAAGGAGGTTTTGGTTGGTTGATCGGAGATTGCGATTGGGAGTGTAGTGTTTTATCTTCTCGCATAGATATTGTGGAGCGTTTCCCTGTGTGCACTTGTGGGTGAGACAGAGGGTCTTGAATGTGATCCGATCCTTTACGGTTAGCCAATGAAGGGTCCTTAGTGATGGGGTGATGGATTCCCAAGGTTTTTTTCCCGTTACCAGCCTGGCAGCCGTGTTCTGGATGACTTGTAGGCGCGAAATCTGGTATTTGGGTAGTCCGAGGTAGAGGGCGTTTGCGTAATCGAGTCGGGAGTTGATAATTGTTCCAACTACTACTGCTGTATCCTCTTTTGGGATGAAGGGGATGAGTCTACGTAGTAGACGGAGGAGATGGTGAGCTCCGCTGACTACTGATCCAATTTGTGCGTCCATCGACATCTCCGAGTCAAAGATGACTCCGAGACTTTTGACTTTGGTGTTCGGGGTAACAGTCTGTCCAAGGATAGTGGGGAGTGTCCAAGAAGTCTTAGTTTTTGTCTTTCGGTTTGCGTGGAGGAGAAGGAGTTCTGTTTTGGATCCGTTGAGTTTGAGGGAATTCTCAGTCATCCATTCATCGATCAATGTGAGACAGGTTTCCAATCCGTGATATTGGTCTTTTTTCCCGGTGATACGAAAGTAGAGTTGGGTGTCGTCAGCATATGAGTGGTAGCACAGGCCCTGTTTGCTGATGATTTTGAGGAGTGGGCGGAGGTAGATGTTAAAGAGCACGGGTGACAGGGGTGATCCTTGGGGGACTCCGCAAGAAATTGTGCGAGTTTCAGAGGTGAAGGCTCCTAGTTTCACTGTCTGGGAACGATTGTCTAGGAAGGATGCGAACCAGTGTAGGTCAGGGTCTGCGACTCCGGCTACTTCTTTAAGGCGAATGAGTAGAGTTTTGTGGTCTACTGTGTCGAACGCTGCACTGAGGTCCAGCAGCACCAGGAGACATGATTCTCCGTCATCTGCTGCTTCGAGGGTGTCATCCCATATTTTAAGAAGTGCTGTTTCTGTGCCATGGCCTGGGCGGAAGCCTGATTGTAGTGGATCCAAGAGTTTGTGGGTGTCCAAATAGAGTTGTAGCTGTTGTACTACTGCTTTCTCCATGATCTTGGAGATGGTGTTGAGGCTTGTTACCGGTCTGCGGTAGTTTGGGTCTTTGGGGTCCAGGTTGGGTTTCTTTAGGAGGGGTTTGATTATGCCTTGCTTGAGAGAGATTGGAACAATACCTTCTTTGAATGATTGATTTACGAGGTGTGTTATGGTGGGTGCTAAAATGTCGGTACATTCTTTCAGGAGTTTTGTAGAGATTATGTCATTTGGAGATGTGCTGTCTCTGAGGCTTCTGATTATATTTTTGGTGGTGTCGATGGTGATCGGGACCAGCGAAAATTTTGTCAATTGTATAGTGTTCATATTGATTTCCTCTATTTGCTTTGGCAGAGCAGGGTTGGTTGTTTTTTTCTGTTGAATTGATTCTCGAATGTTTTCGATTTTGTCGATAAAAAAGTCCGATAGCTCATTACAGAACTCTTGTGTTTCGTTTGCTGAAGGTTCTAGGCAGGTGGGGTTCATAGTTTGAGTTACTAGTTTGAAGAGTTCACGAGGTCGGTTTAGGCCTTTTTTGATGGTGTTTGAGAAATGTTCCTTTTTTGCTTTGAAAATTGCTTTGTGATATTTCTTAGTGAGTGCTTTGTAATTAATGAGGTTTTCCTTAGTTGGGTTTCTTCTCCAGGCTCCTTCGGCTCTTCTGCGTTCTTGCCTCAGTAGGGTAAGAGTGTCATTAAACCAGCCGGAGTTGTTTCTGCGAATGAGGGCCCTGCGTCTCGGAGCGACTGTGTCTGCTGTTTGTAGTAATGCTTTGTTTAAGGAGTTGAGTGTTTGTTCCGTTGAGTGGTTGAGATTTTGCGTTCCTATTTTATTTGATAGAGTAGTTTTGAAGAGTTCCGAGTGTAGTTTCTTCTGAGATCTTGTCCATTTTGTTATTGAGTGTTCTGATTTTTGGGAGATGGTGTTGGTGGTAAGTTTAAATTTGATAGCGTGGTGATCTGTCCATGGTAACGGCAATGTGTCGTGACATGTGTCTTCTTGATGAGGGGGAAGTTGCGGGCGCTGCAGGATTTCAATCCATGGTGGAGTATTGTGTTACTAATGGTGTGTTTGGTGACTGTGGTCCCAACTGCCTTGAGATCATTCACAAGCTCCTCCCATGTATTTCTGGGCAGGTCCCTCCCTTTTCTCATAACCATCCTCACCCCATGAGGGGAAATCTTGCATGGAGCTCCAGACCGAGGACGATTGATGGTTATTTTGTATTTCTTCCATTTGAGAATAATCGCTCCAGCGGTTGTGTCCCTCTCACCAAGCTTCTTACTGATGGTCTTGTAGCCCATTCCAGCCTTGTGCAGGTCTACAGTCTTATTCCCGATATCCTCTGACAGATCTTTAGTCTTCCACATGATGGGGAGGTTTGAATGGAAGAAAGAGATTCTGTGGACAGGTGTCTTTTATATATGTAGCACACAGACCCTTTTTCTCCTGCTTACCTCCACCTGCAGAGTAGGGCACACCATGCCACATGCCCGTATCCTCCTGGTA